>CM037155.1:24914055-25514055 GCA_020921065.1 Vaccinium darrowii | reverse complement strand
GCTCTGTGTAATGCAGGAAAAGTTGACAAGGCTAAAGATTTGTTAACAAAGATGAAATCCAGCAGTAATAAACCTGATCGAGTAACTTACATTACTTTGTTGAATAAGTTAAGTGAACGTGGAGATTTGAATGCTGTAAGAGAGCTTTGGAGCCAGATGGAAGCTGATGGATATGCTGCAGATGTTGTTACCTTCACAATACTTGTCAATTGTTTGTGCAAAATAGGAAAGGTTGATGAAGCATTTGACACCTTAGATAACATGAGACAGAAGGCAATCTCGCCAAATCTCCATACATATACCACAGTAATCGGTGGGCTTTTAAGAGTCAATAGATTGAGTGAAGCCTTGGCACTTTTTGACAGCTTGGAATCTTTGGGCATTAAACGGACTGCTTACACATACATCCTTTTCATCGACTTCTATGGAAAGTCCGGAGAGCCTGAAAAAGCAGTTGAAGCCTACGAGGAGATGAAAATTCGGGGGATTACCCCTAATACTGTTGCTTCCAATACATTTTTGTATAGTTTGGCGGCAATGGGGAGGCTTGAGGAGGCAAAAGATGTATTTTGCGAGCTTCTAAAGAGTGGGCTTGCTCCAGATTCCATAACCTATAACATGCTAATGAAGGGCTATAGTAAGGCAGGGAAAATAGATGAAGCCATTCAGTTAGTCTCTCAGATGACGGAAAATGGGTGTGATCCAAGTGTGGTTAATATCAATTACTTAATTGACGTTCTTTACAAGGAAGGTCGGGTGGATGAGGCCTGGGCACTTTTTTGCAAAATGAAGGAGATGGGACTTTCTCCTACTGTGGTAACTTACAATACGTTGTTAGCAGGATTAAGGAGAGAGGGGAAAGTTCAGGAGGCTGTGGAATTATTTCAGAGCCTCACTTCAAAAGGATGCCAGCCAAACACAGTTACTTTCAATACGCTTCTGGATTGCCTTTGTAAGAATGATGAGATTGATATGGCCTTGAAATTGTTCTATGAGATGGCCAATATGAATTGCACCCCTGATGTCTTTACTTACAATACTATCATTAATGGCTTAATTAGTGAGGACAGGGTTAATGATGCACTCTCTATGTTCCACCAGATGAGAAAGATTCTATATCCCGATGATGTAACTTTGCTCATCCTTATCCCTGGTGTTGTGAAGGATGGGAGGATTGACGATGCTTTCAGAATAACTAAGTGTTTTACTAACCAAGTTAGACTTCAGAAAGACAGCTCTTTCTGGGGATATTTAGCGGAAGGAATTCTCAGGGTAGCTGAAATAGATCAATCCATTTTAATAGTCGAGAGACTGTTATTTGACGGGATTTGTAGATATGACCTAGTGTTAATTCCTCTAATGAAGGTTATGTGCAAGCGTAAGAAAACCCTTGATGCTCATCAACTTTTTGTGAAGTTCATCAAAACTTTTGGAATTAAACCATCTCTAGAAGCATACTATGTCCTGATTGAGGGGTTTTTAGACGTTGATCTCAATGAAATGGCTTGGGATGTTTTTAAGGAGATGAAGGCTTCTGGTTGTGCTCCGGATGTTTTCACTTACAACTTGTTGCTTGATAATCTTGGGAAGTCTGGGAAAGTTGATGAAATTTTTGACATGTGTGATGAGATGCTATGTAGAGGATGTAAGCCTAACACCCTAACTCACAATATAGTCATTTCCGGTCTTGTAAAGTCTAATAAGTTAGAGGAAGCCATAGATATGTATTATGATCTTATCAGTGGAGATTTTAACCCCACCCCTTGTACGTATGGTCCTATCATAGATGGTCTCTTAAAAAGGGGAAATTTGGACGAAGCGAAGAATTTCTTAAAGGAGATGGTGGATTATGGATGCAAACCTAATCGTGCTATCTACAATATTCTTATGAATGGATTCGGTAAAGCGGGGGATGTGGAAACTGCTTGTGAGTTGTTTAATACAATGATAAAAGAGGGTACAAGACCGGATTTGAAGTCGTATACTATTCTTGTAGATTGTCTTTATATGGTGGGTAAATCGGAAGATGCTTTACGCTACTTTGAGGAACTGAAGTCTTCTGGCATTGATCCCGACTTGATTTTATACAACCAAATGATTAATGGCCTTGGGAGAGAAAGAAGAATGGAAGAAGCTCTTTCTGTTTTCAATGAAATGAAAAACAGGGGGATAACTCCCAATCTTTATACATATAATTCTTTAATACTCCATCTTGGGGTCAGTGGGATGATAGAGGAAGCAGGGAAGATGTTTGAAGAACTCCTAGTTAAGGGCCTTGAGCCTACTGTCTTTACATACAATGCTCTCATTCGGGGATATACCATGTCTGGGAATCCGGATGGTGCATATGCAGTCTATGAGAAGATGATGCTTGGAGGATGCAGCCCAAACCTTTGGACTTTTGCACAGCTTCCTAATTAAATTGGGCCTGGCTATTAGGTATTTTTTCGATGTATATTTTTAGTTATACCATCCACAGTTGTCGCAGGATATATTCTTCCACTACCCTTAAGATTTATGACTTGATCCCTTTAGACCTGCTTGTTTGTCTGGTTGAGGAAGCAAGTTGGACTATAAATTCCAGGGATACGTATCTCACGTTTGTGTTGAAACTTTTGCAATTAGAGATAAAATCCCCCAGTTATGATATCTTGAAAAACATTGGATATAAAATACCTTCGGGGATAAGATCTTATTGATCCCCCCCTCTGTTAATCCAATAGAATTAATTATGATAAGGGATTCCGTATCCCTTGACTAGCAGTTGACTCAGAAAATAGGGCCTTCATATGTTTGATTCGTAGTGTAATATTAACCTTCCTCTTAAATTTTTTTTTTCAGGGATTCTCGAGACTGGTCTTCCTCCGTTTTGGCTGTGGAAGGATGAATCCAATTCAATTTTGAGTCAGTTGAGTTAGATACAGCAATGCTACCATGCATTCTAAAGGCTTTGTGGTCCCTGCTGCAAAATACTTGTGGTACAGTTTTACGTCACAGTACTGTTTTCGACAAGGGTTTTGAGTGCATACTTGTTATATATTTCTTCTAGGTCCCGTAGTGTATCAGGGAATGTTAAAAGTGTAAATGGTATCTTGTCCCTTCTTCAATTCGTACAGAATATATTGTTCAATGTGCCATAAAGTAACATTTTGTAAAACAGTAAAAGCTTGCTTCTTGAATCAGAACCTTGGTCTCTGCATCTGTTGCCTCTATTTCTCCTTCTTGTTCTTGCATAGGCTATTATATGTTATGGAAACTTGTCTACATGACCTATCAACTATAAGAAGATTGTATGGTTACTGTTGAACTGCGAGTATCCACAGTATTAGAATATGAAAAAATTATATTGGCTGGAAATGAGGAAACGATACTATTAAAAAGGTCATCTTGCACCAGAAATCACTAATTTACTTCTCAGTGTTGATTACTGATTCTCTTATAGTTGACTCCTCACTCCGGCCCCATCTCCGTCTTTTCTTTCTGGAGGTATTTGTAATCTTGAATCGTTTAAAGATACTTTTTTTTTTGTTCATTTGTCCACTTTTGAGGTATTGCTAAGGTAAATGGCGGGGTTTTCCCCCCTGCATATAGGTCCCAAGCATATACTATATACCAGTGTGACTGTAGTTTGCCTTGGTTTTCTGCTGGATCAGATTGTTTCTTGAACTTCTGTGGAGTTCTATTTTTTTTCGAGCACCATCAAACATGGTACTCTCTCCGTCCCATATTGCTTGTCCTATATTCTATTTTTGGATGTCCCAAAATGCTTGTCCTCTTTAAAAAGTCCAATTGAAAAGTGAGTAAATATCTGCAAACTAGCCCTCGTAAATGACTAAAGGAAGTTTTGAATGAAGAGAATAAGGGGTATTCTCCATATAGGACAAATACCATGGGACGGAGGGAGAATCTATTATGTGTATTAGTAACTGTTGAAGTTATGCTAATGTGGCTAAAGCAGCATGTATATACAAGGGTAAAAGAAAAGATGGTGTATTAAGTATTTGGAAATACTTTGCCTACAATTGCTGTAAAGAGTCCAGGATTCAAATGCTTATGATTGTCTATAGGTATCCGGCACTATCACTTGAGCAAAATGACAAACCATGACCTTGCAAGCTCATCTGCTAGTCTCTCTCTTGCATTTTTGAGCCTACTTAGACATTTTCCCCTTGAAGTCCTTTTTTGGCAGAGCATTTGTTGAGAATAATTACAAGGATCTGAAGACATTAAACCCCAAATTACCGATATGAATCCGAGAATGCAGTGGAACTATCCTCATGTATGAGGCAAATGAGGCAGATAAGGTATGAAATCCCACCTTTATCATTACATACATGCCTCTCAATTGACAATTGCCTTCTGCTTCCTTAAAATTTCATTGTTTGTGCGAAGTATCGGAAGTTATATTTACGTATGAATGTTGTTATGGTGAAAGAAAAGGTAAAGGCCGTAAGATATGAAATAATACAAACCAAAGCATGGGAGAAGTGGCAATGTGACTTTTCTTTTTCTTCATGTCTGTTTTGATGGTTAATATTGTTATTTGAAGAATACAAACCAGTTAATTTTGTTCCTAACCAGATCCTAGTTTCTTTTATGAGGAACTAAACTGGTTTGATAAGGGAATTCTCCTTCTCTCTGTATCACATAATTTTCAACCTCATTTGTAATCCAGATTTTTGCAGTTCCTAACTAAATCACTCACACCTAACTGATAATGAGTGTAGTCCAGTAGCTCCTTAGGTTACCAACTTGTCAATCATACCAAATACTAGACGGAGACTACAAATTTGTAACCTAACCATTCAATTTGAGACGAGTCTAATATTGCGAAAGATGCAACACACTGCTTTATTCCCCAGAGAAGCAAGTTGGTGTCCAAGATGAAACCACGAGTTCTGTCTGCAGAATTTGTGCCATGAAAATCTTGACTTTGTATATAAATATTGATGTATACTTATGTGGGTAGATACCCGATACCACATGCGACTTGTTTAATAACCATACCAGAGTCTTATGTATTAGCAAGTGGTGAATCGTGAGATATATAGTATGGTGGGGCTTCCTCTCAATTTGCAGATTTTGTACCTAACTGGCTAACTTGCATGAAAATTAATGCATCATGCAAGAGTGCAATTGGTTAACTTTTAAGTGGTTTGTCTTGGTACTTATCAAGGAATTCAAGCATAGTTGTCAAAGGCGCAAAGAAGCGCACGCTCATCGCCTTGTATAACCCTAGGCGACGCGACATAGAATAAGGCACATCCTAGGTGCAAGAGTTGACAAAGGCGATGAGGCGCAAAAGGCGCGCTTCTTTCAAATTTGATCTCTACCCTAGGATTATGTTGTCTAGGTTAAAATTATTACCTTTGGCCGTCGATCTCAAACGAAACAAAAGGGTCTCTCATTGTTTTTCTCTAATGACTGGCCATCCTCTCTCTCTCTCTCTCTCTCTCTCTCTCTCTCACACACACACACACACAGAGTTAATCAGAACTTCAATCGATCTTAGAGAACTTCAGTCAATCATCATCATCAACAATCAACATCTCCTCTGTCCCTCATCACGATCATCTCTCTCGGTTGCCTCTCTCTCATCAACAGTTGACATCTCCTTATCTCTCTTCTCTCTCTCTCTCTCTTTTTCTGCATACGTATATGTATATTTCATAAACTATACAAGAATAGCTTGCAACTGTTGGTATCCAAGAAAAACTTGTCTGACCTCCAACAATATAGGCAACACACATAGTCGACCTATATGAATCGGAGAAGGAATTTTTTTTAAAAAATTTTTTTAGGATGAGCTTTATTTTCAGAAACAGGTTTATTTTCAAAAACAAGTTCCATTTTTCATGTTTTCTGAGATTTTCAAAGAGTGTATTAGGCTATTAGAAAGTGTAAATTAAGCTTCTTTTTAGTATGCTTTCTAAAACTCATTGGCTTAGTTTTTATCTATGAAGCACGGATACGAGATACGGATACGCCGATACGCGATTTTTCCAAAAAGTCGGATACGATACGTTGGGGGATACGTTGAATATAAAAATATAAAAATAAATATATTTGAAATATATATAATTTTTAGTTCCTAAAATTTCATTAGACAAGTTCACCATTATAGTACAGAAAAAAAAAAAACTAAAAAAACCCTAAAAAACGTATCCGAATACTCTAAAAACGTATCCGATAAGTATCCGATACGTATTGGGAGCTTATCTAAGCGTATCGGTAACGTATCGGAGCGTATCCAAAACGTATCCGAATAATAAAAATTTAATTTAAATTACGGATACTCTAAAAAACGTATCCGATACGTATCGGGAGCGTATCCGAGTGTATCCGTATCCGATACGCGTACGATACGCGATACGGAGGTCAAAATAGAGTATCCGTGCTTCATAGGTTTTTATTATTTGAAGTATTTGTGTATGTTATTTTTCCTTTTTTTTTTTGCATAGATGTGCCTTGCTTCAAAACACGTGCTTCTCGCCTAGTCCCCAACAGGATTTTGCGCCTCGGTACACCTCTCCCCTTGACAACTATGGATTCCAGTAACACATAGTAAAATGTAGCAAAAATGAAAGCCTTGGAAGGGATACGTAAGATATTTTTCCAACTCAAACGAGATGCTTTTAATTTCAATAAAAGAAGAAAAGAAATAACTAAACTAAAGAAATAAACGAAAAACTCGACTTGGATTTCTTTTTGAGACCAGTGCCATACAATGCAACTCAGACGAGTTGTAATGGAGGAGATCGAACTAATAGTTGACAGAAAAATACTCTAGAACAAAAGCTCGAAAGATGTTACGGAAGGACATGACTGAGGGGTTATAATTCACCTATTGCTCATATGTCACTAGTGATATTGTTGGAATTTGTTATTGGTTTAAATTTTGAAGTATCTTTATTTGTTTGTGTTAAGTTGGTCCTTTTTGTGATTCTTGTGAACAAATACTACTAGACGTGTGGTCATTATGCTTTAGTCAAATGTCCATCTTATCTACTATCTATAACTGCCTTGACGAGATATTATCATTACCGTGTCATATTTCATGATGCAATTACTTGTGTGGCTAATATCGTGTCATAGTTCATGATGCAATTACTTGTGTAGCTAATATTTCTTCATGCTGGAGCCAGCTATTGTAGACTTTCCATGATCTCTGATTGCTAGTATATCTGAAACTTCGTATTGTCTAAAAAGTGTTTTGAGGGTGTGGTTAGTGCAAACTAATGACCTTTAAATCTTTTTTTGTGGTAGAATAGTGCGTATTGTCCCACATTGCTTATCTAAGTTGTGTGACGTGTTGCTTAACTATATAAATAATATTCTCGTGTGTTAGGGTTAATTACTACCCTACACTTCTTTCTCTCTCTCTCTCTCTCAAACAACATGGTATCAGAGCGTGATACGAATCCATCTTAGATCCACCTAACCCTAACACATCACCTACCACTGTAGCAGCCGTGAACAGTGCTCGCATGCACTGTAGCAGTCCCAAATAAACCCAAAATCGACCCTCCAATCGAAACCCTATCAATCCCGAAACCCTATCATACACCAATCGATCCTCATACAACCCAGAAAACCCTTAATCGATCCTCATACCATCTTCAGAACCATAAATCAACCCTTAACCCAGTTCGAAATCAACCCATAACCCATCTCCAAGTTCGAAACTCATAATCCAGTTCGAAATCAACCCTTATGTATCTTCAAAGCCCAAATCCGACATTGTTGGTTTCTTAATCAGTTCGTATATACACTCGCATACACTGGATAGATTTCGAAGTCTCTTCATAGTAGTCGAAGTTGCTGTTTCAGTTCGTGTTGGTACTCGTAAGTTCCCGTCAACTGTCAGGTAAGTGGTTAAGCTGCCCAGTTTCTGTTCGATTTTGTCCAAACTCTGGATTGGTAGTCGGGTTGGTTGAGTATACATCTCTTGATCTCGTGATTTCTTCGCTGTTTTATGAGGTATCGATCTTCATCTCAGTTTATTAATGCCTATTTCGCTCATTAATTGGTGTTTTCCATCAGTTGTAGTTGGTGAAAAAAAAAAAAATGCTTGGGTTGTTGGTGTATGCTAATCAATAGTATCGATAGTAGTTTGGGGCATGTTTTGCTCAGCAGTTTGGTGGAAGTTGTTGAGTCATTGATCTGTTCATTGGTGGTTAGTGGTTGTTGAGTTCATACAGTGGTCAAGAGACGAAATTGAGTAGTTTGTTGATTGATTGGAGGTTCTGATTGGTTGGCCCTGACTTGGTACTATTGAAATTATTGGGCTTTCCTCTTTTGATGATATTTGTTTGTTTCGGTAATTTGTTAGCTGCAGACTCTGGCTGATTTTCAGTTTATGGTGGTTGTGGTTGAGACCTAATAGTTGTTCCGTCGATTGTTCGGTTGTTCCGTTACTGTATGGTTGGTTGACTGAGCAGGACTTAATTGCTTCAAGTGCAAGCCTTTCAGATTTTAAAGGAGGACTGGCGACTTGTGAAGGGATTCTTATCATGAAGTTAACAATAGGTACCAAAACCATCACTACTCCTTTCTTTGTTATTAATTCTTGTTCCACGTACAATGTTTTGCTAGGAAGAGACTGGATTCACGCTTGTTTAGCTGGTCCTTCTTCTTTCCATCAATGTCTGATTTTTTGGAATGGGAACGAAGTGGAAGTGGTTTGGGCGGATCAGAGGCCTTTCCTTACAACAACAAATCATGCAGAGGCCAGGTTATATGACTCTGATATTGGGCCAATGAGAGTGGTAGGCCTTAACAAATATGGCCGCCACAAGATCGTACCATTGGCTTCAAATTCCTCAACTGAGGATCTTAAGAAAATCTACAACGAGTTGATTGGCCCAGAATTCCATAGGCCAATGACTCCTTCCATCCAAATTTGTTCTAATGCAAGCACATCCAATTGAAAAAGAGAAGGACGTGGCCTGTAAGGCCAAGTTAGCCAGGTTTAATGCTTATCTGACAGACGGATGGATGATGGACTTGCATGAAGAGGAAGAAAGACCTAATTCGGCTAATGCAACTGAATTCATCTATGAGGATGAAGGCCTGGAGGAAGTTGATGGAGTTGATGAAAGTGATATTATAAGGTTTGAGGACTTTGAGGCGGCACGGGCCAAATTGGATGACTTAAAAGGCTGATGTGCAGGATCCTCTCGATGAAATTAATTTGGGTAGTGAAGAAGATCCAAAGCCTGTGTACATAAGTCAACTTCTCCCAGAGGACGTGAAAGAGAAGTTTACTCAGCTCGTGAAGGAGTTCAAATGTTGTTTTGCATGGGACTATGATGAGATGCCAAGCCTTTCAAGAGACTTGGTGGAGCACCGTTTGCCAATTCAGCAAGGTTTCAAGTAGCCACCTAGAAGGATGTCCGATAAGGTTCAACTACAAGTAAAAGCAGAGATAGAGAGGATGCTAAAGGCTGGTTTCATCCGTACAGCCATGCATGTCACTTGGCTATCTAATATTGTGTCTGTAGTTAAGAAAAATGGTAAGATTAGGGTCTATATAGATTTTAGAAATCTTAATCTTGCTTCCCCAAAGGACGAATACTCAATGCCAATTGCAGACTTAATGGTAGATAGGGCTGCAAAACATAAAGTCCTATCCTTTATGGATGGACACTCTGGGTACAGCCAGGTTTTTTTATTGATGAGGCCGACACATCTAAGACCGCATTCAGATGTCCTGGTGCTTTAGGGACATTTGAGTGGGTTGTGATGCTTTTCGGCCTGAAAAATGCAGGTGCTACTTATCAAAGGGTCATGAATGCTATCTTTCATGATGTAATAGGCCACTATATGGAGGTGTACATTGATGATGTGGTGATCAAGTCCCAGTCCTATGAAGAGCATTTAGAGCACCTTAGGATTTCATTCCTGAGGATGAAGGAGTACAACCTCAAGATGAATCCTTTAAAGTGTGCCTTTGGAGTTTCTGCAGGCAACTTTTTGGGATTCCTTGTTCACCAACGAGGAATTGAGGTTGACAAAAACAAAGCGAAGGCCTTAATGGAAGCCAAACCTCCAACTGCCAAAATAGAGCTACAGAGGCTTCTCGGGTCGCTCAACTTCTTGAGAAGATTTATCTCCAACTTGGTCGGCAGAGTCCAGGCCTTCTCATCACTCTTGAAGTTAAAATACCATGAGGACTTCGTCTGGGAGGCCTGTCACCAGGAGGCCTGTCACCAGGAGGCCTTTGAAGCAATTAAAGAATACTTAACAAAGGCTCTAGTCCTAATGTCTCAAATCAAGAGCACGCCTCTAAAGCTCTATATTTCTGCAACAGAAGACTTTATTGGGAGTTTACTAGCACAGGATAACGATCAAGGGCAAGAACAAGCTATTTATTATTTAAGTCGATTGTTAACTCCTTGTGAAACAAGATATTCTCCAATAGAAAAGTTATGCCTTGCTTTGTATTTTTCTGCTATTAAGTTAAGGCATTATATGCTTCCTGTTGTGGTTTATATTATGAGTCAAACAGACCTCATTAAATATTTACTAACACGGCCAATCATGAGAGGCCAAATTGGGAAATGGTCCTTGGCCTTGATGGAATTTTGCTTACAATACATTCCTCAAAAGGCTGTGAAAGGGCAGGCCTTAGCCGATTTCCTTGCTGATCATCCTTGCTTGGATATCACGGGAGAGTCAGATGTAGGCCTTAATGCTTATGAAGTTGCATTAAAGCCCTGGAAGTTATTGTTTGATGGTTCACGGACCTAAGAGGTCTTAGGCTGTGGTATAGTTCTAATTTCTCCAGAAGGCCTTAGAACTGAATTATCATTTCAATTTGACTTCCAATGTACTAACAACTAGGCTGAGTACAAAGCCGTTGTGATAGGCCTCAAAATCCTACATGAGTTAGGGGCTAAATTTGTTGATATAATTGGAGATTCAAATCTTGTAATCAATCACTTGGCACGGACCTTTAAGTGCTATAGTGAAGAACTAGCACCTTACTACATGGCTGCCATGCAATTACTTGATGATTTCCAAAATGTTACGGTTAAACACGTTCCTAGGAGGATGAATGAAGAGGTCAATAGCCTTGCCCAGGCTTCAACATGCCTTAAATTATCTCCCGACGTCCTATACAAAGCCATAACGGTCCAAAAAAGGCTATTACCATCTGTGAAAAGGAGGGGCCTTGGTTTGGAGGCCTTTATGGCAGACCCAGAGAATCCCTCTCATGACCCACCAGATGATGAGGAGATAGGTCAAAAGGACTGGTGTGAACCCATTATCTCATTCCTTAAGAATCCTCAAGCCAAGGCAACAAGGAAAATAAGGAGGAGGGCTATCAGTTATCTACTTATTGGAGAAGAGTTATATAAGAAAAGCCCTGAAAAGGACTTGTTAAAATGCCTTGACCATGAGGAGGCAATGAAAGTAATGGCTGAGGTACATGAAGGGATTTGTGGCGCCCATCAGTCCGGTCTGGAAGGCAGTATTGCCTTTGGATTCAAAAACTTCTAAGTATGGTAAATGGCCTCCCACATGGGAAGGACCATACCAGATCTGCCAGGTATGTAGAGGTAATACGTATCTCCTAATGGACCTAGATGGTGGAATGCACCATCATACTGCAAATGGAAAGTTCCTGAAACATTATTACCCAACTATGTGGGAAATGGGGAACTTTGGTGAGAAGCCAACAACAAGACCCTAAGGGATGGTTTAACAAGAAGGCATGGGTAGAAAATAGTTAAGCAAATCCAGGCCCATTGTAGAATAAAAGGAAATACCATTTGCACAAAAATGAGTTTCAGATCGAATATGCTTGCAGAAGTCCAAAGTTGCCACAGGTCTCGATTAGAAAGTTCTGGAGGCCTTGGCAGATCAAAACAAAAGCCTTAAGAAAACAGGCTAGTTAAGACTTATTTACAAACCCAAATGTCTTGGCTAACAAAAAAAAGTCTAAAGCTAGACATAAAAAATGTAAATATTAAAAAGTTAAGAGCTAGTTGAGTACGTTCTTCCTAAGGCCTTCCCAGGTGGATATTAGGCCTTCGAATTAGAGATCCATCTGTTCTTTGGAAACGAAGAGGCCCTTGAGATCCAAGGCTACCAGCTTGGTCTTTAAGAGCTTGGTTTGAGAAAACATTTTCTCGTTGTCATGGGTCTTCACCTGATCCTCAGCTTTTTGGAGTCATTCTTGAGCCGTCTTCAGTTTTTCCTCCAAGTCTTGGACTTCTTTTGTTGCTGCTTCTCTCTCCTTCTTGCTGCTCTCAATCTTGGGCCTGAGTTCTTCTCATTCTGAAGACTTTTTTGCAATTTCAGCTGAGAAAGCAAAGCCATCTTGGATCTTCTCTTCAATGATCTGAAGGTCTCGGATGACAGAGTTGATGGCCTGGCTGAATGTGGAGAAGTCTTGGCCAAAGGCTAAGAGAGCAGAATCAGCAGGAGCTTGTAGAACTTTGGTTGCATTCAGAATATTGATAGCTTCACTCAGAGAGTCAACACGGCCCGGATGAAAGGCTGTCTTTGCATTCATCTCAAGGGCAGCTCTTAGTATTTCTTTGGCATTGGTAATCTCAGCCGAGCCAATTGAGGGTTGAGCAGATGAGATGGCTCCCACTCCCAGAGGTCCCAGAGATGGTAGAAGTCACGATGTCCTTCACAGATTCAAAAAGTTCATCCATATCAGCCAGCTCAATGACTTCTGGGGGATCGGTCTTCTAAGTGACTTTGACAAACGAGGATTGGGCATCGTCTTCAGGATCCTCAAAGGACTTGGGAGTGCGAGAGGCCGCCATTTCAAGCTGAGAAATAAGGAAAGGCCTTAAACTAAAAGAATGGAAAGAAAATCAGAAAGTCATTAAGGTTAGCTCAAGAGGATCATCGGTAGGATCTGTGCTGCCTTGTTTGACCATGGCCTGTACAAACCATAAGGCCAGTGTTAGTAATAATAGAAGGCAGGATAAACAGTTTGGCTATGCGCTAACAACTTACGTCCAATTGAGTGGAAACATCAAGGACAACCTCTGCTTTAGGGTCTCCTGAAGGTGAGGACTGGACTGATTGTTCAGCAATTGGTGTCAAGTAGCCTAATTCCCTTATTATTTCTTTCCTTAGTTGTCTTGTACATTGTCTATATTGTGCCTCCTAGTGAGAAGAATATAGATCAATCGAATATTTCGACATGGTATCAGAGCAGGCATTGGATAATCCTGATGAACTCCATCCTTCTCTTCCTTTGGTTTCTTCATCAGGCAGCCCTCTCTTTCCCCTCTTTCTCTTTTAGCATCAGCAGCAGAAGCATCTCTCCTCCCTCTCGTAATCAGCCATCACTGTTCATCGTCGCACTGTTCATTGCAATGTTCACCTTCCTCTTCGTCGCAGCAGCAGCAGCAAACAACATCATACAGCAGTAGCAACAAAACCTTCTCCTGATGCCAGACCTTCGCATGGCTCCGGCGACCCTCGCCGGAGCTCCGTCAGTCTCCGGCGACCCTCGCCGGAGCTCCGGTGACCTCCGAACAACCCTATTGGTGGTGTAAACTCAGATCTGAAAACCCAGTCTGTTTTGGCACTCCTCTGCACTCCGGCAGCCTCGCCGGAGCTGTGTCAACCTCCGGCGACCCTCTCCGAGCTCCATCAGCATCTCTCCTTTCTCTGTCGGTCTCTCGCAATTACTATGTCCAAGACTGAGTATGATTCTATGATTCAAAGGCCAATGCATCTTCTTCTTCTTCCACTGCAACTCATGTCACCTTAGGTAATACGTATCTTCACTCATCTTCTCGTAACACTCCTTGGATTCTCGATTCTGGCGCATCTGATCATATGACAGGTGATTTGTCTCTTTTGAAGGGCAATGGCTCATACCACTTGTGAGTTGACTTGGTTGCGTACACTTCTACATGAGTTTGGGATTCCAGTACATGGTCCCACTCCCTTGTATTGTGATAATCAGGCTGCTATCCACATTGCTAATAATCCAGTATTCCATGAGAGGACCAAACACATTGAAGTTGATTGTCATTTCATTCGGTCAAAAGTGGAGTCAAAAGAGATCAGCACGCCTTTTGTTCCTTCAGGCTCTCAACTTGCTGATTTTTTCACGAAGGCTCTTCCCAAGGCTTCCATTGACTCTATTTGTCGCAAGCTTGGAGTGTATGATGTATACGCTCCAGCTTGAGGGGAGTGTTGAAAGGATTATAATTAGTCTAGTTAGGTAGCCTACTATTAGGTAAGTTGCCTAACTAGGTAGGTAGCCTAATTAATTAGGTAGCCTAAATAGTTAGGTAAGTTGCCTAACTAGGTAGGTTGCCTAAATTAGTTAGGTAGCCTAATTCCCTTATTATTTTCTTTCCTTAGTTGTCTTGTACATTGTCTATATATTGTGCCTCCTAGTGAGAAGAATATAGATCAATCGAATATTTCGACACTTATGTTCATCAAAGTTCTCACCAGGCTCAGAGGCTGGATTCGATAGCCAGTAGGGAACGTTATCACGTTCCAAAGGGGTGTAGCCTTTCCAAGGGAGGTCAGCTCGGAGTAGAAATATTTGAAGCACTCGTCAAAGGACCTTCCACTGACTGAACCACGATAGTGACGACCATAGCAGGTTGCATTTAGGGATCTCGTGAGCTTGGGAGATATTTTGGGAAAGTAGAACCATAGCCAGTGGGTCATGATCCACAATGGGCCTGGGGCAAAGACAAACTTATGTTCCAAAAGCTCATTCATGCCTCTATAGAAACTGACTAGAATCAGAGGAGCCAAGGTGAGCTTCTGGCCAGAGGCAAGAGTTTTGGCAAGGTCTGTAAAATCCTTAGTGATCTTTCCGGAGGAAACACAGAATAAACCTATTAAGCCAGTAGATTAAGATACATGCTCGCTCTCTGTAACTTCTCCCTCCTTGCAGCAATACGCTATGAATTTAGGGTAAGAGAGATAATCCTTACCAGGGTAAGCGTACAGGGGAGTAGTCTGTGTAAGGAAGCAGTTGGCCTCCTGCCCATGAGCACGGAGGCCAGTAATGAAACAGATTTCTTGAATAGTGGGAGACATCATACCTACTTTGAAATGGAAGGAGTTGGTGGCGGAGGACCAAAATTGTGCAGAGGCCATGAAAAGGCCTTTGTCCATTTCGGTGGTCTGGCGTGCGAGCATGATGGCGTCATGAATTTCCCACGAGCTTCTACAGGGATCCTTTAGCTTCTGCCACCCGGGTGATCCATCTGTCGTACTCAGGTTTAGCCTCTGGCCACAGACGATTGGGAAGATCTCTATGGTATTTCTTCCAGTTGGGCTCAATGGAGGCCAATGGAAAAGGGGTTTCTGAGTAGGGGTGAAAAGGTTTGAGGGATTCAGGAGGAAAGTCCTCAAAGGCGGGCCCTAATGACATTTTGGATTGAGAAACAGGGACCTCGATCATGACATCTTCGAACGTCATTCTCGTCTTCGATGAGCTTCTTGACCTGGGAAGCAATGTTAACCTCCGTTTTCGACGATGGCGCAGCTGTTTTGGCAATTGAGTACTTTCACCGATGAAGATTGTTATAAGGAGTTTCTCCATTTCGCCACCGGTAAAGGCCACAACGAGGTATACCATTTTTATCTTTATGTACATTTGTATATGTGTATCTGCGTATGCAATTCTTTTATACGTGTCATTTGTTCGGTGATTGTAGATTGTGGTTTCGGTGATTCAAAATGGAGCTGACGCAAATTCAAGAAATGGCTGTGGTTAGGTGTGAGACCTTGTCATTTTTGTCTTTTAGGTAATTCTTTGTATCATATGATTGGTTGTGTTTTTGGATTGGATCATTGATTCGGTTTTTCTTCGATCAGCAAGGTTATGTGTTGAATTTTGGAATTAATTAATTTAACATATATCGAAGATGGAAAAACTTTTTAGCAATCATCTAATGTATTGTTTGAGTTTGAGTGATAGTGTGATAGGGTTTTTTTATCTTTATCTTTTTTGAATTTGTAATGTTTGACCGGCATGTGCCAAGATAGAGATGAAGGGAGAAAAAAAGTTCTGAGAAGTTATTTTTTGCCGTTTTCTTTGATTGGGTTTTGCTTTTGATGTGAATTTTCTCTATCCTTTCCTTTACCCTTCAAAGAAATGCTCATTTCTTCGTATCCAAGGTAAATTATAGGGGAAAACTTTTATGGTCCCTCCTTTAATCTCAGATGTTGTATACGTCTGTTACAGAGACCAAGAAGATTGAAGGCCATTGGAAGCATGGAAAGCAGAAATGACCTTCAGCTCCAATTGCTTAAGGCCATTGAAAAAGCTCTTGTGCTTGATGGGATGCAATGACTACAGCGTCAATTCAAGGTAAACAGCTTTTCATCATGCCAATTCTCAATGCGGTTGCAGAAATTAAATACCATAGCTTAAGACATGCAAGATTGGCAAATACCTATGTGGCTGAAAAAGCTCTTATACTTGATGACATTATGAACTTTGTGCGGTCAATTGCAGCATGAGTTTAAGCTCTTGTACTTGATGACATCACTTTGCTGTCTCTGCCATCCATCTTTTTGTTATTTCGTGTTCAATTGGTTCATCGATTGGACTTAAGAATTCCGTGAGTTCCAACACAATGGCTCATTGTGTTATCCTATATAATTTTCGGATAGCAGTCAAGTTACTCAAGTCTTGATATAGGAACCCATGAGCCTACTCTGCATAGTTGCGATTCGTTCAAGAGAACTCCTGCGAATTTTAGCAACTTCTCTGACCAATACATGATTTGCCCGGTTTATTGCAGTTCTTGAACTGCTACCTTCCGACTACATTATGGTGGCCAATGAATTTGGTAATGGCATACTACGACTTTGAAACCTGCCAAATCCCTTCATCTGATGCAAAATTTTGGTGAATTTTTTTGCTGACCTAGGACCATCTTATTTATCCTATTCTTTATTGGATAGAGAGTAATCTTATTTTGAAATTCAACAGATTGTGAGCAATTACAGTTCATTTGTGGATTGAGGAATGTGGTGGCCAAGCTCTTACCTTTGGAGGTGATATTTCAAAAGAAGATGTGGAAACAATGGTTAAAATAATGCAGGTTAGCAACAGTTAAAGAGTGATTTTTCCATGGGACTCTTTTGTGCTCCTCATCACAGACTGCTTCCATTTGGTTTTAGGTAATGAGGGATGGGCTATTGATGAGGATGAAATAATCCCAGTGGAAGGAGGTTATTGATTTGAATCTTACAGGAGTATTTCTTTGCACAGAGGCATCTTAAGATTCTCCAGATTGGAAGGCAAACTGGCAGTGCAAAAACCATCTAATTACATAAGCCCATTTGGACAAGTTGTTCGAATCAACAGAATCCTTGTGGTCCATTAATTGGTTCTAGCTGCACATGACCAACTTATCTCTCATATTTTTCCTTTTTTTTTTTTTTGTACTTTTTATTGCTTCTCCTGAATGACTACTGTCCGACTTTACCCCTTTCTGGCAATTTAAAAAGATGGACTGCCTATTTTTGCAGATATCTAAGTTGGTACACTGCAAAGTCATTCCCGGCTGCCAACGTAGTTTGTGTCTCAACTGTCAATCCTTTCTTGATAGGGTGAAGCGCTTAAGAAAATGAATTAGCTCAGTTTTAGAGTAATCGATAGTGAAACCTTATTTTCTAGGGCCCGTGTCCTTGTTCTACATAAATATGTATGTACATTTTACACATGCTTTTTGTTTTCTTTAGCTTGAGGTGGAAGTTTAGCTCTGTAATTGAATGAAAGCAAGTGTAATTAGATGGTTTTTGCACCGCCTGTTTGCCTTCTAATCTGGAGAACCAAGTGACTGCACTCAAATTTGGCGTGCTATATGGGCCTGGGGTTCAACTCATTATGGTGAGAAGATTGAGAGACAAGATTATTTATGCTGAATACAAATGTACTGGATCATTTATTGAGGTTTGTATATTTTACTGTAGAAATTTGTGGAGCGCCTACACTCTATCATAGAGTATTTCAAGACTTCCACAGATTGTTGTTAGAATTGCAGACAGAAACTGGACCATTCCAGTACAAAATTTCCGATAAGAATTTGGAAGACGCTGCTTAGGCTTCTAATCTTTTTTACTAAGACTTTACACTGCGTTTCAATTTGTTAGCGTGTATGTTTGGAACTAATTTTGGCATTAACTATTTAACAGGGTTGCAATGTCATATCCTTCCTGCTAATTTTCACACCCATTTATCGGAAATTCTTCCTGCAACAAGCGAGTTCCATAATACAATTTCCAACCAATGGGTTACACCAAACGTGCAAAGCACGGCGTTTCCACCTAGTTCTTGTAAGACTCTGCAACTATGTCGAAGGTTCGTGATCAAAATTTGAATTGAGAGACGTAGACGGAAATTATGACCCAAAATGAGTGAAAAAATTGACAACTTTACTAAAGGAGTGGAAGACTTGCTAATTTCATAAATGAATGTTAGATATGGAGCACTTTCTCTCCCAAATATAGAAGAATTCCAAATTTTTATTCAATCCAATATGGGCAGTTGGAAGTGTGCACAGCTAACAACCCCACTAACAAGGACTTCTGATTAGCATGTCATTCTTTATTGGGTATTAACAATCCAATTTTTCATGTTAGATATTGACATATTGTTAGCTACTTTTTAATATAATGGTGTCCGAACCTATTTACCCACATCTCAACTAATCATATGAAGGATCAATATCACCGTTCATTAACGGGAATCCTATTTAAAGCAAGGTTTCGAATCGGGACATTTGGAGGGTATAAACACCTTTCTAGTTTGCAGTGCATTTTCGTTCCATTTTCTGAAAGGGTTCTTTTCTATCTGAAGTGACTTAAATACCCTCCCATTCTAAACTCTCTCTCTTTATTCTGTGAGAGAGAGGAGATTCAACATTTCATCTGACCAGTGACCACGTGAGGGTATAAAGAGAAATTGAAGGAAATGACACTAGTCTTCTAAAATCGGTAAATTTCTACAACAACCCTTCTATTGTCGGCCCAATGGGTGGATGATAAAAATGCTCATTTACTGGTAAAAATCCCCTTTGACCGGCAAGAGTGCGAACACTTTTACAGATAAAAATGCACTCTTACCGGTCAAAGAGCAATTTTATCGTCCGCTTATTCGGGCCGATGGGAGAATTTTCCTTTTTACAATACCTTAGATAGCAAACTATCCTTTGAAAACTTAAACTAGTAGAAGAGGAGTCTTGATAACAAATCAAGCTAATGTCAAGCTCACGTGTACAAGTATTTTATAGAGACCGATGGTAAAGAGTGAGTTCGGGGCGCCTGAATAGCTATTCATTTTTCTTCCCCAACATGATCTCCAATCGAAAATGGTTATGACACCACCCCCTTCGCATGGGAATGGGTACATTTCTCCCACCCCACACTCAAATCGCATTTTCAATTGTTTTTTTCTTTTAAAAGAGCAAAACACTACAAGCAAAAATAAAATAAAATAAAATAAAATTTCAATCTTGTAAAAATTCATAGGAGAACACACCATTTTACCATTGGAGGTGTTTTACTCTTTACATGGACAATTAGTTAATTTTCTAATTAGTTACCTAATTATCTAAACATAAAGGGGTTGATTTTATTTGTAGTATACTCCCTCGGTCCCTTTTTAAGTGATTTCTATCGGAATACGTGCAATTTCAAACCCCTAAAAAACATATTTTCTTTATATAGATTTTTAAATTTTTTTTATACCAAATTAAAGTGCTCATTGAATACTTCAATTTGGTGCAAAAAATTTAAAAACATGCTACAGAAATGCATTTTTAATGGTTACAAAAATACATGTTTCTCAAAGATATCATTTAAAAAGGGACGGAGGGAGTAATATTTTAGTGGCGGTCAAACTATAAAGTAAAATAAATCCACTTGGGGTGGGTTCAAGGCAGGTTTACCAAAAACCAAGCCCAATCTAAAACCAGAAAAGAAAAAACCATTTCATCCATAAATCCAAACCAAACCCGCAAAACATCTGGGTGAACCGCCCCAATGGGGCTGGGGCCGGAGTAGCGATGGAGCTGAGTTTTTTGTTTGATTCTTCAATCATGATTTTAGTAAATGAGTCTACTAACCATGATTTTAACACCTGGTGGACTCATTTGCTAAAATCATGGTTAATTTTAGTAACTGGGTTGCTAAAATCAAATAAAAAACTCAGCCAAATTGGTTAATTTCCCTTGGCACCATGTTCTATAAAGAGGAACTTAAATATTGGTGTTGTTTATAGATTGTTTACACCCAAATTTGACACAAAATTCTACTGAGGCTGAAAGAATAAATTTTGGGCTTGGTCGAGCAAAATGGGACTATAAAAATTAGTGGCCCCACATTGGCTTTATTTTTTCTTAGCTAAACCCAGCTAAATTGAAGGAAATTTAGCCTAAGAAATCAATCATATGAGTGTGATTGACTCCTCACGGCCCATAATTATTGGAGGAGGTGATTGAACCTCTTTGGTAAGTTGAAATTTCTTCACGAGTGGTTTAAAGCTGTATAAATGGTTCCAATTGATTTTATTTACACGTTTGAAATTTCTTCACGAGTGGTTTAAAGCTGTATAAATGGTTCCAATTGATTTTATTTACACGTTTAAAGTGATCTCTTTTTTCCTTGAATTAAGGAAGTATTGCCACATGTCACGATCTAAGGGCCTTTCCAGACTCCCACTATCCCATTACCTGTGAAAAATAGGGAAGTGGGGATGTGCTCAGACTCAGAGTAGGGGTGCACACCAGCCCGGTAGCCCGCCCAATCCGCCCAACCCAGCCCGATTTGTTTAGGGTTTGGGATAAATATTCAGGCCCATAGGGCCGGGCTCGGTTGAGATTTTAAGCCCATTTGCCAAATGGGTTGGGTTTGGGAAACTTCTCTGAAGCCCAGCCCGGTCCGATTTAAATAATATTATTATTTAAATACTATGTATAAAAATTGATGGATATCGAAGAGTTACAACTTTTTGAATATTTTAATTACACTTTAATTTATAGGTATGTTTTTAATATTTTTGTAACAACTTAGAACTTTAAATATATTATTACGATTGTGAATTATAATTGTGATCGTTATGATTGATTAATTTATGTTTATAACACTATGCTTTAGTAAGATAAATGGGCTTCTTGGACGGGTTTGGGAAATTTAAATTTTATTTGGGTTGGGTTTGAGCAAATCAAATGAAGCCCGATTATAAATGGGCCGGGCTTGGGAATACACTAGTCTCATTATTATCTAGTATAAGCCCGGCCCGACCCCGGCCCAGCCCGGTGTATGTGCACCCCTAGCTCAGAGGCCTCTTCGCCAAAGGTACCAGGTGGTGATAAAATTTGTATTTCCTCACCACTTCTAATAATTAATTTTTATTTTTAAATAACTGGTGCTAGTTTAAAATGAATTACACATATTTATTACACATAGAATACTTAGAAATTATTGAAAAAATTGCTAATGTTGTAAATTGTGCAATATTATCAACGATTTGTAAAGTGACTCAGCACTGGGAGTGAGTGATTTTGAGTTCGAATAGGAGCAAATTCAAAGTTGAAATTTATTTTGCAGTTTGGTCACTTTTGAGATTTGTGCACTTAATATAATTGTAGTTTATGTTGGTGATTTATTTAAGAAATAAATTGAATTCTACCTGTAACTAAAGTAAAATTTGTGCTTTAAAGTAAAATTCTAACAATCAATCATAAAAAATTGAATTCTACTCCTAACTAAAGTAAAATTTGTGCTTTAAAGTAAAATTCTAACAATCAATCATAATAATAGATTTAGCATCGACCTAAGTGATTTTTGGATGTTTCATTAACTAGTTAAATTAAACTATGAGGTCAAATACAATTCAGTAACATTTCCAAGATAACCAATATGGCTTTCCTCGAAAAAATGGCCAACAATGAAATTTGTATTTTCTTAATATAGTTTATTTTCTATTTTGTCGCTTTGATTTTTATGTACTTAATATACTTTTTCTTGACGTTAGCATTTTATTTAAAAAAACAAATTGAACTTTACCTATATAATTATCAAATCTCACTTTAAAGTATATTTGTAGAAATCACAATCATGAATTTAGCGTCCACCTAAGCAATTTTGTATTGTTTCAATTCCACTAGTTAAATTAAATTCTGAGGTAAAATACAATTCAATATCACATTGCATTTTTTAGTAATTAGTGGTCTTGAGGAACTGAATTGAAAAAGTAAACAATAATATAAAAGAAGCAAAAAAAAAAAAAATCACTAAAAATGGAAAAAGTTCAGAAATTATGTAATCATGACTATAGCTTATGTTAATTTTTTAAACTTTGATGCAGAGCTTAAACACTTTTTTAATTTCTCTCTTCAATACAAATAATCAAATGAAAATAGATCAAAATATAAACAAAAAAATTAATATTATTCGCTTGGTAACAATTGCATACTCCGATCTAAGAAAAACTTAAACAATAAAAAATAAAATAATCCAACAAAAGTTATTGTCAAAAACCCATAGACCATTGAACATGTTTAGCCAAAAAAAATGTTGCAGCGCTAAAAAGAACTCAAAAACGCTTCGACACTAATAATGTTTAAGAAACTAATATGCGCAGTGAAAAACATACCAAAACTATATGTGTGTGTGTGTGTGTTCCCCCTCACACTTAAAAAAACACATAAAAAAACACACAATTTTGTTTTGAGCCCTACTGTGACGTTCTGAACCGTTGATCTTGTTTAAATGAGTGAAATAGGAGGTTCTACAAGAATTCAGCTTAATCGGATGTCGGTAAGTGCTTGATCCAAATAGTTTTGCAAAAACTGTGACAGGAACTAGTGTTTTTAAAATTGTTTGGATCAAGCACTTACCGATATCTGATTGAGCTGAAATTTTGCAAGACCTTTTATTCTACTCATTTAAACAAGATCAGTGGTTTGGAACATCACAAGGGGGCTCGGAAGAGTGTTGTATTTTTTTATGTGCTTTTTTAAGTGTGAGGGGAACCGGTATCAGTAAGTGCTTGATCCAAACAATTTTAAAAAGGTCGTGCAAAATGAGTAGAATAAAAGGTCCTGCACTATTTTCAAAGAATTTGTCGCTAAGGTATCGGTAAGTGCTTGATCCAAACAATTTGTCGCTAGAGCATCAATTGTCGTCACCTAAGGTAGAGCATCAAATAGTCCAGACATTGAATGAATTGCAAGGTTGGTGAGGTTGATAGGTGTTAGGCGCGCTATTGAATAGGTCAAAGGTTTGAACTTCAACGGGAGCAAAAAAGAAAGCTTGGGAGAATTTTTTTTTTTTTTCGTAATGCGCTACAACTAGCGACAAAAAATTTCGTCGCCTAAAATGTAATTGACGAGGAATATTTTCCTCGCAGGTTGTTGTTGGTAGACGTTAGTATAAGGCGCCGGATGGAATTTTTTTAGAAATGGCGAGGAAAAAAATTGTCGCTAATTATCTACAATAGGTGAGGTCGCAAATACCTTTTGTGACGCAGTATAGGCGAGGAAAGTGAGCGAGGAAGTATTTCCTTGCTAATACCTTAGGTGACGACAATTGATGCTCTAGTGACAAATTTGTTTCCTCGCCATAGCACTATTTTCTTGTAGTGAACAATTGCAAAAAGTTGATTAATCAGCCAACACAACAAAAAAACGACTGATTACTCCACATTCAACACCAAAAAAATAAAAATAAAAAAGAGAGAACAAGTATAAGTAAAGGGTTTAGAAAATACCGACAAAAGTAAGCAAAGCGATACAGTCTGCCCAGAGACTGTGCAAAACTTCTGCCACAATACCTCAATTGCTTGATTATCCAATTAAGGCTTGATTTGCGCAACCCTTATAGATTAGAGGCACAAAAAGCTGATGAACAGTCCTTTGGGTTTGAACGTTTTTGGCTACTCTCTGGGTGTTTTTCACTGATAAAACTGCTAGACTCTCGAAATTGATGTGTGGTTGGTGCTAGGTTTGCAACCTAGGCTGTGTGTCTAGAAGATGATGAGCAGAGTGACTACATAACATAGAAGAGGAGTTGAAAATTTTGATCTTAAACTCATAGGAAGAGATCCTATTTACAGGGATTGAAGGTAAGGTTAGAGATATTTACAAGGGAATTATTTAAATATGAAAATAGAGTTAATTTCCCATAGAAGCTCTTCCTAACATTGTTTCGAACGTGCACAACAAGTCGAGTGACCCGATGTGAAGAGTTGGGATGAAACCCAACACTCGCAAAAGCTTTTGATTCATTGAGAGCTGATTTTGCGGCTGACACATTGATTTTGTCGTTGATACTTCTAGACAGCACAGGAGCCCGAACATTGCGAGCTCGTTCTGGACTCTACTGAACTCCGATTTTGACGTGGTTTGAAGCGTTGAAAAGCTTGTTAAGTCTGCTTTCTAACCCAATTGGTTTGGATTCAAAAGAATTTGTACAATTAAATAGATGATGATTTTACCCTCAGTGGGTCAAAAAATAAATTATTTTGGTAAAACACTCGCATCTCCCTCATTTTAAATCAGATTGAGACATTTTATACATCGATAAAAAAAATTAAAAAGTACTAAAATATGGTGGAATCCAACCATAAAAATAAAAAAGTTTGGTTTATCAAAAGTGAGCCGAAAGCAGACCCAACAATAATATATCGGAGCCAACAAAGGCCAAAACACGTTCTAAGTGTCATGTGGCACTTCCCTCCCTAATTCTAAGGCATTCTTCATTCCCTAAGAGTTCCACATAGTTCAAAAACATCTCATTTCCCATCAAAGCATACGCAATCAATTCGTCATCAATATTCCGCGTGTGGCGGAGCTTAAAATATCTCCCGAGCCAATTTAGGGTATCTACAACATGATTTTGAGACGGACGCGAGCTTGAATATGGGTTGAGCTTGAATTCATTTTAAAGGGAACTCAAAACTCAATCACATTTATGGTATTAACAAAAGTGAGAGGTTTACAACAATTGTCTCCAACATGGCTCCAACCATGTTGGAGACTAAATTGTTATACATTTACTATTTTTGTTAGCTAATCCCTGCAATTATGGAAACTATAATCGTCTATAGGCCCTAATTAAGGAAAATATAATTATTTTATATCCATATAAAGATAATAAATCAATTAATAATGGCATAAATGGGGCCATTCAACCAATTTCGGGATGTCAACTTAAGAATACAAAACCACTAGGATGGGGACTTAAAGTACATAGTGGCCCAAAACAATATGACTATTAATTTTCTATTTTGTAAACACAACCATTGGAAATTATTCCTCTCCCAACCTAAAGTAAAAATAGAGGTCTCAAACGGATAAGGCTGACATGGGCACAGTTTTAGACAGGTTGTGCACGGGCACAACACGAAAGTGGTCCTAGCACTGCACAGTTCTAGAGGGGCGCAACACGGGCTCGGCATGGGCACGACAGAATAAAAACTACTCCTTCCGTCCCAAAATGGATGTCCAAAATCACTATTCACACCTCTTAAAAAATCCTCTTAATTGTTGTATTTTATGGAGTAATACTATTTACAATTTTAGAAACTTTTTTTTTAATAAAACTAAGCGAGATCTATCAAACAGGATCCATATTGCTTATATAATTCATCATAACCTAAAAAATATAGATGATTTTTCGAGAGGCATGAATAGTGATTTTGGACATCCATTTTGGGATGGAGGGAGTAATTTTTAATGTACCCAAAAAAATAATATGTTATTTTATTAAATAAATTGAGTCGCTGCATCATCAATCATACAAAACTAAAATAAGTACTACATAAATTCCGCTAATTTTATAATTAGTACTACATATAAAAAAACCTATTTCATAAATATTTATTTCAAAATCATATAGATAAGAATATATATAGATGTTGTTGTTACACAGAATTTTGTTTTCTTCCTGACGAGTCTCGGTTGGACCGGCACATATGATAAAAAGGTATGGCACGGCATAATTAAAAAATTGCATGGTATGACACGACTAAGCAAACGAGCAACCACAACACGACACAAATCACGGTTAACACGAAGCTAATGGGTTCGGCCAACACGACACGACCCGTTTGACACCTCTAAGTAAACACAGATTTTAATAATTGTACGAGTTTTTCTCACACCCAATAATTAAGAAAATATCCCTTAGGCTTTGTTCGGTTTGGGTTTTGAGGGGGGTTTTGGGGGTAATGAGTAGAGAGAAACAGAAAGAAAATTTTTATTGGAGACTGTGCATGGTGGGTTTTGAGACCCAAACCGAACAAAGTGTCAAAGTCCACTAAAGTTGCAACATTTGTCTTTTTTCTTTTTCAAACATTGGTTAGGCATTAATTTGATTCCACTGTTTAACCATCCTAGCTCCGTTCCTGTTCGTACCCACCAAAATGGGAAGGAAGAATAGAAGTTTTTATTAAGGAATAAAAGTGCAAGCAATTTCTCAAAGATGCCACATAATGGGGGAGACAAATGGGATATCGTATACATAGATAAATAAGCATACATAGGCTACCACCACTTAAAAATTGGGTTTCGAAAATAAGTCGATAATTTATACAATTAAATACATTAGAGGAATGCCACATGGTATTTGAAGGGCGTTTTTCAGCACTCGTTTGTGTGATTATTATAAAAAAAAAAGTGCGTAGTTCCCACACCAATGTGTGCTAGAGAAGGACCCAGAAGTACCACTCGACACGTGCTTGTTGATCATGTTGGGAGGAAGGAGGCCAGGGCAAAAGGTGTATTCAAAAGATCCCACAGTTTTGTGCGGTCAATTACTAATTCAGCTCTGCAGCTTCAAAAGCAACGTGCCACTGGTTCATAGACACATGCACACCAGCAACAAAGTGGACCCAAAACCTATAAGCAAAGTGAAAACAAACAAACAAATTCATCTCGATCTGCTCTAGCTGTCCCGCCCCTGGTAAAGTTAAATTAATTACTGAGGCCGAGAATTTTCTTAGGACCTTTCCTACAAGTAGCTCCAAATTTGATTAGGTCATCAAATATCATCAGTACCTTCCCAAATGGACCACCAAACGCTCCTAATTCCAGAATTTCCAGTAGTACGACTGTGAATCTAATTGACAGAAGATCTCGATTTGTCTTCTGCTTGATATATATATATATATATATATATATAGAGAGAGAGAGAGAGAGAGAGAGAGAGAGAGAGAGAGAGTCCCGATCTAGTCCGGGATCCCTAAGTCCGGGACTCATAGTTCCGGACCAAATTTTCATGATCCGAACCGTCCAATGTGTTTAAAACGTGTTTTCAAGGGTCCCCGCGAGAAATCATGTAAAAAAAATACCGGGAAGGGCTTGATCTTGGCAGTGTTTTTATAAAACTGTATATGTACAGTTTTTTGTAAAAAATTGCTCGGATCAAGTCCTTCCCTGTCATTTTTTTTATGGACGGTTCGGATTAAGCAAAAACAATTTTTAAAACCTTCAAAACACCAAAAAATCTTCAATCTGGGATCCTTGACTGGATCACCGGTGTGAATATATATATAGTATATTATAGAGCGGATCAAGTCAGGACTCCCTGACTTTGTTAAAATACGGACTTCCCCTCTCCCGGCCAAATGGTCGGGATCCAAACCGTTGGATGTGTTTAAAATGTGTTTTCAAGGGCCTACGCGAAGATTTGGCAAAAAAAATGAACAGGAAGGGCTTCATCCGAGCAGTTTTTCATGAAATATATATCCTACGGTTTGTATATAAAACTGCTCAGATAAAGCCCTTCCCGGTCATTTTTTTTTTTTTGCCGAATCCTCACGTAGACCCGTGAAAACACATTTTAAACACATCCAACGGTTCGGATCCCGACCATTTGGCCGGGAAATGGCCGGGAGAGGGGAGGTCCGGATTTTAATAAAGTCAGGGAGTCTTGACTTTATCCGCTCTGATATATATATATATACAGACCTATACGTAATTACCGAGAAATTATTTTGCAGTATCGGAGTATAGTCATGTAGTGCTCTGTATCACTCCAGCGACACATATTTTATAACCATTAGATTAATTTTTATGACGGGTTGAACTCCAATTTTCTTATTTCTAGAGGAAAAATTACGGGATCGCTCCAGATATATTGCTAGGGGGTGTTCCACTAAGAGAGTTCTTTGAATAAATTGATTTTTCACCGCTTTTTATATGATGTATTGTGAGAGAATGACCTGTCTTGAATTTTAGAAAAAAACATTTTTTTTTTTTTGTTACTCATATAACACCCCCTAAAATCACTGTCTGGAAACATTAAAGTTGAGCAATCAAGCGAACCACCCTGCCCTATATTTCGGAACGTGCTTTCCAAAACGTAATTGCTCAAGATATTAAAATTTCTTGGTATCTCATGTACGGAGCCAGCCCTGATTTTTCGGGATCCTGAAAGGAGGATTACATATAAGTCTTTTTTTTGCTAGACTATAATAAAAGGCAGTATCAAGGTAAGAGAGTCTCCTAAAATTTAAATTTGTAAATTTTCGGGGTCTAAAGTTGCCGCACCTCGAGCTCTTTAACTCATGGCTGACTTCGAAGTATGTGATAATGGCATACGTGCAGTAGCATTGTTTTAATCATATATGCCAGTCTATACTTGCATTTAGATGCAACCCCCTTCTCCTTGGTCTATGGGTCAAGATACACCCCCACATTCTCTCTTTTTAAGCGTGTGACAAGTTGTCATTTGATACCATGGGCCTGTATATGAAAACCATCCAAATAGACAAAATTCCTTATAGGAGTGCTGCAAAATTGGATGGTCCATTCAAATTTCAAACACCTAGGATCGACTTTGGTCCTACCTACTCTCTAGTGATGCCTTACCTAGTTTTTCTGTCATGACAATCAAGAACAGAGAACTTCACAGTGTTCCACCTAAACGTAAGCTTAAACGCACTTCATGGACAAAGACCAAGAAGGAATTCACTAGTATAAAGAAAGAGAGATTGCAAAGAGGTACCCAAGAATAAGGATGGATCACCAAAAAAAAAAAAAAAATTACACCAAATTAAATAACTCGTGAAGGATTTTAATTTAGTACAAAAATCGGAAAAATTATGCACAAAATATTTAATTTTTAAATTCAAAAAATATATTCCACTCTGTCCCATTGTTTTTTTAGTTCTACCTTGGGATTTTGAATTTTTAAGGGAACACAATGATTACATTAAAAAGTATTTAACTTTTCAATTATGTCCTTAACTTTTCAATAAAAATTGATTGATGTAGCAAATTTTTATGGTTGACTTTGAAAAGTGATAATGTACTTTAAAACGTCCCAAAATAGAATATGAAAATGGGCATAACTATATTGGGGGCCTGTGCCAACGGGCCACCCCGGCGTCACAACATCCCACCAATAATTTTTTTTATAGCTATTGTGTGTGGTTTTTCTGGGTATTTAAATACTCCTTTATTCTAAAAAATTGTTCGATCCGCAAGGCAAAGATAAATGCATTTTGGTTTCAAAAAATTTCTTTCTTTTCTCCCATAAGATACTAAGGGTGAGTTCTCACTACGGCATTTTTGGTGTTCTCACTACGGCATTTTTGGTATTCTCACACAAGTCATTCTCTTCACATACATCAAATGATTTGAAAACTTATAGTCTAAAAATACCGAAGATGCCATAGCAGAAACTTACCCTATATGACAATTTTGAGTTCTTTTAATTTTTTAAAACAAATTTGCTTTTATTGAAATAAAAATTTATCCTTTACATTTTCTCGGTTTCATGGATCGAATTTGTTTTTACTAATTATAACAGTTTTTATTTAGTAATCATTTTGAATGCACATCCAAATTGCAATCGAACTTCCGTAATTTGGTTGCTTTGGTTGGATTCCCCTCCCCTCTCCCCCGGCAATAATTTTTTTTTATAGCTATTGTGTATGGTTTTCTGGGTATTTAAATACTCCTTCATTCTAAAAAAATTGTTCGATCCGCAACGCAATAACTAAAATAAATGCATTTTGGTTCTAAAAAATTTCTTGCTTTTCTCCCATAAGATACTAAGGGTGAGTTCTCACTACGACATTTTTGATATTCTCTCACAAGTCATTCACGAGAAACTAGTTAGCGTACTAGTTCAAATGAAGACATGTCTTAAATTCTCGAGAGTTCTTGAATCCATAAGAAGAAATAGATTAACTCTGAATTGTTTATTGAATAAAAGATGCTGAATAATAAAGATTACATGTCTTTTTATAGGGAAACTTGGCAAACCCTAGCAAATAATACTAAAAAATAAAATTTCCCGGAAATTGGGGAAACTCCAAAAATTTAAAACTAGAAAGAAAAATAAGAAATTCTCTTGGCAATTATTTGCCTCTAGTGCCATTTTTAATCAATTTCCCCTTAGTACTATAAACAAGCAAATTTGCGTCCTCCCAGTTTAGATCCCGTGGGTTGCCCACTGAGTATGAGAGAGAGTAATCATGAGAGAAGAGGGACGTCAGCCGTAAGTCAGAGGTTTGCATGCAAGAAGAGAGAGAAAGAGAGAGAAGAAGCAGAAGAAGAGGGAATCGAAAACCATGCAAAATCTGACTTCTGAGTGTTCTTTGCAAAAATGTCAGCGTATTCATTAGGAAGAGAGAAATGACGTTAACTCACCTAAGGCGTGCTTTCCCCCCTTGGATTTACTGCCTTCGTCCTTAAAAAAATTCAATTAAATCTTTAATTTGGTTCGAAAATTGCTCATCTTTTCGTACGAGTCACTGTTACAAAGATAGAAAATTCAACTGTCAGCTTAATGGGTAGACGATAAGAGTGTTTTTTGACTGGTAAAAGTATATTTTTACCGGAAAAAATATTTTTACTATTACCGCTCAAAGAACATATTTATCGGTAAAAAACTACTTTTATTATCTGCCCATTAGAATGACAATAGAAAGACTGTAGGAAAATTGTTCCCTCTGATCATTTGCATGAGACTCCAAAATGGGTGTTCTACATTTGTTATGTTAAAAATTGTGTCAAATGTTGTGGCAGCAAAACTACCCTATATATAAAAAATAAAAAATTGATGCATGCATATTTTTTACATGTCCAATTCCTAACTTCCATAAGCCAGTTTATAAGTTGATATATTGTGATCAGAGAATGATTTGTCTCATAAAGCACAATAAGTCAGTTTTAACTTTAAGTCAGGAATTGGAACGAACCCTGTTGAAGAAGTAATTGAGCATATTGGCTACTAGTATGCTAAGGGCATTCGCAATGGGTCCCTAAAAATAGCTCCTAAGTTGAATCCTAAGTGTATACATAAGCCTAATTTGAGTCCATTTTTCACTCCTAGAGTTTGGAAAATGATATAGGTACACCATATGTTGCTAGAGTTTGCTAATTTTAGCGAGGATATGTGCACTCAATGAACTAATAAAAGCATTCTCTCTTTTGTGAAAAAATTCAAAAAATGTGGGACCCATGCTCCCTGAAAATTCAAGAAGACTTTGGGTCCCACTTGGAGCTAACTACAATTCTACCTAAATTCAATTAATGTGGCTGGCCATGCTTAGGAGCCACCCTTGGGAGTTTGTATGGAGAGTTCATTGAAAACAATAATTGAGCAAATGGCTAGGTAAATATTTTGAGTCTCATCTATGGGCAAATTTTGAGAGCCCACTGTGGATGCCGTAACGAAAACAAAAAAATGGGTGTATCTAATTTGATTTATTTTGCCATTAGCAAGTAATAACTTCATTACAAATAAACTGGCAAAATAAAGACAAATAATTAATACTTCATTTTTGTCCCATGTGCATTTAGGTTTGTAAAGACCCGTATTTTTTTGAAAAAGACTTTTCAGAAATTAAAGTGGGGAATTTATACAATTTCATTTAAATGTTTACATGTGGGGTCAATGTGCGAAAGTTATTTTGGTTTGGACTTGTTGGTAACACTTTTGTAAGTGGAGGGGTGTACATTGTAATTGACACTATATAAGGTTTGAGGGAGAGAAAAATTCACTTGTCCCTCTCCGCCAAATTGTCGGCCCCCACCCTCTCCTTCTCTCTCTTAAATTTCTTCATCCCACACCAAAATTAATCACACCCACTCAAAATCCTTGTAGATCCACCCCATACGTTTAGCCTCACGTTATTTAAAACCGGGATTTGCATGCAATAGCTTGCGGGAAGCCATTTTCAGTTGGGTTTCAAGTTGGTGAGCTAGGATTTTGATTCTGGACTTGATTGGAGTTCAATCTTTGAGGTAGGGATCTTTTCTACCCTCTTTAGGTGTGTACAGAGTTGATTTGTGCCTAATTTAGCTTGGTTCCCACTATTTTTGCTTGGATCAAAGTTTACCAAAGTCTGCAAGTTTTCGCCTGCAATTTTGCTATTTTGGTCCAGATGGGATTGCTTGACTGTCCGAACTTTTTTTACAAAAACTTCACCTTGTCTGTTTTGTTGATTGATTTGCTTGTTTGGTTCCACTTTGGCCCCCGGTTGAGTTATTCGTTTGTATATATACGATATCATTTGTTATTGCCTTGGTTTGATTTGAGTACAAAGCTTTGTATCATTGGTTGTTTTATGGATACGATGGCACTTATGACTACCCATGAAAGCTTGACACATGATAACGTAGTGGAATGGAACTATGGATATGTTTTGAACGTAATGAACTGTGTTTTGAAGGACACCAAAGGGACACTTGATAATTTGTGAAAAAGCGAAGTACTTGATTTAAAGTTTGAATGATGATTACTAGGGCCACCATTCGGGGTGTCTCTAGCAAGGGTTACGAGGCCTGCGAATCTCGGTAGGGGTTATGAGGCCCATGAATCTTGGCATAGAGCTACGAGGTCTGAGGGAGACGTCCCAAATGCTCGGCAGGCGTTACGGTGCCCAAGAACTTGGCAGCGGGAATATGGGTCCCAAAATTCCTGGTTATTGAGATTACAAAAATTTGAAAGGAAATGGTAAAGGAAGATGATATGATTTTGATTGACACTTGAGCCTGAGAAAAAAGATTTTTTTAAGATACGAGACATTTCGGTCCTTAACTTGAACTTATCTTGATGTTTCTCATTCATGAAATTCAGGACCAAGTTGTTAGCATGAACCTGCTCTCTAATAAAATGATAGTCAAGTTCTATATGTTTAGTTCGTGCATGAAAGATAGGGTTTAAAGCCAAAGCCATGGCAGATTGGTTTTGACACCAAAGCACATGAGGAGGGGAAATATCAATCTGTAATTCTGTAAAAAGATGACGAATCCAGACTAGATCAGTGACTGTTTGAGCCATTGCTCTATATTCAGCTTCAGTGGATGATCGTGCCACTGTTGGTTGCTTTTTAGCGCACCAAAAAACAGGATTAGCACCTAAAACACAACATAACCAGTTGTTGATCGTCTATCAATTGGGTCTCCTGCCCAATCTGCATCTGTGTAGGCAGTGAGAGACAAAGAACCTTTACCTTTAATGAGATGAAGCCCATCTGCAAGAGCGCCTTTGATATATCTCAACAATCTTTGGACAGCCCCATAATGACTTTGTTTGGGCTGGTGCATATGTTGGCACACAGAATTGACAGAGAAGGCTATTTCTGGCCTTGTTAAGGTAAGGTATTGAAGTGACCCAACCAAAGTTCTGAACAAAGTGACATCTTCAAAATATTGGTCAGATGGATCCAGAGGTTTCTTGGATGAGATAGGTGAAGCACTAGGCTTACAATCTAATATTCCAGCCTTAGAAAGGAGTTCTATGGCATACTTACTTTGAGATAAGAACAAACCATTTTCTATGGCAGTCACTTCAACACCCAGAAAATAGTGTAGTTGACCAAGATCCTTCATCACAAACTGAGAGCTAAGCTGATTGACCAGAGTATAAATGAACTGACTATCACTTCCAGTCACAATGATGTCATCAACATAGACAAGAACTAAAGTAATGGCACTGTCTTTGTGTAAAATAAACAAGGAGGTGTCATTCTTGCTGGCAGTAAAACCAAGAGTCAAGAGATAGGATGAAACTACTGAAAACCAACCTCTTGGTGTCTGTCTAAGGCCATATAATGCTTTATTCAGTTTGCAAACATAATTGGGGTGAACAGGATCTTTGTAACTGTTTGGTTCTTTTTACTTCTTTGCAATGGAAATAATTGTGTGCGAGCGTGCCAGAGAGAGTTTCAATCTCCTCCCTCAGATTAACTTTGGAAAAACCAAATCTAATCAGGCGACTGTGTTTTATTGGTTCAATTACCTCAATTAAGAGGATTTTTTCAACAAGCGAAGAAATGAAACCAACAAACTTAGGAAATCGAAGAACAAAAAAGAAACAAGATACTTCGATTGATGAATCAAAGGTAAACTTACTTCGAAATTGTCTCCAACTTCAGATACAAGAACTTCAGACTGGTGATTGTTACAGGAACAATCGAGATTAAACCTAAACTACTTCCTAATCTACTTCCTAAACTACTTCGAACTGAGTTCGAGATCCTAAAACTACTTCGAACTGAGTTCGAATTCCTAAACTACTTTGCCAATGAACAAACCAAGCATCAGTTTTTGATAGCTGTTTGTTGAAGATTTGTCCGGGGGCTTTCACTCTTCAATTTCTTCTATTTATAGACGCTGCTTGCAATTTGAACTTCCCGCTCAATGAATTTGAACATTGGCTTGTTTCGAACTCCAACTTCCATTGGCAGTTCCTTTCTCCTCCACGTTTGAACTTGAATCTTTCTAATTCTTCCTCCAGAAGCTCTGATTTTGAATTTGTGCAGTTTACTTAAACAAACTCGAATGACTTGTACGTTAAAGTGAATAACTGCCTCTTGATAAGTACTCCACGTGTTATAACTGCCAATTTGCTTTTGTTTCCCAAGTTCACACGTGGAGTTTATATGTTTAGAAGTTAATATCATGGCTTCGAAACCACCCTTCATGTCAGTAATGGCTTGTAACTGCCAATAACTGTTTTTCATCTTTGACCATAATACGACATCGTATTGAGCCATTTATATTCCTTTAATCTGTGTGTCTTTATCAACAGGTAATTGCCAACGTTTGGCATTTTCAATTACGTGTCAATCGATTATTGGATTTGTTAATTTTATATGTAAACATACCCCCCACATTAACATCTTTGTTCAAGGAATTTGAATAAGTGTTAATGTGCCTTTTGCCGCTTCGAATTCTTGTGAACTTCCAAAGCAGAAGTTATTGGCAGTTCACACTACTTCCAATGATGCAGTTGGAATTGATTTCTACGGTCCTTGTGAGAGATTCATGGAAAATGGGCGGTTAACACCCACGTTCTTCACTTACAAGATTTGAATCGTTTCGAATTCAGATTTTAAGCTTATAAAAGCGCTTAACCACTGGTAAAATGGATCACCAATTTTCACTCTAATCTTGCTTTTATTTCCTTAAGCTAAACTTAACCATGGCCAACGTTTCTGACACCCAAAATGCCTTCGAACGCTTGGCTATTCAAAACTCAATCCCTCCCACTACTAGAAATGCTGTTACACCAATTATTGGTGAAATTCGAAGGGATTGTTCTTTTGTTTTGGTTCAAGTAGAGGATTCTGAACCTACTGATCCATGGAACCCTCCCATTTCTCCTTCTTTCAAACCCTTTCTGTGGGGTTTACCATCTGAGATAGTGGTGGTAAACATGGATGACCCTGCTGGTTACAAGGGTTGGAGTAAATACTGTTCATTGGCTATGAGCAGATACCTATCTCCTCTTATTAGGCGTGATCCTAATATAATGGTACTCGACAGTCTCATTGCCACCTGCCTTACTCCTACATTCTTCAAAGTACGTGAAGATGAAAAATCTGGCTTCGCTGGCTACGGCGAACTCAAACAGAAAGCCAAAAGCCAATATATTTATTGGTTAAACGAGGTTCGGAGGCCTCATTTTGAGGGAAAATTTGTTGATCCGGCCAACCTTTCCCTTCGAACCCTTCCTGAAAATCCAGATTGGTTTCAGGAATTAAAGAGTATCACCTTCGATCCAACTATTTTTCAAGCTGATTACTCTTATTCACTTTACCCACAATCTGATTCTGTTAGAGCCAAAGAATTACTGGCTGCTTTTGCATTTTTGGATATAGAGATTCTTGAAGAAGAAATCCCTTGCAAAAATTTCTTATGGGCTTGTGAATCCATTCAATGCTCCGTTTCTACATTAACTGGCTCCTTTCTTCATTCTTTTCTAAGCCAGTTTCCCCTCCTTCGAATGTGGATAAAAAACAACAGTGCTGCTCATGTCTTCAGCCAAGACCTCCATGACTATGAGATAGCCCATGATCAGGTTGTCAAGCTTCATAATAAGATAGAAAATCTGAAAGGAAAACCTTTCGAAATTCCATCTGGGATCTCCAAAAGACTTCGAAAGAGGTTCACAAGTTGTGCCAAGAGAAATGCTTTAAAGCTGGCCAAGCTCGAAATTAAAGCCAAGGCTCTAGTCCTAAAGATCAGGCCTCGGAGAAAAAACTCAAGCTGGATGGAGAAGCTGAAGTCAGGATAAAAGAAAAAGAATTTTTTGATTTCACTTGGGCAAAATTTCATGCCTTGGTAACTTGGAGCTTTCCTCACTACCTCCAAGTTATCCCTACTCCAACCGCTGCTCCATCAAAGTAGATTTTTAATTCTCCTTGATGTAATAGGATTTCCCTTTGTAGCATGTAATATCTTGTTATGTTAATGCAATTTCAGTTCTTTTATAGTTTATCTTGCACTCTTCAATGCTTTTCGAAGCATTCGTAGGTACTTTAAACTAGTTCGAACTATTGAAAATCATAACGGGAAGATATTAAACCAATAAGAAATGGTTTAGACAACTCTAAATGATTTAAAATCACAAAGAGATATTATATACGGGTTAAAGTTTAAACTTGGGCCTAAAATAATATAAGCCCAATTGCTTTAAATAGAATACTTGACCCGAACTGATATACCGCTTCATCACAAAGTATAAATCTAGGGCTTGAACCGCTTTCATCACACATTCAAACCTTCAAACACTCCGCTTTCCCTCCTAGGTTTCCAATCTCTTACAGACATGGCTTCTGGAAGTGAAATGCTCGAAGACACTCCTTCCCTTGTTCTTAGGAAGTTGGTGACCAGAGAAGTTTTAAAATCCCAGTCTGATGTCGGCAAACTACAAAACCGTACTTTCATCGAACACCCTGTTTTACCTAACACTCAAATCCTTGGGCCTTCATTTCTTGAACTTCCTTTAGATTTCACATCATGTTACCCCGTTCTTGAACAGAGTGATCTTGTGAAAGACAGACTCCTATACTTCTCGAAATGGGATAAGAAGAATTTTGTCTGTTGGCCCAACTATGACAAAGAATGGGAAGCCTGGACCGAACGCATGTTCAAGGCCAAGGAGAAGGAATTAACAGATATCGGGCTATCACATGTCATTATCTTCCTTCAAAATGGTATTTTACAAAATCCTTCTCTTATACATGCTGCCTTGGCCTTCTGGGATCCATCATTCAATTATTTCAGATTTAACTGTGGGATGATGGCTCCCACAGTTTTAGATGTATCTTTCCTCATTGGACTCCCTCCCCATGGCCTTTACTTCGATATTGCCTCATCTACTGAAGTCCCTTTCCTGGGTGAGATTGAGTATGATGGAAAAAATGCCTCTTATAGCAGATTCCTACACGCTGAAAGGAGATTTTCAGATACCGTATCTGATAGAGAGATGTTTGCATATATATGGTATACTTTGTGTAAAATGGTCTTTTGCCATGGTGGCAAGAAAATGGTGCTGGAATTCGCACCTTTAGCCTATGCCCTCTCGAAAGGTGAAACCATCGATTTGGCTTCTTATTTTCTAGGTTATGTATACAAGGCAGGGTTTGATAATCACACTAAACCTCTTAATCAAAATCTAGGAGGCCCTCTCTGGTTGCTGCAAATATGGTTGTTAGCTTATTTTCCAGACCAAAAAGTTGTAGAAAGGTCTCCTTTGAGCATTTATGGGGATAGGTACACCATTTTAGCTTCAACTCCCCTTACCTTGGCTGGATATTTACAATATTTTCATCAGCTAAGAGAGGACAAAGAAGAAAGAGAATTTGTTCCATTTCAACACTGGGGTATTGGGCCAAAGTGGATAAGCAGACTTATGGGACAAAGAGGTAGTCCTGCCTATCGTGAAGCATGGGCAAGCGTTCTTCTCCCAAGGGAAATTATCATAGGAGCTTATGTGGGTGGTTGCAGACAAGCTCATGCTGAAATCTATTGTCCTGCACAGTTTGCCAGGCAATTTGGATTGGTACAGGCTATTCCTTGTCCTTATCTTGGTGAAATCAACATTGATCTTACTTCAAGAAACAAGACTGACAGGGATCAAGTTGCAATTTCTAATGCAGAGTTTAAAAACTCTAGAACAAAATTTCAACCATACCTATTTACTATAACCGTAGAGCCTCCTCTCCCAACATTTTCTAGATGGTGGCACAATTCGATAGAATTATATTATGAGTCTGCACCTGTCAAGACTTTTACCAAAGACATTGGTGTTGGTATTGAAGAAGTAACTCATTCTAATTCAATATCAAATAATGACTCTGGGAGAGGTCCAAAAGACACGTCTCGAACAACTCATCAAGAGAAAACCCCAGAAGTGCAATCTTTTGCCTCAAAGCCTGCTGCTTTGAATGTCGAACCACTTCGATCTGCACCACAAATAGTGACAAGATCTCAACAACAAAGAGCTACACTCACTCCCTCTCCACCAGGTAACTCTTAATGGTTTGTGTGAGTGTTATGGCTTCGAATCCTTTCTATTCTTTACTCAATGATTCAAAATACAGAGGCTGGTCATAAGAAAAGGCTGAGAAAAGAGAGAGCAACTGCTCACACTTCTGTCTCTCCAAGTCCAAAACCAGGTAGCCCCTTATTCCATTAATTTCTACCAATTCTTTGGCTCTTCGAAAGATACCAACCTTCTATTGCCCTTTTCAGAAGCCAAGAAAAAGAAGAAGACTTTGGCTACCAAGGAAAAATCTAGCCAAGAGGACACCACATTTGTTGAAGCTTATGAGGCTTCAAAAAGAAGACGAAAAATCTTACTTGAAGAGCCAGAGGAAGAAGAGACTGAAAATGTTACTATAAACCAACTTGAAAAAGGTAAGCTGTTGTAACTTTAATTTCATCAATGCCTTCAAACTTCACTTTTACTTCTCAATTTCATGTACTGATTTAATTTCAGAAAGGAGGACAAAGTTCAAGTATGCTGAGGCTTCTACATCACCTATACAAGTATCTGAACCTGTAGTTGTAGAATCTCAACCAAAGCTTACATTGTCCATCAAAACAACTAGAGTTTGTATCCCTGCTCCCCTGAGCAAAGATCCTTTGCAGAAACCATCTTCTGAACCTGAGGCTGTATCTGAACAACAGATTTCTGATTCACCCGTAGCTATGACTAAACAGGCCATTTCTGAAGAACCTCTGAACACTGGCATTGACCAATCCTCTGAGGCTGATATACCTGTTCAATTTGGAGCTGATATTTCAACTCCAAAAGATGACAGGAGCTTATTTCCTGAGATTACACCAAGCATCTCAACTGTCAAAACCATTGATCATCCTGAAATGGTGGTTGAGGGAGCAGGTCCTAATCCAGCCTCAAGCATTATTACTCCAAGAATTGAGGTATTTGTAAATTATTGCTATCAAAGCTTATGGCCATCATACTTTTCTCAAAGGATTGGGCCTAAGTATATTTGTACATTTTTCTTAGCAAGAAATTGGTACTTCTACTAGTACCATTGTTGGTGATCTTTCTTCATTGGAGCGTCTCAAACTAAAAGTGAATGATTTCTGTCAAAGAATCACCAATTCCAAAGCTCCAATTCCCTCTTCTGAATCTCCTATCAACCAACTCAAGGTTCAATACAGCTCATCTTTTCCTGAGTCGGTTAAATCTACCTTTACTCCAGAAGAGATTCAAGAACTGAAAGAAATTTTCCAACAACTCTCAGAGTTGAATTTTGAAAACCTGGCTGAGGGAGACTTAAAGGTGCATTTGCATATATGCTGTCAAGCTGCATGGGTATTGAAACCTGCTTCTCAGGAGCTACATAAACAACTCCTGAATAGAGCCTCTGAATTTCAAATGAAAGCTCATCAACTTCATGAAGTTCAAGAGAAGCATTTATTAAGAGAGAGCTTGAAGGCAGCATTATCTGGTGCAAATGATGAGGCTCGAAGTGTAATTTCCTCTTATGATCAAGATGCTATCAAGCTTCATCATCTGAGAGAAGAAGAAACTCGACTGGAAGAAGCCTTGCTTCAAGTTAGAGAAAAAATTGATCAGACTACCTCCAACATGCAAGCCTCTATGAACAAAGCTTCTCAATTAGTTGTAACTATAAAAGATCTTAAAAGTCAACTGCAACAAACCTCGGATCAAAAGGAAATTTACGACTTTGTTTGCACCAGAGGTGCTCATGTATGGAGTGACTTAAAAGATACCATTGTACAGTTTCTAAGTAATGAATGAAATACTTGTTTTCTCTCAATTACTTTATTACTGCTTGGAGTGTTGATATTACTGATTTGAATTTGAGCTTGAACCATAATCATTGCTTGTTTCTTATGATTCATCTCGAACAGCTCAAGCAAAACAGAAGACAAACCACACTTAGTTTTATCTTCTACCAAAGGACTCCCAAATAGTTGGGAAATAAGCTTTTAGATACCTTCCATTAATCTTTCTTCTATGAATATAACCTTTTAAGTCTTTCAAATGATATGCCCCTCTTTTAAGAACTCTATGAATCTGGAAAGGCCCTTCCCAATTTGGGGCCCACTTTCCAAGTCCCTGCTTTCTTTCTTTGATAGGTAACATCACTTTCCATACTAAATCACCTATATCAAAGCTTCAAACAGCCACTTTTTTGTTGTAACTTCTAGCCACTCTTGACTTTTGCAACAAAATTTGATTCAGAGCTTTAATCCTTTCTTCATCTATCTCTTCGAGTTCCATATACATTGCTTAATGGTATGCTCCAACATTTAAGTCATTTTGGGAAGCAACTCTTTGTGATCTCACCACTATTTCCATTGGTAAAACAGCATCATGCCCGTAAGTTAAGGCAAAAGGAGTAGTACCTGTACTGGTTCTTTTAGTGGTTCGATATGCCCATAATACATTTAAGAGTAAGCTTGGCCATTCTTCTGGATTTCTATCAACCATTCTTTGAATACCTCTTTTGATAATCTTATTGGTTGATTCTGCTTGGCCATTCGACTGAGCATAATAAGGAGTGGAGTTAATCAAAGAAACTCCATGAGAAGCTGCAAAAACTTTCACTGCTCTCCCTTCGAAAATGGATCCATTGTCTACTGTTATAGTTTCTGGAGATCCAAATCTGTAAATAATGTTCTTAATGAACTCAATTACTTGTTCTTGAGATACACTCTCAAAAGCTTGAGCCTCCACCCATTTAGTAAAGTAATCAGTGGCAACTAGAATGAACCTGTCACCACTTCTAGAGGCAGGATAGATCATGCCAATCATATCCATTGCCCAACCCCTAAATGGCCAAGGCTTAACTACATATTGTAATTCAGTAACAGGTAATCTTTTAAGAGGTCCTGTCTTTGGACAAGCTTGGCATCCCTTTGCATAATCAATACAATCCTTAAGGATAGTAGGCCAATAATATTCATACCTTCGAATTAACCATCTCATCTTGATTCCTGCTTGATGAGCCCCACAAATACCTTCATGGACTTCTGCCATAATTCTAAAGGCATCAATCTTGCCTAAACATTTAAGCAATAAACCATCTGCTCCTCTTTTGAACAATTCTCCATTGTACATAATGTAATTAACAGATCTCAACCTTGTTGCTCTGTCTGTTTTAGCATCAGGTTTTGTTAGATAATCAATCAATGGTTGTCTCCAATCGTTCAAACTAGGAGAAGTAGTGATTTCACATACTTCGAGGTCAGTATATCTATGTTTAAGCATTGATAAGGATTTTCTCAGAGTCAACTGACAAAATTCTCTATTTTCATCAGTGATAAACTTAAATCCTGATGCTCTTTGTGCTACTGCATCTGCCTCTCCTTTTTAAAATCTTGGCACATAAGTGAAGGTAATCATATGGAATTGATTAATTAACAATTTCACATATTGATGATAAGGTTTTAAACCAACACTATGGCAACCAAAATCTCCCTTCACCTGGTTTATAACTAACTGAGAGTCTCCAAACACCTCAACTATATCAACCTTCAAAGCAATCAATAGTTCTAACCCCATGATTGAGGCTTCATATTCTGCTTGATTATTGGTACATTCCCCTTCACTTATCTGAAATCCAAACTTGGTTTTCAAACCTTGAGGAGACTCCAAAACAACTCCAATTCCAGCCATTTGGGATGTTTTCGAACCATCGAACCACATCTTCCATGGCTTAATTGTTACGGTATCAACATCTGCTATTTCAGGAGTCTCAATACTGTTCGGATGATCAGCCAAAAAATTAGCTAAAGCTTGTCCTTTCACTGATTTTTGAGAAACATACTCTAGATTGAATTCAATTAAAGATACAATCCATTTCCCAATTCTGCCACTAAGTACAGGTTGAGACAACATATACTTCATAACATCAGTCTGGGAAATTACATAAGTTACTCTAGGCATCATATAGTACCTGAGTTTCTTCGAAGCAAAAAACAAAGTTAAACATAACTTTTCTACTGCAGAATACCTACTTTCACAATCATTAAGAAACCTACTTAGATAATAGATAGCTTGTTCCTTCCCTTCTTCATTATCTTGAGCCAACAAAACTCCAATTGAGTCATGGTTTGCTGCCAAATATAATTTAACAGGCTCTCCCTTTTTAGGTGGAACAAGAACTGGTGGATTGATCAAGTACCCCTTGATGGCCTTGAAAGCATCATCATGCTCTTTTGTCCATTCGAAGTCCTCTCCATCCTTCAATTTCAACAAAGAAGAAAATACTTTAGTTTTCCCTGCAGTGTTAGATATAAACCTTCGAAGAAAATTCAATTGACCAAGAAATTTTTGAAGTTCTTTCTTGTTTGAAGGAGGTTTAGCTTCTATGATAGCTTTAGCTTTGTTTTTATCAACTTGAATACCTTTGCTATGGACCAAATACCCTAGAAAGTTTCCTGCCATTACTCCAAAAGCACATTTAGCAGGATTCAACTTCAGTTGATAATGCTTCATCTTTGAAAAGGCTATCTTCAAATGTTCTACATGATCATCAATAGATTCTGATTTGACAATAATGTCATCTATGTAGCATTCTAAAAAACCCCCAACTATTTCATGGAAGATAGTGTTCATAGCCCTTTGATAAGTTGCACCAGCATTTTTCAGCCCGAAAGGCATTTTGACCCACTCAAAGGTCCCAAGATTACCAGGGGCTCTAAATGCAGTTTTATGAACATCTTCTTCGGCTATACAAATTTGATTATACCCTGAATGACCATCCATAATAGACATAATTCTGTGGCCTGCAGAACTGTCCACCAACATGTCTACTACAGGCATTGGGTATTCATCTTTAGGGGTTGCAGTATTCAAATTTCTAAAGTCAATGCACACCCTAATTTTCCCATTTTTCTTGATAACAGGAACAATGTTTGATAACCATTCTACGTATCTTGCTGTTCTGATAAAACCTGCATTTAAAAGGTTTTGAATCTCCTTTTTTACCAATAAAATGGTTTCAGGAGACATTTTTCTTGGAAGTTGTTTGAAAGGTTTGCAATTAGATTTAATAGGCAACTTATGTTCAACCAAATCTCTACTCAAACCTGTTAATTCTTTATAACTCCAAGCAAAGCATTCTTTGTTCTCTTTGAGCACTGTGATCAATTTGGCCTTCGAAGTAGCATCAAGCTCTCTGTTGATCTGTACAGTGTTCGGAACAATTCCATCTCCCAATTCCATTTCCTCTAAAGGATCTTGGGAATCGATATAGTTTAAAAAAGCTTCTTCGAATCCGGTTGGCTTCAACCCCCAGTCAGATTTTTCAGCCAATAACTCCTCCCAATCATTTGTTTCTTGTAACTTTTGCTCTACTTCTAGAGCCATAAATTTGACTAAGGCCAAGGAGTTGGCCTCTTCGAACTCTGTCTTGGACTCACATCCAAGCAGCCTCATCTGGTGGGTTGTCTGATTCATAATCAACTGCTTGTTTAAGCTTAGATTTTAACTCTGCCAATTCTCCAATTTCCAACACACTGGATGGAGGGGTGGCAGGTTGTGCAATTTCACTTAGAGGAATGATCTCAGGCTTATACATTTCAGCCTCTGCACAATTTGTTGAAGTACTGAAGGGATGTGGATCTGCCTTCACTTCTTCGACCCCCACTTCTTTCCCATTTTCATACTTCACAATCATCAGGGCTTGATGCATCGAAGATGGAATACAACCATTGACATGAATCCAATCCCTACCAAGTAAAGCATTATACTTACTTGTAAAAGTATCCACCACAAAGAATGCTGTATCAGTTTCTACTTGGCCAACTTTCAGGCGTATAGAAACAATTCCTTTGGGATTTTTACTTTCACCAGTAAACCCAGCAATGGATGTGCTTATTGGGATCAATCGAACCTTTTCTTTTCCCAACTTCTTCAAAGTCCTGGAAGGTAAAATGTTCACTGCTGCACCATTATCAACCAACACTCTGTTTAACAAAATCCCATCAAACAATGCAGATATGTATAATGGCTTCAAATGGTGCCTCATATCATTCGAAGGCGATTTGAAAGGATAAGAAAGATCAGCACAATTCAAATCCACTATCAAAGGATACTCAGAATTTGTTTCTGTATTTGGGACAAAAACTGCTCTTTCCTTAGAGGTCACTTCTGGCTCTTCCATAGCATTAACCATAATCATAAGCTCCTCTTCTTCTTCCTCCTTTTGAATCTTAGAAACCAAGGCTCCCCAACCTTCATTCCAACCATTATCATACATAAGGTTATACTCTTCATCACTTGATACATCAATGATCTCCATAGGAGCAACTGTTGGTTGTAGTGCCCTTCGAACTGGTGAGCAGTCTGGTCCAAAAGGTCCAAAATCAAACGAAGGAGCAACCATGTTAATTTGAACTTCAGGCAAAGTCCCAAACGGAATGGTCCTTTTTTCCTGTATTGGTAATTCTGATCCATCCTCTATTGTGTCTACCTTTTCAGGAAACTCCACTGCAGAAGTTTCCATGGGGGATAATGTTTCAACAGGAGATGAATTCATACCTCCACCTTCTTCCTTTTCCACTATCATGGCTTCTAATAAGCCAGACTGATAGCTTGCCAAGGAATTTGGTGAAGCTGGACTATTTCGAGGTACTTCACTGTCCATTCTTGCAGCCAAACTTTCGAGTGTTTCCCTCTCTAATTGAGTAAACCCCCTTCGAAAAGATTCTTCAGAATCTTCCCTTCGAAGTCTGTTAAACCTTGGGTTAAACTTATCACCCCCATTATGATTATCCTTGGTGGCATATTCTTCCATTTGGAAACTAGTATACCTCCTTTGCAGCTTCCTCTTTTGAGTTCTTGTTAACATAGGGACCATTTGAGGTGTTTTAGTCTTTGAATCTCTGACCACCACCCATTGACCAGCAGGAGTGTTTGGAGGTTTAACCATCTTGTTTCCAACTTTAGAAGGGGTTTTATATCCCTGGAAGAGTTCTGGTTTAATTTTCTTTAAAAACCAATCAGGAACTCCTTTTACCAAGGTGAATTGTTCCCCTTCTCCTTCAGTTTCCTGGTCCATTAGGGCCTTTCCAGTGTTAACCTTCTTCAAAGGAGGATAATCCCTCTTCGAAGCTGGTGGAACTGGACTCGAAGGTACATTTCTCTTTGACACTGGCCAAGGCTTCTCATTTCTTCCATGACTTGGGCTTATCCATGGTTTTCTTTCATTATTTTGATCCAGAGCCTTCCTTTCCATCCTTTTTGGAAAAAAATCAACCCCCTGTCGATCCAAATCTTTGAAAATCAGATAATTAGCCCTGCATTCCATACATAAGCATTCCAGAAAGGATGCTTCAAGCATGGGAAGATGAGATTGCTTAAAACCCTTTTTAGAAGAACTTCCTGTAGCATAATCTTGCCGGTGAGCCTTTCCATCATTACCTCGAAGTTGGCCAATTTTTGGCTTTCCTCTTCCAAACTGAATAGAATTCATCCCAACATGAACTCGTCTGTTTTGCCATACCTCTTGAACTGTTTTAGCCAAAGAAGTTGGCACATTGGTATTAGCAGTTACTTCTTCAATCTTTGGAAATGGATCTGTGTCTATTCCCATGGTCTTTTCTGGAAACATAATCCTTCCTTTCTTAATTTGCTCCTGAACCCTGTCACGAAAAACATTACAATTCTTAGTTGAATGAGTCCAGGAAGCATGCCATTTGCAATAGTTCTTCCCTTTTGTTTCTTCCAAAGTTGGAAGTTTAACATTTTCAGGAAGTTTGATAAACTTTTTCTTCAAAAGGTAATCAAAAATTTCATCTGCTTTAGAAACATCAAATGAGTATACTTTGCTAACTGCTTTCTTATTAGTCCTTGGTGCTATAGAAGAATCCTTTCGAACTAAACATTCACACACACAAGGGTCATGCTCAACAATTTCAGCAGCATCAATTTCATAAGTAGAGTCTTTATAATAGGTTGAATAAGAAGAGTTGTTCCTGTCGACATCTTCTTCTAACAAAGATTCATATCTAGAAGCTTTGTAAGTTAAGTCAACCAAATCTCTAAACTCTGTAGAATCGAACTTCTTCCTAAGTTCTCTACTCAAACCATCTTGTGCTATTCTCACAAATTCAACTTCTGGTAGTTGCAGTTTACATTTGTTCCTAGCCTTTTTAAACCTAGCAATAAAGTGAGCAGCCTTTTCATCAGGCTTTTGCTTTAACCTTGCTAAATCAGCCATAGTGACTTCAGGCTCAGTTTGATAAAATTGTGCATGGAATAATTCTTCCATCCTTTGCCAATTTGGAACTGACTCTGGTGTTAAATTAGAGTACCATTCGAAGGCTGTTCCTGTCAAAGAATTAGAAAACAATTTCAACTTAACGAACCCATTATTGCCTAATTCTTTACATTGAGCCGTAAATCTGGCAATATGCTCTGTTGTTGATTGTTTTTCATCCCCATGGAACAAAGTAAAATCTGAGATTTTGAACCCCCTAGGGACTTCGAACTGCCTATCTATCCATTCTGGATAGGGCTTTCTATAAATTTGGGTTTGTACTCCTCGGTTCAAAGGTCCATATACCTCTTGCATGAGGCCTAATATTTCGTCTCGAAGGGCTGGACGTTCTCCTAGAGGCACTCTTGTATTAACAGGTGGCTCCCAAGTAGCATTTCTAGTCATATTATCTTCTGGAAACCTCTGAAAAGGATCATCAAAAAACCTATGTTGCTTAAAACCCCCTTCTTGCTTTGCAAGAGGTTCATATAAGTGGTTCGAATGTATCCTACCCATCTCTGGTATCCCTGCATACTTAGGAATTCCAATCTCTGGATTAAACCTTTTTGCACTGGTCCTATCTTTCTCATTAAAATGACTTCCAGGAGTGAATACATACTCATCAAACCCGTAATCATTGTTTCTAAAACCCTTATCCTCATTCAAACCATCAAAGTTTGGTTCGAATGGGACATTAGTGTTCTGTTTGTACACTTTCTTAGGTTTTGGAGCTTGATAATCATGAGTTTTTGCAGGTTCATACCAAGATTCTGGTATATCATCTACATTTATAGGCTCTTTTCCAGGCCTTGACTTAAATTTGCTTGTACTAGCTTCTCCTTTATCCTTCTCAAACGAGGGCAAAGGATCATGCCTAGTCACTGATTGCTCTTCTAACTTTTGTAACATAAGTTTCTGGGTTTGAGCCAGTTCTTTAAATGTGGCAATCATTTCAGCAAACTGATTAGATGACACACTTCCTCCAACTTCTGGATTCTTTGGGTCATCCACATGTACAGTTCTGTTACTCCTAGTATTCATTCGAGAACTCTGGCCAATCCCTGTATTTAAGTCTTGACCAGTACGAGTCTCTGGTCCTATTTGTAGGCCTTCGACTTGTTCATTCTCTTTAGAATTAACATTGTTCTCGTCTTCTGACATTTGGCCAACCTGAGAATCATCCGCTTGCTTCCTAAGTTTTGGAGCCATTCAACACTTTCAGGTGTCCCACTGGGCGTGCCAAAAAATGTGTTTGGTTCTTTTTACTTCTTTGCAATGGAAATAATTGTGTGCGAGCGTGCCAGAGAGAGTTTCAATCTCCTCCCTCAGATTAACTTTGGAAAAACCAAATCTAATCAGGCGACTGTGTTTTATTGGTTCAATTACCTCAATTAAGAGGATTTTTTCAACAAGCGAAGAAATGAAACCAACAAACTTAGGAAATCGAAGAACAAAAAAGAAACAAGATACTTCGATTGATGAATCAAAGGTAAACTTACTTCGAAATTGTCTCCAACTTCAGATACAAGAACTTCAGACTGGTGATTGTTACAGGAACAATCGAGATTAAACCTAAACTACTTCCTAATCTACTTCCTAAACTACTTCGAACTGAGTTCGAGATCCTAAAACTACTTCGAACTGAGTTCGAATTCCTAAACTACTTTGCCAATGAACAAACCAAGCATCAGTTTTTTGATAGCTGTTTGTTGAAGATTTGTCCGGGGGCTTTCACTCTTCAATTTCTTCTATTTATAGACGCTGCTTGCAATTTGAACTTCCCGCTCAATGAATTTGAACATTGGCTTGTTTCGAACTCCAACTTCCATTGGCAGTTCCTTTCTCCTCCATGTTTGAACTTGAATCTTTCTAATTCTTCCTCCAGAAGCTCTGATTTTGAATCTGTGCAGTTTACTTAAACAAACTCGAATGACTTGTACGTTAAAGTGAATAACTGCCTCTTGATAAGTACTCCACGTGTTATAACTGCCAATTTGCTTTTGTTTCCCAAGTTCACACGTGGAGTTTATATGTTTAGAAGTTAATATCATGGCTTCGAAACCACCCTTCACGTCAGTAATGGCTTGTAACTGCCAATAACTGTTTTTCATCTTTGACCATAATACGACATCGTATTGAGCCATTTATATTCCTTTAATCCAGTGTGTCTTTATCAACAGGTAATTGCCAACGTTTGGCATTTTCAATTACGTGTCAATCGATTATTGGATTTGTTAATTTTATATGTAAACAGTAACCTAATGGCTGTCTCATGTACACATCCTCATTTATCACTCCATGGAGAAAGGCATTTGACACATCAAGCTGTCTAAGAGGCCAATTAAACTGCACTACCAAACTTAAAACAATCCTGATAGTGGGTTGTTTTATCACAGGACTAAAAGTTTCAACAAAATCAATACCTTCTGCTTGTTGGTTTCCATTGGCTACAAGCCTAGCCTTATACCTAGCAATAGTTCCATCAGAGTGCTTTTTGATTTTGAAAATCCATTGACAGCCTATAATATGACCATGTGTAGGAGGTGGAACCAAGACCCGTGTACCTTGTTTGACCAATGCTTCATACTCTTCTGCCATTGCCTTTTGCCATACCACATGAGAAATGGCTTCTTGAAAATTCTTTGGTTCTTTAGAAACAGAGGGTAAAGTAGCAACAAAAGTCAAAGGGTGTCTCGGTTTATAAATGCCTGATTTGGATCTTGTTTGCATTGGATGAGTAGAAGGAAGTGTCACAGCAGAAGAAGAAATAGATGGTAAGGGAAGTGTAGAAGGCACAGAAACATCAGGAATGGTTGTTGTGCTAGGAGCAATTGATTCAGAAATTAAAGATGTATTGATATCTTGATTTAGAGAGAAAGAAGAAGATGTAGGAAAAACAGATGATGAAGCTGCTGGAACTGTAGAAGAAAGAGATGTGGGCATAGTGATGATAATGTCATCAAATAAGGTTAGAGGAATAGAGAAAGAAGTTGATTCGGAATAAGAAGAAGGAGATGAGTTAACAAGACTAGAATAGGGAAAAATCTAATCTTCAAACCTTACATGTCGAGATACATATACTCTGTCCACAACTGGATCATAACAACGAAATCCCTTAGAAGTAGTGCAATAACCCAAGAAAACACAACATAGTGATTTAGGAGTAAGTTTATGTGGTGTGTATGGTTTTAACCAAGGAAAGCATGCACAACCAAAAGGATGAAGAGTGAAATAGTCTGGAGGCTTCCCAAATAATATTTGATAAGGAGTTTTGAAAATTAAGGGAAGGATATGGGAGCCTATTAGCTAGGTAGACATTTGTAGTCAAGGCCTCTAGCCAGAAATGAGTGGGTAGAGTAGCATGAGTATGTAAAGTGAGTGCTGTGTCAATGAGATGTTTGCGCTTCCTTTCCACCACTCCATTTTGCTCAGGAGTGTGTGGACAGGAAGTTTGATGAAGAATGCCAGCAAAAAGAAATAGATTGGTCAAATAAGTGTTAACAAACTCTCCATTGTCAGACCTAACTGTTTTCACAGAGACTTTGAATTGGTTCTCAACATATGCTTTGAATTGAGTGAAAACAATCTTTACCTCAGATTTATATCTTAAGGGAAATAACCATGAATATCTGGAGAAGTCGTCAACAACAAGCAAATAATATCTAAAACCTTGCACAGAAGGGACAGGTGCAGGTCCCCAAACATCTAAATGCAGCAGATCAAAAGAAGCAGTTGAAATAGATTGAGATAGATATAGGAAAAGGTAACTTGCAACTTTGTACTGTATTGCAACTGAGACAAGCAACATCATATGGCTTATGAACAGGGAGATTAAACTGCCTTATTAGAGACTGAAAAAGAGGGAAACTAGGATGACCTAATTTCTGATGCCAAATAGTAACAGAAGTCATGGGTGATGTACTCACAAAAGCTTGAGAAGAATCAGAGATAGGGACTGAAGCAGCTTTAGAGGAGAAGGTCTGAATGGGGTACAACCCTTGAACACTATGGCCCCTTGTATAGGATTTGATGAGTTATATTGTCCTTGAACAATATAGCCATCACAATTAAAAGTAAGAGAACGTGAATTATCTTTTGCAAACTGATAAACTGACAGCAAATTATGTGTGATGGATGGAGTATGAAGAATCTGATTAAGTTGAAAAAGAGAAGTAGGTGTAAAGACTATGCCCTTACCAGAATGAGTTATTGGTAGAGAAGAACCATTTCCAACCACCACTCCTTCAGTAGTAAAGCAAGGCACTAGCTGAGTAATGTTTCTGAGATCATGAGTGACATGGGTGGATGCTCCACTATCAAAATACCAATTGGATGGAGTAGAATGAGGTGTGATCTGTGGCATAGTATATCCCTGAACCATTTGTCCTAAATTGGTCTGTGGCATATTATACCCTTGTGCCATATGTCTTGCATGTTCATTTCTTGTATGCATATATGGTGATGAAGTTGCAACAAAAACCTGAGGGGTACCACAAGAGTATGTACCATGGTAATCTGGTGGAAATGTGACGACATTTGCCTGTGATTGTTGACTAACAAAACCCTGAGATCCAGATAACTGTGGACTAGGTTGTGGTATTAATTTATTAGGTTGTCCTCCAGAGTGAATAACAGGCCCATTCCACAACTGACTAACCCCTCTTTTTGGTCCAGAATTATGAGAATATGACTATGTGGTCTGATAAGGTGCAGCATTCTGAACAGTTTAAGTTTGAGTATTCTGAAAGGGTTGATTTGGATAGTTCTGGTATGGTTAATACTGCAGATTTGTCTGTGGTAACAATAGAAGGCCGTATGATTTGTCTTGCCACAAATCTGGCACTCTTGTTTATTATTCTGACCACCTCTACTATTTCTAGATCTTTGAAATCCACCATTATTCTGATAGTTCCTAGAGAAGCCTGAATTCCTATTGTATTGCAGTGTGGTAGGAAAATATGATCCAGAACCTTGTCTAGTCTGAAACATAGATACACTATAACTTTGTGATGTTAGTGTTGGTCCTAATATTCCAGACTGAGCCATCTGAGTATTTGCACTAACAGGAGTTTGAGAGTGTGACTGTGTGGTAAGAAAGACTTTTGTAAAGCCTATCCCTTCATCTCTTTGAAGCTGAGATTCCTCATGTTTCAGTATAGTTGCCAATTCATCAAACATTACCTCACTTTTAGCATTTAAAGCACTTCGAACACCCTTGAATTCTGGAGGTAAACCTTTTAAGGCATAAAAGACGAAATCATCATCATCTATATGATAGCCTATGGCTTCTAATTTCTGTGAATAACCTCTGATCTCATCAATATATTCATCCATAGATTGAGTCTTGGTCACAGTATATAGCTTCCTCTTTAATTCATGAATGTGCGATTTGGATAATGAATTAAATCGATGTTCTAATACTTGCCAAACTTGACAAGCATGAGTATACCCTAGAACATGAGGTAAAGTTGAAGTGGACAGGCTAGAGGTCAAACAAGACAGCAATTGATTATCAATCAATGTCCACATCGTGAACTCTGGATTCGTAACCCTCTCATTTGATGTTGTATTCAAAATCATAGGTTCAGGAGAGGGTTTTGTACAGTCAAGATACTCAAGATATCCATTTGCACGTAAGGCATTCATTACTTGAGTGCACCACAATAGATAATTGCTTGAATGTAACTTGATGTTAACCAAAGAATGAAAATTCGATACCAGAAATGCAAGTGATTGAGGTAGGGTTAGGGTTGTTGAAGACGATGCCATCGATGCTTCAATCTGGTAGATTACCTCTCAAGATCTTCAAGAATTAGGGATATAAAAAGATTTCCAGGATCGAATTGCTAGACTTTCGTCAAATCACGCTCTGATACCATGAGAAATTTCTAATAGAGTAAAGGAGAGAAATTATAGGAAGAAGAAGGAAATCATTTCATTGCTCTGTGTATTCTGTTCGATACCCTACAAAGAAGACAAAGACCACTTTATATAGAAGACATGTTCTACTCTCTGATTGGCTTAGAATCCATCACCTGGATTAGTGAGCTGGCATCTCACTAACCGCCTAAAACCCCCTTTAACTACCCATAACCGACTTACAAACACATTATACAAATGCACCTGACATACATCACTAATGAAAAACCAAATGAAATTAACCAAATGCTATCTTTCATTTAACAGTACTATATTATCTTCTTCGTGCTCATGTCATCTTATATACATTTAGCGATTGTAGAAGATTTTTCTACTAGGCTAGTGTAGCTCTACCCTTTCATTTTCAGGCACAAACCAAGGAGCAGGAGTTGGAGTGTTTTGAAGTGCATGGTTCTTTGAAAGCATGCAAAGCAGTGTTTATTTGATTATCTCATGAATATTATTTTTGTGAGATAGACTTGTACCTCCATTTATTTCTGTTCTCTTTTGACATTGGAAAAATGTAATTACGTAATTAATTTTATTCATGTTTTCATATGGGATACGGGTACGTATCTTAGACTTTACCCTTTGATGGACTTGGAACATGGTAGTGAGTTATTTGGAAGTGAATGTATGAGACTTTCATATTCTTCTTATTTGGAAAATGTTTAATTATTATTGTTGAAAATTGAGGGCATGACAAGGTTTGCTCGGGTAATATTATGAAATAAGAGTATCATTTAATTTGTCAATGATTTACTTTTCTACTTGAAATGGAATAGCTAGAAAGAATCAAATAGACTCTCATAAAAATACAAAAACTTATCCCATTCCTTGAAAGCACTATTTTGTGGATTTAAGGATCTTGCCTGTAGTGCGGCATCCGAGCCGTTGATCGCGTAATCAATGGCTTGGATTTCATCTTGGCACTTGCACAATCTGAGTCATTCATTGCTGAGATGAAATTTGAGCCGTTGATTGCCGAAATCAACAACTTGTATGCAGCACTACAGTGTTATAGTGCGGCACCGCACTATAGAATTTTTCATCTGATTTTGGAAAAAAAAACATAACAATATAGACTAGCGTTAACAACCAAACTCTTGATCCATATCGAGAACATTAAGGGCGTGTTTGATAGTGGGTTTCGGCAGTGGAATAAGATTACTAAGGAGGTGAGGGATCCGGAGTGAGTGTTATGCGGTAGGTGTTGTGCGGTAAAACAACGTAGTTTTTGGCACACCTCTGAAGCTTCCAAAGACCTTGTTTGGAAGAAGGAAAAAGCCACTACAAAGTGCCTAAACCCTAAACCCAAGCGCCTAAATCCAAAGCGCCTAAATCCAAGTGCCTAAAACCATTATGTCCTACCCCAAAGAGCCTAAATCCCCTAAAATTGAACGTTAAAATTAACTCTCCAAACAGGGCCTATTGAAGTGTACCAAGAAAATGAACAAAACTACGTCGTTTTGCCGTACAACATGTACTGCACAACACTTCCCCCCGATTCAGATGTGAGGGATTTAGAATACATGTTTGGTTGGATTTTGTGATTACAAACAATAACAGGATTAGATCCCTTGAATAATTATATATTATTTAAAATAACTACAATTCAATCCGCCCCATGTAATATTCCCCCAATGGAATCCCAAACCAATTCAATAAATTTTTTTTAATACAATGTTAGTTTTAATTAAAAAAAATTCACATACTAAGACATCCAAAAGTTTACATGAATTTAAACACCATATACTTTAGAATTTTTTGTCATGCTTTGAATTTTTTTTTTTTTTGAAGCTTCATGAAAAAGAAAAGAAACCAGTAATTTCTTTGGATTTATGCCTACATATACATTTGACTTCAAACAAATTTAAAAGTTTTTTCAAGCTTTGTAAAAATAAAAGTCATACATGCATATTTAAAACCATATATATGTGTGTGTGTGTGCGCGCGCGCGCGTGTGCGTGCGTGTGTGTGTGTGTGTTAATTTTGGAGAGACACGTGAATAAGAAATATGTATAATAACTTGACCTCTTGAAACTAATTTTGATTACCGACATTAATGGTTGTGTTTGGTTAGATAGTTTAGTTTAGTTTTGATGATGTCAGCACGTGTAATGAGTGGAGAGAGATAGAGAGAGAAATGAGACAAATGATGATGTCATCAAAACTAAAACTAAAACTAAAACTAAACAGAGAAACAAACAAGGCCATTGGGTAAAATGGGTTTAGATTGTGTTTAGAAGTGTATTTATGTCATACAATCATTTTAAATGGGCAAAATGGGTTTAGAAGCTGATGTAAGTAATTTCCGTTACTTAATAACGGCCTTCAACGGAGAGGGGGCAATTTGCAGCCAACAACCAAATCAGAGAGAAGGTCAATACAATTTTTAAAACATGAGGGTATGTATCTGTTGTTGTCAGAAACTCTTAAGGGAGGTAAGTGAAATTTGTCCAAAACAAGATGGGACGGGGAGTACTTATAAAGACGGAATAAACTGATGAATACGGCATGGGCATCGTTATGACCGCTGTATAAATCAACTCTCTACCGCCATATACATTTGTAGGAGGAGGATGGAGACAGGTAGACCGCAAGAGAGAAGTACTCCGTAAATAAATCCAAGGGTTGAATTTAAAAGAGGTATCAGCTGCATTGGTTTGAAAATCAATAAGTGAGAAGTAGCTCATCTCATCTCACACGTTTGGTTATTAATACTCCCTCCATCCTTTAAATACTCTCAGAGTGTTCTCTACGACGAAAAAACGTTCAATTTTTAAACAAAAAATTCAAATATTTTTGTGTATAATTATTTCAAGGGCCCTTCTCTTGAGCTACTAATAAGCAAAGAAAAAGACAAAAAAAAACACATATTCTAGTGTACTTTGTATACATTCTAAAACATATCCACAAACTTTTCGGTATTCCTTTCTTTGACACCCTGAAAAAGGGACAGCATCTGTTGTCCCCAGTGATTCCAGTGCGCTTCGATCTCGTTTCGATGATCGGAAACGTTCACTTCAAAGAGCTCGTCAAGAAGAACAATTATATCAAAAATTAGCTCAATCAGATATCATTTAGTACATGATTGGAACATTGATATCTTGAAGAGAATGCATCCGAAACACTAGATCAAACCCACTTGAAGCCGAGTTATATGTGTACCGATCAGGCACTCAATGATATCCAATAGAGCTGATTTTTGGTACATTTGTTCTACTCGACAGCAGCCTCCCTCTGCGGAAGAATTGGAACTATGTTTACATGTGTTGAGTATAAATGTTCTATGGTTATGGAAGGTGGTGACAAATCATCAAGTGTCGAGGTCTCAGGAACACTAAAAATAAATCAATAGTTATGGAGCACCTCCATCACATGCAGGGACGGACGCAGGATTTACTATCAGCGGGGTCAAGTATATAGTAGATCAAATATACTACTTAATCAAAAGATATTTAATATATAAAAGCAAAAAGTGGTATGTCAACGATCGTTTACAACTCGCCCTGACTAATTTTTCATATTTTGAAACCGATTCATGATAGCCTCATTTGTAATGGTATCGAAAATCTTTTGCTCAATGTACACAACCTTTATCTTGCATAGGGTTATAGTTATTTCTTGTTATTTGGGGCAAGATTAGAAAATAATGTATAGGATAATAGGGCAAAATTACCAAAGTATCCAAAATTATATATACACGGCGGTAAAAAATTTCAGTTCAGCGTGGTCATCTGACTCCTTGCCCCTTCATGTGCCCGCCCACGTGATGTTTCGGACCGTTTGATGCTTTGGTGATGCAAGGGGGAATTGGGAGTTTTTTTGTGGGGACTCAGAATATGTAGTCAGCGCCCTATCATTGTCTCAATAATCAGAGAACGTACGGACTCTACTGTGTGTGTATGTGAGAGAGGGATAGAAGATACTAGCCGATGGGGCCCGAGAGGTTCAGTGGTGACGTTGTTGATCCACTGTTTAACTTGGGAGAGCCTCCACGATTCTTCCTCCTGCTCTGCATAAATTACGTATGAAAAACTCTAAAATGAGTCAAGTTGACTAGTCCTCTTTAATGTTTAAAAATGTATTCGAATATATAGAAAATGTATAAAGTGTGCAAAGATGTATTAAAAAGTGTAAAATAAAATTACATTGAAATGTATACCTTTTATTTTTTATATGATTATTGTCAGTCCAATGAACTAATAATAGAAAGAGTCTTGAGATTATTTTTGTGATTTGAGGGAAATTCTATTTTCACCTACCTTGTTTCTCAATGCCCACACCTTAAAAATATCATCCAAATTGTCTACTATTCTCAACCATTGATGTATACATCATTCCCTAAAAAATATCAAGTTGAGTGGATGTCAGTAAGTTCCTCACTTCTATTGACAATAAGGAACAGTTGAATTTTTTAGGGCCACTTAGGCAAAAATTCAAAACATTTGACATTTTTAAAGAGAAGGATAAAAGATTTTTGCAATCAAACATAAAGACAAGGTGATGCATCATTACTAAATGTCACTAATTTTCAAAAGTTGAAAAAAAAAAAAAAAAATCTTACGTCCAGCCTACCACCACCCCACCTCCGGCGACCAAAAAAATTAGTGAAATGTCACTACTTTTTAAAAGTTGAAGAAAAAAAAAAATAAAAAACAACTCCAGGCCGACCACCACCCCACCTTCGGCGGCCACTTCCGGCCAACCAACACCCCACCTTTGGTGACCAAAAAAATTAGTAAAATGTCACTAATTTTTAAAACTTGAAAAAAGTTCTAATTTTGTATAGAAACTTTGAAAAAATCACCAACTACTCAACTCTTGAAACTAGTAACAACTTACTAAACTTCATAAAAACTAAAGAAATCAACGAATAAAGCTATTTTGAATCTAGTGACAAGTCACTAAACTTCATAAAAGCTAAGAAATCAAAGAACAAAGCTATTTCGAATCTAGTGACAAGTCACTAAACTTCATATCTCAATGACATTTCACTAATTTTCAAAAGTTCTAATTTTGAACAGAAACTAGAAACTTGAAAAAAGCACCAACTAGTCAACTCCTGAACTAGTAACAACTCACTAAACTTCATAAAAGCTAAAGAAATCAACGAACAAAACTATTTCAATCTAGTGACAAGTCACTCAAATTCATACCTAGTTTAAAACACCTAATTTTGTACATAAAATTCAAAAAACAATAAGCACAACCTCCACCACCCCACCTCTGCACCACCACTTCTAGCGACCCAAAAAATCAGTGACATTTCACTAGTTTTTAAAAGTTCTAATTATGAACACAAACTTGAAAAAATCAGTCAACTCCTGAAACTAGTGACAACTCACTAGACTTCATAAAAGTTAAAGAAATCAACGAACAAAGCTATTTCAAATCTTGACAAGGGTGATGCATAAATATTAAAATACCCTTCTGCAAAACTAGTGAAATGTCACTAATTTTGAAAAGTTGGAAAAAAAAAAAAAAACAATTCCCACCTTAGGCCGACCACCACCCCACCTCCGGCGACCAAAAAAATTAGCGAAATGTCACAAATTTTTAAAACTTCTAATTTTATATAGGAAATTTAAAAAAAAAAAAAAAAAAAACTTCTACCTCTGGTCAACCACCACCCCACCTCCGGCGACCACTTCCGACAACAAAAAAAAATAGTGAAATGTCACTATTTTTTCAAAATTCTAATTTCGTACAAGAAATTGGGAAAAAAAAAAAAAAACTCCTACCTCTAGACGGCCACCACCCCACTTCCGGCAACCAAAAAAATTAGTGAAATGTCACTAATTTTTAAAACTTCTAATTTTGTACAAGAAATTAAGAAAAAAAACTCCTTCTACCTCTGGCCGACCACCACCCCACCTCCGACCGACCAATTCCGGCGATCCAAAAAATTAGTGACAATTCACTAATTTTTAGAAGTTCTAATTTTGTACAGAACATTGAAAAAATTATCAATTAGTCAACTCCTAAAACTAGTGACAACTCACTAAATTTCATAAAAGTTAAAGATATCAATGAACAAAGTTATTTCAAATCTAGTGACAAGTCACTAAACTTCATACCTTGTTTAAAAATCCTAGTTTTGAATCTCGTGCAAAAATCTCTGGTTCCGTTTCCGAGGTAGATGAACTCCTACCTCCGTTCGACCACCGTCCCCTCTTCGCCGGCCACTTTCAGAGACCAATTTGATCAAGCAGAACCGGGAGGAGTGGAGAAGCTATCACTTTATATACAAAGTCCAATGTACCATTTTTGTGAAATATAGCCAATGTGATGGCAGCTTCTGGCTGTGAGGTTCCTGCTTGGATCGTGTCTTTGCCAAAAATGAAGCATAGGCCATAAAGAGATGCTATTTTGACCAAACCAAAAGATGAAGAATAATGAGTAATTGTTGAGGCCAATCTTTTGGTACTAGAGAAATTTTCATGTTCGAGTTCGATTTGATTGTTGGCAGTTTGTGTTCCATTTGGTACTTCATCTTATAAATTGAATGATCCGGCACCAATCTCTTCAGTTTTATCTCAACAATTCCAGCATGTATCCAAATCAAGGCAAACTTTTGGTATGAAAAGCATTGAGTACTTGCCAAGGCCTGCTTTTTGCATGGGAGAAAGTATCGTTCTATTTGATATAATTGTTTGTAAGTTTGGTGATCTACTACTAACCTTTCACGACCAATTGGGCATCTATACCCAATTAAAACATTGTACAAATCCAACTGCTTAAGTCCGTGAAAAACAGAAATTTTACATATGATTCTAAACACTAAAACCTAGTTGGGACATTTCATCAAGCAGTTTGAAGGCAGAGAGAATACACCTTAAACCAAGTAATTGCCAGCATAAACAACCAAACTCTTTAGCGTACAAAAACTGTGGACCTTATAGTTTGGCATATTATCAAGTAACTTGAAAGGATAACGTCCAATTAAAAGAACAAACAAAATAAGACAAGAGACCAAAGATTGAACTTTCAACCGAAAAGTTAGTGAAAAGGCACTAATACTTGAAATTAGCGAAAAAGTCATTATTTTGTAAAATGCTAGAACAAGCAGTGGAATTAAACGCCACTCAATGCGAAATTTACTATTGAAACTCCGAGTAGAAGATGAATTTGAGGCCAATTCAAAGCTCTAAAAGCATCAAAGAGTACAATATTACTCCTAGATGGATTGATCTGAGTAGAAGAGGAATTAGATGGATTGATGGAATTAAGGCAAAATTAGTGCTCGAATTCAACTAAAATAATAGTCTCAGGTTACTTTTTCTCTTCTCAAGAGAATTTAGATCACACACCACGGATCTCTCTTCTCACAGCAAAAGTTAGTGCTGTCGTTGTTGTTAAATCTTTGTCTCGAAAGGAGATATCTTCTTCCCTTGGTTCTGCCACCTGAATGACCACCCTTGACGCTGATGCTGGTCCAAAGTGTGCAGATGATGAGAGAGTTAAAGAGAATGATGGGTCTGTGACTGATTTTTGGAAGCTCTTATTGAAGAAGAAGAAGAGGACAAGAAGAAGAGAGAGAAAAGGTTCAGGGTAATTTAGGAAGAAAACAAAAGGCGTGGGTGTGTTTTGACCTTTTGCTAAATCAATATTAAAAATATTGTCTTTACATTATTGTAAAAGTTCATTATTCTTCCCTTCAAATAGACAAAATATAATGCATTTATGACTAATTTTTTAGCTCACTATAGTTTTCAAGACAAATTAAACACTTACTAATATCCGATTAACTTGATTTTTTGCGAGAATTATCTAATCATTATTTGTTTACAAAATAGGCAGTCTAGATAATTAAACTAGGTCCAAGGTGGGCCCCACGTACCTCCATAAGGTTTTGTAATTTGTAATTTCTTCACCATGTTCAGTTTGGTTTTGGAGAACCGGTTACTTTTTTTTCGTGGGCCCCTTAAATGGGAGAGTAATATTTTCTCTCTCATCTTCATTTAGAAAATACTACTCTAGTGCATACTTTATGGGAGATGGGTCCGTGGGGTCCATTTCAAAGATCCACACAAATGATCTAGGCCGTCCATTAGTTCTAGAATTATTCTTTGAGTCATCCAGAAAAATACGAGGTCAATCGTATAATTTTAAGTACTTGATCCAATTATCTAACTTTCTTTCAAACTTCTGTCAGAATTCAGGATCCTAAATTGTGAATGAATAATTAGAAGACAGATCAATCACTTATAGTTTTTCGAATGAGTTGGTTTTTTAGGAGTGACTCAAAAAAATATTTAAAAAAGGGAATTGATAATCGCTCTCTAAAAAATGATGCAGGCGCTCCAAAGCTACAGTGATTTTCCAAAACCACCCTTTTGCAAGTTCCAGTTTTACTTCAGGCGCTCCTAAAGTTTTTTTTCTCTCAATTTTACTTCAGGCGCTCCTACAATTTTTTACTCTTCTCCTCTGCCTCCTTTGATAATGGAAAAAGAAAAAATGGACGGCCACCCAAACCTTAACCTGTGACAGAAAACTCTATTGTGAATTGAGTGCTGTAGATCAAGGATTCAATCTCGAAAGGTAGTTTTTTAGTTATTTTCTTATGATTTTGTTCGGATTAAATTATGATTGGGTGGTTTTGTGTATTTTAAGAAGGGCATGGTTTGGCTAAAAGTTTTCGCTATCGTCGCTTCACAAATCCAGATGAGAGGGGAACCAAACAGGGGAAAAAACATCGATGCGCTTCAATGCATCACCACCACTACCACTACAAGCATAATATTGGAAATTTTCGAATCTGAAATCTGAAAGCTGGTTCAAGCTTGTGATTATTTTTATTTCTGTTTTTAGTAGATAAGTTTTCTAAGGTTTCCATGTTCTAGTTGTAAATCTGCTATGTATATTTTTTATGTTTTCCTTGATATTCTGATATAAGGTTTCCTTGTTCTAGCTGTAAGTTTTTTTAAGGTTTCCATGTTCTAGCTGTAAATTTGTTATATATATTTTTGATGTTTTCCTAACCCAACTCTCTCTAACCTAACTTCCCTTGTAAGCCCCTTTTTTCAGCAGCCTCTCAGCCAGCAGGGGGAGGTCCGGGCGCCTCACACCAGTCTCTTGAACACCGGCTCCCCTCTCCTCCCCCTATTTTTTCGATTTTCCAAGCGTTTTGATTAATCTCCCTCCCCAATCCATCTAGCCGACGCGCCGATCGTTGATTTCTCCTGCTCCGATCTAACATGCAATAGCAGATTTGCATAGCTATGGACTATGATTTCTTCTGTATTTACCATTTGAACTGCTAATATTAATTTCTGGAAAACAATTACCATTTGGACTGCTAATGTTAATTGTTTGTCTTTTTTCGTTTGGTTTTGGTTCAATTTTGTGTTTGGAGTGCCTTAGTAAATGAGGATATAATTTGGGGATGGAGTGCCTCCAATAATTTTTATATTTTCAAAAGGATAGTTTTGTAACTTTATTACATTTTGGAGTGCCTGCATAAAAAAAGGGAGCCCCAAAATCAGCTCCATATAATTAATGAATAGTGCAGATAATTTGTGTGGGTCATTCAAAGTCGGTCCTAGTGACCCATCTTGCACAAGGTATGCACTAGAGTAGTCTTTCCTGAAATGAAGATGAGAGAAAATATTACTCTGCCATATATGGGGCCCACGAAAAAAAGTAGAGACCGGTTCTCCAAAACCAAATCGAACATGGTCACAATTGTGATTTGAATCGTGAACTTTTAAGAGTTTTTAAAAAAATATTAATCGTATTGAATATTATAGTAATCTATTTCTATTTCGATAAATCTATAATCATAGATGTGGGGTGATTTGGCTAATTTGACAAAATTAGTTTTTTGGTTTTTTTTCGTTTTGTCCTTATTCAAAAAAAAATTGCATTTGTTAGCTTTCGGTCAATTTTTTGTGGTTTCTTGGCTTGTCTCGACAAGAGGAATCTAAAAAGTATAAAATTATTTGTCAAACTTAAGGTTTAGTGAATAAAGACGAAAAACAATCCAAAAAACTGGTTTATTTTCGGCTTTATTAAAAAAATATTACTTTTGACCATAATTTCATACTCTTTGGATTCGTCTCGACTGAGATAAATTCAGAAACCACAAAATCTTAACACAAAACTAACAAATATAAAAAAAACTTTGAATAAAGACAAAACGAAAAAAAACCAAAAAACCGATTTTTTCAAATTAGCCAAATCAGTAGTTATTCTGAAATTAATAGATTCCAGTACCAAAAATTATATCGATCGAAATTTGAAAAGTTCATAATCGTAGCACATTTATTTTGTGATGAAGTGATTATATGATCGATTCAATGGGCCAAGTTTTTTTATTTCAAAAACATTTCTTGAAAATAAATAATTTCTAGAATGGATTGATAATCTCTTACATCTGAACAATTCTGGTCATCAAAGTAAATTTAGAAAGAGGTCCACATCGACGGGTCGTCCAGTCTCTAAAGGTGAATACATTTATGAAGCCGTTTCAGAGCATCTCCTACATTTACATACTCAAATTTTTGCTATAATGTACTCTCTTTGTCCCAAATTTCTTGTCCACTTGCAGTATTCACGGCACCTCAAAAGATTGTTGATATTTTTAAATGTATAATGTTATATATATAATATGGATCTTGTTTAATAGTTTTCAATGAGTTCTATTAAACAAAATTTTCGAAATTGTAAAAGACATTCTAGATTAAAAGATATAAGCAATTGAAAATTAGCACGCACACACGTAAATGGACAAGAAATACAGGACGGAGGGATTAAGTAAAAAATGAGTTCTCTCGTTATATGTTAGACTAGGTAATGTGTTACTCTGATGTTAGAGCATCTCCAACACACTAGCCAGATGGACTCTCTTAGCTACAGTAGCTAAGCCTAATCAGTTTTTCAATACTCCAACAAGCTCTCTATTAGGCTCAACTATTTGTCTTGGTCCATTTCCCCTCTCTACTAGTAGCTAGTCTATTTCCCCTCTCTACTTCAAAAAAGGCACCACCAACACGTGGGAAATAGTAGTTCTTGTTTTTATTTTTTTGGAATTTCAGCCCTTTATTTTATTGGTTGGAGAGAAAAATAGAGAGTGTTGTTGAAATACATAAATGAAAAGTGAATAGGTAAAATAAATATTGTACTTTTTTTTGTCCTTCTGACTGCACAAAGTAAAAGGGAGTGTTGGAGATGCTCTCGAGTCTATCGATAACCACTGCTTGGACATGGTTGGAAACTTGGCGGGTAAATTGAAGAGGATCCTGACTAGAAGATCCTGTTAAGACTATTGTTAGGCTTTATTGGGGTTCACTTCGATAATCGAAATTGTTCCGATCTAACACGCCAATCTATTTTTTGTTTTAATGATAAATGTGATCCAAATCACACTGGTCGATATCCATACAGATTGACAATATCGATTATACGGTTGGTTCTGATAATCAAAACGAACATATATCTATCTATATATAAAGATCATAAAACAGGACCGTCCACTCCTATTTTAGGAATCGGGAGGGTCGTGATAGGCTTAATGATGTACCTTATGCTCATTCATTTTTCTATGACAAATGTCTTTCGGGTCTACTGATAGAATTGGCCCGCAGAGGAGATGATTTATTAATGGTTGACTAGTATTTTTTGATGGCTGAATTTGTATAGTGCTTCTTTTGACTTTTCATTCATCAATTATCTTTTCCTGATAAGTCCTCTCTAAAATAGTGAGCACCTCTATCCATCTAAGTAAACATTGGGTATATTGTTGATACCAAATGACAGTAGAAATATAATCGTTTTGTCATGACAGTATCTCAAGGTATGAACTGCCGTAACTCGGTTCATATATGCGCACATTATGTCTCGGTTCATATATGCGCGCATCATATCGCACATATGGCGAATTGCATCATTTGTCAAAAAAATACAAAGAGCATCCCATTTGAGAAATGTATTAGAAGGACATGGCTAAATCACATATACATAAACATAATGAGACAAGGATAAGCAGACCCCCCCTTGCAAAATTGGTTAATTTACAACTGAAAGAACCCAAAAAAAAAAAAAAAACAAAACAAAAAAACAGAGAGGGCCTGCTTAGTTAAGAAGAGTTAAAAAAACTCCATACGAAACCCATCCTCCAAATATCCCTAAAATACCCTTGGTCTCTTCCCACTCCTACAATTTTTACCCCTATCTTAGAAGGGTAACTTGGGAATTACAATGCCCTTGGAGTCCTTGATTGTCCTCCCACTGATCTGCAATGTCTCTAGCAATGTTGATGGAATCTGATGCTGTGCCAAGAAGGCCTCTTTTTGTGAACCCAACTGTATACAATCCATTCTCTCCTTTCCAACTGTTAGGAAAGGGTGTTCTGGGCATTCCATCCTCCTGTAAAGAAATTACTACCCTGCAATTCATTTCCAAGGGAAGAATAAAGGGTCAAGTCAAATCATATTTCAAGTACTTCATCGACATATTTAGCTACATATAGAGATGAACACAAACATATACCAATACTATTATACAATACATGTAAATTAAATGATTTCAAGACTCTAATTTTCTTTTCAAATACTTTCATTTTTTAGTTCATGAAGTGAGGTTATAAAGGTACTTATGTCCAAATTTGATAGCTTCAATTGCCTAGGGGAGTATGGCTCTAGTGGTGGTTTGAAGATAACTAGATAAGCATTCGGTGGTTGAACTACTTATCCAATATTTGACCTAGTGATCGAGGACTGGGATTTACAGGTTTGTTTTTCCTAAGGAGCGATCGACTCTTGTGGGTCTCGTACATCCGAAACTTTGTCCCTGACTTTAACTAGGCCTCCCGCTAGTAGACAGTATGGTTGATCTCCCAGCGATTAATTGATGTGTGTGCAAGTTGAAATAAAATAGAACTATGTGTTCTGTCTATAGGAAAGAACAAAAAGAGTACTTTCTAGGTTCTTTCTGAAAGAAACAAATCCTCAGAAAAATGGAATATATCATGACAGCTACATTTCATCACATCCAACAAATTATTTTCCAATTTTTTCAGAAAACTGGGGAAATAGTCCAAGCAAACCATCGGATTTGCTCTTTTGTATATGGTTAATAGCAAGTAAGGTTTTTGTAGGGTCTGAATGTGTAACAGAGAGAAAGTGACCTAAGAGTGGTACTAATGTAACACAAAACAAACATAGAAACAAACATTACCTTGAGCCAACAAGGCACATTGCTCTTATACCCAGTTGCTAAGATAATAGAATCAAACTCTTTTTCTTGTCCATCCATGAACTTGGCTCCATTCCTGGTTATCTCCCTCAAACTTTCCACCACCTAAAACCCTCAACAAATATCAGCAAAGATAGTTTTTTCAAAAACCTCAAATTTGGAATAAAAAGTACAATATGAGCCCCATGTGGGAGGGTTGGTTTGGTTGATTACCTTAATTTTACCAGATTTGATTTGTGACAATGCCCCGACATCGAGCACCGGGGTCTTTCCGGTGGCGTTTTTGAGCTCAATGGGGCCGGTTTTCGGCCTCCGAAGGCCTAATTTGTCTGTATTGCCTAAGGTGAAGTTGGCCATGAATAATAGGAACTTGTCAACTATTCTTAGTGGTAGCCATTTGAGAAGTGCCATTGCTATTCCAAAAGTTGAGAAGCCAAACATCTCCCTAGGGAGAATATGTACCTGATATAATCCAAAATTCATTAGATATATGTAACTCAATAAAAACTCCATGCCCAAGATTCTAGCTTAACTAGAGTATAAAGAAAGCAGTATATGTGAAACCTTACCTAGGTCCTGACAGTAAAATATTTCCTTTTTCTTTTTTTATTCATATGAATTTAACTGTAAAATTAAATCAATGTGAGAGTAGTTGTATAAATTCACATGAATAAGGACAAAAAAAGGCATTATTCTGTACAAAACTTCTTGTTCTTGAAGCATTACCCTTTCAAAAATAGTGATGAGGAAAACAGATTTTTAAATTTGCCCAAACATGATTTGAATGCATACCCATAAAGGAAAATTGATCAAGACAATGAGGCTATGCCAATAATAATAAAAAATAAATAAATAAAAAACGACTTACAGTGCTTCTAACCACCAAATGAGGGCTAGCATTGTGCCTACATAGGTCCAAACTAACCTCCATACCAGAATTTCCACACCCAACCACCAAAACCCTCTGGTTTCTAAACTCACACCCAGAAACATACCCACTTGTATGCACCTTAACCCCTTCAAACTTGTCAATCCCTTGAATTTCAGGCTCAAAAGCCTCGGCATTTTCGCCGGTAGCGACTACAAGCCATCGAGAAATGTACTCAAAATCTCGAGTCTGGATCCCTCCAAAACCCAAGTTTTGAATCGAACTCAGCCTTTTCCACTGCTTGTTTGAACCTCGGCTGAATGGAGAAATGCTCTGCGTAGGACTCAATGTATGATATGAACTGGCGTTTTGTTGGGTACTTGGGGAAATTTTCTGGGAATCCAAACAAGGGTAGTTGGCAGAATTGTTTTGGGAGGTGGAGTTTGAGACGATCGTACGTTCTTTGTTGCCATAGAGAAGCCAAACAATCACTTCTTTCAAGAATCAGTGAGGGTATCCCATTGCTTTTTAGGCAAGCTGAAACTGCTAGTCCAGATGGTCCAGCTCCTACTATGATCGGTCCGTTTACAAACAAGAAATTTTGTTGATTACCCACTTGGTTTTCGCAAGAACCCATGTGGGAAAATCACCAAGAAATGAAAAAGAAAGAGAAATGGGTTCCCTCTGTTTCTTTGAAACTCTCCTCTGTTTTTCCCTTTCAGTGTTCTTGGTAGGAGGAAGTGTAGGGGTGTATGGAGGAGGAATTTGAAAGAAGAGTTTCTTGATTTAAGAACCCATTTTAGAGAACCTGAAGGAGGGAAAATGACTGGGAAAAAACTAGCAGTAAAGACAAAGGAATTCCTCTGCTTCTTTTATAGCCCCACCTTATTTATTTATTTATTTATTAAATGAGTTTTGGTTCTTGAGATTGACCGAGGAAGGGATTCCCATGTTGTTTTCTAATGGAGAGAGAGAAATAAATACTTAAAATCAATGAGAAGCCAAAAGTGGAGTTTTAATGCTTATGTAGATTGCACAGGTGTGGAGTGAAAGTAAACAGAGGTTTCAAGGGAAGTGAGAGATGGAGATAAGACACTGAGAGAGAGATAGACACAGAGAGAGAGAGAGAGAGAGAGAGAGAGTAAGAGTAATGGAGGCGTGAAGAAGAAGGAAATGATTTTGGTATCCTTCTCAAGGCTATTTCCTCTCTGCAGAGTATGGGCAAATGGGCAAAGAGGAGATATAAATACACACAGTTTTTGAACGGAAAAAAAAAAAAAACTGTGTGTATTGATATAAATACACACAGTTTGGTTCGAGGAAAATTGCAATCAACTTGGGGAGGCTTTCCAATATTCCAATCTCACCTCTTGGTAGTGAAACCACGCGCCAAATTAGTACTCTCTCTTGTTCAAATTTCTAGGACATTTTTGCAAGCATGTCATTTTCTGATTACTTATATTTTCAAAATTTTAAACTTTGTTTAATAAAATACTCCCTCCGTCCCATAAAGTTTGGTCCCTACGAAACTACGTGCAATTTTCAAGCTAAAAAATAACATGCTTACGAAAATAATTTTTTAGTTAATATGGATCTTGTTTGATATATCTCATCAAGAACTTTTATACGGTGCAAAAAAAATTCAAAAATTATTTTGGTAAATACATTATTTTTTAGTTTGAAAATTGCACGTAATTTCGTAGGGACCAAACTTTATGGGACGGAGGGAGTAATCAAAACTTATCAAATAAAATTCATATTGATATTTAAAATATTATACATTTAAAACTATAATTAATTTTTGGCATGTGTAGAATTATAAAACTGGAAGGAAAATTTGGAACGGAGTGAGTATTTACTTTATCATGCATAAATCTTTACATAATTCCTTCATATTAGAGTGTGTGTGTGTGAATCACGTGCTCTTGTTGATTAAACTTTTTTTTTTTTAAATAACTTTTTCATGTTTACTATGCATGCCACCATGGGGATATGTGTTAAATAGAGGGACATAGGCTTGTTGGGTGGGAAGACTTCATAATCATGCAATTATGGTAATTTAAGATTTTGCGGCAGCTTAAATTTTGATAACAGACCTTTAAACAGCTTTTTTGGATTTGGGTAAACTGGGTTGGTTTTGGGTATGGGGTCAAAGCTAGTTGTGAACACACTCTTGTCATGGAGAAGATGTTAATTTTCATCCTTGGCTTTTATGCATTTATAAGACGTTAGTAGTGAAAAAACAATAATGTCAATTTACACTGGTGAAATTGGAGGGTTTTTAGTGTTTTGTAAGAGTGGTATCAAAATAACTTTTTGTTAAAGTAATTTTCCGACTTCCAACAAAGTAATTTTCCAACTTCCTATAGTGTCACTGCTACAACGATAATATGTTATTTTTTCATAATCTAATATTGGATTTTACACACTATTTTTTGAAACAAATAATAACACATCTCAAATTCAAACTATTGGATTTAACACACTTAGAGAAGTCGTAACCATGGAGTCTGGCAATAGTACCGAGCATTGCCCCCAATTGTGGTGACTATCATCCTAACGTCTGCTTGACTGAACGAAATGAGAACTCACCTGAACACCCTGACAGCACAAGCAACAGCCCTTTAACTCCTAACCCGGCCGGGAATGACCGGGAAGGAATTCTGACGGTTAAGTGAGATGTTGCTTGAGAAGGAAAAGTACATATTATTTGTTAGGAGAGTTGTGTCTATCTCTTAGGCTCAGTTTGAATGGCAGCAATCTCAAGGTGGAATAATAATGTGATGCATTCTCTTCATGATTCCAACGGTTGGAAGAGACTGGAACGGGAATGTAATGCCATGCTTTTTTTATTCGGATGTTTGGAAGAGACATGAATACAAATGTAATTCCTGGTGAAAAATTCAACTAAGAATCACATTCCCAAACTAAGTGGAATTTGATCCCTCCCTTACCCTATGAGAATCTTAGCTTCCTGGCTCATTCATAAAGAAAATGAAATGTTGACTTTAATAAATATTTAAAATAATTGTTTCCCTTGTAAAAATACTAAATTAATCCAAACACCGAAATGAAATTACTCCAGGTATCAAATTCCTAGGAATTCAATTTCTAGCAATCATATTCTTATTTCTACCTAAGACAATTCCTAGGAATTTGATTCCCGATAATCATATTCCTATTCTTACTCAAGATTCTGGTCATCGAAGCACAGCCTTAGGATTTATCCCTGTACCTTATGTAGAACCTCTTGACTTGCTCTCCAAGTTGACATGCGCTCGACACACACAATAACAGCTTCGGCGTGATGGAATAAGGAGTCCTTACCACAGGGGTGTAGTGAGTCCATCCGGCGGTCCATCTCGATAATAAATGCTTGGATTTAAATTTAAACAATGGATGGCTCGGATCATTTGGAGTTAGGATTAAATCCGAGCCGTCGGTGCCGAGATAAATAGCCGGATGGGACTCACTACAAGGGTGTAGTGAGTCCTCTCCCTACAAGCCCCCGGTTCTCCGGTTGATGCAACTACGATGCACTGGAAATATATAAGACGGTTGCATTCATGTGTATGAGTTGCCTTCTGTATGTTATAAGAGTCATTTTGGTTATGTCCGGTTTAGGTGACTCGGGCAAAGTAGTTCAGATTTGACTGGTACGTATTTGCACCGGGATTGTTATCCGAGATGAGTCATTCCGGAACGGAATGTAGACTTCGTTCAATTGATCCGATCCGTTATAGCGATCAGGTTTGTTTAGACTTCTAGGCCTCTGGACCCCTATCCGGACCTGGACATATTCGGCACACTACATGCTGCATGACTTTATTAAAAAGAAAAATGAAAAAAAGAATAAAAGTTAAAATAGGGAGCAAAATCTTCAAAACTATCCATTATTAGCATCACTAAACAAACTCACCAAATTGAAAATTTTTTAACTTTGCTATAGTAACTTAACAAATTTAGCGTGTTACTGTTCACTCACCAAAAAATGAGGGAGGAAAGAATAAAAGTTTCAATAGAGAGTCTGATTCTATGAGTTTTTGATAAAGTGACTTGCTAAAGTTTGAATAGATAGTTTAATTTTGTGAATTTTTAAAAAAATGGCTTACTAGATATTTTTGAGGTTAAATTGATATTTTTCTTGGTGTGTCAGATAAGGACGTCAATTCACCGGGAAAAACGTGACTTCTTGTGATAATGTGTCAAAGAAGAACTAGCATTACTGTAGCTTACAGTTTTACATGTACCATCGTGCAGGTACATTAAGTCACTTTAGGTACTCCTTTCGTCAAATAATTTTTGTCCCTTTTAATATTTTTGCTTTTCTAAATGTCAAAACTAAATAAATATTTTACCCCGGATGAAAATTCAAATTAATATTTTCAATGGCATAGATTTTTTTTTTTTAAATCTACAGAAAGTATATCCTTTTAGATTTAACAATGACACTGGGATTTCAAAAGGGATTAAAATTATAGGACAAAGGATCTTTCGTTCGAAAACCATCTTTTTTTGCTTAGTGAAAGTTATTACGGCCAGTTTGTCAGATGAATATAAGGCTTCGTGGGATAAAGAAGGAAGGTGAATAAGAGGTAAATATATTGTAAGGGGGGATTAGTTACAGAGGAAGGATAAGGTTATAGTAGTTTGGGTAGTAGTTGATATGTCAGAAATGACTTTTTTACCCTTGTTAAATCGTTGCATTATGAATAGAAAATGATTTGAGGTGTAATTTAGTCTTTTCATTCAACTGGACAATATGGTTGCAGGAAGGCATGAGAGTACATTTATTTGGTCATACATTCTCAACTTCTAGTGGAAAGCGCGTTGAATAGTTTTTCTCGATGAACATGGTTTAATACTTACACATTACCATTTCAATGGGATATGAATACCTGTGTGACAAGTACAATATTTTTCCATGCAAGGGTGGAGCAATTGTTGGGCACATGGAAACACCACAGTTGGTCGTTCCTTCAATTAGATACATACCCTCACCTTTTAGTTCCATTCCCACCCCAACAAACAAACACTGAAACACACAACGCATTTTAGGAATCTGGGAGAGGTGTTGTGCGGTAAGTGATGTGGGCCGTGTTGTGCAGCAAAACGACGTAGTTTTGCTCTTTTTTTTTGGTACACTTCTAAGGCCGGAGGTGTTGTGCGGTAAGTGATGTGGGCCGTGTTGTGCAGCAAAACGACGTAGTTTTGCTCTTTTTTTTTGGTACACTTCTAAGGCCTTGTTTGGAGAGTTAGTCTTGGGTTCAATTTTGAGGTTCAATTTTAGGGGATTTAGGCTCTTTGGGGTAGGGTATAGTGGTTTTAGGTACTTGAATTTAGGCAATTCGGGTTTAGGCACTTTGGGTTTAGGGTTTAGGCACTTTGGGTTTGCCACTTTGTAGTGATTTTTTTCTTCCTCCAAACAAGGCCCTTGGAAACTTCAAAGGTGTGCCTAAAACTACGTTGTTTTGCTGCACAACATGTCACACATCACCTACCGCACAACACCCACCCCGGATCCACATTTTAGTCACATAATCCTTGTGAATAGGGATGGCAAAATGCCCCGCCCCGCCCCGCCCCGTCCCGCCCTACCCTAATTAGGGCGGGTTTTTTGTCGAATTTTCGGTACCGGGGCGGGTACGGGGGAAAATTAGAAAAACCCGTCGGGGTTCGGGACGGATCAAGTTTACATTACCCCGCCCTGTTACCCACCCGATCGAACCTGCCCCGAAATATATTTATATATAAAGTTATACTTCTATTTTAATCCAATTATCATTATACTAAAGATATTATATTTTTTCCCTAATTATATTATCATTCTACTAAAAACCTTTCATTCTTACCTTAATATTTTAACCATTACACTAAAATATCACTTTATTTATATTTATATGTATTTTCTTTTATTTTGCTTTTAGATTAACAAATTTTTAAAATTTCTTACGAAGCGGGGTGGGGCGGGTAAACCTGTCCCCCCGATCGGGGCCTGAACGGGGGTACCCAAAAAATACCCGATCGGGGTCGGGTCGGGGTTGGGTTTATGTGATAGTTTTCGGGTCGGGTCGGGTATGACAAAAACCCACCCCACCATACCCCATTGCCATCCCTACTTGTGAATCCCCGCCGCTGTTGATCTTTGCACTACGCTCCCATTCTCAATTCTCGCTATTGTGAATTTAGTAGTTCAGAATGATTTTTAAAGATGCTTGGTGCTCACACTTCAGTTCCCACATGCGCACATGAGTTTTGACAGTGCTAGCACAGTGGTGCGTAACATGTACTCATATGCATTTGACTGAGGTTCAAACCTTAATTAAAAAGTATAATTAACTCTACTAGTTTTTCGTCAAGGGAAAAAAAAAAAAAAAAAACACACAGAAAGAGATTAAAAAAAAGAAAAAGAAAAACACACTCAAGACTCATCATTCGTCGAGAAAAAACATACATCTCACTCATTCTCCCCTTCCCCCTCATACGTTTGTACAATTCTCACGTCAATTTCACTATTTCAAATCTTCTAAAATTTTATCTTTTTTCATTTATAATGTTTGTTATATGCAGCATGTATCTTGTTTAATCAAAGTTTCAAAAATTATAAATATTAGACATTAAAAAATATGATTATTTGTTTGTGAGAATGCCGAAATCGTCATACAAATTATTTAGGAGGACAATATTTTTTATTATACGTGGAGGGAAAATATGACGATCCTCGCAGGTATCTTTAATGGACTGAACCTTCTAATTTGTCCATTGTGTACATACAGAATGGTGTTAATTGAATACTGATTAATATAATCACAAAACAAATTTATCCTGAAAAAATTCTCTGTCACACTAGATCAAATAAAATCATTTTCATCAAGTTAAATATGTAGCGATCATGTACTTATTGATAATTGATCAAGAAGAATTTTGGTTTCGTTGATGATCTCGACGAGTTCTAATAAATAAACGGTTTCGATCATCAAAATAGACCCTAAAATACTCACAAATGGGCAAACTAGATGCTCTAGTCTATATCTCTAACCAAATTAATGCTTTTTTTTGTTAAGCAAAAGAAAATTTATTAATCTCTTAAAGAGAACAAAAAATCAAAAGGAACAAGGACAAACAAAAACCCGAGACCCAAAGACAAATTAATGTTGTGCATATGAAGGCACTTATTAATGGCTACATATCATAGAAGTTCATCTGTGTGTCAGTATTCTTGAAATCTATCATCAATAAAATAGAACGTCTTTTAGTAAAATGTCCGGGCATACAAACAAGAGCAACTTCCTAGCCGTACGATTACCTTTTATGTAAAGATAGTGGCCGTCTCATCACTTTCTTTTCTACACGAGGAATGCTAGAGGCACTAAATAGTACACAAAATATACACATGACACTACTATATTAATGTATTATTGAATACCTGTGTCACGTGTATTAATTAAGTCCTGTGTTATTGATATTGTTTAGGTAATGAATGAAATCGAAATATGGGATTAAGGGCATCCATAATAGGCTCCCTATAAATAACTCCTACGTTGACTCTTAAGGTGTACATATATAAGTCTAATTTGGATCCATTTTTCACTTCTACAACTTACTAAATTTAGAGAGCATATGTACACTCAATGGACTAGCAAGGGCATTCTCTATTTTCAAATAAAATCATTTCTCTTTTGAAAATTTCATGTTAAAAAGAGATTAAAAGGGTTTGGGTCCTACTTGGAACAAGTTACACAGCTACCTAAATTAAACTAATAGTTTAGGAGCCATACGAGCCACTCTTAGGAGTTTGTATTAGGACCTCATTGAATACCATAATTGATTAAATAGCTTGCTAAATTTTAAAAGTCTAATCTAAGAGTTATTTTAAGATTCAACTATGAATGCCCTAACTGTATGAACCGAAGGGGGCACAAAAGGACAAAAGACAAGAAGAAGATAGGTTGATGGAGAGAAAAGATCCATGTTGCAATTGATTCGAGGATCCAGGAAGATTTTTTGTTGACTCCAATACATGGAATAAAAGATCTGTCGTAGATACCGAATCTAGGGTTAGGGTTTTCTAGGAGTGTATAGTTGGTGGCAAGGATCAGTTTAGGTGGACTATTTTCGATTCTTTGAATAGTTACTTAATGTTCTCGTAGTCGTTATCGGAGTGTATAGTTGATTGCAATGATTAGTTTAGTTGGAGTATTTTCAATTCTTTTAATATTCTTCCCGTCCCAAAATATAGTTCATCGTTTCATTATAACCGAATAGAAAATTGATTATACTTTTTAATTGGTGATATGTACATTTTATATGTAATATGTGTCTTGTTTGATAGATCTCAATTAAATTTAAAATACAAAGTTAAAAATCATCTAAAACATTAAAGATTATAAGATATATTACATTGAAAAGTGGCACGAACTCTCAAAAGGGACCATATTTTTTGGACGGATGGAGTATTTTCTTAATGTTAAAGTAGTAGCAGTTTTTTTTTTTTCTCCCCTGGAACAGCTTATTGTTTTTTGTTTCATCATTTGCAATTGTTTTTGTTACTCCTAATAATAATTTTTACATGAATGGTGCATACAAACACTTCACTAATTTAAGAAAGTAAAATAATACGAACACGAACACAAATCGTTAATCATCTGCAATTGTCATGAAAAAAGAGAATAGCTGCTAATTAAGATATATATTGCAATGCCTCAAGTTTTGGACACATTAATAAAATATTTTTCAAAATGATTTCGTTAAATAAAGTCAATTTTTTAAATAACAGCGGAAGCATAGTTTGATTTCATCAACTTGACGAAATTGATTACAATTCTAAATAAGGTTATAACTTGAAATCAAATTTCTAAAAAGAAACAGAGCAAAAACGTCTACTAAGGGATCTATAGTTTGACAACTTTTGTCTTCCAAGAGGACTCCACCTTTAGCCTGATCTTGTCCTTCAGTTTTGACTTCAATACCTGTCATGAAAATTTAGGGTATACAAATACCATGAGCGAATATCGCTCAGCAGATATACTCCAACCCGTTAACATTTACATTACAAGTAATACACAATTTGATAAAAATGAAGCATAGCTTTACCAACAACCAACACTTATTGCATGTACTAAAAAAATTACACCTTTAAGGAAAATATATTGTTTCAATAACAACCTTAACATAGTGAAAGCTATTCTCGATAGACATCCTCTCAAATAACCACAATACTCTAACAATCCTGTTACTCAACCTTTTTTCCAAATTATTATCGCACTACGATTCAACACATTTTTTATTCCTTGATTATCACTGAGTTCCATTTCCGAACATCACAAGATTCAATTCTCTACCATCACATTATGTAGCCATTTAGGAAAAAAAATTATATGCCGAGTGGGCACCACTTGGTGCTCGTGCAAGCACATCTAGTTGTCCAAAAGTGTTTTGCACGGCCTAGATTTATCCCATTCTCTCCTCTTTCTCTCTCTAAATTTAGGCCGTCCAAAATGCCAAGATGTGCTCAGGAACCACGTAGGATGGTGCCCACTTGACACTAAAAAATTCATCCCCATCCAGCCTTCCATCATCATAAGAATGGGTTGAGAATGTAGATACAACCCATTCTAAACGCAAACCACCCCTTCCCCCTTCTCAATTGAGAATGTAGATACAACCCATTCTTCAAGAGCGCATTCAACACAATTCCTTAAGACGTACATCCAGCATGTGAGGTTGTACATACAGTACATTTCCTCGGGGTGCGCATACAACACATAGGTATATTCAATACTGCACAATTCCTCATCTTCACATTTCTCATACTTTACCATTATTTATTTTAACTTATCATGTCTATATGTTCGTCTAAACGCAAACTACCCCTAAACTTATGTCCGATCTAGTGTTGTACAATCACATCAAGTTTATCAGTAAGGAAAATTCCCATAATCATCATAAAATGATACATAACAAGTAAAACTATCGGTATGAACAAGTACAACAACTGATAATTAAGGCATGTATAACATTTCATAAGAGTACATACAGAAATAAATAATATCATTTAACATATTTTGTTTGAATTTGAATATCGTATACCTTAGGATTATTGAAATAACTTAATAAGGGTGGAGTTCAAGTGTAGTGTAGAATGATGTCGAGTAAAGGCGTAGTTTGATAAACTATGGGGTGAATATGTAATTTAACCATGCGTAGGGATAATTATGCAATTCAGATGATGTAGGGGTACTTTTGTAATTTAGTGAAATTACAGGGGTAATACAGTAAATTGACTAAACATAGGGTCATTTGGTAAATTGGTTAAAGAAAAGGGTAGTTAAGTAATTCTGCTAATCGTAGTGGTGATTTAGTGATTTAAACAATTGGGAGGGCACTTTTGTCATTTACAAAACTTACGGGTGAGTCGGTAGTTCTTTAAGCATAATAATGGTAGTATAGCTAATTGTAACATTTTAAGGTTTCATAAGGCATAGTATTATCTAGATGACACTCATACTTAAAATATAAAATATAAACGCTAGGTATTAGTTAATTGAATAATGTTGTCATTTATTGGATTCCAAAGGAATAATTATGAAATCCCCAAACATATTAGGCTAACTATCAATTTAATAGATTATAATAATTATATATATTTTAATTACAATTTTTTTTTTTGGAATAATTAGTCATAAATACATAATATTTTACCTATTTAAAGGGAAGGACAATAAACTTTTGCAATCATACATAAAGACAATATTTGTAATTATGATTTAATAAAAGGATAAAACTCACGAGGCTGCTAATGATTAAACTAAAGTGACCCTCTTGCCCTCAAAAGTTGACAAATTTCCTCTCTTTCTAGCCCAACTTCTCTCTCTCTCTCTCTCCGTCTTCATTTCTTTTTCCGAAAGACCGCATTAGTTTCACCCCCATCGCAATGCGGATGGCCAACCTAGTAACCATTGACACGACGAGCATTTCTCCCCAGCAACCTCATCGTCCATAGACAAGCGCTTCACCGTCTCTGCCGCCCCTGGGGCCACGACAGCCAGTTCTTTCAGGACTCCGTCACACAGCCATTTCCTAATCCTCATCACATCCTAACAAGATGAAGACAAGGACGGAAAATCCACCAATTTCAGATCCTTAATTTCGTTCCTACCCAACCCATTTGGACCCTTCGAAATTTTAATATGATTTCGCTCTTTCTCGAGCCTCAGAATAACGGATTATCAATCCAAACTCGACACAATTCAAAAAAATCCCATTTTTTGTGGGTATTTGAAATCACATGGAAAAAAGAAAACGAATTCCAATTGGAAATTGCAGCTTTATAAGTTGCGAATACTCAGATTCTCCATATAGTGAGTGCCCATCTGGGGTCACCTAATGGATTGCGAATACTCAGATGCTCCGTACAGTGGGTGCCCATTTGGTCGAATGTGGGTTATATTTTTTTGAATATTACGTTTGATATTAGAATTTTTAAAAATTAGTGATATTTCACTAAATTTTTTAGTCGCCGGAAGTGGTCGGCGAGAGGTGGGGTGGTGATCGGCGAGATGTGGGGTGTGATTTTTTTGTATTTTATGGTCGAAATTAGAATTTTTAAAAATTAGTGACACTTCACTAATTTTTTCGGTTGCCTAAAGTGGTCGGTTAGAGGTGGGGTGGTGGTTGGTAGGCCGTGGGTTGGTATTTTTTTGACATTTCACTAATTTTTTTGGTCGCCGGAAGTGGTCGGCTAGAGGTGGGGTGGTGATCGGTTGGAGGTGGGGTGGCGATTTTTTTGAATTTTACGTTCGAAATTAGAATTTTTAAAAATTAGTGACGTTTCACTAATTTTTTTGGTCGCCAGAAGTGGTCAGCCAGAGGTGAGGTGGTGATCAGCCGGAGGTGGGGTGGTGATTTTTTGAATTTTATGCTCGAAATTAGAATTTTTAAAAATTAGTGACATCTAACTAATTTTTTTGGTAGCCAGAAGTGGTCAGCCAGAGGTAGGGTGGTGGTCAGCCGAAGATGGGGTGGAAATTTTTTTGAATTTTATGTTCGAAATTAGAATTTTTAAAAACTAGTGACATTTCACTAGTTTTTTTTGGTCGCCAGAAATGCTCAACCAGAGGAGGGGTGGTGGTCGGTCGGAGGTGGGGTAGTGATTTTTTTGAATTTTATGTTTGAAATTAGAACTTTTTAAAATTAGTGACACTTCACTAGTTTTTTTTGTTGCCGGAAGTGCTCGGCCAGAGGTGGGATGGTGATTTTTTGGAATTTTATGTTCAAAATTTAAATTTTTAAAAATTAGTGACACTTTACTAATTTTTTTGGTCGCCGGAAGTTAGGCAAAGGTGGGTGGTGGTTGGCCGGAGGTGGAGTGGTGATTTTTTTGAATTTTATGTTTGAAATTTAAATTTTTAAAAATTAGTGACACTTCACTAGTTTTTTTGGTCACTAGAAGTGCTCGGCCAGAGGTGGCGTGGTGGTTGGCCGGAGGTGAGATGGTGGTTTTTTTGAATTTTATGTTTGAAATTTGAATTTTTAAAAATTAGTGACACTTCACTAGTTTTTTTGGTCGCCAGGTAGAGGTGGGGTGGTGGTCGGCTAGAGGTGGAGTGGTAATTTTTTTGAATTTTATATTCAAAATTTGAATTTTTAAGAATTAGTTACACTTCACTAATTTTTGTTGTCTTTATGTTCGATTGCAAAAGTCCTTGTCCTTCCTTTTAAAAATGACAAATGTTTTTTGTTTTTATGTTCGATTGCAAAAGTTCTTTGTCCCTCCCTTTAAAAATGCCAAATGTTTTGGATTTTTGGCTAAGTGGCCCTTTTTTTTTATAGAACCATCATACACACATGAAATTAACTTTCTATTTTACTAGACCTGTAAAGTAGATACTAGTATTATTTTGATTAATATCTTATTAGTATAGAATTTACTTAAAACATCAATCATAAACAAAATGACCCCATTCCACACAAAAAAGGACAAAATGGATTAAATGGATTGAATAATCTAATTTTATAATGCCACAATAAGTCTAATGATTTACAAGTGAATAATTACCATAAACCATTTATATAGGGTCAAATCCGTTGGGGAATAAAACCACAATGGGCTAAATGTAACAATTCATTCAATATACAAACCTGATCATAATCAGCCCCTGTTGTGACGCCCCCAAAATTAGACACCTTAATAATATTACAAATTAATAATAAAAAGTCATAATAAAGAACTTAATACAATAAAGTTTGCCTCCATAAACTATATTTATTACAACCGGGTCGGATCTAAGGCTCCTTATATCCCTGCGTCTGGTCATTCCCCAAGTCGGCAGCTCCTCTGGCTCCGTAAGCCTCCTGCCTGTAGAACTCCTCCTGTTCATCATGGTAAACAGACATAATACGTCGGAATCGCGAAGCAACATCGTGGTATTATGTCAGGGTCACACAAGTGCAGCACCGTGAGCAACAACGCCCAGTAGACAATTCTACCCAAATCTTAAGTAGCAATCCTAGAACAATATAATAATGACAAGTAAAGCAAAGCAGGCTTTTTATCAAGACAATGTATCTCATGAGTGCAGATATGTCAGTATCAATGCAGATCAGAGTATAACATGCGTAGTAACACAGTGTCTCATATTATCTTTTCAGTGTTAGCATTCTTCTTCAAATTTATCAATCTGGACTGCTTCCGACCACCGGGCCAACAGTCAATTCACTCTGAAAGTTATTGGTCCGTTTCCGTCTACTTTCAATTGACGGTACCAACCTTTCCGCTCGAGGTCCGGGCCGTTTTGCATCCCGCGACTCACACGACATAGTCTCGGCTATCTTATATCACTGATCTTAACCAGTCTGTTTATAAGGTCCGTCTATTATGTGTTGTGCATGCTTAGCCCAAACCACCAAGTTCTCCCGCGAAGTTAGGGTGGCGTTCTCGCTGCACTACCATATTCATTTCAATCCATTTCATTTCATTCTCATCTCTATTTCTCGTCATCGCTATCAGTTTATCGTAAATCGTGTCGTGACGTGATCATGCAAGTATATACAAAGTAGTAAGTATATAAATGCAAAGGATCGAAATGCGTACCAGTATTAGAAATTGAAATTTTATTTCACACTGAAGTGAGTGTTTTTACAAGAGGGGGAAGAGAGTGGAGAGTGGCTAAGCTTCTGGTGGAAAGCCTAAGGTGTCCTCTCGGATACAACAACTATCCCTTTTATAGGGATTAATATAACTGTTAAAGATAAACATAAAACTTTATTGTTTTACCTAATATCTACTGTACATGATAATTATCAGAATAAAAGATAAGATGAGCCGGGTACTGCGCTGGGTCCCATCGACACGTCCATCCTTATCTTCAATCTGATAAAACGTCATTGATGACGGTAGGAATTGTTAAGGTGTCATTGGTGACATAGGACCAGATTATTGTTGTCCTTTTCTTCTTCATTTGCTCTGTAAGTAATTGAGTAATACCATCCCAATAATCAGCAAGGTTGGCACCATTTGGATCCTCATCTTCATATGGGTCCTAAGATTCTCCTGCTAAGCATGTGAATGGATTGTCATCTTCTGCTGATTTTGCAGATGTCATTGACTCATCATCCCCTAGAGCCTTGAAGGTCTCAAATAATTGATTTTTCATAAAATCCATTGTTTTGATGACTACTTCATCTTTGGATAAGGATGGATTTTTCTCATGAATTTTCTTGAAAATTTCCAGGAATGGGTTAGAAATTGGCTTCTTTTCCTGGTTTCGAATAGTTTTCATAAGATTTTGAATTTTTGCTTTAACCTCATTGAGGGTGGTATCTGCATTCATACCACGTGTCCACCATTTATAGTGGAATGTTCTGGCCAAGATTGGTTGGCCTAAATTGTTGTGCTTGATTTGCACATCCCATCTCCATATCCATGGTAAGCCATTTTCGGCCATAAATATAAGGAATGATTTTCCCTCTGGCAAATTTTGCCTTCCTCGAATTAGAGGATGATATTGATTGAAGGTGTCTATTTCCTTCTGAACTAATTCAGGAAGATAATCCTGTCTGGGACCAAATTTGTCCCACCATTCAATAAACCAATTTGGAAAATTGTTTTCCAGGAGATTTGGACATAGCTTGAAAAACCATGAGTGTCTGTGACTCTCATTTTGATAATAAAATGCATATGCCCAGGCATTAATATAATCCCTGTAATTGAAATAAATTGGATTTGAATTTGGAGAATTGTCCAGAGGATATATTCTCCTTGATCTTTGGGGATGAGTACCTCATCTCTCAGGAAAATAATTTTCTTAATTATTGCTTTGCTATAGGCCATTGGGCCTTTCTTCCCACTTTCATATTTATGGGAGAATTCAACTGATTCAGTTTGTTGAAGCATTGCTTCATTTTGAAATCTATACTTCCCTTCTAGGACAGTATAACCCACTGTGTCGAGATAACGACTTTTGATTTCCCATGGCTCATTCTGCCATTTTTCATCATTATTTTCAATGACTAAAATTGGGTCAATTATTGGTGAGGTTAGGTATTCTACCTCTTTCTGAAGGACTTCAGCTGCTGATGAAGACCCTTCCATAAACAACTTCATTGAGGGCAGGAAATTGTGCTGCCTTAGCCTTCAAGTAGGCTTCAATATCAGATTGAGTAATTCTGGGGACATTACCCCTTCCTCTTCCACGGGGATTATTGCCCCGGCCTCCTTGGCTTGGATTAAAATTTCTACTCATTGAGCCATGATTCTGAACTGCTTCTTCATACGTTCTGAAACACGTTGAAGATAATAATAATCATCCATCTCATTAGGAGATAAAATGCCCATTGTATAACGGATAAAATGTAAATGTTTGTCAAGATATCTTGTCCATTGGACTAAATTCAGCATTGTATTTGGTCTCATTAACCATTGAGTCCAAATTCTCCAGAGATTATTCCAGAAAACCTCACGATTAATTTGAGGACCTGGAAGACCGCTCCATTCCATTATACCTTGGAAAGAGTACATATTTTAGCTTGTAATCGGCAAGCTCTTTGATACATGATTCTTAAACCAAGTCTTCGATTAAGAGATAGATCATTTAGATAAAAAATTCCTCTTGAAGGATTATAGGTCTTAAAATAATTTAACCTTGCAGAAAATTGATTTGTCCACATCCTTAAATTTCCCAAGGTGTGTGGCATGATAAAGGATTGATTCCATATCATCCAGAATTCATTGAAAATATTGGATAATAAATTTTGTTGTTCCTGATTCATTCAAATATTAGGATTGATAAAAAACATTGGTGTACATGCTCTAATTAGATTATCTAAATCATTTTGCTTTAATGATAATTTTGCTCTATTATCCATATATTGGAACAAAGCTTCTTCATATTCCTCTTCGGAATATGATTTCCAATTGTCTTCAAAATTTTTAATCCTTCTCTTTAATTCAGAGATTTCCTGTGTACAGGCAAAGATTAGTAGATTTTTATCAATTTGCGCCATGTAAAAATTCGTGAGTAAGAAAATCAGGTAAGGAGTTATTTTCTCTTTTGATATATTCAATATCAAAATCAAATACAGATAATTCAGATTGCCATCGGGCAAATATTTGTTTTGATGCCAAGTTTTTGACATCCTTCTTGAGCACCTGCTTTGCTGCACTGCAGTCAACGCGTAATAAAAAGTGCTGATTTAAAAGATCGTCTTGAAATTTAGTTACACATTTAACAATAGAAAGAATTTCTTTCTTTATTGTGCTATAATTTACCTGAGCATTTTTGAAAAGTCCTGATGTAAAACGGACTAATTCTTCCTTAGAATTACTAGGATTAAATTGTTTTAATATTCCTCCATAACCCTCATTTGAGGCGTCAGTCTCAACAATTTTCTTCTATTCAGGATTTGTTAGAGCTAAGCATGGTAATTGTTTTGATTTCAATTTTATCTTCTAAACTGCCTTGGTGTGACGTTTAGTCCATGGTGGAGATTCTTCTTTAGCCTTTCATATAAAGGGGCTGAATCCTGGGCTAATTCCTTATAATAGTTTCCAATATAATTGAGACATCCCAAAAATCTCTGTAATTGAGATTTTTCTCTAATTTCATCAAGAAATTTGGAAGCAAATTCAATGCTTTGATCAATAGGGATAATTTTCCCTTGATGAATATTATGACCTAAGAATCTGACTTGGGTCTGAAATAATTTCATTTTTGGTGCTGAAACCACCAAACCATTTATTTTGATTGCCTCTTTAAATATTCTGAGGTGCTTAATATGCTGATCAATAGATTGAGAATATATCAAGATATCATCAATATAGCATATTGAAAATTCAGCATAAGGATAGAATATATCATTCATGATATTCTGAAATTCAGATGGTGCATTCTATGTATCAGGAAAAGTTGAGTCAGTGGTGATTTCGGCCTTTTGGCTAAATAATTGAGCCCGATTAATTTTTTTCTACATTAAACCTTTTTTTTCTGCATTTGTTAGTTTTGCATCAATTTTTTTTGTTCGTCTCGACAAGAATAATCTAAAAAGTAAAAAAATTATTGACCAAACTAAATTTTTGTGAATAAAGACAAAAATATCCAAAAAGTCTATCTGTTTTGAATATTTTTTTTTTAGTGAATTTTTTTAAGATTTTGATCATATTGTTTCTTTTTTAGTTTCTAAATTCCTCTTATCGAGAGGAACCAACTATAATCCACAAAAGGATTGACGTGAAACTAACTAATATGATTTTTTTTTTTTTGAATATGGACAAAAAATAATTTGACTATATTATTGAGCCAAAACATATCTGAGCAACCTAGTACCGTCACACCCCTACTTATTTTGTGTACTGAAAAACAAAGTCAGAGATTTAAAGAATTGTGTATCGTGCCCATTAAAATAAAAAATTGTATTGTAGTGTTTCTCATTAATTGGATAGAACAACTGAATTAATGAAGATAAAGAAAATAATATTCATTCATTTTTTGCTGCGGTCAAAATAACAAAAAGGAGTACGGGTTTTCACAAGGTTTTCATAGGGTCAAGATAACAAAAAGGAGTACAGTCAAAATACCACTTTGGTGCACCACATCCGTCTTAGATTTTGTACCAGCCCGTTCTATGCCCGTTCTATGGGGTCCATTTTAAGTTCCACACAACATGATTCTAGGTGTACATTTTGTTAGTAATAAAATTGCCTCTTGCAAGAAAAATCCGTTTATTCGGATATTGATGAGTCCTTGATCAATTCGTTTTAGTTTTTTTTCAAGATTTGTTGTTACCATAGTATTTTTGCAGAACACTATAAACCCAATCACAAATTGGAAAAAGGTACCAAATGATTTTGGCACTTCTCATAATAATTGTCTTTTAAGGTTCAAAATGCACATTACATGAATACTAAAAGAAAAAAGTAAAGCATAGTTAGGGTGAGTTTTTCAAATGATAAAAGCTACTAAAATTACCAATTGATTTTATTAAATTAAGAAGATTTTAATCAAATGTTGATTTTAACAGATTTTATCATTTGGAAAACTCACCATTAATATATATTATAGAGTGTCAAAATCGTTTCTCTTATATTGTGTTTGGATGACTGGTATCTTGGAGCATCTCTACTCCTTCATCAAAATCAAATTTTGAGTAAAAAACACCAAAAATCACACTCCACTCCTTCACCAAATTTGGTTGTACTCAAATGTTTTACCAAATTTGCTCATCACCAAATCTTGAACCAAATTTTCAAGGCTCTTTTTTTGCACTTTATTTACTCTTTTGCCATTCAATGGTGTAGATTAAATTTTCACCGTACAATTTGAGTAAGGGTTGGAATGAGTTATATCAAATCAAGTTTTTACCCAAATTTTTACTCAAATTTTAGTAAAAATTTGGGTAAAGAGTGGAGATGGTCTTAGAGGGGAATGAGAATGTGATTCCAGAACTAAAACATTCATATGTTTGTGAAAATGGGAATATGATTATTAATTTCAATCCATGAGGAATCAGATGCTTGAATAGACGAGAAGGAAATGTTTGACTTTAGTAAATTTTCAAAATAAATGATTCCCGAAGAACATTGTTGAATTAATTGAAACGTCGGAATAGAATTACTACGGCTAAGGAATTATTTTAGGAATTAAATTCCGGGTAATCAGATTCCTATGCAAAAGATTACGGGCGTCCGAAAGGCGTCTTAAGAAAAAACAGAGAACGGTTTACTTATGAAAGAAAAAAAAAAAAAAAACAAAGAACGGTTTTCGGTAAGGACCCGTGGACCGTGGTTGGCTTCTGCATTCAGGTTTATTCGGGTCGTACGGGTCATGTCTTGATGTCATGTGACCTCACCCGCCGTCCCTTTGATTTTTTCCCTCCTAGTCACGTGGCCCTGACCGGATCTTTAATCAGCCAATCACGTCTAACTATGACGTCCCACACGGTTCCACTTGGCCACTCCTGAAATGACCAGAAAGGGCCTGACGCTTTTGACAGAGACCCTGAGGTGGCCTGCAAGGTCGAAAGACGTCCTTAATTCGTGTTTTGATACGACTATTAAAGAAAGAATGCGTCATTAGTGTTTCTAAAAACGGAAAAAGTACAATTTGGTCGTAAGTTTTGGTCTCACGGTCTACGAAGCCCCATCATCGGCTGCGCCTGCTTCAGTTAGTACCATTTGACTTATTATGCCAAGATCACAATCTCCTTTCGATTACCTCATAATTAGGGACTGAGGCTGAATTTTTCGTTTGATTTAAAAAATCAACCATAATTTTAACAACTACGTCATTAAAATCAAACGGAAAACTCAGCTTGAGCTCCGTTTAGTGACTCTAGTCTTCCTTACTTTCGATCCAGTTCAGTTTGAATCATTTGTAAACCTTTTCCCCCTCAAGACAATGATCAGAACCATTTATTTTTTTTTGTTTAAAACTTATCAAGAACATTGGTTACCTTAAAGATTGCATTGATTGAAAAGTCTTGCTAAAGGATGCACCATTGCACTCGTTAAGAGTACAAAAAAAATATATTTGTTGGGTCTCACTTGTAGTTTAGAGTACATTTATACGTTAAAAATGTACTTTAAAGTACAAATGGGACCCAACAAGTATACTTTTTTGTACTTTTAACGGGTGCAATGTTGCACCAGTTAGCATTTCCCTCGACTGAATACAATTAGTTGGATGGATTAATCTTATAAAAAAAAAAAGTGTCCCTAAGGTGGAGTGCAACCCATTTAGGCTGAGTTTTTCAAATGATTTAAAATCAACCCAGATTTTAGCACCTCGTAAACTCATTTTGCTAAAATCAGGGTTGATTTTAGCAACTGGGTTGCTAAGTTGCTAAAATCAAACGAAAAACTCAGCCTTAACACATTATCTGAAACATATTGAATTTAACACATTTATCATATACGTACCTATGTATATAGGTCTCTGTGTTTCTGCATGTACGCATACATTTTCATAATATGGCTTTCTACGGTTCAAGTGAGTGTAACCATTCTTAAAGGCTCGTTTGTTAAAGAGAGATATTTTTGAAGCCGAAAAAATAGATATAATATGAAAGCTGTTAATAATGTCAAAACCTTTTTTTGTTTATGCCAAAACCACTTTTGTTCGTGTCAAAACACTAATTTTCTTTGTTTCCACAATGACTTATATGCCCTTTCACCACATCAATAACTTTCCACCCTTTTATTACAAAACTAGCCCCTCAATCTCTTTATTGTTTTGTACAACCCGATCAAACCCTCTCGAGGTCGGCTAGGTATTCTGCCATTTTCGTAACTTGCACTATTTTAATCATCAAGGTACCTGTGAGTTTCCCTCATTGTTTAGGGTTTGAGAATGCATCCACTGAGGTAAGTTCTACCGCCATTTTTTTTTAATTATTATGCCGCCATTATTTATTTATTTATTTATTTCAAAAAAGGTAAGTTCTACAACGCAGATGCTGTGATTATTTTAGGAAAATTGTTGTAGGTTCACGTATAATACAAATATTATACGTGTGTGCGATTCTTTTCCCCTTGATATGTCAAACAAATGAGTATAACTTTCCCTTTTTCGGGTTGGGTCATTGCTTTAGAAGCCCCATTCCTTTTCTTGCATTGGCCTGCTTTATGGATCTAATGAGTAAAGAAATGTATCCCTTAAATTGTTTCTTGGGTTGAAAATAGGGATGACAACGGGTAGGGTATGGATCAGGGGACCTTTTTCCATACCCGATCTCCGATTGAAGGATCTTTCACCATCTCTGCCCCCACCCCCATTGGGGATATTAGATGAAAAACCAAACCCACCTCCCGATGAAGATCGGGGTTTCCCCGAACATACCCATATCCAAACAAATAAATAAATAAATAAATGGAGAATGAAATGAATTGATATTTATATTTAAAAAATATAATCTTAATTGATATTTTTGAATATTAAGTAGTCTAGGATATGTAGTAATTGATAAGATTTTCTAATTAAAAAGGTAATTGTTTACATATGTAACTATACTCAAGATTTATACGTATGTTCCAATTTATATGTACATATATTATATGGTATATGTAGTATGTATAACCGGGTACGGGGAGGGTATGGGGCGGGTACGGGTATTTGGGGATGGGGATTAGAAAATCATACCCGTTCCATACCCGAGCGGGTTTTCTTGATATCCTACCATACCCGCTACTATTGGGGAAAATTCTGGGCTATCTCCGCCTCCATATGGGCAGAGGCGGGCCGGGTATCCATTGGATATGGGGAAGTTGCCATCCCTAGTTGAAAATCTATGTGGCGATAACAGTTGCATTCTTTTGAGTTTCTTGATATAAGTAGTGGGTTAAATTGGAAGAGATCGAATGGTTAATTTTGATGTTTATTAGATTTCTTAACTCCCATCCATGTTTCTTTTTTATTTTATTTTATTTTAACAATTGCCATAATCTAAAATATGCTTTTGATTTTTTTATAATGTGGGGAAGTTGAAAAATTTAGCGTCATTTGTTTATCAATTTATTCATCTCAAGACTTTAGCTTATTAGATTTCAGAAAATGCAGGAATTGATCTTAGATTTTGGATTCGGAAAAATACTTATGTACATATCTATACTACTATATAAGCACATATATACTAAACTCAAAGCTTTTATCAATTTATTAATTTCAAGACTTTTATCTTATTGGGATTTTAGAACGTGCTAGAATTGATCTTATGCAACAAATGTTGAAAATTCACAGTAAAGAGAGAAACATAAAGAAAGTTTGAACTGAACTGGGCTGGGCTCGATGTTATCTGTGGTACTGATCCAATTTTCTTTTCTGAAAAACGAAAGAATGGATGTTTACTAAAGTTTTTTGATGTTCAGATTAAAATTGAAGTGTTAAGTTTGTAATAAATGAGATATGATGGTAAAAGGGCATGTAGGTAATTGTGGAAGCAAGAAACATCAGAGTTTTGGCAGCAACACTTTTGGTTTTGGCATGAAAAAAAGAGGTTTTGGCATTATCAGCACCCAATAAGAATGATGAATATAATTAGGATGGGATTATTTTAGAAGGGGGATTTAAAAGTTACTTCGTTCTTTTTGTTTTGTAGAACGGATGAGGCCATGAGGGATGTATAATACACAATGTTAAGAATTCTACATTTTGCCCTTGATAATTTGGTCCCCATATCTCTGGTATGCAAAATCAATTGGCTACTTCCATCAACAAACAACTACAAAATCAAACTTCTCCTTAATACCTACAAAATGAACACCTAAGTACTTGAAGTGACGAGGAACCCATTTCAGCGAACAACTAAAAATCAATCTCAGAATCAAACTCGTTGGAATTTCGCGTTGGATTTTGCTACGTAATCAATTGGTCTCTGACCAAACTCGAAAAATCATAACTCACAGAAATGGGTTTGGTGAATAGGGCCAGAGGGTTTTTTGAAATGGGGTCAGAAAATCCAGTTGAAGATCCCATAACGTTGCCATCTCTAAGAACACAGTTGAAAAACTCAGAAGGTCGGTGCTCAACTTCACCTTCTTCTTCTTCTTCTTCTTCTTCTTCTTCTTGACGTTCTCATCATATGCAACGGACAATTTTTAGGTAATGGAAGGAATTAGATTTTACAATATCCTGAACGAGCTTTCATATTTTGAGCTAATGTTGAACCGGTATCAATCTATTACTACTATTTGAAAGAAATTGTAGCGAATATGTTGAAGTGAACCTTTTTGAATATATGCTCTTCTTTAGGGTTGGAGATCCTCTATTGCAAAATCTCCCTGTGCCTCCCATTGGACCGTTGGATTGTGAGTTTTATTTTTATGTTTTAAAAATTTGTATGCGATCAAAGGCCAAAAATCCCTTGCAATAGAGGAACAGGGGGATTTTGCAATAGAGGATATGGTTCCCTTGTTTAGGATGATATGATATGACAAGATTTTATATCAGAGTCCTAGAGTCTGAAGGAAAAAATTGTTCAAGTTACCAGAGCTTTGTAAAGTATTTGGTTTCCTTTCTAAGCTTGTCTATAATTCTATAAGCTAAACAAACAGTGCTCGGGTTCAAGGTTCTTTTTTGGGCCACTTAGCTAAAAATCGAAAACATTTGACCATTTTAAAGGAAAGGACAATGAACTTTTGCAACCGAACATAAAGATAAAAAAATCAATGAAATGTCACTAATTTTTAAAAGTTCTATTTTAGTTAAAAAATTCAAACAAATCAACTCTTGCCTCTTGGCCGACCACCACCACACTTCCGGCAACCAAAAAAATTAGTGAGATTTCACAAATTTTTAAAAGTTCTAATTTCGTATAGAAAATTCAAAGAACTCACCACCCCACCTCTGGCAGACCATCGCCCCCACCTCTAGCTGACCACTTCCGGCGACCAAAAAATTAGTAAAATGTCACTAATTTTTAAAAATTCTAATTTCGAACATAAAATTCAAAAAAATCACCACCTCACTTCTGGCCGACCGCTACCTCACCTCTGGCCGACCACTTCCGGCGACCAAAAAAATTAGTGAAATATAACTAATTTTTAAAAATTCTGATCGAACATAAAAATAAAAAAAATCAGCACCCCACCTCCGGCCGACCACCACCCCACCTCTAGCTGACCACTTCCAGCGACCAAAAAAATTAGTGAAATTGTAGACACCCCAATTTTAATCCAAGTGTTCCTTCATCATCGTCTCTCATCCAAGACTCGAATGACATAGGTCATGTCACCATCGGGTCGCCTCTTGATCGAGGCACCCCTGTCTGTTGCTCGAAAGTCTGGCTAAGTATGGAAAATTAATTTTTTTGAGAAGTTTTAATTTGGCCAATAAAAAGTCCCGGTATTTGTTCCTTGGATTTTTCTAAGCACAATGATATAATCGAAAGTTATTTTTGAGTAAGGCAAAGTCATCTTTCGCCCATTTTTTTCGGAGAAAAATGTGCCCGTTTTCGGTTTTGTACTAAAAGTGGGGGGATGAGATTTTGATTGGATTGGGATATCAAAATTCTGGCAATGCCATTGTTTCCGAAAGGGGGGTACTTCCTTATTTTCATAAATAAATTAAAGTAAAGAAAATTCTTTACTTAAGTTTGGTTTATGAAAATAAGTACCCCTGTGCATCCCCAATGATGAAAGAAATGGTCAGTGGTACCTTGGAACAGCTACTGTGAAGTTCAGAATTCTGGACAGAAATATCCCTAGCCGTACGGTTCACCACTAAAGCCGTACGGTTCATCAGACAAGCCGTACGGTTCACATTTCTATAATCAAGCCGTGCGGTTCACTTACATAAACCATGCGGCTAACTCTTTAAGCCGTACGGTTAACCTCAAGAAATATTCGTTTTGCCAGCAGAAGCATCTCATCATGAAATGGCAGGAATTCGTACTCATTAATATTCCTTCTCCGGCTATATAAACGCTCCCCCTCTCCCATTTTCAAGAACACAGTACCCCCCTCCCTACTCCGGCAACACGCTGGTAAATTCTCCGGTTATTTCCCGTCCGAAATTCCGTCCAAACTCCTCTAGAAACTTCAAACCCATTCCATTTCCTTCATTCAAAAACCTCCAACGACCCATCTGTGTGTATCAAATTCATTCTCAAGGAGTTCAAGTCCGAAGTTTCAGAAGTTCTCGACTGTCCGAAAACTTCCAATAAAGGTATAAATCGTATCTCTTTAGCCGAGTTCAGAACCTTGGTTCTTTGAGGGGATCCGCCTGGGTCAAGGATGGTTCCAGTAATCATTCCTAGGCTCGGGTGGCCATGTTTTTTTACTAAAATCAAATCTCTCGAATCCGTATCGGGCGATATTTTCGGTTATCGCAAGGTACGGTTCTTGCGAGGAGATACATTTCATTTACTACTTTCTTTCAGTATAAAAACATTTCAACAGAAGTTATTTTTATCAAAAAAATTGGTTTTTACAAATAAAACAAAGCTTCTGTTCAAGAAACAAAATTTTGAAAAATAATTGAATATGTTAGCCGTGCGGCTAACAGGTAAAACCGTACGGTCGACTAAGGTTAGCCGTGCGGCTAACCTTCTGGAGTAAAATCTTTCCCCTGTTTCTCCTCTGTTCATGCTCTGTTTTTCTCGTTTCTGGTATTTGGTTTATTGCACTTTTCTTCCTTTTAATATACTGTTATTATTATCAAGTCCTCTTGGTTTAATTTTATTCCCGTCATGTTTTCATTTGATATTTCCCCTTTTATTTACTTGCTTATTTGTTGGTTTTATTTATTGTAATTCTCTTTATTTACTTGGTTATTTGTTAAAGTTTTCAATAAAATGTTTTCCAAAAATCCCATAAAATTTAGTAGAGACCGGGAATTTCCCGGGCGAGCGGGGTGCTTTTCAATAAAACCTTCCCCATTCGTAACCTGGCTTCCGAATCCAAGAATCTTTTTGCAGATCAAATCCTTTTCCAAAAACGGCACAAGAGTCATCAATTACTTTCAACAGTTTCTCGGGTACCAAAATCGCTTTCTAAGTAAATCCCGGGTGGCGACTCATTTTTCATCAACTTTCTATTTGTAAACCAAAGAGCCGCGTGGATCCGACCGTCCACAGAAATGTCACTAATTTTTAAAAATTCTAATTTCGAACATAAAATTCAAAAAAATCACCACCTCACCTCTGGCCAACCGCCACCTCACCTCTGGCCGACCACTTCGGCGACCAAAAAAATTAGTGAAATGTCACTAATTTTTAAAAATTCAAATTTCGAACATAAAATTCAAAAAATTAGTGAAACTTCACTAATATTAAAAAAATCAATGTCCGATCCGTTCAAATCGGCGATTGACCGTCCGTTCGAAAACGAAAGGCAACAGGTGAGCAGGTGACGATGATAACGCCGCCCTACAGAAAACAAGGGGAAAGACGAGGAGGAGGCAAGGTTTTGAATCCCGTACCAACTTAGGTACCGGTTTTCCCTCTGGTACGGTACGGTACCGGATACCGTTCTGGATTTAGCGGTACTACTTAAATATATATGTGAGTGTGTGTAAAATTGAATAGAGAATTAAAACATGTGTGGTGTGTGTTGTACACTATTTACTCCCTGAAAAAGTAGATACAATATAATGACTTTCTAGTTTCCACCGTTGTGCTCCTTCCCCAAAAAACTTTAGCGTCATAAAGTAAAGTTACATTAAAAAGGACTTCTCAGTGCAGGAAAAAAATTTTGTTGGTAAGAGATGAATCTTCTTGTTCGTCTTCTTCATTTAAGAGAGTAGATCTAGGTCAACTAGTTGTCATCTTTGTTCGCAGTAGGTGAGGCTCAAATCACCCTCTTTGTTTTCGTTGGAAAAGAGATCAGATCTCGCTTAGCTTCATCGTCTTCTTCGTTCGTAGTGGGTAAGGCTTTGATCGTGGTCTTCGTTTTCATTAATGTTGACCATGTCCTTATAATCAATTGCAAATAGTGCATGTCCTTGGCTTAAAAATGAAAAAAAAAAAGTTGTATTTTTGACTAATTTTTCCTTCTTTTTTCTTCCTCTATTTTCTTGTTTAGTTGTTAAACTTGTTTAATTCAGATATGGATTGCAATTGGGTTGTGGGCTGGGTGTTTAATTATTTTTTAGTTGGGTGTTCAATTATTTTGAGTAGGGTGTTCAAGAGTATCAGAATTGGATATATAAAAAGAAAAAAACTAAAATTAATACATGTATTCTAATTTTTATTTATTTATTCGGGGTGTTCAATTGCACACCTTGCAATGGCTGTGGAGCAGCTTGTGTTCTCCTCTATTACCGTCGTCGTTCTTCTTCCTCTATTTTTTTTAGTTGCCCCTCTCCCTTCTTTGCCTGAGAAGAAGGTGTGGGCCCAAAGGAGTGTTGTGGTGGTGTAGGGACGAGATATAATTTGGATTCAGGAGTGTGTCAAAAAATAATGCCTCTACAGGGGGATATAAATATCCTTGCCATTGTGAACCTTCTATCTAGCATGCACCTTGATGTGGTTATGGTGACGTACTACCCACCCTTGGATAGAGGTTACTCCGAAAGGATGCCCCATTGAGCTTGGTTCCTTTAATGGTGGTACTGTCTCATTGGCTAAACATATTATAACAGTTGGAGCCCATCCCTAAGGGAGGTTGCAACTCCGGTATTCCCCTCCCATCCTTTAACTCAGCACAAAAAAGAAAAAAAAGAAGAAGAAGAGGAATGGACTTTAAAAATTTTCAAACATTAATTTTTTACATGAACGATTGAAGTTAAAATGCAAAAGCTTGAAGTTAAAATGCAAAAGCTTCTTTGCAATCCAACTCCAATTGTAGATCTAGATAAAAAAAAAAAAAAACTACAGAGAATCTGCCCGCGCGCGCGCGCGCGTGTGTGTGTGAGAGAGAGAGAGAGAGAGAGAGAGAGAGAGAGAGTATGTGTGTGTGTAACGCCCCGAAAATTGGGTACGTTAACAAATAAATATTATAATTTATTTAAATAGAAAATCCAATTTCATTAAATTCCAAAGAAAAATTTAATAAATTCTTTTAACGGAAAGCTAAAAGTTAGCTTTCTTATTAGAACTCAGAATAAATTGAACTTTAGCATTTTCTGAAAAACTTAAACACTTATTCAAAGTTCAACTAAAAATAAAGGACAGAGCCATCTAACTAAAAACAAATTAATGGTGGAGCCGTTGCTCCTCCACTTCATATCCATCTTGCTGCTCCATCATCTCGTAATCAGCAGACAGCTCTTCCTCTCCTTCTGTACCTGGCGTTGGAGACGCCAGGGTCATAAAAATAGCGCCGTGAGTGATAAATTTACACTCAGTAGGACACCCAAAGGTACCCCGTTACTAAAGTATGTTCACGCAACAATTAATAGCATTAAAAGCATAAAAAAATTAATAACATGGTCATGAAATATTAAATATGATAGGTTTAACAAATGACCCGATCACAAGTTTCATTCTATTTCATTGTTCCTCAACACAACTTCACTTATCATCTTTCAATATGCACTTTTCTTCTCCCAAATAGTCACATTATTCTTCACTAGTTCCCACCCACAGTATAACTCAGGCTCCCGATCACACAGCAAAGCCACCTCGGGGTATACTGTGCATGGATCACGATTGATCGCCCATTGATCAATCTTTATATGGCATCGATTCTCACCCACAATATACTTTAGGTGCCCAATCACATAGCAAAGCTACCTTGGAGTATATTGCGCAAGGCTCACGATTGATCACCCATTGATCAATCCCTATCCGGCATCGATTCCCACCCACAGTATACTTTCGGCGCCCGATCACACAACAAAGCTACCTAAAAGTATAAACTGCACATGGCTCAAGACCCATACCGGACACGTCCCATTCCCCAAATCTGATAAATGAAACACTTATCTTTTTAGTTTATTAAAATTAATCGCAAATAGTCAATTACACAGGTTTGATGGTTTTAAAAAAAATTTCCAGTAAGCCAAACAATCACATGTGTCCAATTATAGCATGAAAAGAAAATTTGATGGTGAAATCGACTATCTTAAGCCCATACATGTTAGTTACCATTCCAGCCACTACAAATAGCAAACGGATTCCAAAAATCACGAAATTTTATAGTAAAATATTTCATCACAAGTTTATTGTTTTGATCGAAGCCTAAATCCAGGCCTAAATGAAGCAAAACAATGTTTTAAGCTAAACAGTGAATCTGTCCAAAACTGTTTAATTCAGCCAACTTCTAAAAATCATAGTTAATTCTACGAACCTCGGATTGGAACGAGTTCTGTATGAAAAGTTGCTTAACTTTTCAAGACCTACAACTTTCGTGTTTTACGTTTTTCGTGAATCTGCCTCGAAATGCCCCAAAACGTACAGATCAGAGGGCGGGATACTCGTACTCTTTTTTCCGTCGTGTAAACCATTTAAAACATATATGTAGTATATTCAAATAAATAATGTAACTACTAAAATCACAGTCTTTACAATCTACCCCCCTAAATAGAATTTCGTCCCCGAAATTAAAGATGGTACCTCAGTTCATGAACAACGAGGATGATTCGATTTCAACAAGTATTCACGCCATAGAATTTGAAAAGATTAAGCTTCTTCTTTCGCAAACTTTTTCCTTCTTGTCCACAACCTTTACGGCTTGTTACTTGAATGTTGCATCCTCGTCTAGAGTTAGATCCTTCCAAATCAGTATGTGCTCAAGGTGTGCTAGATACTTCCGGAGCATGGATACGTGGAACACACTCTGACCCTAGCTATCTGGGCGGTTGGTCAACACGATATACAACTTCCCGAACACAATTTAGAACCATGAACGACCCGATGAACCTAGGTGAAAGCTTCATTTTCTGTCTGGATCAGTAACCCCATGTCATGGCCGAATCTTCAAAATACATAGTCTCCGACATTGAAGGTCAATGGTCGAGTTCTTCTATCGAAATAAATCTTGTCAGCTCTAAGTTGTCACCAACTATTTTCTATTCAACTGCACTCTTTTTTTTCGATCGTCTCACGAACAAGATCAGTCCTAAGAAACTACCGAACACACTAGAGATCGACACGGTCTTCATACAACGCTTCATAAAGGACCATCCCATTACTAGCCTGGAAACTATTGTTGTAAGCGGACTTACCAAAGATGAATGACGTTCCCAATTTCCCATGAAGTCCATTACACAAGCTCAAAGCATGTGTTCAAAAGTTTGAATTGTCCATTCTGACTGCTAGTTAGTCTCCATGATGAAGACATTGGATTGCAAACTCTGACATACCTAAGAAATAAAACAAAGATCTCGGTTTGACACGATTGAGGCAGAAATACATTGCAGGTGGAAAATCTTGTCAATGAAGTGGCAATTGCACAAACTCCAAGGTATCTGAAACTCTCGAAACGGTAAGAGGAACGCCAACTTAGTCAAACGGTCAATGATGACCCCGATAGTGTCGTGTCTTTGGAGTGAACCCAAATCTTGTCTTAATTTCTAAAATTTCTATCGGTATGCACTATAAAGTTTGTAATAGTTTCCCCTGTACCAAGATGAAGTCTACTATTTGATTAGCATCATATAACTTTGAAGTTCATCACGAAGTGTGCATTGGAGTTTGAATTCATGCGCGCCGTTAGACATTTTCTATCCTTTCTGAGAAAAGAGCCGATGTCGCCCACAATAACATACTTAGCGTAACAAATCCTTTCTCTTTCCATCATTATAGTTGAATTATCAAACCTTTGGAGTTCCCCTATTGCCGGAAAAAAAAATGCTATCAAGGATATTGGTGAGGTTCTAGATTGCAAATGACGGTGAAGTCTTAGCCGTAATGCACATAAAAAAAAATCTATTAGTTAACGGGACACATCTGCATACTCACTTGACTCGAGGAAGTTAAAGGTGCCCCTCATTCAAGAAAGGGTGAAGGATGTGAAAATTTCCAAAAGGAACAATATGGTTTAAAAGTTCAATGATCAAAACCCAAAAAAAAATGTGAATAGCTTTTGCTTGAATGATTTAGGTAACAGGGGAGTCACGTTTATGTAGGGGTACAAGAAGTTGGAGTGGCCACAATCAAGTCCAATCGAAGATAAAATCAATGTTCAGAAACTGAAATGTTACAATATTCCGACAGTGATGGTTTAAGGTTCAACATGTGAAGAAAACAAGTGAATACCTTAAATTGCAAATAAAAATGTTGCAGGTGGTAACATAGGTTTTCATGAGAGGAGTGGATATACTACAACAAGGTTTTGGAAAACATTGAGAGTTCAAGCAATGAAATGCAACTTACTCGAAGGGTCCAGATATTATGGTTTCCGAGCACTAGAATTTAAGTTAATTGCAATGGAGATTAATCAAAGACATAACCAATGTTCAACATGTGAATGAAACAAGCAAATGATGGTTCAACAAATGGATTTAGGGTTATACCATTGAGACAACAACAAATTGAGGTTCAACAAACAAGTGAAACTTAACGGATATTGTAGCTTGCAAAAGTGATGTACTAGGACCGACAAAAGTCCTCGCAAGCAAAGTGAATCTACCATTGTAAGATTTTGGAAAACAAGTATGAGGGTAAGAGGTGAAGAAGCAAACTAGATATTTGTCTTGAAACCACGTCGGCCAAACATGTTTCAAATCAAGCATCCAAGTCTAGTAGTTCATGAAGGTCTCAATTTGACAGGTATACAAATAGTTCAAAAGGTCAGTCTGGCAATGGAACTGTTTATGGAAACCTCAAAGAAGGAGTATAATAAGCTTAACAAAATTCGAGATGAAATGATTATTGGGGTTACACAACTCCATGAAAGAACAGTGTCTTAATGGTTTACGTGATTCAACAAGATTTGTGAATCTAAACTTTAAATGAATGAAGAGATATTTCGATGGGATATTTAGGAATTTAGTCTATACCCTCATCTAGGAAAAAGAGCATAATTTAATGTAAGGAGAGGAATATATAAGTGGAAGAGTCAGCATAGATAACAAAGATAGCAAAAGCAGAAACGTTTTGATTGAAAGTTGAATAGGTAGAAAACCACGAAGTTCTGTCAACGGTTTAGGAAGGGAAAAGGAGAGGTCGAATGAAATCAATTCTTAGAGTGAGGTGTACTAATCAAGAAAATATGAGTTATATAAGGATGGTCAAGATGGAGTCGTCTACTACCCCCCTTAAAATGGCAGTGTCATTCTTCTGCAAGATAAATCGTTGCTACTTTGATAGCGGTCTTCAAAATTTCCTCCTCTTGACTCGAAGGTCATGGTAACCAAATCAGAGATCGATATTCGAAAAGGATCAAGGTCCACGTAGCTGATTGAAAAGGTCGTTGGTCATCGGTAATGGAAAACGGTTCTAGACTGTTACTCATTGGGTTGTTGATAGTCATACATAACCAAAGCGATCCATCCTTCTTTTTAGCGAATAAAATCGGGACTTTTCATGGAGAGACACTTGGTCGGGCAAACTCTTTATCAAACATTTCCTGCAATTGATCCTTTAACTCTCGAAGTTCGACTGGAGCCATTCGGTATGGTGCCATCTTGATTTTGGATAAGTTGAAGAAGAGTCTTGTCAATCCCACCTGAAACGCGTCTCATTAAGAAGGTGAGTAGTCACTTCCTTCTGGAAACATCGATCACAGCTCAGTGGGCGAACAATCCAATCATTCCCAAAAATAACGTTGAAGTCGGTCATTTAGATTACTCGAAGTCGCAAGTCAAACGCAATCCAGGCATCTCTAATTAGCAAACTCTACAAATTACCACTAATGGTACATGTCCCTTAAAAGGTGATGCTACGCTAAGGGTTTTCGCTAGTCACTCTGTCTCCAAGCTGAACTCTTTAACTTCATGCTTCAATGACTTGGAGTCCTCTTGATCTTCTGGGTCAAGGCCCATGTATTCCGATGGGTCGTAGATGTCATAGCATGTGAAGAATCAGCTCTCGCTTCTATTTCTCGATCTTTAAGGGATAAACCCTATCGACCCTACTGCTCAAGATTTCAATCGATTTTCAACATAGATTTCTATCGTGTCCGTAATTGGCGCTCGGGTATCCACCGTCCACATGCACACTCTTAATCTTACAAGTACTATAAACGATACCGTAGCGGTTGACCAAAGGTAACAAATACATACACAACATTTAAAATATATATATATATATAAACTTTTTTTTAATATATATAAGTACTTACGAAAATATGTAGCTTTTATTAGATGAATGTACTAAAATATGTCATAATTAACCCATAAAACAATAAAAACTAGTGCTACCCAAGCCCGTGGTTTCGTGGTAAACGTAAAACCTAGGCTCTGATACCAAGTTGTAATGCCCCAAAAATTGGGTACGTTAATAAATAAATATTATAATTTATTTAGACAAAAAAATCCAATTTCATTAAATTCCAAAGAAAAATTTAATAAATTCTTTTAACGGAAAGCTAAAAGTTAGCTTTCTTATTACAACTCAGAATAAATAGAACTTTAACATTTTCTGAAAAACTTAAACACTTATTCAAAGTTCAACTGAAAAGAAAGGACAGAGCCATATAGCTAAAAACAAATTAATGGTGGAGCCGTTGCTCCTCCACTTCATATCCATCTTGCTGCTCCATCACCTCGTAATCAGTAGACAGCTCTTCCTCTCCTTCTGTACCTGGCGTTGGAGACGCCAGAGCCATAAAAATAGCACTATGAGTGATAGATTTACACTCAGTAGGACACCCAAAGGTACCTCATTACTAAAGTATGTTCATGCAACAATTAATAGCATTAAAAGCACAAAAAAATTAATTACATGGTCATGAAATATTAAATATGATAGGTGTGTGAGGTATTTTCCAAGTATTACGGAGGGCGAACAGAATAGCTCGTCCAGAGCTACCACGCGACAATTCACGAGGAAAGTAGCACGGAATAGCATGCCGACGACCACCAAGCCCATAATCCAGTAATAACCCAAATCTATCTGCTTGTCGGATAACGCAGAGGGAACGGCCCAATACCCCTAGTAGCAGACTTACCTTGTGAAGATAAGGAGAGGAGGAAATATTTGAAGATATTCCCGGAATCAGTCAAACTTGCAAAGATAAACACAATCCTATTCGGAGATGGAAAGCTAGCCAGCTTACCAAATAAGGAACGAACTCCCATGTAGGGTAAAGCTCCAAACGAACAATACGCGGCCATCTTGGCAAGTATCCTTATCGAATAAGGATACAGAATCATGCGGGAAAAACTGCCCAATAAGGAAGAATCCTAAGCTTGGAAGGATTCCATACAGAGAAGAATTCCACGAGGAATGCAAATACAAACTAATCGCCTATATAAGGGGATGACTCCTAAACGCTAGAGGTACGCTTAAACCTAATCTCGCACTTATACACTCGTTCTAGTTATCCTCCAGTTCGTCAGTACTAACTTAGCCATCGGAGGGCCCTTGCCGCCTAGAGGCAGGGGTACTCTGACAGTTCGTTCGTGTTGCAGGATCGAGGTCGCTCCATTTGAAGAGCATTTGATCTCATAAGAGCAAGGAAATAACTTCGTGAGTTTTTCCCCTCTTACAATAGGTTTAACAATTGACCCGATCACAAGTTTCATTCTATTTTATTGTTCCTCAACACAACTTCACTTATGGTCTTTCAATATGCACTTTTCTTCTCCCAAATAGTCACATTATTCTTCACCAGTTCCCACCCACAGTATAACTCAGGCGCCCGATCACACAACAAAGCCACCTCGGGGTATGCTGCGCATGGATCACGATTGATCACCCATTGATCAATCTTTATATGGCATTGATTCTCACCCATAGTATACTTTAGGTGCCCGTTCACATAGCAAAGCTACCTTGGAGTATACTGCGCAAGGCTCACAATTGATCACCCATTGATCAATCCCTGTCCGGCATCGATTCCCACCCACAGTATACTTTCGCTGCCCAATCACACAAAAAAGCTACCTAAAAGTATAAACTTCGCATGACTCAAGACCCATACCGGACACGTCCCATTCCCCAAATCCGATAAATGAAACACTCATCTTTTTAGTTTATTAAAATTAATCGCAATAGTCAATTACACAAGTTTAATGGTTTAAAAAAATTTACAGTAAGCCAAACAATCACATGTGTCCAATTATAGAATGAAAAGAAAATTTTACGGTGAAATCAACTATCTTAAGCCCATACATGTTAGTTATCATGCCAGCCACTGAAAATAGCAAACAGATTTCAAAAATCACGAAATTTTACAATAAAATATTTCATCAAATTTGACACAAGTTTATTGTTTTGATCGAAGCCTAAATCCAGTCCTAAATGAAGCAAAACAGTGTTTTAAGCTAAAATGTGAATCTGTCCAAAACTGTTTAATTCAGCCAACTTCTAAAAATCATAGTTAATTCTACGAACCTCGACTTGGAACGAGTTCTGTATGAAAAGTTGTTAACTTTTCAAGACCTACAACTTTCGTGTTTTACGTTTTTCGTGAATCTACCTCGAAACGCCCCAAAATGTACAAATCAGAGGGCGGGATACTCATACTCGTTTTTTCGTCGTGTAAACCATTTAAATTCTGATTTTTTTACATTATCAACTCGACTTCGTCTAATATCTCTGCTCTGATCATAAAATACACCATTTGAATTATAACGGTATTAGAAACCACGTAAACAACATAACTAAAGTAAAAGTTAAGTTTTGGAGAGCCCCACCTTTCTTCCGAAGATTTTAGCACGTTACAACGTAAGAAGATTTAAGATCGTTGAACGGCTGAGTTTTTGGAATAGAAATCACACGAGAGGAGACAACCAAGAGTGAGAGCTGGAGAGAAGTTGTGCCGTGAGTGAGCCGGGTAATGAGAGGGGATTTACAGCCGTGAGTGACAGAGGTGTAGAGAAGAAGAAAAGAATAAGGCAAGGGAATTTATAGAACAAAGAAGAATAAGAAAGGAATGAGGGAGAAATTGGAAGATGGAAAGCCATATAGGAAAGGAAATGATATGTGGAAATGAGATTGATAGAATTTTTGGAGAATTATATTATGAGGACAAAAAGCAAGGTTTCTTTCTTATTTAGGAAGCTAATTTAAAAAAGGCAAACTTGCTTAGGCAATATACAATCTAGGAAAATCAAATTTTATGGAAGCAAATAATTGTATAAACGTATAAATGGAAATGCTAGGGAATTAATATATATGGAAACTAGTTTATACATATATCCAATGAAACATATATGTAATATATTCAAATAAATAATGTAACTGCTAAAATCACGGTCTTTACAGAGAGAGAGAGAGAGAGAGAGAGAGAGAGAGAGAGAGAGGACATGAGAGGATTTACGGTTAGAGAGAGCTTGAGTCAGTTTCTTTAGATTGAGTTCTTCGTTGTTTTGTGATGGAATAAAAGAACCCTGGTCTTCCCTCCTTTCTCTTTGACGATCTATTTGAGGAAGAAGTCAATCAATCAATCATTGCATTGGTAGGATTAGGAAGAAGAAATCAATCATGGACTAAATCAATTTTGTCCTTACTTAGAGCAAGTGTTATTTTGTGAGTTGAACTTTCATTATAAAAGCGATTATACACAGTTGTTTATACTCTTGTGAGAGTTTCTCTTTTTATGAGTAGTTTTTGATAGAAAATGCCTTGGGATTAGGTGTTACTAGCACTGGATTCAAAACTAGTTGGGTTAGGTGTGACTAACACCGGATTCAAAATTAGTCAGAGTGATGGGGATAGATTATTTGTTGTAAAGGTTATCTAGCACCCGCAAATTTCTAGAATTTAGATTCGGATAGATTGGGGATTATATTTTATAAGTGGGCCAAATTCGATAAGCAAAACGGCTTATTGGATGCTCTTGGAGCAATGCTTCACACCAATCACAACACACGTCATTTTGTCCCCCAATTTGCCAACAAGGTAGTCATGGGTCCTACAATTTTAACCAATCACATCTGATGTGGAGTACAATATGACTTTGTTCCAAGAGCAGAGAACAATTTCTTCCTATTCTAGAGCCTCTCATACCTCTTCAAATCTTCAACTTCAAGCTACGGTTGAAAAAATATTAGTAGTAATACCCTTGTTGAGTTTGTTAGGTCCTACAATGACCCAACAAACTCAACTATATTATTAATACCCTACATTATTCTAACTACGACGGTGTTTAGATGGCTTATTTTTGTATTTTTTTAACTTTTTGAATTTTAGGTGTTGGGTGGAGGTACCAATAATGAGTTATAGGAAAATGGGTTTTTGATTTTTGGATTTAGAGAAGAGAAGTCAGAAGTAGGGCTAGATGATCTTTTTGACTTCTAATTTTTCATTCTAGTCAACAAAATAACCTACATAATTTATTATACAGATATCTCAGTAGACACCCCAATTTGGACCCTCTGGATAAACTTAAGCAGTGGCCAGTCGGCTCCCTGATGATGAAAGAAATCAAAACACGCCTCAAAAAGCTTAGGACAGTGCTTTTCTCTTTTAAAAATCCAAACAAAACTGTAAGTTCCTTATTTGTGATTGTCTAATTCCGTGACATTTCATGTAATTGAAATCCTTTGTAAACGGTAGTTAGTTATTTGAGTGGTGAGTTGGAGTCTAGGTAGTAATCAACGCCTTAGTCGAAGCTAGTATTCAGCGCCTTAGTCATTGCATTGAAGATTCGTAACACACATGAAATCCGGATACAACAAGGTTAAATAGGTCGCTTGTGCCACCTGGAGAGACCGCTCGAGCAAACTAGAAGATTCAATACGTATAGAGTATCAGATACAACAAGACTAAATAGGCCGATTGAGCCACCTGGAGAGACCGCTCGAGCGAGCCTTGCTGGGTCAGAAAGTCTATTTAAAGTGTGCGTTTCATTCTAATAAAAAAACCCTAGCAACCAAAACGTTTTCTAGAGAGAGAAAAGTTCGTGAGACCTAAAGAAAAATTTGTGGGTTGATTCCTTGAGTTCAATGAGGTTTTAACATCTCTATACTCGCATAATCTCTCTCAAGGTGGATTGTTTATCTTCTACACCTTTTGGACACTACGCCCAATATTGCTTTTATTGGTGGTAACAAAACTGCCGTTAAAGGGTGCTATTACCGGCGGTAATCACAACCCGCTGTGAAAAATAATTTTTCCCGCGGTAATAAAACCGCCGGTAAAGGTCACTTTTACCGGCGGTAATTATAAACCGCTGGTAAAAATGTAAATTTTAATATAAATATTTTTATTTCCTGAGTATAACCGAAAAGTTTGGGTGGTCGGGCGGTTAGGTGTCGGGGCTCCACACAAAGGGTCGCGGGTTCGAAACTTGGCGGGACAAATTTTTTTTCCGAAAATAACCATTACCGGCGGTAATAAAATTGCCGGCAAAAGCCGACTACTATCACCGGCGGTACATTACCGCCGTTTATCTTTTCCCGACGGCCGTTTTGACGGCGGATAGTTTTTCGCATTTTTACCGCCGGTAATAATTTTCCCAGCGGTTTTGGGACTTTTTCCGGTGGTTTTCTAATGCCGGGAATAGTAATTTTTCTTGTAGTGGGAGTTCTTTGAAGGAGTTCAAAGATGATTGGAGGATGATCTAAAAGAGGAGTCCTGCGTAGATCAAGGATTTAAGGAGGCGAGTCTGAAGAAGCATTTATTAGAGCGGTTCATGAGGAGTTAGCAAAGAAGTTCTTAGTCAATATTAAAGGAGTTCATATCGTGGTTGTTAGAAACTTTGTTTCCGGGTTTTACGTATAGTGCTTTCTTCGCTCCCATGGTTTTTTTCCCCACCTTGGGGGTTTTTCCACGTATATCTGTGTGTTATGCTTGTTGTTTAATTATTTAATTATTGCGTTTGTTATCTTGCCTAATCACATAGATTAGGATTTAATTATATTAACCCGCTTAATTAATTTATTCACCATAATAGTAAATCAAGAGGCGATCCCATTTTGATTTTTTAAAAACATTTTCAAAACTAGAGCTTCACATTCAAAACCAGACCCAGCGCTCAAAAGAGCAAACCGAGCACTCAGAAGCACTCAATTCTAAGGTTGACCTGAGCGCTCAACTCCACTGAGCACGCTTGACTCCCTCCATCCCAAATTACTGGCCCTTTTTGGGGAATTCGTATATTTTGCACGCAAAAAATAATGTATAAGCATTCTTTTCTTTTCAAAAAATTTTACACCAATTTAAAGATCTCATTGAGTAAAAAAAATGGGTGTAAATTTTTTTGAAAAATAATTTTTGTAAAACCATCATTTTTTGCTTGCAAAATGCAAGCTTTCCCAGAAAGGGTAAGCAATTTGGGACGAAGGGAGTATTGAAACAACAAGATGCTAACTAAATTGAAAAAACAATAATAAAACAAGCCGAGCGCCCGGATTATCCGAGCGCCTTGTACTGAATACAGGTGCTCAAGTACCTTGAGGTTTTGAACCTCATTGATTTTTGACAATAAAAGCCAACTGGGTCCCAAACCAGTATAGGAGACTGGTCAAAACCCAAAGGATCTCCTCAAAATAGCAAATAGTGGCTTGAAAGCCAATTTTCTACCTTTGAAAAGCTTTGAACAATACTCTTTGGATCTAAGATTGAAAGTCAGTGGTGTTTGAGTTGGTTTTCTGTGATTGCAGAGCTAATTAAATTAAGGATGTATGGACTGGAATTTGAGATGGAAGTAAAATTTCAGAAAGACTTCTATAGAATTTTTAGAGTTGAGAATGTAAGAATTTTTTTTCCGGTAAATAGGGCTAGGAGTGGGGAGATGAGTGGGTGGGTTAAAATGGAAGTGGAGAGGCCATCATGGAGGATAGAAACCAAGGTTGTGGGTTTCAGGGGAAGAGGGAGCGTCCTGCCGAGCTCCCTCAGATAATCCCCATCATCAACATTGACAGACAGATTCACTGAAAAGGTCTGTGGTGTCGCAGAGAATTCTGAGCGTTCGGGTTGCTACCTGGGCTCCTTGTTTAAGAGTAACCGAGCGCCCGGTCAATCATGGGGCCCAGTTGTTTTGACCAAAGTATCTGGGCGCCCGGATGATAGCAGGGTGCTCGGGTTCAAGTATATGGGCGCTGGGTTGGTTTGAAAGGGATTTTTTTTTTTTTTTTTGAAAGCAAAAGAGCATTGTCCTAGCTTTTCGAGGTATGTCTCGACTTATTTCATCACTGGAGAGCCAATTAGGCAATACTCAAGAGTGTTTGGATGGTTTAAATTAGGGTGTCTACAAATCTCAAAACCTGCAAAATCCTTGCAAAAATCCTAGTTGTCAAACCACTTCAAAAACTCAAAGTTCTCAACAAAAGTCATCCAAACCCAACTGTTATTTTAGCATCAACAACCAAAAGGAGCGTTGTTCAAGCTAGCTAAAAAGGTAGGAAACCTGAGGCGAACACTGCGCTCTGGTCGGATCCTCATACTGACCTTGAGCCTAGTTGGCCTTTATTGCAAATAAACCTGGAGATTCAAAACCACAATGCTTAGAAATAAATCTTGAGCGCCCATGACCATCTCTTGAGAAATAAATCTTGAGCGCCCATGACCATCTCTTGAGCGCTCAACTTTGTTTCATTGAACTTTTTGGTTAGATCAGTACCAGAGAAGTTCAGGGTTTGCTCTGTTTAATTTGGTACTGTAGTTTACTACCTGTTCTAATAGTTAGTAGTCGTCTATTCAAGATTCTGTGTTCTAGCTTTAAATGTTTTAAGAAAATGTAGATGCTGGGTGTTCCCTGGTGCTTCCAGAGCCCATAATACGCTTATTTAAAACTATTGAAAGCCCACACTTGGGCGCTCAGGTTCCGTTCTTGAGCGCCCAAGTATGGTGCTGAGCGCTCAAGAGCGTCTCCAGAAGCTTGTTACATTTTTACTTTCTGTTTGTCTGTTGTGTTATTTCTGGGTGTGTCCTGATTCGTCCAGAACTCAAATTTAGTACTGTAGGAGCTGCTGGGATGCAGAACCTGGGCTCTTAAGATCAGTTCTTGAGCGCTCAGGTCCACTGTTGAGCGCTTAGGAGTATTTATAGTGGCTTTGTTCGTTTGGTAGTTTAGTTTAATTTTGATGATGTCAAAAGGTGTAATGAGTGAAAAGAGATAGAGAGAGAAATGAGGGTAGCTTTGTTCGTTTGGTAGTTTAGTTTAGTTTTGATGATGTCAAAAGGTGTAATGAGTGAAAAGAGATAGAGAGAGAAATGAGGGTAGTGATGATGCTATCAGAACTAAAACTGGAAAACGAACGTAGCCAGTATCAATTCGTTGTTTTGGTTCTATATTATGTTATTTTTCTGTCCTTTCATCATTACATGAATTGTACAGTAATCACACGTACTCAACGTGTTTACCGTTTTAAACTCCCCCTCTTATTGTTGCCCCTCTCCGATTTGAACAAAGTTAAGAAATAAAATGTTTTGGGAATTCCACGAGCACTAAGTAGAGAACAACTCTTGCGTCGGGCGAGAGAGGTGCCGTAAAATCTTTCCCCTCTCGTAACCTGGCTCCCGAACCTATTATATTATGGTTATGACAGTCCGGTAACAAAAACCTTTTTTTTTATAAAAAAAGCACAGATGTCATTCAAGTCCGATTCCCGGGTGGCAAACCTCAAACTCGGGTGGGCGACTCCAAATTGAATCGTGCCCCAATTTTGTGTGCGGCACTCGGTTATCTCCCGGAGGGATGTCCACAATCTCCAAGACACTATTCATGTTGCAAAATATATTCTGCACATATCTCCCAAATACTCAACAAATTCATAATATCTTCTAGCCAAAATTTAAAGTGCAAAAATGTAAAAAGTTAAAAAAAAAATATGATGCTCCCAAACACTGCCTAAGTATCCCAAACACTGCCTAAGTAGTGCGGTACTCGTTCTATGAAGGGGGAGACATATATATACCATTGTAGATTCAAATTTTGGAGCACAAATAAAGAAATTACGGAGTATAAATTATTTTGCAATTGTTAAAGGTAAATAATAATGCTAAATAGTTTTTGTTAGCATCAAAACTCTAGTACATAATAGGCTTGTATCATGTGCAGAGTACAAGTTTTTATGCATTGGAGTTTTAGCACCAACAAAACTAGTTTTGAGATTATCACCACCCTAGTTAAAAATGTAAAATAAACAAATCGAATAACTAAAAATTAAAAAGTGTGATTTTTATTTATCTTCTTTTCCTAATAAAACTCAACCCCCTACTTCCTAAAAACCTCACTCAAAATTCCCACCCCTCCCCTCGTTTTTTCCCCTCCCCCTTTCTTGATCAAAATTTTAAGAATTTAGGATTAGGAGTATAGAGGCATTTAAGGACTCAATACATTTTCTTATAGAGCGCGCGCACGCGCGCACACACAGGGCCAGCCCTGAGATTCCTGGGGCCTTAAGCGAACTTGTTAAATGGGGCCCTGAGTATAATTGTCAAAAAATTTGAAGCAACAAAGTGTTATTTGTTAATTTTGTTCAATTGAGAAAGAAAGTTAATCTCGAAAAAGATATCCTTATAAGGAATATAAGTATGCAATGCATAAAATTTGGCTTAAAATTTGGTATCAAAGGTTAACTAAAGTAATTTTGCCAAGTTTATTATAGTAACTAAGGTCATAGGACATAATATATTTTCAATAAAGCATTCATTTGTATTTAAGCACGGCCGCACGGGTTACAAAATGCAAATCACATTAGCAAATAAGCCCACTAAAATCAAAAGTAGGTCATTATTTCTCGTGTGTGATTAATCTATTAACTGTTTTATTGTCATAATTCATAAATATAGGAAAAGTAAAATGTTTAACAAAGATAAGAAACTGAATAAGTAAAAACATCATGCACTCTATTAAGAAACAAAAGAAGAAGAAGAAACTGTAGCAAGCTATATTTGTAACCGGAAAAAGGAAAAAAAGAAAACGAAAAAAAAAAAAAAAAAAAAAGGAAGAAGAGAGCTGTTTATAGGAAGGGAATATGATATGGAGATTTGAACCATGCTTCCCATGGTCAAAGACTTAAATTGGGACCCAAAGCAATACCACTGAGCTATGACAACCAGACTTGCTAGGTTGCACACTAAATAATATAGAGCAACACTACATACACACAAAAAATACCCACAAATTACCCAAATACACACACACAAGTGTGGCCCCTACACACACTGGAGGTGCAGTGTGTGTGGGGGCCACACTTGTGTGTGTGTGTTTGGGTAATTTGTGGGTATTTTTTGTTTTGGTACCTAGCATTTTCCAATAATATGTGTACTACCTACGAATTAAGGGCCCTAATTTTCTGCCTAAGATTGGAGGCTCTAAGCAGCCGCCTGGTGGGATTGCCCCCCAAAGCTGGCCCTGCACACACAGATAGATAGATGCCGGGCACAACTTTTTGGGTTTCACTAATATCACCCCACAGTATAGATCCTTACAAACACAATAAATTTTTTTTTTAATATATAAAAGGTCTTAACACGACAAATTCAAAGTAAATTAGTGTATTCCATCGTAAATATTTTAGTGGCTTGAAAATTTGAAAAAAAAGAATCAAGTCTTATGTCTATATAAGCACGTTGGGTTGTGTGTACAAAAGTAATATACATATATATAAGCATGTTGGGTTGTGTGTACAAAAGTAATATTTACTTTCTTGTCTCTCTATATTTTTACGAAGCTTGAAACAATTTTTTTTAGATTTTTCTCCTAGAAAGTATACCCAACATGCTACAAGTTTCAAAATTTGGCATATTCCAAAAAAAATTCTGATCCAAACTATTCTTATAGTAAATTAAAGTGGTCTCTTATCAATCATGAAGCCTTAGATTTCTCACATAGATCTTCATACGCAACTTGACAAAGTGTAACGTTTAGAGCCAACCATTTTAGTTCTTGCCCCAAATCATGCGACATAGGTGCATGTTGGAAATAACATGGGCAAAAAAGAAAGATGACTAAAAAGTAAAGACACAAATCCACTACCACCAGTCACTTGGATTTCATATGGAAGATTTCAGGCATGCCGTGTACGGATTTGAGATTTTTGTAAGATTAAAAGTGTCATGCACATGAGCACATATATTGCTCGTCAGATTTGAGACTGTAAGTTGGGAAAAAATCTTTCTTAATTATTATAGTAGTTTAATTTGTGATTAGTCTGGGGCAGGCTTTGGCTTATGCTAAGGCAGGGCCGGCTCATGGTATAAGCCAGTGAAGCCACCACTTCGATCCCCTCAAAAAATATAAAAAAATAAAGGCCCCAAAACATGTAAGTCTCTTATATATTGTGATAGTTATTTATTTTTTGATGACTGTATGGTAAAATTTTTGTACTGATAAATACTATGTAATGAATTTTTATGAAGATATGTTTTGAAAAAATTTATGAAGATATGTAATGATTCCTAATGAGTCACTTTCAGGCCTCTAAAACTAATGAGCCGGCATTGCGCTAAGGATGCGGCCTGATGCCGCGCTCTTAATTTCTTTTGTGCTCTTATTATGTTACGTTGATACATAAAATTCGTGTGACAATTTAACAGAAAAAAAATAATTGTGAGAATGCAAAAATATAAATTGATTGTCAAGTTCTATACTCATGTTTTTGCATACTTGTAATATTTTTTTATAAAAGTTGAGTCTATCCTTTTCTTATATATATATATATATATATATATATATATATATATAGGATCAACTTCTAATGAGAGATCCCTCATTTTAAATAAAATGAGGACCAAGCAATTTTTCCACTTTCCGAACTGAATTTTGACGATCCGAACCGTTAAATGTGTTTAAAATGTGTTTTTAAGGTCCACCGCGAGGATTCGTCCAAAACAAATTCCCGTAAGGGCTTCATCCGATCAGTTTTTGTTAAAAACGTTATATAAAAACACATTTAATGGTTCGGATCGTTGAAATTTGGTCGGGAAGCATGAGGTCCTCATTTTATTTAAAATGAGGGATCCCTCATTAGAAGTTGATCCATATATCTGTAATAACCCGAAATTTCGTAAATAAAAATTTCGATTTATTAATTCGATTAGTTATTTTTAATATCGCTAAATAAAATAATTTATTATTTAGTTTAAATAATTTGAACAAAACTAGATCTAAATTGTTTATTTCCTTTTATTTATTTTTCCGCGCCGTAAAATCAACGCGTGCACACCGAGTATTTCACTACATCGCATCCGGAAGGCCTACTAATTTTCCCAACTCTTATGTTGTCCTATTTTGACTAGCCTTAGCCTATTTAAAACCCTAATTAGACATGTGTTCAATTTTGTCTTCCTACCAATTTTGACTTTACTAAACCTAATTTGTATTTTTTTGAATTAATGAGAAGAAAGAAAATTTGACTACTTAACAAGGTAGGCTACTTACCCAATTACAATCTTCTATAAATAGCTCACTCACCTTATTTCATTTCTCACACCAAAATCTCCCAACTTCTCCACTTTGTGCTTTCTAGTGTTCTTGAATGAGTTCTTGAGTGTTCTTCTTGAAACTCATCCTAAACCACCACACTCCACCACCCTCGACCACCCCTAGATCTTAGAAAGGTTGAATAAGTTAGTAAGAAAGTGTTCGAGCAAAGGTCGACTAGTCGTTACGCCGCCGGAATTCAACTAGCTAATCGGCTTCCGACTAATCATCGGAATTAAGGTAGATACTTTATCTTAACCTTAGATTAGTATTTACTAGTTCATATTAATTATGTTATTATTTTGCTTAAACGTGCTTAATTATGATTAAATGTGATTATGTTGGTGATTAGTGATTTTATGAACAATTAGACTTTGAAAAATACATTTAGTCGTTACTATGCACGATTTAAAATTGACTATCGAAATGCACCGTTATAATGTTCGATGGACTTTTGGAAAACTAAATTACCCAGTTGTAATGCCCGAATGAAAATCGACTTTTCAAATTTACGCAGTTATAATGCCGACCGATTTTCTGAAGAAAAGAGCTTTTCAAATGAAATGAGATTTTCCAGGATTATTGAATAAATATTTTTAATCTATTCAGACTAACAAATAGAATCTATGACTAGCATGTCTAGTCAGGCTTTTTCTTGGTTTAGCCCAAACCAAGTGGCGATTCGACGAACGAATCTTAAAACACGCCAAACGGATTCAACTACTAGAGTTTTCTAGTAGGGTATTTTCTTGGTTTAGACAAACCAAGTGACGGTTCTACGAACTAATCTTAAAACACGCCAGCAAAACGAGAATGAATCCTTATGTTTTGATTTAAATTCTCGGAAGAAAGAATTTTTTTTGTCTTTAAGTAACACGGTTATCATGAAATGTTTTTGAACGAGAAGTTTATCGTGAAACGATTTCTAAACGGAAGATTTTTATGTAATATGACATGTGTACGTTTTTCGAGACGATACGACACGACACGTTTTTCGAGAAAGTGATCGAATGTTTTTAAATGGAAGAAATAGAGATGAGAATGAAAATGTTGATGTGATGAAAGTTGAGATGTTGATGCTGTTGGAGTCCCGCCTCAGTTCCCCGGTGTGAACTGGTGGTCAAAGCTCAATGGAACTATACTATAAACAATACTGCCATTGGAGTCCCGCCTCAGTTCCCCGGGGTGAACTGGTGGTCAAAGCTCAATGGAACTATACGGTAGTGCTGTTTGAAGTTTCTCCTCAAATTCCGCGGGTGAATTTGACGGTTAAAACTTACTCAGTACAACACATAGCAAGCGGACCTCATAAACAGACTGGTGGGGATTCAGTGATATGGGTAGCCGGGACTATGTCGTGTGTGACGCGGAGTTAGCGGACCTCATACTGCAGGAGTCAGTTTATGGGTGGCCGACCCTTCGAACGGAAAGGTTGGTGACCGTTAGAAAGGGGTTGTAGAACGGGCCAATAACTTTCGAGAGATGTAAGATGTTGACATGGTTGAAATTTGAAGAAGAATGCTGTTATGAGAAAATGATATGAGATACTGACACTGTACTCTGATTTTGTTTAAAGAAACGAGATACTGATACTGTACTCTGATTTTTATTAAAAGAAACGAGATACTGATACTATACTCTGATTTTTCTTAAAAGAAACGAGATACTGATTTTATTAAAGCTGCACTCTGATTTGATCTGATTTGATATTGATGCATTGACACGCATGAACCTACTGTTTTGAGAAATGATTTTCAACTATTTACTTGCCACCTACAATATTGTTCTAGAATTGCTAGTTTAAAGTTGGGGTAAGGTATCTATTGAGCGTCCTCGCTCACGGTTTGCCCTGGCATAATACCACGATGTTGCTTCGCAACTCTGCGTATTATGCTAGATTATCACGTTGGACAGGTGGACCTCTATGGAGAACACGGAGCCGGAGGAGCTGCCGAGATGGAGATCCACCAGGCGGAGAGATTTGCGGAGTCATAGAGTCCACCCGGTCTACCTTTTTGAAATCTGTGAAGGATAGATCATCTATATGTATTTTTGGTTATTATTATTACCGTTTAAGACCGACTTTAAATTGTAATAATAATCCATAACGTATCCCAAAAATGCGGGGCGTTACAATATCCCTCATTAGAAGTTGATATATATATATATATATATATATATATATATATATATATATATATATGTAAAATTCGTACAAATTTAGCACCCTATCATTATGGAACATACCGTTACTTGTACTTGTATTCGCTGCTTCAACTTAAAATCTCGCATATCCAATCTTCACACATTGGGTGCATATATTCTTCCAGATGATCATAGCGGCATGATACCGATGAATGATGATCCTCAAATAAGAAGGGTCCCCCTCTTGGATTCATGGAGTATTACTAATTGTTAGTGACACTGTCAAACTACAGAGAGCATGTTGTACGGTGAGGATATGCTCTTTCGATGCTGTATATGCATAGATCACTGCATCGATCATTCTACCTAGCTTACACGGGTTGACGTTACGGCTGCAAATGAACCAGGCCGTTCGTGACCTCGGCTCGGCTCGGTTCAAAAAGAGCATATTCAAATTCGATTCGTTAAGTTTTTATTGAGGCTCGGCTCAAGCTCAAGTTCGTTATAAACCTTAACAAACAAGCCTGAGCACGGCAAGGCTCGACTCGGCTCAATAAGGCTCATTTACTTTTTAGAAGAATTAAATAATATAACTTTTTATTCCAATTTGATATTATAAGGCACCATCTTTTTTAAAAAAAACTTATTAAATTTCACTATTATTTTGAAATTAAGACTATTTGTCTATAGAGTATGTAGATATAAAACATACATACATGCACAAGTAAAACTTCATTTGTTGTCTTAAGTCTAATTGAGTATACATATACACTTTTCTGATGGATCGTTAAGGCTCATGAACAAGCTCAAGCTCGAGTTAAGCCTAGGCCAACTCAGCTTGAGCTCGGCTCGTTAAGTTTTCACTGAGCTCACGCTCGAGCTCGTTAAAAAATTAATAAACAAGCTTGAATACAGTAAAGCTCAGCTAGGCTCGGCTTGACTCTTTTGCAGTCCTAGTTGATGTTAAGCAAAAAGAAAAGAAAAAAAAAAGGAAAAATCAGAAGCTTACACGGGTTCGACCAATATATAGATACATGATACATGTATTATGTATAATTGCATACATGATATTGATGGAGTTGGTTTGTCAACAGTTGAGACAATTTGACCATTTGCGGACTTGTGCCGGGTCATGATCAAAACGTCTAATATTAGTAGAGCTTGTCAAGAAGGTTAATAACAATCCGTAAAAGGGGTTTGTATCGAGCAACTTTCCGCTGTCTATCCCGAGATCCAATGGCTCGGGAGCAGTGCAATTTTTTTTTTTTTAAACCCAAGATGATTTTAATGAGGAGAGAGGGAGAGTGCACAGCACCCGAGCCGTTGGATCTCGGAATGGACGGCGGGGAATTGCTCGGTGCAAACCCCCTTTTTACGGATCCTCCGTAAAAAAGATTCTCTTAAAGTAAAAATAGAAGAAGTACTAAAAGAGCCAGGGCCGACCCTGTAACACCCCTAAAATTGAGGCACGTTAATTATTATTACAAACCATAATAAAGTTTAATCTTAAACTTTAATACAAATAATAATGTCACCAATTATTATATATATAATAACCGGGGTGGTTCTAGGTCTTCGTTTATCCCTGCGCCGGGTCATTCCCCACTCCGGTAGCACTGCCTGCTCCGTAGGACTGATCTCCACAGTATTGGTCCTGTCCATCTAGATAATCTGACATAATACATTGGAGTCGCGCAGGCAACATCGTGATATTATGCCAGGGTTACACAAGTGTAACATAATGAGCAAGGCCTAGAAGTTCACTATGCTAAACTTCTTAGTAGCAATTCTAGAACAATAAGTTCATAAATAGTATATGATACTTGTGAACAATAAACCATGCAATGCATCATGCGTGTCTATGCGGATCAAAGCAATCATGCGCAGAAAACAGTATTTCCTTTTCAGTATCTCAAACCAGTGTCACGTGTCACTTTCCTCAATCAGTTCCCATTTCGTTTCTCAAACATAACTCATTTATCATCAGTTTTCCCAAAATCGATTTTTCTCGTATCAGTGCCTCTTTCAGCATTCTTCTTCAAATTTTATATATCTCCCACCACTCGAAAGTTATTGGTCCGTTTACGCCTCCTTTCAGCTGACGGAACCAACCTTTCCACTCGAGGTTCAGGCCGTCGTGCATCATCGAACTTAACAGCCTGTCTGCACGGTCCGTCCACCCCGCGACTCACACGACATAGTCCCGGCTGCCTTGCATCACCGAACTTAACAGCCTGTTTGCAAAGTCCGTTCACCGTGTGTTGTGCATGCTTAGCCCAAACATCCAAGTTCTCTCCGCGAACTGGAAGTGGCGCTCTCGCTGCACTACCGCATTCAAACCATTCCTCCAAGTTCTCTCCGCGAATCTTGAGGTCGCAACAAATTCATCTCATTTCATTTCATTTCCCGAAAATTTAGTTTCTCTTTTTCAAAACTCATTTTCATCCTCATCTCTATTTTCTCATCAAGGCCATTCACATTTTCAAGTCCGGTGTTGTAACGTATTGTGTACGTGCCCAATGCCACATGCTCATAATCATGCCCATGCAATATTCCACAAATTTTCTTTCTAAAATTTATATTCCTCCAAATAAACATCTCTCGCATAAAATCATACATTTTAATACACCAACTTTCTCCAAAAATAATATTTCCTTTAAAAATCTTCTCACATAAAATCATGCACTTTAATGCACCAACTCTTCCCAAAATAATATCTCTCTAATTTTATTCCTCATAAAAGAAAAACCCACTTCCTTCCTTTCTCTTTCAAAACTATTCTATCCCTTCTACAAGAAATAAAACTAGTCAACTTGCTCTCTCTAAAATAATTTAAACATAAACTTCTTTTCTAGAAATTTCTTGTCAAAAATTCAACTCAACTAGTTATGAACTTTCTAAGAAAAATTATATTTAATCTCTCCAAAAATATACTCTTTATATTTCTCAAAAAATTTCTTTCTAAATAATTTAAATAGACATTCTTTTCTAAATCTAGTAAAATCTCAACTTTCTTTCTAGAAAAATTTTAATCAACTCTTGAAATCTTTTTCTTTTCACCATTAACAAGAAAAAAAAAACTCACTAATTAATTAGTAAATATTTCTAGAAGACATTTATTAAAAACTCTCCCTCTTATTTGTTTAGTAAAAACTTCATATTTATTTACAAATTTTTTTTATAAAACAATAGATATTTCTTTCTAGTAAGAAACAAGTCCCTCACTAAATAAGTTGATGTACTTATTTAGGGAAAAAACTTCTTAATCAACAACCAATGATTTAATCAACTATGATTAACTAGTTCTTCCAAGAAATATCAACAAATATAATGCTAAAACCTTGTCTAGAAAAATACACATCTTCTAATTAATCTCTTCTAATCAACGTCTAATCACCTTAATCTCATTAATCCAACTTCTAATCTCATGAAGAACTATTCTAATTAGAACCTACTTTCAAGCTCAAATCATCAAGAACATCAAGTTCACAAAAGAGAGAAGGGATGGGGAAGAGATGAGACTTTCTCTCTCTAAAAAGGGTTGATTTTCTCTCAAGTGGGTGTGTGAAAATGAAAGAAAAATGTCTTTTATAGCTCACATTTTCGTGCTCCCCAATCCAACCAATCAAAACAAGACACTAGGCCACTTAAAGAGTCTGCCAGATGTGTGTAGACGCGCGCAGACGCACCTTCAGGATTTAGACACATGGCACAATCTTAACAGTCAAAGCCAGACGCGTGTAGACGCAATAAGCTCAAAGCTAAAACCTAATGCCTAACTCATTTTTAATGTAAGATCCAAATAAAGCATTAATAAGACAACCTAATGCACATTAAAACATGTTATTTTGAATGGCCTAAATGCACAAATGATATGCAAGGATATACCTCATTGGATGGAGCTTCGAAGCACTTGACTTGGCGATGACTTGATCATGAAGCTTGAAATTCTCGAATGGAGCATCTAGACTCAACTCCTAGGCACTCTAACTCCCAAACCCCAATACCCGAATTACAGACTCCGAAAGGCTTGACATAACCCGGAAAATGCCAATAAACCTAACAACAACTTCAACCAAATCAATCAAATCAAAACTTTCACACCAATAACTTAAGTCTCGTACCTCGCCCATCTCGGTAACATGTCAAACACCACCAGAGTCAAAATAAAAGTACAAATGCCCGCAGGCCAAATACACCAATAGTATTCTGATTCCCCCCCAAAGCAATCAATCATATCTCATTTAATTTTTCGGACCCTGTGGGCACATGTAGCAATCTGCTCCATGATAGTCCATGATAATTAACAGCACAAACATAATATACCGTATTTTGCAAATATAATTCTATTACTGGAGTCAATAATGAGATCACAATAAAAAAAGAGTACAAACAGGGACGATCGATAAAAATTCTCTCCAGAGATTTATAATGTATTGTATACTTCTAGTACCTCAAGTACTAAAGATCGTGACCGTTGGACATCTAGACCTCATTGTTATAAACATCATCTTACAATTTCCTAGCCAGAAGACCACTGTTTTCTCTTAGTGATAGGCGCGCAATGTCATAGATATAAGCGCCTAAGTAGGGCGAATTAGCGCATTAGAGGCGCGATTTATTCCATTTTCCACTTGATGCGGTGTTGTCTTTTGTTTTTGGTGTTTGTGGTTATTTTGTAGGGAACAGGCCAAAATGAGCACGTAAAGTGGACACAAGGCATCGGGAACCGGTGGAGCCTAAGTAGGGACGACCAAACAAGCTTAAGAAGCATTATGAAGGTCTCGGTATCGATACATGGGTTTTCCTGTATCAATACCCAAGTGCTCATACGCGAACAGAAGGTCTGGGTATCGATACAGCTGAAAGACTATATCGATACCGAGTGGCTTATATCAGCCGTTGACTTTGCCACGTGTTTTGACTTCGGGAAAGGGTTAAATACTCCGTTTTTAGGTCGAAAGAGGGTTCGAATTTTCTTCTTCTTTCATTATTATTAGCAGCCGATTTTTATTTTTAGAGATTCTACTTTTCGGATAGCTTTTCCATTGAAGTTTTGGGAGTTTTGTTCGAGGTTTCACGTATTGCTACGGCAACTTTCCATTTTATTCACATTAATCTCAGTTCATGGGATTTTGTCCGTGATCTGATCTCGAATCCTTTGTTTTAATTCATATTCAAGTAGAATAGCATGTTTTATTTCAGATTTTTATTAGTTGTTCAAGTTACTATGTGTGAGTAGTTGCATAGGTGTGGTCACGGGGTGATTAACACACCGTGGCCAGGGCTGGATGGGTTCTTGCTCCTGTTTTCAAAATCAATAATAGAAAAAGCAATTTTAGGTTATTGAAGAACTTCCGTTAGACGAATTCGAGTTTTACCAGAACCCATGTAACGCGAGGAACGGGGGACCAAAACTTGTCCTTCGCTGTACATGGGTAATGGCAACCGCGAGGATTCGCATCTTTCGGGGTACCCTTTTCTCTCTAAAATCAATTGTTTCTTTGGAACACTGGACGGAGCAAGAGATGTCCGGACCTGGTCACTTGTGTTATGACCCCTACGACCGTACCTCCTTTTAAATAACTCTACTTAAACCAAATTCTCTTAGTTTAATTAATATTCCCATCAAATCAAAAGAGGTGGCTACCTAAGAGCCATGTTAAACTTAGCAACCTGAGTTTTTAGTAAGCACTTTCCACCTTCTCTGTGGATTCGATTCCGGTCTTACCAGGTATTGTGCTACACCGGTCTCAGCCCTACGCTTGGGGCAACCCATTAATTTAGGTCTAGGATTTCGGTCAAGCACTTAGCCAAATGTTGCAAATACATTTATAAAGGAAAAACTACTACTATGTCACAACCCTGACCCGTCCCTATAGGCTTAATCATAACAAAGTGCCAGTGAAATCATCACTTAGGCCACAACATAGCCCTAAACAATCGATAAGCAAATGACCAATGAGGGACTCACAGAGTTATGCAACGGAACCCAAGCCTGTATTAACATTCAAAAACCATAACAAGTCTATACAACAGGATCTCAACTCAAAGTACATCCCAGAGCTGTGCTTATTTTACAAGATTTACAACTAAACACACATATTTACAAGCCAAAAGAGTAGATAAGTACTACACTCTGTCTACGTCCTATCTACAACATATCCACAAGCCATGGCTCCACATAGATTATGCTACGGCACCCTACTCTTCGCTACCTGAAAAGGTGGAAAAACATTTACATAAGCTAAAGCTCGTATGAATGATTATTACACAAGCCACACGCTTCCCATGGACTTCACATATTCCAAAAGGAATTCACAGTTCACAACATAATTTATAATGCACATCCCACACAATATTCACAATGCTTCACCAGGCGTCCCCGGTGCGGATAAGCTAGACGTCTATCGCATTATCCCACAGCATACACAAGCACATCTTGCTAGCCTTTTAGCACTGTCCCCTAGCAAGCTGGGACGTAAGGGATGCCATTAATAGATAATAAAAGTGTCCACCTTTCATTTCAAGTCCATGGAGTTCATAATATTAAGAAAATCATGTAACAAAACACAGCTTCCAAGTTTGGTAGCAAAACACGTCAAAAACCGTATAGTTTGGGTAATAATCACTCACCTCGGTCCACGTGTCCACTCGAACTTCCTAGAGTAAACAAGTAATGTAAACACATATTAGCTATCACCCAAATAGTTCCAATCACAAAAAGAACTTCTTAAGTACTCTAAGCAATTATAACAATATGATAGAATCCAATTAGAGCTAGGTCTATACTTATGGATCAAGAAAAATATTGTATCCTGTCAACTTCTGGATACGGAACCCATACCAACACAAACTAGACTTCATAACCTTCGAATCGATACGTCATGGGCCAAAAATGGAGTTCGGACAAGACTTGAACACCTACTTAAAGCAAGAAGAAAAACAGAATTGCAGAAACTGCATGTGTCTAAACTTTAACTCAAAAACTGCTTTTGCACAGTCAAATTTAAGGTACAAATCTTACATGGATAGAAAGATACACGAGTCTAGTTTCAGAAAAATCAAATGGTGTGCGATTTCGATACCCGTAGAAAAAGTTATGACTGTTCTACCAAGATGTGTTACTGCTGCCTGCAGGAATCCGAACTGACAGCAGCAACTCCACGAATTTCTACAGAGCTCAATACATGGAATCAAAGTCCGAAATTTTAACCGAACAAAGAGAACCCATAGAGGAACTCTCAGTAAAATTTTCAGAAAATTATGAGTAGTATAACCCAGTCAATAAAATCCCCAAAGTCAGTCATACAAGCCCTAAAATCTGCAGAATTTCAAGGATGCATAAACTGAACGAATTTAACTAAAATTCACCAAGAACTCTTTCAAAATTCCACAATCAAGGATTTCCATGGTCTGAAAACATAAACCCTTTAATTAAACATGCAAATCTATGGAATCAAGTGTACGAAACATGAATTAACAAGTGTAGCACCTCCTCTTAATTTTTCCCTCTTCTTCCCTTCTTCTTCTTCTTTCTCTCTCTCTCTCTCTCTCTCTCTATGTGAAATCAGATGGGGAAGAGAAAATATCCCCTCTAAGCTCTATTATTGGTCCTCTTAAGGGAAAATTATTGTGTGTGCATGTGTCCCTCATGTGTGTGTGTGTCCACCAATCATATAAATCCACATATGCACTTTAAACACCCAATTAACACATAAAAAGATTAAAAGTCATGAAATTAAATTCTGGGGTATTACACCCTCCCCCACTTTAGAAAGTTTGGTCCTCCAAACTCTACTTACCTTGTATCGGAAAGAGATACGGAAACTTCTTCAACATATCTTCCTCTGTTTCCCACGTTGCTTCTCCTCCCCGATGATTAGTCCACCATACTTTCACTAAGGGTATCACCTTGTTTCTAAGAACTTTTTCCTTCCGACCAATAATCTTGACCGGTTTTTCTTCGTAGCTCAAATCTTGTTGAAGCTCAATAGGTGTTGATACTAGGTAGTTTTCATCAGAATTAGGCAAATACCGTCTCAACATAGATACGTGGAAAACATCGTGAATATAAGATAGTTCCGGCGGTAAGGCTAACCGATAACTAACTTCCCCGATTTTCTCCAAAACTTCAAATGGACCTAAATATCTTGGTTGTTATTTACCTCGCTTTCCAAATCGAATCACGCCCTTCATTGGTGAGGCTTTTAGAAACACACGATCTCCAATTTCAAAATTTAACGGTCTCCTCTTGGCATCCGCATAGCTTTTCTGTCGACTCTGTGCCGCTTTCAGCCTTTCCTAAATTACTCGTATTTTCTCCGTGGTATCGTCTACAATTGCTGGGCCTTCCATTTTCCTTTCTCCTACCTCTGTCCAACATATCGGTGATCGGCACTTCCTACCATACAGAGCTTCATAAGGCGCTACTCCAATACTGGCCTGATAGCTATTATTATATGCAAATTCCACTAATGGTAAGTGTTTCTCCCAACTGCCCGAGAAATCCAAGACACAAGCTCGTAGCATATCCTCTAGCACTTGAATTACCCTTTCGGACTGCCCGTCAGTCTGTGGATGAAACGCCGTACTGAATTTCAATTCTGTACCCATAGCTCTCTGCAAACTCCTCCAAAAGTTTGAAGTGAACCGTGGATCACGATCTGATACAATGGAAACCGGTGTACCATGGAGTCGAACGATCTCCTCAATATATGACTCTGCATATCGGTCCATAGAGAACGAAATATTGACAGCCAGAAAATGCGCAGATTTGGTTAACCTGTCCACAATCACCCATATTGCATTATTTCCCTTTTGGGTTCGCGGCAACCCCACAACAAAATCCATGGTGATATGTTCCCATTTCCACTCCGGTATCGGCAACGGTTGAAGTAATCCCGCTGGTCTTTGGTGTTCTGCTTTCACTTGCTGACATCGGAGACATTCAGAGACATATCTTGCCACATCATTTTTCATCCCCGACCACCAATACACTTCCTTAAGATCTTGATACATTTTTGTACTTCCTGGATGAACGGCAAATTTAGACTTGTGAGCCTCCTCTAGAATCTTCTTCCTAATCTCCCCCACATTCGGCACACATATCCTATTTCTGAATTTCAAAACATCATTTTCAATTACAAAATCTGGTTTTGGTCCAATCTTCAATTTATCTGCCATGTCCTTAATGAACTCGTCCTCCATCTGTCTTTGTTTCACCGTCTCGAATAGTACAGGTTGAACTGCAAAAGCAGCCAACATAGCATTTGAACCATGAACAAGTACTTCCAATTCCAGTTTTTCCATATCCTTAATTAACTTTGGTTGTGTAGTAAGCAAATAGCATAGTTCACCCGATGATTTTCGACTCAAAGCATCCGCAACCACATTAGCTCTCCCCGGATGATATTGAATCGTCAATTCATAATCTTTCATAAGTTCGAGCCATCTCCTTTGCCTCAAGTTCAACTCCTTTTGGGTAAACAAATATTTAAGACTTTTGTGATCGGTATAAATCTCACACGATGCTCCATACAAATAGTGTCGCCACAATTTCAAAGCAAAAATCACAGCCGCTAATTCCAAATCGTGCGTGGGATAGTTCTTTTCATGTAACTTCAATTGACGTGAAGCATAAGCAATCACCTTTCCATGTTGCATCAAAACACAACCCAAACCTCGAAGTGATGCATCGCTATATATCACAAACCCTTCTGTACCCGACGGTAAGGTCAAAATCGGCGCTGTCACCAACCTCTCTTTCAATTCTAAGAAACACGTTTCTCTCTCCTCAGTCCATACAAATGGAGTCTCCTTTCGCGTCAACTCTGTTAATGGACCAGCAATTTTGGAGAAATCCTTAACGAACTTTCGATAATATCCAGCCAATCCCAGAAAACTGCGGACTTCTGTCACGGTGGTCGGTCTCGGCCAATTCATTACTGCTTCAATTTTCTGTGGATCAACTGTAATGCCATCCCCACTGATAACATGCCCCAAAAATGCAACACTTGTCAACCAGAATTCACACTTCTTTAGTTTAGCATATAGTTTCTTGTTTCGCAGAGTCTGTAACACCAATCTAAGATGCTCGGCGTGTTGCTCCTGGCTTTTAGAATACACCAGTATATCATCAATGAAGACAACCACGAACTCATCCAAATAATATTTGAACACCCGATTCATTAGGTCCATAAACGCTGCAGGTGCATTAGTAACTCCAAAAGGCATAACTAAGAACTCGTAGTGCCCATACCTTGTTCTGAAAGCTGTTTTCTCGACATCTTCTGCTTTGACTTTCAATTAGTGATATCCCGATCGAAGATCAATCTTAGAAAACACTCGTGCTCCTTGCAACTGATCAAACAAATCATCGATTCTCGGAAGAGGATACCTGTTCTTGATCGTCACCTTATTCAGTTCCCGATAATCAATGCAAAGTCTCATAGTTCCATCTTTTTTCTTAACAAATAAAACTGGTGCTCCCCACGGTGAGATACTTGGCTTAATGAACCCCTTGTCAAGCAACTCTTGCAATTGGACTTTCAATTCCTTCAACTCCAACGGTGCCATTCTGTATGGAGTCTTAGAAATCGGTTGAGTCCCTGGAACAAGATCAATCACAAACTCTATCTCCCTGTCAATTAGTGAACCCGGCAAATCTTCTGGAAACACATCAGGAAATTCACTAACTACAGGAATATCTTGCAAAGCTGTTGTACCCGATTCAGTGGTAAGTATCGTACAGAGATAACCTTTACACCCCTTGCTCAACAACCGGCATGCTCGCATTGCAGATATCAAATAAGGCGGTGAAACTACTGCTCTCCCTTCAAAAGTAACTTCAACCTCATCTGGTATCTGAATCATAACTCGCTTGGCTATACAGTCTATGGTAGCAAAATTAGAAGACAACCAGTCCATACCCAATATAACATCAAAGTGACCCATATGCAAAGGAATTAAATCTACTAGCAAGTGTGCACTTCCAATCAATATATCACATGCCCTATAAACAGTAGAACACGCAATATTGCTACTCATAGGCTGAGACACATACAATTCATGGTCAAGCACTTCAAGCGGTCTAGTCAATTTAGTAGCAAACTGAGTAGAAACAAAGGAATGTGTAGACCCCGAATCTATAAGAACATAAGCTGAGTGTCCACAGATTTGGAGTGTACCTGAAACCACTGAGTTTGCATTCTCAGGATCCCCTGGGATTAAAGCAAAAGCCCTTGCCTGTTTCCTTCCTGCATCCAGTTTGGTACCTGTACTTTGCCCTGAACTTATAGTAGCTGCTGGTGTTGCTACACTCTGCTTCGCCCAAGTCGGACAATTCTTCATCATATGACCCACTGCGCCACACTTGAAGCATGCCCCCATATCTCTATAACACGGGCCCCGGTGCATCCTCCCACACTTTGGACACAATTGAGACCCACTGCCACTACCGCTACTTCCACCCTGACTCCACCCCGATGTATTTGTATTTCGTTTCTTGAAAGAACTAGCACCCCTCTGATCTTTTGGTGACACATAGTTGATGCGCTTTGTTTGTTGTCCCCCGTCACTGCCACGCACTTTAGCTTGCTCCTCCTCCACCATCAAAGCAACATTTAGCACATCTGTATATGTACGCTTTCCACTCAATTTAACCTGCAATCGGTATTTATCATTCAACCCATCCACAAACCTCTGCGCCCTAAGAGTATCTGTGGCGACTAGGTGCGGTGCATATCTGCTCAATTCTGTGAATTTCTTGTCATATTCCGCTGTCGACATATTATCAGGCTGTTTCAAATTACTGAACTCATTAGCCCTGCTATCCCTAATCGTCTGCGGGTAGTATTTTTCATGAAACACTTCCAAGAACCGTCCCCAAGTCATATTAGCCTCTCGTTCCCTTTGTTGCAACCACCATCTGTGTGTCTCTCCCTCAAAGTTATAGGTAGCGAGGACTACCTTATGCATCTCCGGACATTGAGCTGGAGTCATCACCGCAAAGATCTTCTCCATACCCAATTCCCAATCATCTGCCCTTAATGGATCAATTCCCCCGCCAAACATTGGAGGCTTCATTTTCTGGAAATCTTTAATACTTATAAGTTCAGCCCTAGGCGGTTCAGGAGCTATTGGAACACCCATAACAGGAGGTGGTGGCGGTTGATTATGTGGCTGGTGATTCATTACACCCAGCAAACCTTCAAGTATCAGTTCCATTCGTTCCATTCTGTCCACTGGAGGTTGCGGAGGTTGTGCTCCCCCCGGCACATCTCTTCCTTGGTCCATTTACTAATTCAAAAGAAATGAGTCCACATATACAAATAACATCACAAAGATATAAAATATGCATGTTCACTCATGAGATATCACAAAACAGAACACTTAAAATAAACACATAACACACAACTTCATTTATCCTATAGCTCTGAAAGCACGTGTGTGTATGGTCATCGCTAAATGTGTAACTCTTTTCTAGTTCATTGCTCTGATACCAAAAACTTTGTCACGACCCTGACCCGTCCCTATAGGCTTAATCATAACAAAGTGCCAGTGAAATCATCACTTAGGCCACAACATAGCCCTAAACAATCGATAAGCAAATGACCAATGAGGGACTCACAGAGTTATGCAACGGAACCCAAGCCTGTATTAACATTCAAAAACCATAACAAGTCTATACAACAGGATCTCAACTCAAAGTACATCCCAGAGCTGTGCTTATTTTACAAGATTTACAACTAAACACACATATTTACAAGCCAAAAGAGTAGATAAGTACTACACTCTGTCTACGTCCTATCTACAACATATCCACAAGCCATGGCTCCACATAGATTATGCTACGGCACCCTACTCTTCGCTACCTGAAAAGGTGGAAAAACATTTACATAAGCTAAAGCTCGTATGAATGATTATTACACAAGCCACACGCTTCCCATGGACTATATAAAAACTTGCCTTTAAAATAATCCAATTCAAACTTCACATATTCCAAAAGGAATTCACAGTTCACAACATAATTTATAATGCACATCCCACACAATATTCACAATGCTTCACCAGGCGTCCCCGGTGCGGATAAGCTAGACGTCTATCGCATTATCCCACAGCATACACAAGCACATCTTGCTAGCCTTTTAGCACTGTCCCCTAGCAAGCTGGGACGTAAGGGATGCCATTAATAGATAATAAAAGTGTCCACCTTTCATTTCAAGTCCATGGAGTTCATAATATTAAGAAAATCATGTAACAAAACACAGCTTCCAAGTTTGGTAGCAAAACACGTCAAAAACCGTATAGTTTGGGTAATAATCACTCACCTCGGTCCACGTGTCCACTCGAACTTCCTAGAGTAAACAAGTAATGTAAACACATATTAGCTATCACCCAAATAGTTCCAATCACAAAAAGAACTTCTTAAGTACTCTAAGCAATTATAACAATATGATAGAATCCAATTAGAGCTAGGTCTATACTTATGGATCAAGAAAAATATTGTATCCTGTCAACTTCTGGATACGGAACCCATACCAACACAAACTAGACTTCATAACCTTCGAATCGATACGTCATGGGCCAAAAACGGAGTTCGGACAAGACTTGAACACCTACTTAAAGCAAGAAGAAAAACAGAATTGCAGAAACTGCATGTGTCTGAACTTTAACTCAAAAACTGCTTTTTCACAGTCAAATTTAAGGTACAAATCTTACATGGATAGAAAGATACACGAGTCTAGTTTCAGAAAAATCAAACGGTGTGCGATTTCGATACCCGTAGAAAAAGTTATGACTGTTCTACCAAGATGTGTTACTGCTGCCTGCAGGAATCCGAACTGACAGCAGCAACTCCACGAATTTCTACAGAGCTCAATACATGGAATCAAAGTCCGAAATTTTAACCGAACAAAGAGAACCCATAGAGGAACTCTCAGTAAAATTTTCAGAAAATTATGAGTAGTATAACCCAGTCAATAAAATCCCCAAAGTCAGTCATACAAGCCCTAAAATCTGCAGAATTTCAAGGATGCATAAACTGAACGAATTTAACTAAAATTCACCAAGAACTCTTTCAAAATTCCACAATCAAGGATTTCCATGGTCTGAAAACATAAACCCTTTAATTAAACATGCAAATCTATGGAATCAAGTGTACGAAACATGAATTAACAAGTGTAGCACCTCCTCTTAATTTTTCCCTCTTCTTCCCTTCTTCTTCTTCTTTCTCTCTCTCTCTCTCTCTCTCTACGTGAAATCAGATGGGGAAGAGAAAATATCCCCTCTAAGCTCTATTATTGGTCCTCTTAAGGGAAAATTATTGTGTGTGCATGTGTCCCTCATGTGTGTGTGTGTCCACCAATCATATAAATCCACATATGCACTTTAAACACCCAATTAACACATAAAAAGATTAAAAGTCATGAAATTAAATTCTGGGGTATTACATACTATGAGTCGAGTCATGCTACTATGCACACCCTTCCATATGAGATTTTGTGGCTTCAAATATGAGATTTTGTGGCTTCAAATATGAGATTTTGTGGCACCAAATATGAGATAATATGAGATTTTTTGGCACCAAATATGAGATTTTGTGGCTAGAGATATGAAATGGCATATGGTATGCACCCCATACGAATGGACAGCCGAGATTGCGCTACATATGATGTATGGGAATTTGTGCCACCTTTGACCATTGACTATATGAGATAGTGTGTATATCGATATGGGATTTTATGGACTCCAATATTTATTGTTGTGATTACCGATATGAGAGTTTGTGGACTAAATATGAGATTTTGTGTTCCAATATGAGATTTTGTGACGGATTTAATATTAATTGCTGTGATTACCCATATGAGAGTTTGTGGGACTAGATATGAGATTTGGTGGTTGCAATATAAGATTTTGTGGCTCCAAATATGAGATTTGCACGGTCTGCACCAAGTCTGCATGGATCCAATATGAGATTGTGTGGCTCCAAATATAAGATTTTGTGACTATTCATGTGAGTGTGCATACTATATGCATTTCGTATCTCTAACCACAAAATCTCATATTTAGAGCCACGAAATCTCATATTTTGAGTCACAAAATCTCATATTGAGTAATTTTTAAAGGGTGCGCATAGTAGCATGACTCCTAGAAGTCAAACCCACACAATTCTCTGTTTGATACCAGGGTTGGAGGATGGGATTGGATTGGGAATCCTGTGGGACCTCTAATACTTTGTTTGGTGTTGCAAAAAATGGGAGGATTGCTAATACCATGGGATTGTGAATCCCACAAAAGCATGAGATTACCCATCCCAAGGGGGGTTGGGTATTGACAATCCTATCCCATGGGATTCGAAGGATTCCTCTCTTGTGCAAACCCCTCTCAGCTGTGCAAACCACCAAACCCCATGATCTAATTCTATCCTAGACAAAACAAACATATTATTAACAATCTCATTATCTAATCTTGTGTAAAAACAAACATGGGAAAGGATTTGTCTCCTCATTCATAATCCCACCTTATAACCAATCCCAATCCTAATCCCATCTCATTACCAATCCCCCCAAAATGAAACATCGTATTATGGCCGAAATGCCTACCTTCCCAACTTCGGTCCAAGCCAATATATAACAGGACATCAATTCCCTACCATCACATGCACACAGAATCCTCTGGTAATATAATGGGCGTTGGTTAAGGCCTTAAACTCATGGGTAAAAAGGATGAAGGAGGAGGCTATTGTTCGGTGGATGGAGGAAAGGCTTTAGTGAGTGTGTTGGGTGGTCATTGGCCGGACAAAAGGGCAGTCCTCCAATTGTGGGTAAACATTGAGTGAGAGATTGAAGAGTGATAGTCTGATAGATGTAGGTGGTGGTCTCATGGCCGGGTGTAATAGAAAATTTAGTTATGATGGGTATGTAATGAGATAATATATATATATATATATATATATATATATATATATATATATATATATATATATATATATATATATATATGCACACACACCAAGGTGAACTAATATGTAGTAGTTAATAAGGTTTAGTTATTGATAAAAATATTTTGTAAAATCGAAATTTTATTAAATTAAAATTCAGACCATTACAATTCGCCATAGAGTTTCCCATAACAAATACTATTATATTTTCTATAACAAATAGTAGTGTATTTATGCGCTGGTTTGATTTTGGGAGTCCTAAAATATACAGTAAAATTCGCCAAGAACATGCAGTTTTGATCTCATATTTTTCATATTATTTCATCGCATTAATCACACTAAGGCTCCGTTTATTTGGACGTAAAATATCTTCTGGTAAAATATTTCACCCATTTTTCGCTGTTTGGTTACAAAAAAAATATAGTACGTACTAAAACATTTTGCATCAATGAAGTGAAATTGTTTTACAAGAAGCAGTAGCAACTAAAGATGACAAGTTATTCAATAGAATCTTCTTGTTGTTTTGTTTCTTGTTAAGGGAAGTATCCCTTGTGTATCCTTGGTTTTTTGGTATATAATTGACATTTACCGAAAAAAAAAAAAAAAAAAAACTAAAGATGATACAAAACAAAAAAATGGCCCGGGAAGAAAACTGAAAAATCAACAAGAAATCTATACATAATGAAATATTGATATTGAGCAAAAGCGACGAGGGAACGTACATTTCCATGCATGCAAAGCTCGGATTAGCTTATCAAGAGAGGACCTTCAAGGATTTTTTTGGGGTACGCAACTCTTTTTCATGGTTTTTTGTATATTAAGAACGTAATTAATTGTATGAGAAAATAGGAACAATTAACAGAAATATCAATGATTGAAGATCGTTCACAGGCATCACGTTAATCTCTATATAATGAAGAGTAACGCATAGAAAGGGTTAAGCTCCCCTCCATACTCCCCATATTTATTTACACACCCATTTGGGGTTTCTTTTTTTGATCAGCAAAGAAGAATTATATAGATCAATAAGGGGAAAAACAACGATACATTTCAAGGCTGCCGAGGAGAGAGTAGTGAAACCCACAAGAGTGACACCACAGCAAACCAGCAAACCAGCCTAGAAAAAAAATATAGTACTAAAACATTTTGCGTCAATGAAGTGAAATTGTTTTACTTTCATTTGGCCCGTAAGTGATTTTTGGATTCAACACCCGTTGACCCCCCGACATTTTCCAAGCCCAAAACTCGCCATTCCCTTCTTCTCCCTTACTAACTACTTTCCAGTTTCCACGTGCTTTCTCGAAGGCACTTGTGGCAGTCAATGTTTTCAATGCTGCTGGCCAGGGGCGGTTCCGAGGGGTGCAAGGGGACCCGGTCCCTACACAACTCCAAATTTCCTTGCGCATTATCCTAATTTTCAGGTTAGTTAAAAAAAATTCTATGGTATTATCCTCTACGAGTTCCTTAAATGAAAAAAAAAGTCTTAAAAAATGCTACATGTGTGGAGTAAAAATTCCTAAAATTTTAAGTTATCAACATTTTGTATTAAAATTAAATGGTGGATATACACTTGCACACAATATCGTCTTTTCTAGTTTTTCGTATGTTTGAGGTTTTAAAATTCTTGAGAGGTTCTATTTCTACTTAAAATTGTCGACTAGTACATGATCTTTGTGTTGAAAATTATTTTGACAGCCAAAACAACAGAAAATAATTGTCTTGGAAAATATTTTTGTCATGTGCCAGTCAAACATCGAAAAATGAAAGTTAAAAAGTTTGTTTTCAGCACAAACATTTTACATTGTAAAACATCTTACATCGAAACAAACGGAGCCTAATATATGAAAATTTGTTTATGGATGACTAGTTGATAGAGCTAGTAGAGAGTTAAGGTAATTTGTTTGTTTTTAGGACCACGAAATAGTTACTCCACTCCAACAACTGAAGGTGCACGAAAAGAATTTGAACCAACGGTCGTCTCTTCATCTAACCCAGAGGGATCAGATCCAGTACTCCACTCATACTGTATGATTATTGTCAGTGATTCGGGAATCACCATGTGATCATTGTACCCCTGTACAACTCCACACGCAAGATCGGTCTCCACTTAATTTTGGACGCAGCCAGAGCCAGTGGGTAAACGCGTGTGTATGTTTTGCGACTACATATGGGAGTTGGCTTGTCAGCAGTTGCTAGTTGGGGCAACCCAACTTTAACTTGCAGTTTGTCCATTTGCAGTCTTAAGTCAGGTTCGTCTTTATGATCTAAATTATTCACTTTGTAGAGCTCGTTGAGAAGGATTACGAAGATTAAAAAAAACAAACATGTTCAGTTGTTAATTATCAATATCTATTTGGAACAAAAAGAGAATTGTTGAGAAAAATAGATAAAAATTGATTTGATCCAGTGTACCTGAGTCCATTTTTCTCAAGAAGAATCTTTTTAACGAACAGATATTGATGGATATTGATAGACATGTTCAGATATTGTGTAAAAATTCTTCTGCATGCGAATCTATTAGTCAGATAAAGAAGCCATTTGGTGCCTCAAAGTAAGGAGAATATTTTGATGCAGCCTTCGAAAGAAACACCGCACGCCTCTCTTCAAAAAATTCAACTCCTTTGTTGATGATCAGAGATATATATCCTGATTCAGGAGTTTTCCAAAAAGTGCTAAATGTGTTAAAATTGCAAAAAAAGGTCTAAAAATAATTAATATATGTGAGAAGAATGATTTGTCTCAAAATCTGTGTTTAATTTTTTTATTTTTTTGGACACTTTTAGTCGATTTGGGAAACTCCCTCTCAGTCCTGAAATCAAATTCCTTCCATCATAATCTCTCTCTCTCCCCCATAGCTTTCACAGAACTGCGTGATTTCGATTCACATGTAAGAAATTATGGCAAAGTTCGACCGGTTCGTTCTCTTGTAGCTGCGATTGCGCGAGAACGCCATTTTGAGAAACCGAAGAAGATGATGAATGTTCTACTCAATGTCACGAGGAAAGGAGGGTTATCTTGCGAGCTTAACAGGAAAATTTTCAAGAAGCAGTAGCAACTAAAGATGACAAGCAAGGGCGGAGCCAGGACTATAATTTACCCTGGGCTAACCTAAACGTATACATAAATACGTAAATATTCAGATACAAAAGAAAAGTACAAAGAAAAAGTAAAAAAAAAAAAAATCGTCCCTATTTCGTTGCAAAGATAAAGTTTTCATATGCTTTATAGCTGAAAATGTTTTTTCCATAGTTGTCATCGTAACATGATGAATGTTGTACCGAATTTGGTATCTTTTTGTTATTGAGACGCTACGGTCGGTACCGATATCGATATGTTACCGGATAACATTTTTAGATTACTAGTTATATTTTTTATTAAAATATAATGGACATATATACTTGAAAACTTAGCCTTCATTTAGTATAAGTGGAAAATGTACTTGTATAACAGTATTGAGAGAAAAATAAAAAGAAACGTAGAACAAACAAATAAAATGAAACCCAAATATAGTATAAAAATTAAAAAGATAACCAAGTAGGGTGTGGAGTGTTGTACCCTAGTACAGTAGTCTGAAAAGTTAATGCACTGTGCTGTCTGTCTTCCTCACCCACTCATGTTCCTTCCCCAAAAACCTCATTTGTTATCTTGAGGAAGACAAATGGCTTCAGTGCCATCTTGATAATCGTACGAGGAGCTGAAACACCGCCAGACATCCGTCGGAAAATTGCAAGAATATCAGATCCATGAGGGAATCCCTGGTTTTGATCGTCTTCTTCTCACCTTTTCGCCTGATTTTTGCAGTTTTATCAATCCGGTACATCTTGTGGTACTCACTGGAACAACCGGAAGTAGCCAGATTGGTGTTCATTTACTTTTGAATGGCTGTTTATTTAGAATGGGCTGGGCTAAACACAAAAAGAGAGGTGGGCTAAAATTTATTAGGGTATAATTTTACCTATAATTTTTTATTTTTTTCCATTTTTTTCCCATCCCACCTGGGCTATAGCCCACCTCAGTCTCCTCATGGATCCGCCCTTGATGACAAGTTATTCAATAGAATCTTCTTGTTGTTTTGTTTCTTGTTAAGGGAAGTATCCCTTGTGTATCCTTGGTTTTTTGGTATATAATTGACATTTACCAGAAAAAAAAAACTAAAGATGACAAGTGATACAAAACAAAAAAATGGCCCGGGAAGAAAACTGAAAAATCAACAAGAAATCTATACATAATGAAATATTGATATTGAGCAAAAGCGACGAGGGAACGTACATTTCCATGCATGCAAAGCTCGGATTAGCTTATCAAGAGAGGACCTTCAAGGATTTTTTTGGGGTACGCAACTCTTTTTCATGGTTTTTTGTATATTAAGAACGTAATTAATTGTATGAGAAAATAGGAACAATTAACAGAAATATCAATGATTGAAGATCGTTCACAGGCATCACGTTAATCTCTATATAATGAAGAGTAACGCATAGAAAGGGTTAAGCTCCCCTCCATACTCCCCATATTTATTTACACACCCATTTGGGGTTTCTTTTTTTGATCAGCAAAGAAGAATTATATAGATCAATAAGGGGAAAAACAACGATACATTTCAAGGCTGCCGAGAAGAGAGTAGTGAAACCCACAAGAGTGACACCACAGCAAACCAGCCTAGAAAGAAAACAAAAATCTGAAAAGTTGAAAAGGATTCAACTTAACAAGAGCCCCAAAAAGATTCCAGAACTAAACAAAAACAATTCACCCAATAGAAATCATTATAAAACCCCACACTTCCTACCCCAAGGACTGAATTAATGCCGGAAGTCTCAGTAAGATATCATTTGTCGAGAAGACAAATGATATCTTACTGTTCAACTCGTAAAGCTTCAGTCTAGAACTAACTTAATCAGATGTTGATAAATACCTGAACAAATCATACTTCGGGTATTAAGATAGATAGTGTGAGTTTAATTTTTTCACTGTCCATTTCAAGTAAAAAAAAAGTAAGTGCATGCACTTATTAATGTCCAATTAAAATGATATTTGCAAACCTAATGTTCTGACAATAGTTTCAAGAATGTTTTTTAGAATCATGTTGGGCAACTTAGACAGTTAATTACTTTTACAACTGAGTTAGGTGTTTCTAAGTAGATTTTTGTCTTTGTGTTGTAGATAAAAGTAGGATTGTTTATCTTGTTGTGGCTTTTTGGGCTTCTTGAGCTTTCTATATGAGTGAGAGACTTTTGGGACTTTTTTGGTCAAAAAAATTGAAAAAGCAGATAAGAGGAACATGGTTAATCAAATTATTTTTCCAACAACTTTTATTCAAGCTTATAAAAGAACTATTTCAAGCATCGTTTTAACTTATTAATTAAAGTCTCTTAAATTTTAATTTTTTTATATTTTAAAATCTGATTTATAAAAGAAATAGACCATTTTATAATTTTTTTTTTATCGGTTTTATAACTTGTTTGTTTCCTTATTTTTCCCTTCACAAATTTGCGGATGGCATGGGCTAAGACTTCTAAGCTACATTTTGGGCTTTTGAACACTATAAAATTATGATAGGCCCAACTGGGCAGCATGGGACATTTATTGGACACATTTCTCTTTCGATTTTTTTGGTTAGTTTTTTGGGTGGAAAGTGCCCCGGATTTCAGACCCCAATCAAAAAAGGATTTCTGAAATTTTCTCCCAAAATTGCCCCTTTTTCTGAACTAAAACTCGTATCTCTCTCGCCGTCACACCCCCACCAATAGACCAGAAGCTCATACAGATTGGAAATGAAGAGATTGAAAAGCCGAATAAAATCGCAATTAAAGGAATTCTTAGATGGAATTATTGCCTCTAGGTCTAGAAAAGAGGTGTCTAATTACCACTAAGGTAAGTCATTTTTTTTAATTACCACTAAGGTAAGTTACTCTTTTTTGGAGTTTAGGTTTAGAGTGCACTTTCCTATTATAGGGTTTTAGTTGTTTAGACACTTTCCTAGAGTACCCTAGGATTTTAGGCACTTTTATAGGGTACCCTAGTCGTAGGGTACCCTAGTCATATGGGTACCCTAGAGTTTAGGTTTAGGGTGCACTTTCCTATTATAGGGTTTAAGTGGTTTAGGCACTTTCATAGAGTACCCTAGGATTTTAGACATTTTCATAGGGTACCCTAGTCATAAGGTACCTAGGGTACCCTAGTCGTAGGGTACCTTAGAGTTTAGGTTTAGGGTGCACCTTCCTATTATAAGTTTTTAGTGGTTTAGGCACTTTTATATGGTATCGCTTTGACCTGATGAGAATTTTTCAGAGTTGGGCTTGACCTAATGGTAATTATGGGATCCAAGGGTGACCTAATGGTAAATGTCTCTCTTGGGTAAAAAAACAAGCCCAACCCTAGGGCAAAGCCCAAGAGGCTTCAAATATTTGGGCTTAAAGGAGGCCCATGGATGGTTATAAATAGTTTCTCCGTTTTGTAAATTGTTCTTCTTTGTCTAACAATAAGTTGAATGTGGTGTATCCTTTGTGTTTGAGTTGAATCCCATCCTAATTAAAGTGTCAAATTATCACATAAACCTTCAATATATAATAGAGATAGGGGAGGCATCTGTAGTTGTTAGAAACCTTAAGAGGTCAATAAAAGGGTAAAAATGTATATTCACATTAAACCATTAATGGAAGTTACCCAACAACGCTAACAGGGGAGGTCAGTGCAATTTCAAAAACCTGATGAGTGGTGTCTGTTGTTGTTAAGAAACCTTAGGGGAGGTAGTGAAATTTACCCTAGAGATAAAGTACAAGAACAAGATCTTAGGGAAGGTGAGTGAAATTTACCCTAGAGATAAAGTACAAGAAAAAGATCTTATAGTAAGAAGGGTAGAACAAACACGAATTAAGTAATACCGGATCACAAAAAATTGTAACAACATAAAACTCCTCCTTCAAAAAGGACAGCAAAAGTTTCGTGAAACTGTTAACCTTTGGACTGATTGGTGGTGTGGCGATGAACCCTTAGCTAATAAATACCCGGGACCTCATGTGAATAATGACACCATGGTTAAACAAATTTTTGACAGTAATGGGATTTGGGATCTTAGTAGTATTTCTCACATCATTTCTAATTCTTCTTGCAATGATATTCTCAGCGCCTTCACAGGTCAAGGTATAACCAATCTAAGGACTGTCCCCATTGGGCTCCCACTCCTAATGGTTTATTTTCAGTTGCTTCTGCCTATGAGCTTCTTACTAAAGAAGAAAATGACACCGTGGGGTGGAAGTGGCTTTGGAAGTTGAAACTTCCTCAAAAATTAAAAGGTTTTTTTATGGCTTCTTTTACATGACTGTCTGCCTACTAATGAACTGCGTGCTCATAGGAAGATTATCTCTGAAAATTTTTGTCATAGGTGTGGCTTATCCAATGAGAACAGCTCCCATCTTCTTAGAGAGTGTGAGAAAGCCAAAGCAATTTGGTCCCTCATACCTAATAACCGTTTGAAAGAGGATAGATTTGAATGGCCTGTTCAAGATTGGATTACCTTCAATCTGAAAAGGAAACGTAAAGTAGGCATAGGCTATGACGTTTCTCGTAGCACTTTATTTGCTATTATTCTTTGGCAAATTTGGAAGGATCGCAACAAAATGAGCTTTGAAAATGTGGATATAAATCCTCTTTTTAGCACGAGAAACATCATAACATATGCTTCTGAAGTTACCAATGCATTTAAATCCCCACTCTTCAATGGTTATCCCAACACTATGCTAATTACTTGGTTTCCCCCTTTGGCAGGTGGTGTGAAGGTGAATACGGACGGATGTGTCTAGGGATGGGCATGGGGAGGGTAGAGGGTGGTGGATACTACTACCTCCATCCCCGATCCCCGAACCTATATCAATCCCCATCCCCTCCCCGATCCCCACTGGGGATTTTATTTTAACCTCCATCCCCGCCCCAATGCGGGGAACGGGGATCCCCACGAGAAATGAATCGGGATCCAAAAATCCATGCAATTGTCATATGTATGAAAGAGGTACATATTTTTTTAATCGAAACAGAAGATGATCCTGTTGCTCAAATGCATATAATCAGGATGCAACTCACAGTTTCAAGCACACAACTCACAGTCTCAACAAACATCAAATAAAAATTATAAATTAGTTTAAGCAAGTCTCCAACAGTTTCAAGCACATAACTCATAGTTTCAACAAACATCAAATAAAAATAATAAATTAGTTTAAGCAAGTCTCCAACAGTTTAAGTTGTAAACTTATTATTTGGGAAAAGAAATTTTATAAACTTGTAATATAAATATTATATATATATATGAGTGAATGGGGATGCGGGGAGGGGATCGGGTAGGGGACTGACAATACCATCCCCTACCTGATCCCCGAAATTTTTTAAAAATAATCCTCATCCCTTACCCGATTCCCGAAAAAGCCCCCGAATCCCCTACCCATTCGAGGAAGGGAAGGGTTGGATCAGGACGGGTTGGCCGAGATGGCCATCCCTAGATGTGTCTACATGACCAACAACAAAGCGAGATTCGGAGGACTCTTTAGAGATCACTATGGTCAATGGCTCCTAGGTTACTACGGGAAGCTGTCTTACAAGTCTAGTTTGGAGGCTGAAATCTGGGCAATATATCGCGGGCTCACAATCATGTTGGAAAAGGGATACACCAACATAGAAATCGAGTCAGATTCATCCATTGCAGTTCAGTTAATCATAGAGGGCCCTAAAAATAGCCACCCCAACTTGGATCTCATCTTAGATGCCAAAGCACTGATAGCTCACACAAGTTCTGGAACGCCCCCAAAATTTGGGCACGTTAATTATTATTACAAACCATAATAAAATTTAATCTTAAACTTTAATACAAACAATAATGTCTCCAATTACTATATAAATAACAACCGGGGCAGTTCTAGGTCTTCTTCTATCCCTGCGTCGGGTCATTCCCCACTCCGGCAGCACTGCCTGCTCCATAGGACTGGTCTCCACAGTATCGGTCCTGTCCATCTAGATAATCGAACATAATACGTCAGAGTCGCGCAGGCAACATCGTGGTATTATGCCATGATTACACAAGTGCAACAACATGAGCGAGGCCCAATAATTCACTATACTAATTGTCTAAGTAGCAATTCTAGAACAATAAGTTCAAAAACAGTATATGAAGCTTGTGAACAGAAAAACCATATGATGCATCATGCGTGTCTATGCGGATCAGAGTAACATGCGCAGAAAACAGTATTTTCATTCCAGTATCTCAAAACAGTGCTATGTGTCATTTTCTCAAAAACAGTTCTCATTCAGTCTCTCAAATTATAACTCATGTATCAACCGTTTTTCCCAAAAATTGATTTTCTCGTATCAGTGTCTCTTTCAGCATTCTTCTTCAAATTTCATATATCTCCCACCACTCAAAAGTTATTGGTCCGTTTACGCCTCCTTTCAGCTGACGGTACCAACCTTTCCGCTCGAGGCTCCGGTTGTCGTACATCACCAAACTTAATAGCCTGTTTGCACAGTCCGTCCACCCCGCGATTCACATGACACAGTCCTGGCTGCCTTGCATCACCGAACTTAACAGCCTGTTTGCAAGGTCCGTTCACCGTGTGTTGTGCATGTTTAGCCCAAATATCCAAGTTCTCTCCGCGAACTGGAAGTGGCGCTCTCGCTGCACTACCGCATTAAAACCATTCCTCCAAGTTCTCTCCGCGAACTTGAGGTGGCACAAATTCATCTCATCACATTTCATTTCATTTCCCGAAATTTTGATTTCTCTTTTCCAAAACTCATTTTCATTCTCATATCTATTTTCTCATCAACAGTAATTCAATTTCTCAAGTCCCGTGTCATAACGTATTGTGTACGTGCTCAATGCCGCATGCTCAAAATCATGCCCATGCAATATTCCATAAACTTTTCTTTCTAAAATTTATATTTTCTAAATAATCATGCACTTTAATGCACCAACTTTCTCCAAAAATAATTCCTTCCAATTTCTCTCTAAATTTATTTCTCATTAAAAAAAATCTAATTTCTTCCTTATTCTTTTTCTTTTCAAAACTATTTTATTTCTTCTAAAGAAATAAAATTAGTCAACTTGCCCTCTCAAAATAATTTAAACAAAAACTTCTTTTCTAGAAATTTCATACCAAAAATTTAACTCAAACTAGTCATGAACTTTCTAAAAAAATATTTAACCTCTCCAAAAATATACTCTTTATAGCTCTAGAAAACTTTCTTTCTAATAAACTTAAATAAAACATCATTTTCTATATCTAGTAAAATCACCACTTTCTTTCTAGAAAAATTTTAATCAACTCTTGAAATCTTCTTTCACCATAACCATAAAATATACTCACTAATTAATTAGTAAAAATTTTCTAGAAGAAATTTATTTAAAACTCTCCCTCTTATTTATTTAAATAAAAACTTCACATTTTCTTACAAAAATTTTCATAAGACAATAGAAATTTCTTTCTAGTAAGAAACAAGTCCCTCACTAATTAAAGTTAATCTACTTATTTTAAGAAAAGTTATCTTAATCAACAACCAATGATTTAATCAACTAAGATTAACTAGTTCTTCCAAGAAATATCAACAAAATAATACTAGAACCTTGTTTAGAAATACCCTTCTTCTAATCAACTTCTAATCACTTTAATCTCATTAAACCAACTTCTAATTTCATGTAGAACTATTCTAATTAGAACCTAATTAACACTCTCGTTAACCTTTCAACATGAAATCCTCTTTCTTAAACACTAAGTACCATGCTTAGTAGCTTAATACATGCATAAATTAACTCAATCAGGCTTCAAAACTATGCTTAGAAACATAATTAGAACCTCATAATGGAACTAGAAATAACTAATTAGAAAGTTAGTTTAGTAAACTACCTTGATTTCCGGGTGTAAACCGGAAGCCGATTAGCTTAGTACGAAGTTAATTAGGGCCTAAATAGGTTGACTTTGTGGTGGTTTGTTGGGAATTATAGGGACATACAAATATGGAAGTGCAAAGGTGGTCCAAAGAATAAAAGAGTGGGCTATTTATAGCAAAATGAGAGCTCCCTCTCTCCTCTCAAGACTTTTGGCCCCTCTCTCCTCTACGTTGGCCGAACCTCAGCCATGTGGGGTGTTAAATTGTGCACTAAATGTGCACATGGAAAAGTACATAGGAAGTTACAACTTCCACTCTAGAGTTTTAGGCTAGGTCCTAGGTTTCTATGCTTGCAAGGAAATATGGGGAAGCAAATAGGAAACCAACGTGGGAAACAATGGTGGGGGGAAAATTATGCCTCTTGTTGTGTAGGTTTTTGCATGGTCACCTTTGTTATGGGGTGTTTTTAGGGGCTTATACACACAATATGCATGTGCATGCAAGATGTAGCTAGGGGTAGCCTTAATGGGCTATACATAGGAGAATATTCTCCCTTAAAACATGGAACCATGTTTCATGGAAACTTGGAGGCCAATAGGGTTGCACAAGAAAACCAATATAACCGCCAAACCAATCCGATACGGACCAAACTGGTCAATTTGGTTAGGTTCTATGGTTCATTGGTCTGGTTATGGTTTTAAAAATCTGAGAATCGGTAATTATGGTTCGGTTACTGGTTCTCAATTTATGAAACACGGTTAGAACCGAACCGGACCAGATAATATTTATTATATATATAATATATGATATTAGATATATGCATATATATTAAATATATTTGTACATGTACAAAATTATGAATCTTATAAAATCTTATAATTGTTTATTTATTTTATGAGTTGTTTTAGTGCTCTAAATTTTAAGTATTGAACTCATGTGTCGCAATAAAGTCTTCCTTAATCGGGTAGAACCGGAACCGAACCAAAACCGGTCTAGTCTTGCGGTTTGGATTTCGACAGATTCTTCATGTGTACTAGTTAGGTCAGGGTCGGCCCAGGCTCAAGGCCCACAAGGCCTGGGCCTAGGGCACTCAAAAAATGGTCACTTTTTGGGGCACTCCACCATTTTATACTAATGGGCTTGACTAGAACATTTTTTTGGACCAAAATAAAGAAAAAAAATCCATTATAAGTTACAAAAGAGCCCAACCATTGTGGCCCAATATTTAAAAAAAGCCCAAAAACTATTGTGGCCCAAAATTTTAAAAAGGCCCAAAGCTAAAAATGATTTAAAAGAAAATCATTTTCTGCTTGTTACAGTTTTTATTTTTGGTTTTGTAAAAAATCAAGGCAGATCTAAACGAAATGATTAAGTTTAGTTTATTATTTGCTTAAAGACAAAGTAATTAGGTAGTAATTTTCTAATCTTCTTGTTAGAGTTTCGAGTGGGTTTGTATTTGGGATTTCTAAATTGACACAAGTTCTTGAGTTTTCTCAAGTAACCAAAAAGTTGATCAAATTTCATTGTTTTTCCAACAAATAAAGTCACAATATTAATTCCAGCAGATCAAATTTCTTACTTATTATAAGTAGTTAAATGAGCCATTTTGACCCAAATTTTTTAGAGGAAACTTGAAGAACAACAGATTTGGGTAAAACTAGGGTTTGGCATTTGCATAGCAAAGGAGTTTTGACCCAAATTTCGTTTCAAAAAAGGCACAGGATCTCTAGATGCTCTGCATCGTTGTTAAATTTAGCTTGTATTAATACCCTTTTGACGGGGATATTGTAGTAACAAAAACGTAGAAAGTTTGGTTGAGGAACACGAAAATTTTTAGGGCACAATTTTTTTAATTAGGCCTAGGGCACCCAAATACCTTGGGCTGGCCCTGGTTAGGTTTTGGCTCTCAATTTTCTAGGACCGGTTGGAATGGTCCGGTTACTCGATTTGTAGAGAACCGGTCCAATCCAGACCGTGTGCACCCCTAGAGGCCAAGGTCTAGCCTATTGAGGTCAAGGTTGTGTGGCATGTGCTCTAATACATGTATTGTGTGGGTATGTATAGGTTGCTCCTAAAATAGCAAGGCTTGTTTTAACTAGTTTTGGATACAAAACCTTAGCTTGGAAAACTTCCCTCAAGCATCCTCTTTGCTTGCACAAGTGTACATGCATTAACTCTTGCATGTGCAAGACTACACAGCACATGCACACACTCCACTCTCTCTCTCTACCGATCTCTGTAGCTCTCTCTCTCTCTCTTACTTGGTCAAAGGACCAAGTTCCAAGGTACATGTGTGGTGTAACTAAGACTCTCTCTCTCTCTCTCTCTTTCTCTCTCTCTGTAGCTCTCTCTCTCTCTCTCTCTCTCTCTCTCTCTCTCTCTCTCTCTTACTTGGTCAAAGGGCCAAGTTCCAAGGTACATGTGTGGTCTAACTAAGAAGTACCGGTTTGGTTAGGAGATATAATGGTGGTGGTTGGGGTGCTTCCGAGTATTAAAAATGGGCTCCGGGTGCTACGGTAGTGTAACGGATGTGTTACTTGGTCTTGCACGCTCGCATGCATGGCTAGAATTCTAATTATTCAAATTAAAAGGATTTATTAATAATTTAATAGAAAATATTCCAATTAATAGAAAAATAAAATTAATTATCGAATTATTAAACGAAATTTTTATTTACGAAAAATTCGGGTCGTTACAAGTTATGTTCTCTCTCACATCTTTAGGGAGGCTAATCAAAGTGCAGACCATCTTGCACATTTGGGCGCCGAACAACATGTAGACCTTGTGGTTACTAAGGTGTCTCCTCAATCCATCAAGCAGCTTGTGGTTGAAGATGGATTGGGAATTGGTAGGATTAGAGATTAGTATCTCGTTTGTAATAACTTTGGATCTTTAAACTCTCGTTTTTCGTCGTTTATTTAAGCTTCCGTTGCACCAAAAAAAAAAAAATTCGTGAAAAAAAAAATAGGATAGCAAAAGTAACTTACCGAACACTTAGTGGATTAATTGAAACCACTCTAGTACTTGCACCAAAAAAAAAAAAAACATCAGAGAAGCGCAAGAAATAAAGGATCCTAGTTTAGCACATGACGTTGTGGTGCACGAAACACATGCACTCTGTTCACTTCACATTTCCAAAAAATTTTCCAAAAAGATTCTTTCCTTACCTCTCATCTCTCCAATTATTAATCACATTTCTCTCTCTACTCATACCCTTTTCACCAATCATTAATTCTCATTTCTCTCTCTACCCCTCTCCAATTATTACACATCTCTCTAATTATTACTTTTTCTAAAAACCCATCCAAACACTATGTCAAAGATATTTCTCAAAATATTCTTCTCAAAACTCTCACCCAAACAGAGTGATGGAGATTTTCACACTTAAATTTTTTATATTTGACCTCTTTTTTTCTACTATTCCCTTCCATCCCTGTAAATTTATTGTATTATCCTAATTTTTCACTTTTTTTATGCATCATAAGTACAAAAAATTCATATAAGAGTGAAAATAAAAGAGAGTAGAGATGAAAAAAATAGGAGTGCGAAAGTGAATTGCGAAACATTAAGTTGGAGATTAATCAACTTTTAAAATTCACATACGTGATAACTTCACAATTTTTTTTGGGTAAATATAACTTCACAATTTATCCTATTCCAACTCAAGATTCCATTATGCAACAGTCTTAATGAAAACCATCTTGTTTCCATTCCTCCACTGCGATCCCATGTTTTATTTTTGTGTTGTTTTCTCTTTCCCCTCTCTCTGCTCTGTTTCTTTCTTCTTTCTCTTTACCACTTATGATTGCTAAGGATGATACAGCTCACAAACACAAGATTTAAGAATTTAAGACCATAAAATTGCATCTTAGGGCTTCCAAATTTCATGTGACCCCAAAGCAAGAAAATCACTCAACCACGAAATACCCAAAATACAGATCAGAGGGATAAAAAGAGAGGAAAATGGCCCATCTTTGTAGGAAGAAATTCCATTTATACCAAACCCCAAACAGAACCCATATACCATGCCCAACTAAAATAATAAGAATAAAAAAATATTTAGTATAACATAATTATTCGCATTTTTACTCAGGTTTGATTTAAAAAAAACAAAGAACTCATATGTAATCAAGGGCGACGCCACATTCAGTTGTGGGGTGTCAAATGAACCCACTAAAATTTGAAAAGCTTTGATAATACATGTGAAAATAATCCTGTACAAGTGAGTGGTATAGTAAATGAACCCATTCAAACTTTCACGTGAACCCACTGAACCCAGTCACCAGACTTTCTAGACCACTTGTTACGGCTAAATCGTGCGCTGTAGTAATATTTTATAATATGTTATAGAGTTTATTGCTTGTTTATAGTAAATGCTAAACTGTGCTTCTTTTTTCACCAATTAAAACCTACGGGATATAGTAACTTGGGTCACTACGGGAATCCCAATTCCGATATTTACTAGGCATTCTCCCTTTCTCATGTGCAAGAGATGTATGAGATTTTTTTTTAAACGGAAGAGATGTATGAGGTTGCACCCACTTAATGATTCTTCTAGAGTTGCCACTGTATGTAATTACATGTGATACGTGCGCATTATCTGGGATTACCGAGCTAGGTAACACTAGACTTGAAGCTTTTTATTGACCTACTTGTAAATGGGATTGTCGTCCGAGGCTTCAAGCCATGAAACTCAAAACCTGTCCCCCTTCTGCATCTATTTTCATGCAGGAAGAAATTGCCTTTGAAGAGTGTCAAGGATGGAACCACTCATTTACCTTCTTCCTTTTCCTTTAGCAGTATTATTGCAAATGGCATCAAAGGACTCACAAGCCCATTGTGCAGCAAAGAACGTATTTTGAGAGTAGCACACTGAAATAAACATGCGAACAAATGACTAAAAATCTTACCATTACGCAGCTTTTTTTGAGAGTAGCACACTGAAAAAAACAGTAGTTAATAATGTTTACATTACGTCGCCAAAGTAGTTTTTTAGAAAACAGCAACTCCATGATCTTTTCAATTGAACTGTGAACAAACACGCCGTCCATTTTCTGGACAAATTATTTGGTGGTCCTATAGCAATACTCTAGGTGCCTCCTACACTGCACATTTTTGTAGAACCCACGCCTACGTATGTGGTTCTCACACTATGTGGTGGGAGAGGTCCCTTGATGATTGCTTCAGGGGCACCAAATAATCTCTCCAGGTTTGTAAAAGGAGGTTATGTTGAAGTAGAATCTGTATCGATATCCGACTAAGTTTCTTCGATTACAGTTAACTCGAAAGCTTTTAGGTGCAGAAGTGCTAGCATAATTATATACTGTAGAGGGATGAAGACAAGAAGGGAACTCTATTTGCCATCCTGCTTGATGAATCCATCAATTTTAATTCAGTCGTTTCACGTCTTCAAAATGTTTAACCTTGTTTTTTTTGCAATATACTTCGATTCTTGCAAAATACTGTATCATTTACTACTATATCTTTACGGCAACTAGTGTACTGGTAACCATATGCTATAGAGAAAAAACTACTGAAAAAAACTAGAATTGGTCGCAAATTTCGCAATCAATGTATAGCTTCATATCCCCATCTCAGCCAAAGGATATAAACTCTCTCATTGATTCATTCAGTGTTGAAAACCCCTAAGGTGTGTCTGCCTTTTGCCGATTGGGGAAATTCAGACCTGTTTTGACAAGGAAATCAAATTTCATAAGAGGTAAAAATTGGTTGTTGCGAGTGAGAATCGGCTCACTCGCAACAACAAGAAGAGCTCTCAAAGAAGACAGCTCCCATAGAGCTCTCCACTCTAATTTTAAGATTGCACATTGGGATAGACCGAATGGCATTCAAGAAAACAAAAGCAGACTGCAAATGCAAGAAAACAAAATGGCTTCCCACAGTCCACCATGTAAATCCACAACGGGATAGATTGCCTTTGGCGACTGTCTCGGAAGCTGAATGGAACCACTTGTTTACCTTAATTCTGCTTCGTTAGCAGTACTGCAAATGGAAAGAACCACCTAAAGGACTTCGCGAGCCCTTTGTGTAGCAATTTTGGTCACTTGAGGTCACGAAAGCCCATACTGGAATTAGACCTAAGAAGCAAGGTGTCTCTTGCCCGAAACCAAGCTCACCATGTATGGAACAACATCTAACTTTAATAGACGACAATGTACTTGATAATTATGGACTAGATACTCCTTTCTTTCTCCAGTATTATGGTTGTACGACATCATCTGTCAACGGCTCTCACACAAGGACCCGCACCATTTTGCCGAAATCCCAATATGAGATCGATTGCAAAGGAAGCAGGGTCTGACAGTGCACATTTTAGTCCACGACTCCTCGACATCCTCTTCATTCATTCATTCATTCCCCATATGTAAAAGCACCTATCTGCCCGCCCATTTTGACAAATAACCAGGGCAAAATCTTTCAAGACAGAGAGTTTCGTATCACTGTGCTGGTCTAACAAGCAAACTTCTGGCACGGGGATGTCTTTGAACAGCCCATCGGTCATTACTAAATGCCATAATCGCCGCACCACCACTATGGTTATTCTAAATCTAGCAGGAAAAAAAATGCCCATTCCATATACACAATGCTAATAAATGATGACTACAGGGGAAACCGGACTCGTAGGGGGCTCAATTTCAACTCTCTTATCAATGCTTATAATGCTTAAAAATTTTGTACAATCTACAAGGGAAAATCTAAACACTTTAGATTCATTTTGTAGAGGGATCAACCTCCCAGTCCCAAATTACTACTAAAATGGTAATTTCTGTAAGAAGATTGTAATTCTATTCTTGCATAATTTGAGCCATACGGCATCTACATATTTATTCACTCCAACAAAAGAGGAAGACTGATAATGATATCCTATGCTATACAATAGTAAAACTCCTATCAAAGACATATCGTTGGGGACAAAGGAAAAGAGCACGCCGCCGTCGCCGCCATATGAGGGGAATAGAGGCAGCACGATCGCAGTAGAGGGAAATAAAGCTCGGGTTTTCGATGAGAGAGCGCCAGTTTTTGCAAACGCACTTGAATCGGAGAAGAGATTTCATAGGAAGCCTCAACAGAATCTCCATGACCAAATCTTCCGATAAATTTTCGATCGCCATTTCATAAGCTGTTGTGTGCGAGCGGCTTGGTCGGCCATTGCTTGTTTAGGCCTTTTTAAAGTATATCTTCTTTCCCGTCTCTTCTCCCCTGAGTCAATTGTCAACGAGATATACCAGTCCACTGTGAGCCGGCGCGAACATTGACCCTAAAAATACCTACAGAGGTCTGGTTAGTATTCCTCCGTCCCAATTTAAATATCTCCTACGAGGTATCGAGACCGTGCATGTTTGACTTTAAAAAATAGAATACTTTTAGAACTATTTTTTAAGTTTTTCTAGTATCGTTTAAAAGATCTCAACGAGTACTTTTGAATAGTGTAAAATACTTTGAAAAAAAAAATCTAAAAATATGTTTTCTTTTAAAGTCAAAATGACACGACTTTACGTAGGAGACATTTATAATAGGACAGAGGGAGTACCAAAAAAAAACCCATAAAAACACCCAGAAAATGTATCCAACGAATTAAATCTACCTGGTACGTTGGATACATTTTCTAGGTATTTTTATGGGACCAAACACTTTCCCATACATTTATTTTCCTTATCTGAAATAGCATTTGGGTCACGAATGATTCACTTTTCCATTTCAGTTTTCCGTTTCTGTCAGTTGACCGTTAGATTGACTAACGGTTCTAACAAAATTGGTGGTCATTCCTGTTCCGTCCAACGTTATCAATCTCGTACCGGCCGGCGTACCGTTTTGGTTACTGGTACAGTATGTACCGATACCGGTAAATATCATGGTACCGTTTCGGATTTCTCACTATTTAATTTATATATTTATATTTATATATGACTAAAATTTTGCTCAATTTCGTAAACCTCAAATATGCATACCTGCACACCCCAAGTATACATGAACATTAATGCTAGTATATTCGAAAATATTAAAAGTCTCAATTAGGAAAGTCTATCAATTGAAAGTTCAAAACAATAGTACCCACAGTCCACCTACCCATTTCTCAGGCATGTGATGTACATTTTGTCTTGGAACTTGATTTCCTCTCTCTTCATGCTTATCTCCTCCATATTTTCAAAATCACTGAAAATTAGAGCAATATATCTCGCCATTGTGATTCTCTCCCACCGATCTACAGTAGCTTTCTTTTAAATCAGAGTCGACGATAGCTCTTGCTTGCTTTACATACATCGCTACAAGATCTCATGCCGGAATGCACAAGGTTTCAAGCCGGAGGGCAGATCTGAACCTTCAAACGTGTTTGTTTCTGTACCGGACGGAATCCGGGAAATGGCCGAAACTATCCGGAACAGCCGGAACACAGCAGAACAGGACGATATTCCAGCCGGAACAGAACAGGTAGCTGGGTATCCCTTTTTTTGGCCGAAACGGTACATCTTGGAGACCGGTACAGTACGAGATTCATAACATTGGTTCCATCCTTTACGGCCCGATTGGATGCTGAACTAATTTTGGGGGTATTATATATGGAGGGGGTATGAGATGGTAGGGGGTAATATATATGGAGGGTGAACCATAGTGATGTGACATTTATAGAGGGGAATTAAGTAATACTTGATTTGGAAGATTTTGGTAATATGGGGGGAATAAATAGTACTTGATTTGGATGGTAGTTTAAATGGGGGTATAAGGATGTAAAAAACTGGCGAAAGACCAAATTGGCCTTGTAGGTGCCTATATTACAATTTATCCGTTTGTTACTTAATCAAATACAAAACTTATTAATTTATTACCCTTATCAACAAATAAGCCATAATAACTAATTGCAATATTTAAAAAAAAAAAAAAAACTTATTATATATGACAACGTTTTTTTAAAAAAATTGGCAATGTATATGTTAAAATTAATTGTAATTTGCATATACAATTCATTCCAAAAAAATTTTATTATATCCCAACACCATATATAGTAAATGAAAAAATGGACAAAATTGAAGTTTCATAATTTGACTTTCCATTTACACTTAGTTTTTCGAACAACGTCAGTTTTTTTTTTTTTTTTTTACTGTCTTGTTAAAAAAATGTCAATTTTTTTTTTTTTACTTTATCTTGTTAAAACATAGTAGTTTACAACAAGTAGTGCTATCCTATTAAAAAAAAAAAAAAAGGTAGTGCTACAACAAGAAGAAGAATAATGGACGGTATTGGGCCAGGAGGGAGAGGTGATGGGGTATTATTTTGGGCAATTGGGTAATTTCGACAGGTGGTATTTGGGGGTGTTAAATATGGACACCCCCTGGGCTGTCCATAAATAATACCCCTGCAGGGGTGATATTTAGTCCGGGTGATAAATAACACCCCTGCATTTTTTGTTAGTAAACCATTCCATATGTGTGGGTCCGGGCATAAATAACACCCTCCATATTTATGGCTCCTATAACACCCTATCCAAACGGGCCCCTACTTTTATGTTTTAAGTTTTGAGTTGAACCCAGGACTTGTTGTCCCCAAAGGAATAGCATGGGTGCTGTCCCCATTTGGGCTGCCCGTCTCGCGTGATGGACGGCTCGGATCTATTCGGCAATGAACAGTTCGGATCCGTCCACCATGTGAGACGGACGGCCCGGATGGAACAACACCCATGGGATGGCAGGGCCCTGTTTCCATTTGGAGTGTTACCCTATCTATTGTATGGTTGAGGAGTACTACGTTATTGCTATACCATTTTTAGAAAACAAAATTATAACTCAATCAACCACTTAAAATTTCTTATGATTCTATTTTTTATTTTTTTTCTAGCTGTTAAGAATTAAACACAGGCTTTTCCATAAAAGTTAATTCTGATAGTTTCTGCTAAGGAACTTTTTCATTTCTATTTTGGCTTTTCATGCTTTTAGAGGTATGTCATTCTCTTACAATGTACCAACTAAAAATGCCAAAAAAACTAAAAAGCTAAGGCTCTATTTGGCAGAGTTGCCAATTTTCCATTTTTTAGTTTTCAGAAAATTGGAAACTAGTTTACGTTTTCACCAGTTTTTAGTTTCAGTTTTTAGTTTTCATGAACATGTTGGTTCAAAGCCGCTTTCAACACATGAAAAACAAAAATAAGCTGAAAATATGTTTTGTACCTCACTTTCTGCTTTTTTTTTTTTTTTTTTCCAATATAAATATATACACTATAATCCCTAACAAGGGATGGAATGGAATATAAACATAGAAATTTAGAATGTGTACCGGAGACTCTCATCCTCCCATTGTCACCAAAGTGCAGGGTGTATAAGCAATTTCCTAGATAAGAATGTGCCCTCAACAAGTCACACTGTGGGAATACTTCCTGCTCTAATTCCCTTACCTTATGGCTAACCTAAACTAGGGAATTTAGAAGAAATAAAAGAGCACTTCCTTGTTACCAAGTACAATCACTCATGGTCTTATTAGTGCCTAATGCATAAGTTTTCATCCTAGTCACTTAGATGAGGGATATTTTCATTTTTTTTACGCTTATTTTACCGTTTTTTCCATTGTTTAGTGATACATAAAGATTTTAAGTGGATATATTTCAAATATCTGGTCGTCCTAGGGAACAGCCGGGCTGGGTCCCCTACAACAGAAGGGCTGAAGACCAAGCAACAAAGGGATGGAAGTCGTATCGAAGTCCAACAGAAGTATCATGCCCAAAATCAATGTGAAGGAAGCAATGAAGGGGAAGAAAAAGAACAAACCAGTTGAGGAAATTCCGGGTGTCCTTAAAGCAGCGAAAGGGAAGAATTGAATGAGGAAGAAGCAAAGGTGCGTTGTCTTTGTACGCAAAGGTGCGTTGTCTTTGATCAGTTCCAGCTGCAGCGGCCTTGTCAGTTTCTTCAGATGGCAGAGGTGTGTGTGTTCATGGGGTTGGTATGGAAGGGAGTCGAATGTGTTTGGCAACTCTATGGCAAGGGGGCAGGTGAGGTAAGTTTAGGGGCAGACTTAGGACTGTTTTGTACGCAATGATGTTGCTAAATACTCATGAAAGTCTTCAAGGGAATGATGCTAAATTCTTCTTCTTCTTCTTTCTGCTAGCCTTTGGTTTGAGGAGTTAGATGTGGGACACTCACTCATTGGGGTTATTTTGGCTACAAAAAACGATAAGGAAGAAGTGGAAGTACCTATACACAGAGCAATTAAGTTTGAAGTGAAAATGAAACAAAATACCAAGTCAGAGGATCTGGATTGGACACTAGAGCATGATAGTGAGGATCTCGTTCACCAGACTCGACACCATTGACTCCAAACCAAACCGAGCCTTATGTCCCATCAATTAGGGTCGGCTACATGGATCCTTTTCCTCCATTGAGCTCTGTCTAGTGCTACTTGTTCACTAAAACCTAGTAGACTCAAATCTTTGCACGCTATTGCATCTAATGTCAATTTGGGTCTTCCCCTCCCCCGAGCGTTGATACCCAAAGCTATCATATCCTCTCTCTTAACTACGGCATCCGCCTACGGTAGACATGCCCAAACCACCACTCGACACCACTGACTCGAAAGGAGAAAAACGATCCTGTAAGAAGCCGTGGTTAAAGATGTATCGTCATAACACTTTACAAGGAGTGACACATGAAACTAGAATTGCATGCATGGGCCAAATGTTCCTGTAGGAGCAGGACCAGCTCAATAGTCATATTATTCATTTCTTGCTAGTTGGAAAACGAGAGGATATTTACGTAGGACACATATCGACAGCCGATTAAGTTCATCGATTTTACAGTTAACTCTTAAGGCTTTTTAGGTGCCAAAGTGACGACTTCCTCTAACAAGATGCTAAAATAATTGACAGCAAAGAGTGAACCCAGAAACTGTATTTGGTATCCTCCTACATGAAAGTACATAATCAAACATCAAAATGACAGGTATTTATAACAAAATGCCTGCCATAAAAAATAAAGCACAATATCTCAGATTGCATGAATCCCCACACAAAAAAGAAACCCAGTATCAATAAAAATAAAAACATTACCAATAACCTGTGTAATAATATTAAAAAAAGGAAAAAAATCTCTAGTCAATCATTGGAAACAAATACTAGGCTAGGTTTGTACATCTATTTAGACAGAACGGACAAGAAGTAGCTGCAACTTTCATTACCTTGCTCCGGTTCAGTAATTGTTAGGTTGTCTGGGTTATATGACAAATTTAGAAGATGGGTATACAGAAAGACCTATAGATTCTCCATGTTGCTTCCAATCTTGTGCAATACCAATATAGATTCCATGTTTGTTCCTTCATACTGTTCCAAAAGACACCATTCACCCAATGCGCAGTAAAAACACTCTTGTAAAAAGTTTTCAATCGTGCGGGAGATTGTTACATATAATTTCAAATCATATCTTATCTTATTCTTTCTATTATCTATGGTGTATCCGATGTCCAGACATCCTGGAGATTGCATTCAGAACTTTTTGCAATTAAGCTTGGCTTGGGATGCCTAGGGGCATTTATCCGGTGGTGCAAAGTTCATTATATTATTTTCACCCCTTATCATGTTCGCACCTAATGACAGTGTGCATGTCTGGTGAGATCTGAAAGATTGCATTCAAATTTCCATTGCCCCATGGCCATAACCAATTGATGGATACATGTAGCTCTGATTGGCCAAGAAGTTTTTATTTTTATTATTATTGGACTGTCTTTAATTCCAGAACCATCCCAGCTACCATTAACAAGACCTATGTGACCTTAATCCCCAAGATAATCCCTAAACCATAAAAATGTTTAGACCCATCGGTCTGTGCAATGTGAATAACAAAATTATCACCAAAATCTTTGTTTCTTGAATTAGACCTTTTCTGCACAAAATCACGAGTACCTACCGAAGCAGTTTAGTTCATTGGATATTGAGTGCATAAATGAAATCAATCTCCTACATTCACCAATTTCCCTCTCTACACACTGGTATGCTTGTCTTCAAGGTAATTTTCCAACTGGTGCTACTTAGGAAATCAAGTTTCATCAGATGGTCATCGTCAAATTGTTTCTTAGCCAAACTGAAACAACTTTAATGGGTAACTTAACATCATAGTGACAAAGTCAAAATCTGGAAGCAACCAAACTGCATTACAAAATATAGGTAAGAAAAGTAGAAAACCCCGGTAAATTCAACATGCCATTTCTTGGCATTAGAGGGACAAAGTAAAAATACATATAATGATTAAGAACATATTCGGAGGCAAGCAAATCCCATTATGAAAAATGTATCGAAGAAAACACAAGCAAACTCAAGATACAAGATAATAAACATGGCTGTCCATCGTCCAAGCCATGAAACTCGAAAATTTCCCTCCTTTGCACCTAGTTGCATGCTGGAAGAAATAGCCATAGAAGACTGCTAAGAAGACCTCTAAGAAGCTGATTAGAATCACTCACGTCCTTCTTGAGCCAATCATTCACCTCCTCCTCGCTTTATTGGAAATGGCAGCAACCGCGTAAAAGACTCGCGGGCCCATTGTTCACACAAAACACATCATGCTCATCTCTTGACTGATACCAAGCTCTCCGTGTATCGAAGAACTTGTAAATTTGGTGGTGGAGGATGACCATGCACTTGGTCATGGACTTGATACTCCTTTCGCTCTTGAGTATAAAGGTTGTGCGACATCATCTGTCCATAGCCATTCTCCAAAAGGAACTCACCATTTAGCCGAAACCCCAACGCCCAGTCGAGTCCCTGCAAGGGTCCGATGGTGAACTTTTTAGTCCACGACACCTCAACATCCTCGTCATTCATTACCCATATGTCAAAGGACTTCTCCAACATAAACTCCTCAGGTGGAAACACAAATGGATTTGACCACCACTTCGGATACATAACCATTGCAAGGGAATCATTCAAAACAAAAAGTTCCTTTTCGCTGTGGTGGTCTACCAAGCAAACTTCTGGCACGGGGATTTGTTCGAACACCTCGTCAGACATATTAAAGGCCATAATCACTGAATCACCACCACGGGGACGGTAGGCATACCAGAGAAAATCCCCGTTCCAAGAAGCATATGAATCATGCCAACAGTGGAAACCAGACTCAATAGGGGCCTCAACATCAACTTCCCTCCAAGAATCTGTACTCAGGTCGTATATTTCGACTGTTTCATCGATGTCCCCAATTGGTATTTCAGCAGCCACCATGCTGAATCTAACCAATTTATAATCATTTGTATAGGGATCAAACCCAAATCCCAAATTGCACATATGGTCAGGCTTATAAGAGGGTTGAGGAATTACCCTAAATTCTCTGATGGAAGGGTTGCATAGCACTATGGGGTTGTTTGTCCCGTATCTGGTCAGACAAACCACGCCATTACAAGGACCCAAGATTCTTAGATGTTTAATATCCAGACCAGTGAAAGATATATCAATATCTTCAACTGGGGTTTCGTCGGGGACAAAAGACAAGGCGACGCCGCCCTCGCCACCGTTGAGGAATCGCTTAACGAGGAGACAGTCGGTGTTTTCATCAGCGGCAATAGAGGCGGCGCGATCGTGGTGGAGGTAAATGAAACCAGGACTTTGGATGAGAGCATACCAGTTTTTGCAGACTGACTTGAGTTGGATCAGTGTTTTAACCGTAAGTCTCCACAGAATCTCCACAAGCAAATCTTCCGATAGCTTATCGATCGCCATTTCCAGAATTTCTCTGTTCCGTTTTTTGGGTTCCGGTCTTTCCATTTTATGGAGGAGCCTAATATCTTGTGACATTAATTACATTTTTTTTTAACAGAAAGACCAATATTATAGATTATCTGTCTATTCTAAATTCTAATATACGTATTAAAGGTATAAAGCGGAGCACAAATTTGGTTTCGTCCTTTTCCTTTTTTTTTTAAGTCTTATCACAAAAATGTTTTCCATTGTCATCCCTTGAAAAATAAGTTTTTACGATCATTTTAATTTAATTCGCTTGTTAACTTGACGGATCGGAAGGGTAAAGAAGTAAAAAGGGAAAAAAGTAACTGCTTAAGCCGAGAAAGGAAATCATAACCGGTCCGCGTCAAAACTGATCAGTTTTTCTCTATCACCAAATCCATATGGTGTTTATGGAAATCGATAAATTCAAGGTTGGTATCAATGCGGAGGCATGACAAGAATTCACAATTTCACAATGAAATCGGTTAAGTTTCAATTTTGAGTGAATATTGATTGTTCAAAACTCTGAGGAATTATGAGTCATGACGGAATTTTTTGTGAAATTAAAATGAGAGAGAAATTAGTAACTCTCCCCAATCCAATTTATTTGGTTACTTATGCTATTTGGGACCTCTCGAAAAATCGTCTGCATAAAATTAAGATAATATTTTACTTGCAACATAAAATTGCGTAAAACTTTATAAATTTAAAATTAGACAAATAAATTGAAACAAAGGGAGCATAATTCTATGCTTTCGGAGAATCGAATTTGAATATTAAGTTTGCATGATGAAATGGAAGTTAATTTAAAGGTTGGATATTTGCATATTTAGAACATACTTTCCCATGTCGTGATTTATTTACCGTATGGATTAATATCATAATTACGTGCATGATCTCACAAAATATTTATATGAGAATTAGAGGCTAGGCAAAAAGAACCATATGAGGGAGACAAGATCTGAAAAAAAATTATCAAGTTCGACTTCCACACGCATCGCATTTGCCCAGCTTCTAGTGTAGATTAAGAGGCATCAAAGATACAAATGCTTGAAAGAAAAGGAGGGGGATTAGAAACCCAGTCCAGAGGAAGAGCTCCCGTTTGGATGCCGAATTTAATTTTGGGTGAATTTATAATGAGGGTGGGTCCACCTCCTAAGAAAGGTGGATTTGTATATTAGTTGTTTGGATGGTTTTTTGAGGGGAGGGATTCGGAAGGTGGATATGATGGGATACGTTGTAAAAAGACTTAATTTCCCCCATTTGTTATTTTAATTGATAAATTGATTTGAATTGATTATAATTAGAATAAATACATATCAAACAAATTCAACTACAAATACTTAACAACAATTAAGCTATAATAATTCCTTTTAGTACATTTTTTATGAAGTCAAATCACTAAAAGTTTAAAGGATTAAAAACCATTGAATAATAATTTGGCCTGTTTGATTTTCTTAGCACAACAAGATTGACAATACCATTTGTAAAATGTTTTTGCGATAAAAACCGATAATACATGAAAATTAGCAATTGGGGAGGTAAAATTAAAAAGAAATTTCAACACCCTATTATTTGTATGTACTAGATAATTTTCTTGACAATCTTTTCCTATTCCCATTCGAGAGCATCATCATCAACTTCTCTATTTTAACTTTAAAGTTAAAGTAGAGAGCAAATTCTTCCAAAATCTCAAAAATCAGTCTCACCAATTTAAAGATTTTTTAACTTTGCTACAGTAACTTAACAAATTTAGAGCATCCTTATCAGACGCACCAAAATTTTCACCAAATTTAACTTCAAAAACACCTTTTATAAATTAGCAAGTCACTTTATCAAAAACTCACAAAATCAGACTCTCTATTTTAACTTTACTATATTAAACTACTCCCCTCAAATCTATAAAAAAAAAAAATTTGTTCCTAAATCTCTAACCTTTCCCGCCGCCTGGGGAATTGGAAATGATTTTCGGAAGGTGGTGGACCCCCCCCCCCCCCCCCCCCCCCCCCAATTGCACCCGGGAAAACGAAGAAACAATAAAAAAAGATTTGAGGCGTGAACAGTACCGCACCAAATTTGGTGCGGTACTGTAGCAAAAACAGTTTGGTGAGGGTTAGGGCATCCTCATCTCACTACTCAATTTAACTTTTAAGTTAAATTGAGTAGCCAAACCCCCCAAAACCCCTCAAAATCAGGCTCTCCATTTTCCCTCACCAAACTGTTTTTGCTACAGTACCGCACCAAATTTGGTGCGGTACTGTTCACGCATCAGTTAACATTTTTTTTTTTTCTTTTCCGGTTGCTGCCTTGTGTCAGAGAAGAGAGAGGGGAACAGGAGAGAGAGAGGGGGGTTAGGGGCAGGTGGCGAATTGTGTGTGGTGGTTGGGGGGGGGGGGGGCAGTGGGGGGCCCATACCGCACTAAACGGAAAAAAACTTCTGCCTAGGGTCAGATTATAGCTTTTGGAGGCAAATTTTTTTTTTTTTTTATAGATTTGAGGGGAGTAGTTTAATATAGTAAAGTTAAAATAGAGAGTCTGATTTTGTGGGTTTTTGATAAAGTGACTTGTTAATTTATAAAAGGTGGTTTTGTGGTTAAATTTGGTGAAAATTTTGGTGATCCTGATGAGGATGCTCTAAAGTGACCTACTGTTCACTCACCAAAAGAGGAGGAGGGAGGGAAAAGTAAAAGTTTGAATAGAGAGTCTGATTCTGTAAGCTTTTGATAAAGTGACTTGCTAAAGTTTGAATAGAGAGTCTGATTTTATGAATTTTTTGAAAAGTGACTTGCTAAATTATAAAAGGTGTTTTTGAGGTTAAATTTGGTTTTTTTTTTTTTTTTTTGTGTGTCAAATAAGGTTAAATTTTTTGAATTTTTTTTTGAGGTTAAATTTTTTTGTGTCAACCCACAGACGCTATCTACACAGTGAATAAAACCCATTTTTAAACCCCCACCACCACTGTTTGAGAAACCCACCACAGCTACCATCTTTGTCGGCAACTCCAGCAATCGAAGATTGGAGAGATCTGATCTGTTTTTTGATTGATTTTAAGACAAAGGTAGTCAATCGTGACCGACCTCCTCGCCACCATCCACTCCACCATCCACTCCGCCGTCGATGTCAACAAAGGTAATCTCTCTCTCTCTCTCTCTCTCTCTCTCTCTCTCTCTCTCTCTCTCTCTCTCTCTCTCTCTCTCTCTCTCTCGTATTTTGGGTTTTCATATGGGAAGAAGATGGTGGATTTGGAGGCGTATTATGGTACCAGAAACCCACAATTCCTCCCTAATTTGCTAACGATAGGGTGGAAGGGAGCATTAGCAAATTCGGGCGAGGACGGATTTGTATTCCCAACAGTATTCAAGTATGGGAGGAGACGAAGAGGTTTGCCAAACACACGAAATGCGTGGGGCCAGGATTATAAATCCGAGTGAAACTCATATCCGGGTTCCATCTCTGACATCCAAACAGGCCCTTAAGATATTTGGTAGCTATCCAATGGGCGGGCTTTATAACAAATTTTAGGATTCCGAACAAAAGGACATGGGGTGACATAGCTAAGGACCTGTGACATTAATTACATTGTGCACATTTTTAGGATGGGTGAGGCAGTGGGGAATTAGAGATTTGTTCACCCTCTTTAAAAGAAGGACAAATATGGTAATCATTTTTGTGACGGAACTTCTTAATTTTGTTCAGACTAAGGCTAGGTTTTTCTTTTTTAGTCACTTCAACTTTTAGCCATTTTGGCTAAAAGTTTGTAAAAGGCACATGCCACCCTCCTCACATACATCGATTTTTAGCTACTAAAAGTCTGCTAAAAAGTCATTGACTAAAAAACAAAAAACTTGGCCTAATTGGATTCTCCCTTTCTATATTAGTATAGAATAGATTGTGCCTCTTCAATTAAATGTTGTTGAAAATCATACTAGTGAAATGTTTTTCCTAAATATGTCTTGCTTATAATCGACATGTAATAACAAAAAAAAAAAAATTCGTGTATACATATTTGACGGATACTATTATACTATCACGGATATCAACACATTTTTCTCGAATATTAATATACTTTATACATATTATCCTCTGCCCTATGAACTAGGGGTGCACACCGGCCCGATAGCCCGCCCAACCCAGCCCGGTTTTTTTAGGGCTTGGGATAAATATTTAGGCCCATAGGGCTGGGCTGGGTGAAGATTTTAAGCCCGTTTACTAAATGGGCTGGGTTTGGGAAACTCCTCTAAAGCCTGGCCCGGCCCGATTTAATTAATATTTTATTTAAATACTACATATAGAGATTGATAGATATCGGAGAGTTCCATCTTTTTGAATATTTTAATTGCACTTTAATTTATAGGACTGTTTTTAATATTTTTGTAAGAACTAGGGGTGAGCATGGACCGGATTGGTTCGGATTTGTAGTAAACCAAGAACCAAACCACTAACTACGGATTATGAATTTGGCGAACCAAACCAACCCACAAAAGGCATCGAACCAAACCAATCAAAACCATTAAAATATGGATCGGATTCGGTTTCAAACCACGGTTTGCTTAAAATTGAGATATTATTTTCGTAAAATAATTAGAGTACTTACAATTTAGGTTTACTACATTAGGTTTATATATAGAATACGAATAGGTCCTCCTATATAGAAATTTAGGGTAATTAATCATGGTAATGAAGGAAATCATGGAATAGGAATAGGCTATGACCGAATCATGTATAGAAATTTGAAAAAATTGAAATGTGCCGTGGAATCAAAATTGGAATGGAGAATTTCATCATCGAATTTATTTGCTATGACTAAACCACTATTGGTGTATTGGAATTAGGGGAATAAGTTGTGAATCTTAGGCAAAATAAAATCTTGTTAGAGAATGAATAATGAATAAATTAAATTAGGAAGGTAGTGGCCTATAGCTTATAATAATAATAATAATAATAATAATAATAATAATAATAATAATAATAATAAATGGTTCGGATCGGATTGGAATCGGAACCATGAACGTAAATCCACAAACCAAACCATTGACTACGGATTCTAATTTTTTAAAACCAGGACCAAACCATGCTACTAAAAATCCGAACCAAACCAATCGGTTTGGATTGGTTTGGACTGGATTCACGGTTTGACGGGTTTTCTGCTCACCCCTAGTAAGAACTTAGAACTTTAAATATATTATTATGGTTGTGAATTGTAATTGTGATCGTTATGGTTGATTAATTTATGTTTATAATACTATGCTTAGTAAGATAAATGGACTTCTTGGACAGGTTTGGGAAATTAAAATTTTATTTGGGTTGGGCTTGGGCAAATTAAATGAAGCCCGATCGTAAATGGGCCGGGCTTGGGAATGCACTAATCTCGTTATTATCTAGTATAAGCCCGGCCCGAACCCGGCCCAGCCCGGTGTATGTGCACCCCTACTGTGAACGGATGTTAACATTTTTCTTTTCCCAATAATCCTCCATATACATAACAATAGCTGAAAAAGTGATCTATCTATACTATATACTAGCATGGACCCGTGCTAAACACGAAGAAATGAAATAAAAATGATGGGTTTTCTCTTTTTTTATCATTTTTATCAGCTAAAAAATTGTATTTCAATAACAAAGTGAATGGAATTACTAGATCAACTAAATCAAAAGAGCATAACAATTTTATTTCCTATATGCTCCTCTTTACTCTAATTTTTCATGGTGATTTAATCAGCTATAAAATCATAATCCAAATATGCAGCTTTTTAAAAAAATAATTGAAGTCAACACCCTAGAAAAAATGCGTCATTATTTTTTTATGATTGATATAATTGAAAAAAAGGCAAAAGTATAGAAGTATAAAAGTCAACTTAGATTAACATCTTTATGCATGTAAATTATGCAACAATTTTCATAGCATAGTTAATGCCGGGTCACGTGCTATGCACGAAATGAGAGAATCACTCTATGTTTAGCTTATAACCACGGAGTCACACCTTAAATAGTTGCATCGGTGTAACGTCCCGTATTTTTTTTCTTGCGTTTTATTATGTAATATCTTTGGTTTTTTATTTTGAAGATATGTATATGGGGGCGGTTCCGTTAACACAACGAATAACACAACATTTGAGACAAATTTCTTTTTGTAAATCCCACGCGAATGATTGGAGCCGTTCAATTTATTTATATTATAATAATAATAATAATTCAGGCGTGCATATGCACAGGTGTGTGAGGAGTTATTATTAGTTGGGGTTAGTATTAAAGGGAGAGACAGAGTGACACGTAGGGATAGAGATAATGAAATTGTGTGTGCATATGACTTTGGTTTTAATTTAGACACAACAATAAATGAGAGACAGAGAGAGGGATGGGTTGGTTTTATCATGGTCAGTGTAGTTGGTGGAAGACTCATAGATGTGGTGAATTATTTTGGCATGGTTACCATAGATGTGGTGAATTATTTTACCGTGTATGAGTGATTGGGGAAGACAAGTCACTTTAGCTGTGTATTGGTGCCTTCATGCGTTCACTTTCCAATAATAACTAAGAGAAGTAGATTTCACTTATGTACCAGAGAGTTCTGTTGAGCAATATTAAGTCAATTAATGGTGAATTTTTGTCCAACGGCAGATAATTCTTTGATCCTGGAAGTTCCTTATTTGATCATCGATTTGAGATAATCCGGAGAGTATACGATATGCTTTACATTTCCGGAATTCTTTCATTTCTATCATTTCGTACTCCTTTTGAATATCTCGTGTTATTTGTTCAATCCTACGGAATTTTGTTGAAAGTGGAATATTTGCTATTGAAAATGATATTTTGGCTAAAGTGTCATGGAACTGTTTGGTACGTTGATTGAGTGACCTTGCCAATATCTTGGCTAATCCGGGAAAGCCGGGTAGGCTAGGTGAAGTGAATGAGGGGGGTCACTGATCATATACCGGGTATGGGGTTCCCAATGATTTGCTAAATCGGCTTGATAATCGTTGTTTATTGATTCAACTCAAGTGCAAGTATTGTTATTCTGTTGTATCGTATACTTCTCTGGCGTTTTCTTTTTCAAGTGTGGAGCCGGATTATTGGAGTTTGAGTTAGAAGATTTGCGGATTAATTTGGTCAAGAGCTTGTTAGAGAAATTCTAGTTGTTTATAATCTAGAGGATCTTTGGCAAATTGTATTTGTTTATCTTTTTGGTAAAGGCATATTGTATTTGGACGAAAGTAGGGTCTAGAAGTGTGTAAAATACAGTGTATTTGGAGTTCCATTTCAGAAAAATCCGGGTCGTTACAATCGGTCATAACTCTCATGACATTTTTATTGACCTGTTGTAGATTCAGAAGTTTTATTTTTTATATGGATATATAAATAGGGATAAAATGCATTACCATTTGATAAACGCCCCAATATTTAAATGATGTAAGCTGAGTTTCTTTTGGGCATAAGTTTTTACTTTTTAAACTCAAATTTGTAAGACTAAAAATGACCTATGATTATTGAAACTGAAAAAAAAAAAAAAAATCAAAGTGCTACTTGCTCCATATTATCCAACTAAAAGACATTAAAGAAAGAAATCTCAAACATTCCAATAAAATTAATTTGTGAAAGCAACAAAATCAAATGGAATGCAAAAGAACTGCTAATGAAATGAAAAAACAAAATCCATTTGAGTACAATTAAAGGATGATGACTATACTTATGATCCATGTTAAAGCTGGAATGCATAAATCTTTTTGAAATTTGAAGATACATCAAGTCACTCATACTTGTTCAGTATGGTTTTTATCCAATTCGGTAACAATTAAAAGCTGTCACAGACATGAAATTAACCAATAAAGGCTAACTATATTTTTGGTTTACCAATGAGCGGCACAATGGATTATATGAGATAATATAAAACTACCTCGAAGATACATATGGATTCTAATTTATTCTCCTTCAATATATAATTACTCTCCAAGGGTATTGCTATCTGAGAATTAAACTGTCTTCCTTAAAAATTCTTGGTATCAGGAAAAAGATATCAAAAAAATTCTTGACGAAAAGAGAAATTCTCATATATATCACACAAAATAGAAATTTGCTCTTGAGATCCGGAGGTGAAAGAAGGCTCATTGAACTCAACTCATACATGAAAACACAATAATAATTCTCACACCTTACATTTGTAACTGATCAAATATGTTCCTCCAATTGGTAGGCCACCATACACCTTGCCTCCCTGCATTAATGAAATACACAATAATCAGTAATAAAGATTCATAACTCCACAAATAGAAAACGTAACTAAACACAAATTCCTGGGCATCCTACTCATTCTTGGTATAATAGCTCTTATATGTTATGTATTTTTTCTACGAAAGAAAGAAACGGATCTCATTGTCATACTTGCCCAGATCAATCAGCAGCTTATTCGATTAGGTACAATTTACTATGGAAAATAAACATGTAAAAAAGAATACCAATAAACACTAAAATTTAATAAGAACTATCTCTCTATGTTTCATCAAAAAAAAAAAAAAAAAGGAAAACTATCTCTCTACATGCATTAGAATATTTCAAATTTATGGGATGTGTTAGTTAATTGAGACTTAGATAAGCATAAATAGAAATATAGATAAGAGATTTTAAAGACTAGATTGAGCAAGATTTATAATCTTTCAAAGACTGGATTGAGCAAGATTTATAATCTTGAAATTCGAAAAGATATATATAGGATATCGAACGTTTTAGCGTAAATCTTGGAATAATATATGGTAGTTTCATATAGATCTACTGTAATTGGAAGATTCCATAAGAATTTTCATATATTGTTAAGACGTATATAATAGAAATAATTGGAAAGCTCTCGCATTTTACTATGGAAAGTAAGAAGATTTAGGAAAAAGTAAGATTTATAATTCAAAATTCAGGAAACAAAGATTTAGAAAATGTGATAAGATTAGGTCACCTGCTTCACTAAAAATCCTACATGAGTACATGACAATCCAATTACTTTATGCCACTTGTCGCATCCATGGCACTCCTCGCGCATTTTAACTTATTTTAAGTTTTTTAAATTATGGATAACTTATAAGGGATCCTTAATAAATTAGAAAGCTACACAATCAAAAAGTAACGGAGGGAGTAATCAAAATACGTATAATTCAAAACCGTAACTTATGAGTGATAGCAAACGGAGTCTTATGTGTTGTTGATAGGCAGTATTAACTAGTAGTATAAATTTGTAATTAAAGAGGAGGATCCCAAAACTGTAACATTCATTAATCACAACAATATAATACAAGATGTATGTATGAAAATGTTAGTGCTACTGTAGCAAACATGGTTGTAGTTGCTTGGCGAAATTTCTTATTCCGTCCTTCTATATTCCACACGTTTTATTTTAGGACTTTAGGGCACATAAACACAAGTTTTTATTTTTTTATTTTCTCTTAAGAAAAACTGACATTAATTCAATTTAGAAGTATGGATATTTGGGGTAATTTGCTTCTCTCTTATTCTTCATAAAATGGGTGGATCCATAGTAAAGAGATTTTTTTGCAAAGTCGTAAGTTTGAAGCCTATAATCTCTAAACCTTGGAATTACTGGAGGTTTGCCCAGTTGTTAACTTCAGGGCAAAATTCGTCAATGTGCATAAACTGGCATGGACATCCGATTATTAAAAAAAGAGAAAAAACCGTGGCTGCAAGTACGTACTTCAGGCGAATTAACTTGAGGGAAAAGTCTGGAAAAACTACTTATTACTATGGTTCAATATTTATTTATTTTGGACAAGAACCCCCCCCCCCCCCCCCCCCCCCCCCCCCAAAAAAAAAAAAATTACATGCATATTGTGGTGTATAGAGCATCTCTAACACTGCTAGCTACTTTAACTACTCATAACATAAAGCACACTCTTTTATTTGCCTACTCACTTTTTCACTTATTGGTTCCAACGCCACTCTCGACTTTTGCTCTCCCATAAAACGAACACAGGCCCGGCCCTGTGGGCAGGCTGGGGAGGCCTGGGCCTGGGGCCCCCCGGTTTTTGGGGCCCCTTCTCGTAGAAAAAAAAAAATTATATATAAAAAAAAAATTATATATAAAAAAAAAAATTATATATATATATGAAGGGCCTCAAATTGAGAATAGGGTTGGGGCCTCGCGAAACACAGGGCCGGGCCTAGACGAACACAACTAAAAATTTGCCAATGTGGCAAACATGACACTCGAAAACCCATCTGCGAAGAAAACTCACCAGCACAACCATATGGACAAAACTGGATGAATCTTCCTTGGGATCAGGTGCAATTTTCCTCCAATCTGAGACTAATCTATTTGGTTGAATAGACAGATTCCAGCATTGCCAACAAATGGCTCAACCAAAAGAAGCAAAAATATCAGATGGTTATTTTCTGGAGGGGCTAGCCGGTCACTAAAACCTCACCAAAGTGCAAGAGTGGACCAAGCGCCCTCCACACAGCATCTGGTTCACACGAAATACTCCGCAAGCACGGCTCAAACTCCCTACTGTGTCCTAGGGTGACTTTCACCCTAACACCTTAGCCACTAGGCTACCAACTTGCTGGGTGAAACTACCAACATAATCAACATGTTCTAAAAACAAGACCAGAAAATTGTTTCTATGGGCTTCCAATTTTCATAGCCGAAATCACTTCACCACCAAATAGCCAAGCAACTGAAATAACACAAAATCAATTTCAGAGGGGGAAAAACAGAAAAGGACACATCTATGGTGAATAAATTTCATTGTATTTGCATTTTCTAGCGACTATTTTTAGGATACACTAAAAAAGAAGTACAGAAAGAACTTCATCACAATACCAAATAGGGCTACCTATATCATGCCCAACCAAAAAATAATAATAATAATTATTATTATAATGATTCATGTCTTTATTCATATTGAATTTGATAAACAAAAAACTCAAAGTTGTCTTCTTTGGGTTAAACTTAGTTTCTTCTCGTATTCTTTCTTATATCCAACTAGTCCTGGTGGTCTTATGCCTGGTATCCGATTACTGAAACAATGGTTGAAAAATAACTGTACAATTTACAGTAGTTTGCCTCCCAACCAATTTAATCCTAAAGAGGTCACTTACGAAACCTGAATTGTATCCACGCGCCAAAAGTTCCTGAACCATCCGCTCGATGCCGTTGGCACTCCACCAATTGTATGCTGCATAATTATATCATGAAGAGAAATGAAGACATACAGTAAAAAGAAATCTGTCCTTAGCATCCTCCTACATCATACATGAATGGACATGGCAAGTCGAACATATGCATCACACTTTAAAAAGACAGATACTACATAGCACAACGACGACCATCACACACAATCTAACAATCTCATATTACATGAATCCCCAAATCAAATGACAGGCAGTATAATGCCCAAGGGCTGTAATAGTACAACCATCACAGGGATCCTAAAAGAGAAAAATGAAAACCTAGTATAAATAAAACACTAATCACAGTAATGAAATTATTAAGACCACATTTGTAGGCAAACTCAAGGCACAAGATACAAAACATGGTTTCCAAGCAATGAAAATCAAACCTTTCCCTCCTCTGAACCAATTGCTTACTATAAGAAATTGCCAGAGAATACTTGAGAAGCTGATTGGAACCATGCACTTAGCTGCTTCTGGAACCACTCATTACCACCTCCTTCCTTTAGCAGTATTGAAAATAGCAGCAACCACCTAAAGCCCATAATGGAGTTATCTCTAAGACTCATAACCACTCGAGGTCTAGAAAAGAACATCATAGAGTTATCTCTATGATTCCAGGAGTCTATCATGCTCATCTCTTGACTGAAACCAAGCTCTCTGTGTATAGAAGAACTTGTAAATTTGGTGGTGGAGGATCATGACCTCGAACATGGTCATGGACTTGATACTCCTTTCTTTCCTGAGTATAAAGGTTGTACGACATCATCTGTCCATAGCTGCTCTCCAAAAGGAACTCACCATTTAGCCGAAACCCCAATGGCCAGTCGAGTCCCTGCGACGGTCCAATTGTGAACTTTTTAGTCCACGACAACTCAACATCATCTTTGTTCATTACCCAAATGTCAAACGACTTCATGATCACAAACTCCTCAGGTGGAAACAGAAATGGATTTGACCACTGCGGCGGATAAATAACCATGGCAAGGGAATCGTTCAAAACGAAAAGTTTAGTTCCACCGATCTCGTCCGACAAAGGAACTCCTTCGATGGGAATCTCTTCGAACACCTCATTGGACATTCTAAATGCCATAATCACTGCACCATGAGTATGTTTATGGCAGGCGTACCAGAAAAAATCCCCATTCCACAATACATAATCATACGAACAACGGAAACCGGAGTTGACAGGGGACTCCGCGTCAACTACCCTCCAAGAATCTGTTCTCAAATCATAAATTTCAATCGCATCATCCATGCCCCTCACAAATACATCGGTACTCACCATGCCGAATCTAACAACTTTATAATTATCTGTCTCGGGATCATACCCAAATCCCAAATTGCTTATGTGGTCAATTTTGTAAGAGGGCTGAGGAAGTACCCTAAATTCTTTCATGGAAGGGTTCCACAGCACAATGGTGGTGTTTAAACGGAATCTGGTGAGACAAACGACGCCGTTACAAGACCCCACGAGTTGCAGATAGTTAGTATCTATACCGGTGAAAGATATATCTATATCCTCAACAGGGGTTTCGTTGGGGACAAAGGACAAGGTGAAGCTGCCCTCGCCGCCCTCGCCGCCGTCGACAAATCGCTTAACGAGGAGGCAGTCGGTGTTCTCGGCAGCGGCGATAGAGGCGGCGCGATCGTGGTGGGGGTAAATAAAGTAAGGGCTGTGGATGAGATCATACCAGTTTTTGCAGACCGACTTGACTTGAAGCAAGGTTTTCACCGGAAGTCTCAACAGAATCTCGATGAGCAATTCTTCTGATAGCTTTTCCATCTCCATTTGATTTTGATTTGATGGCGCGATGAATTGAATCAGTCGATTGTTTTCTCCCTCCCCTCTTGAGCTATGAGAACAGAACACATCAGTTGACCCACTGTCGCCAACTACCCTATCCGTTTCACGCGTTTTGCATTTGTTTCTTGCCCCTTTATCTGTGTAGAGTAATTATTGGGCGTTTCACTTGGTGGTGAACCCATAAATTTTTGGTAATCATGATATTGCTAGTATAAAAAATGAATTTCATAATTTTTTTTATGAATGAGAGTGAGAGTTTTATTCATCATTAGGTGAGCGTCAATAAATTTGCACTCTTTCTACATGCGTTGCAGAAGCGGGGAGCCAGATGTGAGGTTGGGGACGACAGGTGCTGCCACCATCATCCTCCGAGCCGTCCATCTCGACTATCAACGGATGTGATTTGATCGGGTAATAAATGGTCAAGATCTGTTTGAGGCAAGGTGAAATCACAGTCTTTATTTAACGAGATTAATGGCCTAGATAGGGGTAGCAATGCCCGTCGTCCTCACTCACAGCAGCCCTCGATAGGCCCCCCACATCCGTTGTGTTGCCTACCTAATGTAAAGACAAATTATTTTTATTTTTATTTTTTTTAACCATAAACATAACCATTATGTTAGACTAAAGAACATTACAAAATGCTGCCTTAATAAGTTACGGTTTTTGGGGGAAAGTTTGGGTTTCAAATTTTGTGACAGGTGGATTCTATGGGTTTTAGTGGTGGTTTGTGGGTAGCCTGGGATGATAAGTATAAATTATCTCTAATTTATAAGTGTTGTAATTTTATCATTTTCTTGGTGGTGGATGAGCGGGGCTTGGAGTGGGTTTTATGTTTGGTGTATGTGCATCCCAGACTAGGGGAAAGGAGGTGGGTGTGGGAAGAATTAGGGTGTCGTTTTAACAATGTATATTTTTGTTGGGTGGTCGAGAAAAAATGAGTATTATTCGTACTGATTATTTTTTTTAAAATAAATTTATTAATAACTGCTATAAAAAAATTAACTCAATTGAAAACCGGTTAAGTGTTTTTTTTTTTTTTTTTGCGAAACCTAGTAGTTCTCCCTACATATTCTTAAAAACCTTTTACATGTGTTCTATTGAGCTGATTTTTGTGGAAGAATTTTCCAGAATTCATAGTGCAAAACTGAGTAGATCACCTTCCGAATTCTTAAAAAAAAAAAAAAACTTATCAATATTCAATTAAGTTGATTTTTTATAGAAATTTTCAAAGAAATTGGCTTAAACAATTGATTGGTGTGGATCATTATTGTGGGGAGTATCCGTGCTAGCCCACAAAAACGGTGTGAGTCCGCCCAAATCGTATGCCATGAGTTCTGATACCAACTAGAAAAAATGGAAGCTCTGATACCAATTTGAAAAATAACAAACATTATTATTTTGGGATCTTTGCGGAATATGGTGGGCGGGATAAGTATACATAATGTAACGTCCCGATTTTCGGAAGCATTAATTAAGAAAACTAATTAGGATTAATTTAATAAAAAGAGTTTCCATCAGAGTACACGTTGGAAAACGTGAAATGCAACCCATTACAAAATACTTAGTATGGTTTGAGAAATTAATATTACAGATCCAACATTAAAAATAAAGGGGGGTGGGTTCTATAGATTTAGGTTCAACTCTGGAATCCATGACTCCTCTTGAGCCTGGTTTGTCGAAAAACCCTCAGCTCCAAAATAGTTGTCTCCTTCGACACCAACAGCACCTGCTTGATCACAGTCTGGCATAATACGTCCGAGTCGCGAAGCAACATCATAGTATTATACCAGGGTCACACGAAGTGTAACACCGTGAGCGATAAATCACTCAATAGCTACTCTAACCCTCCCAACCATTGCTTAACATACAAGTACAACATATATGATTGAAAAGCAGTAATTAAAGGGATACGCAGGAAATAAATCGTAAAGCAGAAATTAAACACATAGATGATTTCATTACTAGCCATTAACTTTCATATTCATCTAAGTTCTCAACCTAGAGAACTTTCCTCCCGGTTAACCACTAAGGAATATGACCAAACTGTGATTTACTCCCCCCCTGCTTGCCCTTCACTCGGGGGCCCCGACGAAAGGGATAAGTTACGTACTTAATCCAGCCGTCAGCCGCCTCGCAAGGATGAATTTCCCAGGGACGAAACTGTACCACTGGGCTACGTATGGCAACTGCCAGGTCCTGTAGGTATATAGCCGAAACTGGTCTATAATACTTCCACCCTTATAACGCCTCAGAATTCAAATGAAGCAAATCACAGAGTGTCACATCCTAGGGTTTTGAAATCATAGCAGACTGCCAAACAATTCTCCGAAACAATCACTTGGCGGAACTGCCATTCAACAACAATCTTGGGGTAACTCCCCATCAATCAATTCCAATTCACTTTTCCATTAACCTCATCGTCTATGTGATATCCGTGTACAATCACCCAACCCGGGAACCTAGTTGTCCATTCTAACATTCAACACGTTTATAGAAAGTGCACTTAATAGTAGAAGCAAAGTGATAACGATATTCTAAGGGTCACAAAATCAAGTAACACGGTTCACAAGTTCACAAATCGTCACAAACCAAATTAATTGAAAACAAGGGGCCTTAATGTAATTAAATAAAGTATAGGGTCATAAACGTAATTTATAGAAATAAGGGATCGCCATCAAAATTTTAAGTAAGTATAAGGGTAACAAAAGTAATTTCACGGTTCTAGGGTCCTTAGTGTAATTTACAAACTCTAGGGGCCTTTTTGTAAATAAAGATAATACAAGGGCAAAAAGATAATTTTGCCACCGTCGAGGGAAGTCGAAAGATAACTTACAGGCTTTCCTCAAAGCTCACAGCTAGTCCTCTTTATTTAATCTAATTTGTCGAAAGAGCCGTACCTAGCTAAGGGAAGAAGCCAGGGGAGAAGCGAAGAGATATATGTAAAAATACTTTATTTTAGCTAATTATGACATAACTTGACTCAAAAAGTAATTCCTTGAACTTTAGTAAGTCCAAAACTATTATAAGGGTGATAAATGTAATAAAGGGCAAAACGGTCATTCTAGTAAAAATAAATTTCACCGGTTAAAAAGTTTTTCTATTACAACAATATACAATATATTCTGATTTTTTTGTGAACTAACAACATATTGATTATTGAGGCATAAAAGAAATTTATACTAGAAATTCTAAATTTAAACAAAAAAGTCTTACTAATTATTTATAACTTGTAAGTTTACACTAAAACTTATAATCTAATAATATAATTTTTCACCAAATATAACTATACAAATTTACAATGAGTAAATAATCAATTAGATAGATTTATATATATATATATATATATATATATATATATATATATATATATATATATATATATATATATATATATATATATATATATATATATATATATATATATTTTAAAATTTAATACTTTCATTGCATGGTTTGTAAATCTTTTCTTAGAGAAAATAATAATAATAATAATAAAAGAAGTCCTAAATAAATAAATAAATAAATAAACATTTCAAATTTATCTTATTCATAGAAATATGCTAAATGTCCTTTTGATATGAAAGAACCAATTTTATACCATTTAATCTAAATTTCTACCAAAACAAAACCTATTTTATACTTTATTAAGCAATAAAATCAAACTAATATAAACTTCTCGTTTAATACCAAACTGATATTTAACAGAACTAAAATAATATCAAGTCAGTGGTTTTCCAGAATAATAATATCATTCGGATATCAAAAATAATATCATAAAGGTCATCTTCAACATGCATAATATCAAATTTGGTGAATATCAATTTGGTGAATCTGGCCGCGAATTCGAAAATGAGCTACGGTTTCTCCGGTTGGGCTCATTTCAAGCCCTAAAAACTACTCTAAACTACTCCAAGACTATTCTAACACATTCAAAAGCTTGGAATAGGGTGGGTACGAGTTTCTACCTTGTTTTGCGAAAGATTTCGGTAAAACAAGTTTTGGCGAAAAACCGGCGAAGGGAGCTTCTTGGGCCGGCTTGGCTTGCTTGGATGGTGAAATGTGGATGCCTAGGAGTGCAATGCATGAACTTGTGGAAGAAGATTGAATGTGGTTGTGTTTGTAGGTGGAAACCCAAGTTTCACCTTACTTTCTCTCTCTAGAACTCCATAACCCAACTTAGAGCTTTCTCTCTCTTTCCTTGCTATTTTTCTGTGAAATGGTGATGTGTGGGAGTGTGAGAGAGTGAGGGACGAAATAGAGGGGTTTATGAAGAGTGAGGGTGGAGTGTTTGCGTTGGGGTGGTGTGAGGGAGTGGCTAAACCCATGTGGGGATATGAGGGGGTGACAAGAAGGGTGACAAGGGTTGTTGGGGGCAGAGAGAGGGTGGAGGGAGGTCTGATTTTGCAGGGGAGAGGGTGGAGTGTGGTGTTGGTTATAGTGGGTGGAGGGGTGGAGAGTGGGGAGTGGTTGAATATGTATATATGTACATAATATACATGTGTGTATATGTATATGTATGAGATAAGAAAAGAAAAATATATAAAAGCATATGTATATAGTATCCATATATGTGAGGTGTAAAAGAGTTAGGGTCCAAATTTAGGTAATTAAAGAATACTAACATAATTATCCACATTAAAGAAAATAAATAATCCTAATTTTATAATTAAAATTCGGATTATTACACATAACCCATCATGTAATTGGAGGATAACTAAAAATAGCAAAACCGCTGAGATTTTCGACCCTAAGGCCATACAAAGCTCCTAAAAACCACCAGTAGCTTTGTACTCAAACATGGATACATGGATTCTCAAACACTTATTATTTATAGTAGGACTCTCCTATCATGTTCCTAGTCAAATACGCAAACCTAGATAATAAATAGATTGGTGAATGACCCTTAGACTACACACATGAACATTACTAATGACTCTTGAACTTTACAAAAGACTCTTGGACTTCATACATTTACCAAACCATGTGTGTGTGTATCTACTTAATTAAATTAATAATGTTAGCACAATTTTCAACATTGTTTTGTACCTTTTGATATTGGCATTGAGGGATCGCTTGGTTGGTTAGTTTTTTGAGTCTTAGTGGGATGTAGCCTTATTGTCTTGTCTTGGGGCTGTCTTATTTGCTGCTTGCTTTTGTTTGCTTTGGTATATCTTGTAAGAACTATACAACTGTGTGTTGTACTATGTTATGAATGGGATGATCTTTGTTTGAAAAAAAAACAAACAAATCAACAAACTCAACTAATGGCTATCTTCGTGAGCTACAAGACAAGAACATCAACAACTTATGTAAAAACCAAACTAATTGGACACGCGTACAGGATCTTTCGCATAGTGACACGTGTCGGTGCTTCATAAGACAAATAAAGCGCATAAAATGCCAAAAGGATGCTAGTAGGGTCCAAAAGGAAAGTATCGACAATCATACAAATGAGAAGCGGTATCTGATTCAATGACTAGATCCAACACCTTTTACTTGAGAGAAGAAAATTTTTTGTACAAATGACTAAATATCTCCATAATATGCTACTTGAGATCATGTTGAAAGAAACAGAAAAATGCTAAAATGTACCCAATAGACACATGTTAAGGTTAAAAAATTATTTTGTGTGTAAAAGTAGTTGTAAATGTATTGAAAAGTGTAAAAGGTGTTTTGGGGTATATGTTTTTTTTTCTGTTTTCTTGTGTGCTTAACATTTCTAGACCCTTTAATCCGAAAGAGCTCGCGGAAGTGACATGGGAAACTGGAATTGCATAAACAAAAACAAAAACAAAAACAAAAATTCATGCATGAATGGCAAGTCAGACATATGCATTTAAGTTTAAAAAAAAAAAAAAACTCGGGTATTATATAGCCCGATGACTACAATTAAACAATAGTAGTGCAACAAGCTCATATTAGGGGTGCTCACGGTCCGGATCGGTCCGGATTGGCATGAATCCAATCCTAATCCGCGAGTCATGGTTTTTTGAAAATACAATCCGTGTCCGATCCAAAAGTCTCACGGTTCGGTTCCAATCCGAACCGCGAGTCACGGATCGGTTCCGGATTAATCCGCGGATTTTCAACTTATTCGGAAAAAACAACAAACAAAGGCAGTAAGACACTAGCAAGTAGCAAATGCGCTAAATAGAAAGTTCAAAGTTGGAAATCCCAATAAAAAACAGCAAAGGCAGTAAGGCAGATAGTTATATAACTGAACAAACAAAGGCACAAACTTAAATTACCACAAAGGATAGCAGATAGTTACTTCCGGTTCACTCACAAAGACAATAGCAGATAGTTACTTCCAGTTCACTCACAAACAGAGAGTATATATAGTAGCACTTATAATACTTTACCTCCCTAGATTTTATAAAGATAACAATATTCGCACCATAACTCCTGCAACAGTACAACCAAACCGTAAGTCTGCTAAATTAACAGTATCTATATAACTATAATTATAAAAGTGATAAAATTATATATAATAAAAATCTCACGGTCCGGATCGGTTAATCCACGGTTTCAAAATCAAAATCCGTGTCCGATCCAAAAGTCACGGTTTTTTATTTTTTGAATCCGTGTCCGGACCATTAATCCACGGTTAAAATCCAAAAGGTACGGATCGGTTCGGTCCGGACCGGATTCACGGTTCACCGGTTTTTTTGAGCAGCCCTAGCTCATATTGCATGAATCCCCCAATAAAATGACAGACATTATATTGCACAAGAACTGCAATGGAACACCAAACGCAGGTTAAATGAATCCCAAAACACCAAAGAAAAAGAAAACCTGCTACGTAAAAAAGGTAAATTTGGATTATTAGGATCGGATTTTTTTTTTCAGACAAGTCAAAAAGATTTAGTGAAAAGGCATCAAGGGGATGCCACCTGTGAGAAGGAACAAATGGAGTACACAGCTATTTCCAAATAAAAAATGCTACCGTGATAAATGGAAACAAGAGAGTTCACCATGAAGCTTTACATGATGCCCCCAGCAAGAAGCTCATGATGCCCCCCAGTAATGGATTTCTTTTGTGTAGGACGTCGCAATATTAGATGAATGGAATGGTGGGAATCCAATAAGAGTTCTAGTTATTAGAGATTGCCGTTGTTTCTTTCCATATTACTGCTCATCTTGGGCATATCATGACAGATTTGCTACAAACCTTAGACAGAAATGGAATAAAATAGGTGGAGAATTCCTTAATTAATACCTTGCTTGGTAACCCATCTCACCCTAGAATACAAGTTCTCTCAGTGATCCACTGATGAACTCTCCATAGGAGATGTCTCTTGCAAAGGCAAGAAATTCAGAGACTAGCTTTGATAAGGAAATTAAATTTCATAAGATTGTCACAGTAAAAATTGTTTGCTGTGGTTCAAAAACCATTTTAATGAGTAACTTAAAATCAGCATGACAGTTAGAATTTGGAGGCAACCAAACTCCATTAGAGTGACAAAGCAAAAAACGTATGATTTGGACCATCTTTGGAGGCAAGCAAATCCCATAATGCAAAATGTATCGAAGAGAACACAAGCAAACTCAAGATACAAGATAATAAACATGACTCTCCATCGTCCGAGCAATAAAACTTGAACGTTTACCTCCTCAGCACCTATTTGCATACTGGAAGAAATTGCAATAGAAGATTGTTAAGGAGACTTCTAAGAAGCTGATCGGAACTACTCACTTACCTTCTTCTGGAATCCTTCTTTAGTAGTATACCAAATGGCAGCAACCACCTGGAGGACACACGAGCCTATTGTGCACACAAAACATACTTTCTAAGAACTCGAGGTTTACAAAAGCCCATAATGGAGTTATCTCTATGACTTCGCATGTCCATCATGCTCATCTCTTGACTGATACCAAGCTCTCCGAGTATAGAAGAACTTGTAAATTTGGTGGTGGAGGATGACCTCGTACTTGGTCATGGACTTGATACTGCTTCCTTTCTTGAGTATAAATGTTGTACGACATCATCTGTCCATAGCTGCTCTCCAGAAGGAACTCACCATTTAGCCGAAACCCCCATGCCCAATCAAGTCCCTGCAAGGGTCCGATAGTGAACATTTTAGTCCATGACACTTCATCATCCTTTTCATTCATTACCCATATGTCAAAGGACTTATCCATCAAAAACTCCACATCTGGAAGCACAAATGGGTTTGCCCACCACTTCGGATAAATAACCATGGCAAGGGAATCATTCAAAACAAAAAGTTTCCTTTCACCATTTTGGTCTGACAAGCAAACTTCTGGAGCAGGCATCTTTTCAAACTCCTCGTCGGACATATTAAAGGCCATAATCACATGACAACCATCATATTGATGGTAGGCGTACCAGAAATAATCCCCGTTCCACGATACATACGAATTATAAAAACAATGGAAACCAGACTTGGCAGGGGACTCCACGTCAACTGTCCTCCAAGAATCTGTACTCATGTCATACATTTCAACCGCTTCATCAATAATGCCATTGTAGGCTAAACCTGTACTCATCATACCAAATCTAACCAATTTATAATCATCTGTAAAGGGATCAAAGCCAAATCCCAAATTGCTCATATGGTCATGTTTGTAAGAAGGCTGAGGAAGTACCCTAAATTCTTTCATTGAAGGGTTGCAAAGCACGATGGGGGAATTAAAACCGAATCTGGTGAGACAAACGACCCCGTTACAATGACCCAAGATCTGTAGCTGTTCAATATCTAGACCAGTGAAAGATATATCAATATCTTCAACGGGGGTTTGGTTGGGGACAAAGGACAAGGCGACGCCGCCCTCGCCGCCGTTGAGGAATCGCTTAACGAGGAGGCAATCAGTGTTTTCATCAGCAGCAACAGAGGCGGCGCGATCGTGGTGGAGGTAAATAAAGTCAGGGTTTTCGATGAGAGCATACCAGTTTTTGCAGACTAACTTGAATTGAAGCAGGGTTTTCACAGGAAGCCTACACAGAATCTCCATGAGCAAATCTTCGGATAAGTTTTCGATCTCCATTTGATTTGATGGTGCACGGAATTGACGCTGTCGATTTCTCTCTCTCTCTCTCTCTCTCTCCCCTCTTGTCCTATCCAAACAAATCACTTGTGTTGATTTTATGCCATGAGAGAGGAGAATTGAGAAAGCCCCACTGGCGGCAACTACCTCATCAGTAGTGTTTGGCATACCAACGCCCATCAAACACTCGTAGAGCTTTAATTAGTATTGCTATGTACTCAGAAAACACACTTAAAATTTACTCAAAAAAAGAAAATCAATGGCCCAGACAAAAAAGTTTTCTTTTTCTGGGTAAATTTTGGATGCCCAGACTTTCTGAACTTTAATTAGGACCCATTTGGTAGCCTAGATCACTATTGGCCGGGGCTCACGCGCTGCGTATGCAAGTTAAATTTTGACAAAAGAAAATATACACAAAAGCATCTGGTAGATTTGTTTTTGCCTTCAATTTTTGCTTGGAGTGTTGCAGCTACCGACTTATGTTTGACCTCGTATGCAAGTCGGGAAAAAAAAAAATGTCCAAAATGAAGGTGGCTTCCTTCGTTCAATTTGTTTAAGTATCTAAAAATAAGTTGGAGAAAAAAAACCACAAAGTTTAATTTTGTTGCGAACTTCTAAAACAAAAAAAGTGAGAATACCGATGCCGAGTCTGCCAACCAAAAAAATTCAGAATATCGGTCCACCTTATAAAAAAAAAAGGACAAAATCTTATTTGGTTACATACTTGTTAAATAAAAAAAAATTGAGAATACCAATGCCGAGTCTACTAACCAAAGAATTAAGCTAGATCTAAAGAAATGGCCAAGTAATATAGTAGCACACAGGATCAAACGATAAACCGAATGCTTTTGCGCATACTTTTATTTATCAAAGTTCGACTTACACATGCATCACATGTGCCCCGGCCTCTATGGATAAGAACGCAGGAAAAAAATATGTAATCACACATAAGGTAAAAATTAAAGTGGGAAAAATTAATATACAATCAATTACAGATAGCAATTTATTTTCTAATTCAATTACGTTTGCCGTTTCTTTTAATAGATTATTTGAATCCTTGGACTTTTGACTAAAAAGGTAAAAGAACTCTCAATTACTTCACTAATTATGATCGCGTAGTATCCTTTAGGCTGTGTTTGGATGGCAATAATTTCAAGAGAGAATGCGAATGTGATATCTTCTACCCATGATTCCAACGTTTAGAACAAATAGGAACATGAATGTGATATCAGGCTTTTCTGATTCCAACGTTTGGCAGAGATAGGAATAGGAATGTGATTCTTGGTTGAATATTCCTAGACTGTGTGGGAATCTGATCCCTCCCTTGCCTCATGGAATTCTCAGATTCCTGACTCATTCATTAAGAAAAAAGAAATGTTGACCTTAATAAATTTTCAAAATAATTGTTTCCCGTGTAAGATTACTGAATTAATTCAGACACCAAAATGTCATTCCTCCATGTATCAAATTCCTAGGAATTATTTTCCCAGTATTCATATTCCTATTCCTACTCAAAAAAAATTCCGGGAATTTGATTTTCGTTAATCATATTTCTGTTCCTACTCAAGATCCCGGTCATCCAAACACAACCTTAGTTCTAGTTATAGTAAATCAAACATGCAAAAGCACTTACAGAGGGAAAGAGGGAGCCATACAAAACCCCAATTTAAACATGGAATTCGTTGTCTGGAGTGAAATTGTGGGAGCATGTGATTGAATTTAATAGGGAGAAAGAGTGGAAGACCTCAATTGGATGAGGGATGGAGTAATTTTCTCTGTTGCTTCGAGTTCCACACAACCAGTATGGACCATTTTCATATGTACCTTCAGGATTCGGATGTACTAGAAATCAGCCCCTGAAAATCACCCTGAAAATCGCCCAAAACGACGTTGTTTTGGACGCCAAAAGGGACAACAAAAAAATCACTCAAAACTACATCGTTTTGAGTCCTATGAACATAAGAGATGGGGCTTTTATGGAAACGTAATTCCGAGTAGATCAACAATTGAAACTTAATTAACACCAGGACAAGTTTTTTTTTTTTTTGAAAACCGAAACAACCACGTGCATTATTCCTGAGTCAGTTTTTTTTTTTTTTTTTTTTTTCAGAACTTTAGAACTTTCATGAATTTTGGTTTCCTAAGGATTTAGAACTTTAGGCACTTTCATGAATTTTGGGGTTTAGGCATTTTCATAGGGTTTAGAGGTTTAGGCATTTTCATAGGGTTTAGAGGTTTAGGCAGTTGTACGGTTTAGGGGTTTAGACATTTTCATCGGGTTTTAGAAATTTAGGCACTTTCATACATTTTGAGAGTTTAGACACTTTGGGTTTAGGTTATAGTCACTTTGAATTTAAGCATTTTGAAAGGGAAAAAAAAAAAACCCAACTTGACCCAGTGAAAATTATTTTCTCAAAAGTGGACTTAGCGGTAATCACCCAAAACGATGTCGTTTTGAGAGATTTTCAGGTAATTTTCAAAGGCTTATTTCTAGCACCCGGATCCGACCTGGGAACAGAGGAGAAGACATGCATGGCAAGCAGACTTTGAAGTGCTAGGTTTTTATGCAAAGAAGGAATTTGTGGGGAATGTGGGGGTGATGGCAGTTGGTTTGATGTGTTTTACAATTTCGTCCAAGCAGTTATTTTTTGGGGTGCTACGGAAGCAGGAAAAAACATTTGTTTATGGGGAACAAATTTGAAGACACTTTGTGACAGGACTTTATAAAAAAGAGGCACGAAACTGGAGTCTTCCCTTTTGATATTAGAATAGATTAAAAGTTAAAACTCTCAAAACATGACTTAGAGGTAATTTCCCATAAAATATAATCCATTTGTACCCTTTTTTTCTATATACACGTGTGCTCATAAACCTTATCAAAGTTTGTCTAATCGAGGTTAATTTTGGTTTGTACCATATTATTAACAAGTTTAAAAATATGAACGATTCTAATCATTAAAACGTGCCCGACAAAGACCCGAAAATGTGATGAACAAGACCAGCCTGTCAAAAACCAAGACAAAGGATCATGTTCCATTCGCAAAATGTTCGTTATGTGATCCGCAAAAGGGGCCGGCTATCCCGAGCCCAGATCCTCTGTGCCGAAAAACCTCTGTGCCTCTGTCCCGAGGGATTTTCCGGCCATTGAATCACCCAGAAATATTAAAATATAAAAACAAAAATCACAATCCAACGGCGCAAAACTACTCGGCACAGAGACACAAGTTTTGGGCACAGAGGATCTGGTACCCGGCTATCCCAGTAGCATTTGGCAAACGAGAGGGGATAGAAGCCCTAAAATACGATCACTGAGAGATTGCTATCCAGTCGCACCATCAAATCAAAATGGCGATCGAAAAGCTCTCTGAAGATCTGCTCATGGAGATTCTGTGTCGGCTTCCAGTGAAATCCTTGCTTCAATTCAAGTCCGTCTGCAAAAACTGGTATGCTATCATCCACAACCCTACCTTTATTTACCTCCACCACGATCTCTCCGCCTCCATCGCTGCCACCCAAAACACCGACTGCCTCCTCGTTACGCGACTGTTCAAAACACCGACTTCCACCGACTGCCTCTATGGCGGCGTGGCCCTGACCTTTGTCCCCTACGAAAACCCAGTTCACGATATTGATTTATCTCCCACTGGTCTAGATATTAAACGTCATCTGCAAATCTTGGGGCCTTGTAACGGCGTTGTTTGTCTCACCACCAACGCATGGACTTTGAACTTCACCATTGTTCTATGCAACCCTTCAATTAAAGAATTCAGAGTAATTCCTCAACCTTCATACAAAAATGACCACTTTTGCAATTTGGGATTTGGGTTTGATCCGTTGCAAAATGATTATAAAGTGGTTAGATTTGCCGTGAGGAGTAGAAATTTAAACATTAAGGGCTTTGATGAAAAAGTTGAAATATACAACATGCGTACAGATTCTTGGAGGGAAGTTGACACCGAGTCCCCCGTCAAGTCCGGTTTCCTATGTAGTCATCATTTATCTGCGTCATGGAATGGGGATTTTTACTGGTACGCCAAACGTCGCGATGGTGGTCCTGCAGCGATTCTGGCTTTTAGTATGACTGATGAGGTGTTTAAAGAACTGGCCGTCCCGGATGATTGCTTGTTCATGGCTCCTTACCAGCAGACCGGTATGAAACTCTTCACTTCAAAAGATTCTCTTGCCTTGGTTATTTATAGGCAGCCAGAAAGGTGCTTTGACATATGGGTAATGAATGAAGAGGACGTTGAGGTGTCCTGGGCTAAAAAGTTCACTATCGGTCCATTCCTGGAACTCCACTGGGCATTGGGATTTCGGCAAAATGGTGAGTTCCTTGTGAGAAGAAGTTGTGGGCTGACGATGTCATGTGACCTTAATACTCGAGAGAGAAAGGAGTATCAAGTAGATGCTCATTTTCCTCCACCATACACAGAAGTTCTTCTATACACTGAGAGCTTGGTTTCGGTCAAGAGACACGATGAGCATGATGGGCATGTTGAGTGAGAGATAAAATTCAAGTATGGGTTTTCTTGACCTCGATTGACTAAAATATTTCTTCATGCTGCACAAATGGCTCGTGAAGTCTTTTTAGGGTGTTGCTGCCATTTGCAATACAGCTTATAGAAGGTAAATCAGTTTTTATGTTTAGCTTCTAATAGGTCTCCTTCACAGTCTTCTAATGCAATTTATGTGGGCACGCAACGATAGAGAGAGGAGGGAAAGGTTGGATTTCCCTGCTTATGAGAATGTTTCGGTATTTTGCGTAGCTTTTCTTCAATAGTGGGGCTTGCTTACCTCCAAATGTGGTCTTAATCATACTACTGACTGTCACTTTTGTTTGTCAAGAAACAACAAATCTACTTGGTTTTCTTAAGCATAATGGAATTTGGTTGCCTCCAAATATTGTCTTGAATGACACATTTGATTTTGTCAATTTAAGTTTAAGAAACACATTGAAATGGTTTCTCAATTGCACCAAACAGTGTGTTGAAATTTGATTTTCAAATCGTGACCAGTCAGTATTTCCTGCATCTTGGAAATGTATACTTAGTATTGATGAAATACAATGCCTGTCCATTTACGGGGTGATTAACGTAACGTGAGATGGGTCCTTGTGCAATATAATACCTGTTGTTTTGATGTTTGATGCATGTGGTCGACTTACTTTGTTCATTCATGTAGGAGGATGCCGAATTTAGTTTCCTTTTTCCTCGTGCCGAATTTAGTTTCCTTTTTCCTTGTGCCATCTTGCTCCAGTATCCCATCCAGATCCTGATCTTAGTTAAGTTTTTATTTCATTTCCACTTCACGATTCACCACCTTAAGCAAAATCCATCTCTCTCGTTCCCAAAACTTGCCCCGCACGAATTTTTGTAGTTTCATAAGCTTCTTAAAGATGTTTTCATGCTCACGCTCCTGCTCATGCATGGGCTGTGACTTAGGTTCACCCCGCTATTTTCTGTTAGCTTATAGGGGTTACCATTCCCTGGCTCAAAGATATGAGAGTTTTTTTTGGAAAAACGGACACCCGAAGATACTTATTTCTGACGGAAAATACTAGATCTTCCATAACAGAGGACTACTTTGATCTAATTGACCGGCACCAAAAGAATAAGAATACTAAAGCGAAACACAATTTTTTAAGCACATTCAGTGATGTTCAAACACGCTTGTATGCTTCTCATCCTAAAAACACAGCATTATGCAATAATTGCATCCTAAAACCACGCATCAATTCTTGCGTGGTTTGACAATCTGATTGAACCACAACATGCCGTCATTATGGCAGTGCAGGATGCGGAGGAGTTTGTCCAATCGAAGCAAGAGGTTTTGGGGACTGGTAGGGAAGGGACTATGTTAGTAAGAGTTGAAGATACATGGTCATGTCCAGGCCAAGGGAATTTAAAAATTAATGTAGATGGAGCTTGGATGCAAGGGGTGAATTTTGGAATTTTGGTTAGGCTGGGATGGTGGTTTGTGACTGCAACCAAAAAACCGGTCTATGGGTACACCACACTTGGGTACCCCAAGTGCACACTAGCCCATCTCAACCGTCCAAAAGCGTTTTGGACGTTCCCAGATTTTTTGCAAACTATTCGCACAAAAAGTTTAAACTATTCGCGCGAATAGTTTGTTTAAAATCCGGAATGTCCAAAAAACTTTTGGACGGTTGAGATGGGCTGGTGTACACTTGGGGTACCCAAGTGCAGCGTACGGACATCATTTTCCTAGTGACTGTATTGGACAGTTTGGGGCGGCTAGATCAACTCATTTGGGGAGGGTGCATTCGGTGTTGTGTCCGGAAGCAGAGGCGTGGGGATCGGCGTTGGAATTCGCCCAAATATTGGGGCTGGAAAATATTTCACTTGAAGGGGATTCGCAACAGCTTGTGGGAATTTTGGATAAGAAGCAGCAATGCCCGGCTGTGGTGGAAGTCATAGTAGAAGACATTAGAAGGGCTGCGCAAGGTTTTCGGAGTTGTGAGTTCCGGTTCGTTAGGCGATCGGCGAACGCGGTAGCTGATGAATTGGCGAGACGTGGACTGCGAGGGACTGGTATAAAGACTTGGGAAGCCAGACCTCCTTTTTGGTTATTGGCCTCTTTAGGGCGAGATCACCATCTTATTTGATGTATTTGGAGTGATGTTATCAATAAATTGTTATCATTCTACCTTGTTTGATGACGATAATTTCAGTTTTATACTTCCTTCTTGGTAAGCATGTCAACGTACAAATTGTGATTGTTATTTGGCATTATTTTTTGAAAGAAGAAAAGTGATTTTCGCATCCCCAGATGAGTGCGAAAATCAACTTCAAATTGATTTTTGCACTCCTCAAGGGAGTACGGTTAACGATTTGGGGGAAGGAAAATCATTTCCCTAAAAAAATCTGTTTTGTGTTTCTTCGGGCGAGAAGTCAGTGAACAAGTCAGAGTTCATCATGATGTTCGGTATTGTTTCTATTTTAGCATGAAAAAAGTGTCTTAACAATCAGTTTAAAACGATCTCCTCCCACACACTGTTCTTTTTGCATTGTGAATTTTTTAGAAACTAGAGGCCGGGGCACACGTGATGGTTGTGCACGTCGAACTTTGACAAAACAATGTACGCAGATGCTTTCAGCTTTTTGTTTGATCGTATGTGTATCGGATATCTTTTTCTAGCAAGAAATGGATGTTTGAGGGTCTCATTTTTAGCTTTTCATTATTAGTTTTTTTGTTATAAATCCAGGGTATGGATGACCATTTATAGTACTTGGTGAGCTCTACACGGTGGAACTTCCCGGCCGTTTGCTCTTGAGTGGCCTTTGTTATTTAGTCGCCTTTGGGAAGAGGAAACATTTGCCATGTATTGATCTTCCGTTCCCTTTGATTGGAGCAGTTAGAGCAACTCCAACACAACTAGGCAAAATAACTAGTTGAAAGTACTAAAAAAGTACATATTCCACTTTGCCTATTCACTTTTGCACACTACCATTCCAACACTACTCTCTATTCTAGCTATCCATCCTAACTAACAAAACTGATTTTTCAAATCAAACAATAAACAAGCATCAAATGCTCACAAATAACTGAATTACACATAACGAATAACTGAACATTGTATACCAGCCATTAAACTTTGTATGAATAGAAGATTGCTTCAACTTTGTATGGAGCAAATGTGGGGACATGATACCAACACCAGTTGCGTGTGAACCAGCCATTAAACAAAAATCAAATTAAAAAAAAACTGTTGAGCATTGCATACTGGCCATTAAACAAACATCAAATTCTACCAAAGTAGCATACATGCATTGCATTGTCTGAAAGTAGGATTTCAAAAACAGCAGCTTCACAAGACTATATTCTAACAGATTGGTTGACTAAACAGATTCAAGCATTGCCAACAAATGGCTGAACCATCATATGGAAAAATATCAGATGGTTAATACTGTTCTAGCAACAAACTGATTCTAAACTCAACTAGACATGATCCATAACATTGTTCTAGCAAAAAGAAGAAGCAAAAACTAATTTTTTTCCCCAAGGATTTCCATTTGACGGCGTTGAATATATTCTGCTTGTAATGGAGGCATCTTGCTAGTATCGATAGACATGATCCTCTCTTCTTCCTTCAATTGTTTCATTCGCATGTTCTCGGCATTTTGCTTAAGTCTTTCTTGCTCTTGGAGAAAAGTTTTCTCAAACATTTCTTTCTTGGCTTCATTCATTTGTACTCTGCCTTCCCAGATTTTTTCCAATAACACTGATGTTGGAGAGTTCATTTCATCGGTCCCACTAGCTTTGCTTTTTTGTTTATTTTGCTCCTTTGCAGCCTTCCTTCCAATTGGCATCTCCAATTCCCCATTGCCGTCTCCTACATTTATCGAATCTGGCACACAAATAGATATTCCAGTCTTTGATGTCCCGGTCTTTTTAATATTTTCTTTCTTCGTCTCTAAATCTTCCATCCATTTTGGTTGGAACCGTAACTCGTTCCAACAATGTTCATATGAAAAGCAATATCCACTCAACCCCTTGTACATGTTCTTCGCATCCAAAATCTGTCATGCAGACAAAAGAACAAGATTTGCAATGAGAAGAAACAAAATGATTAGGATTACAAGTTATAGGAGAAAAGTTATTACCCTGTCTTTTTTAGTTTTTCCACTTTCAAAGAACAAGATTTGCAATGAGAAGAAACAAAATGATTAGGATTACAAGTTATATAGGAGAAAAGTTATTACCCTGTCTTTTTCAGTTTTTCCACTTTCATTGCGCTTCTCGATTTGGGCAAAGAATCCGCAGAATTTGTTCGTCGCAAGTTGAATCGTGGACCAACGACACATAAGAGAAGTTTCATTGCGACTAGTATCAAAGGTTTTGTGCTCATGAAAATACTCCCACACCCGTCGCCAATATGTCTTGTGCTTTTGTTCATTTCCTTGCACCGGATCTAAGCTAATGTTTAGCCAAGTAGATATTAACAAAACATCTTCATCGACCGTAAAGTTCCCACCTCGTTTTGGTTTCTTGGCAGTGGATCCTAATTCAGGAGTAATTGGGACATATTGACTTCCATGATCCAAATTTTCATGGTTAAAGTCGTGGTCAAGATCGATTTGTCCACTAAGAAGGTTGGTGTAATACGCATCTCCTTGAGTGTTCATCTACTAAACCAAAACTCATTATTGACTACAATAAAAAGCCATTTACACAGAACAAATTCTTTCTCCTAATAAAAAAGCCAAGCAGATGTTACATAGGAAATTGAATAAAAGAATAGTCATGCAAGAACAGACAATCAAACATAAATGAATAATCAAGCAAAAAACGTACAGATTTAAATGCATGTATAAGAAACTTGAATGGTGCTAGCCATGTACAATGGGTGTCACAAAACCTGTTGAAGTAATGTGCACTGACCATCTGGCTCCAACGCAAGCATACAAAAAAGATATCTTCCCCTTTTAATACTTTTATTTTAAGTGCAGAAACATAGAGGACAACTAAGAAAAATCTTGATTCTAATACCCCTGTAGCAATAGATTAATGATCTCTCCTTTTCCCCTGCCCTCAACAATCGAATGTTGTGCAAGTGCATAGCCCAAGAAAATAATTGGTAAACACTGATAGCAATTATTTAAATTAACAAAACTAATAGGAAAACATTTAGCACCACATGACCCCTCTCATCCTATGCTGGCTATGCCAGTGGCCATGTCCATTGTATCAAATATTCAAATCCAGTTCTACCACAGGTAACCATTCAAATCCACTTCTTTCAGGCATTTCATCAAACACCTCACAAGCAGTCTACCACATTTCCCATACAAATATACAATTCTAAGGTCGTTCTTTAGTATCACATCAGGCCATATCCTATTGATTAAAAAACTAAATGCAGAAATAAACCCCAACCTCCAAGTTGAAGTAAATAGAGATTAATTAAGATTTTGCTCTTGGGAGTTGGAGCTTGAGCCATTTATCTATTATGTACAGGGAACATAAAGAACCCATTTGTCTATTATATTAAACTTTCTTTGGGTGGGATTATATTCATTTGTTCTTGGTTCTCTGTGCGTGATGGGCTGTGAGAAAGAGAGAGAGAGAGAGAGGGAGAGAGCATACCTGGACTGTGTTGGAACATGGGGAGGTGGGCTGTGTGGAACTGAGAGGTGGTAAAAGAAGAAGATTTAAGGTCTTTGTTAAGACAAAAATGGAGGGAAATGAAAAAGAGAAGAAGAAATCTGGAGGGAAAGAGAGAAGGGAAGGAGTTTTTGGCGCAAAAGCTGATGTGGAGGAAAGTAGCGTGTCTTTGTTTTGTTGCCTGGCCTCTAGTAGCCAGTGAAAGGGAGGGAAGGTAAACTGACTAGGGTAGTAGAGAGGCTCTTGGAACACAAAAATTGGTTTTGGCTAGCTATAATAGCCAAGAGAGCTCATGTAGAGAGCCTCTTGGAGATGCTCTTACCGTGTGAGTCGTGAGGAAGTCTGGTAGTTACGTGGAGTGGTTTTTGGGTAGTTTGACACTTTTGTCCTCAAGGTTGTTAACGTATAAGGCATTTAACTTGTGAATTGAGAATTTTAAGAGAGTAATTGTGGAAGATTGAAAAGTAGACACATTGACAAAAATATAAGAGACACCAAACTATTGCTCTCCCTTTATATATTGGAATAGAAGATATAATTTGGTCAATGAATTTCCTAAATTAGCTTTAGTTTTTCTTGTTGCCTCAACTGGTTCTTTTAATTAGATACTTTTCCTTTCACTAGCAAAATATCATAGCAGGGTCGTCTCCAAAATTGAATTTGAGGAAATGGTAGCATGTGAAAAAATTCGAAAAAACAAGATGTGTGGAAGAGGGCAAGGAGCCAAGTATCACCATGTTCGGGTAGTGTTAGTAGTTTGTTTAAGAGAGTGGGGCAATGTTCTATGATTTGGACATGAGTAGATATGGATTCTTTGGTATATTCAATGGTTTGGATTTTCTCATAACTCTTACTAATAAGAATTACACTCTTAGCGGTAAGAGTTTATAAACAAGTCCAAATTAATGGTGCAACAAATGAATGGTCCAGATCACGACTGTATCCTATTGAACTAAACATGGACCAGAGAGGATCATTCTCTTTCCCCCAAACATGAAATAATTGGAAAATGCAGTGGCCTTGTTTGTGTTTTAGTTTTATTTTTGTTTTGTTTTGTAATCATTAGTCATTACACTCATTTCTCTTTCTATCTCTCTTCACTCATTATCCCTATCTCTAAAACTAAACTAAACTAAAACTACTAAACGAATAAGGCTACTAGTGTAACTTTTTGAAAACCATTTTTTCATATCTTTTAGAAAAAAGAACAAGATCATCTCATCTTGATTTTGGAACCAACGTCCAGCTCGTCCCCTTTTCGAATCTATTTGGGGCACGCTATAATTATTAGGAATCTTCATTTTGTAGAACCCGTCGAGAATATTGTCCATGGAAAAACAATGATTGGAGAAAGTTTGACATGGTTTCTGAACACTTTTATGTAGAAGATTGCAACACTAAAATAAAACCCATTTGAACCCATTTTTCCCATATTAATGTGCTCGTAGACCATATCAAAGTTATCTATGATTCATGGAGTTTCTTTTATGTAACATCTTATTATTAAAGAGTCCTAAAATATAGGCACGTTTCGATCATTAAAACGTGCCTAACAAAGACCAAAAAAGGGGATGAACAAGTCCAGCCGCTGGACAACCAAGTCGGGAGAGGATCCTGTTCTTTCGGGAAAATGTTCGTTGTGTGATCCGCACAGGGGGCCGGTTATCCCATTGGGCATTTGGCAAACGAGATGGGATAGATTAGAAGCCCTAATACGATCCCTGAGATTGCTATTGTTCAGTCACACCATCAAATCAAATCAAAATGGCGATCGAAAAGCTATCTGAAGACCTGGTCATGGAGATTCTGTGTCGGCTTCCAGTGAAATCCTTGCTTCAATTCAAGTCCGTCTGCAAAAACTGGTATGCTATCATCCACAACCCTACCTTTATTTACCTCCACCACGATCGCTTCGCCTCTATCGCTGCCACCCAAAACACCGACTGCCTCCTTGTTAAGCGATTGTACAACACACCGACTGCCACCCACTGCCTCTATGGCGGCGTGGCCCTGACCTTTGTCCCCTACGAAAACCCAGTTCATGATATTGATTTATCTCCCAATGGTCTAGATACTAAACATCTGCAAATCTTGGGTCCTTGTTTCGGCGTTGTTTGTCTCACCACCTCATTGGCTTTGAACTCCACCATTGTTCTATGCAACCCTTCAATTAAAGAATTCAGGGTAATTCCTCAACCTTCATACAAAAATGACCACTTTTGCAATTTGGGATTTGGGTTTGATCCGTTGCAAAATGATTATAAAGTGGTTAGATTCGCCGTGAGGAGTAGAAATTTTAACATTAAGGGCTTTGATGAAAAAGTTGAAATATACAACATGCGTACAGATTCTTGGAGGGAAGTTGACACCGAGTCCCCCGTCAAGTCCGGTTTCCTATGTAGTCATCATTTATCTGCATCATGGAATGGGGATTTTTACTGGTACGCCAACCGTCGCGATGGTGGTCCTGCGGCGATTCTGGCTTTTAGTATGACTGATGAGGTGTTTAAAGAATTGCCGGTGCCGGAAGTTTGCTTGTTCATGGCTCCTTACCATCAGACCGGTATGAAACTCCTCATTTTGAAAGATTCTCTTGCCTTGGTTATTTATAGGCAGTCAGAAAGGTGCTTCGACGTATGGGTAATGAATGAAGAGGACATTGAGGTGTCCTGGACGAAAAAGTTTGCTGTCGGTCCATTCCAGGAACTCCACTGGGCATTGGGATTTCGGCAAAATGGTGAGTTCCTTGTGAGAGGAAGTCATGGGCTGACAATGTCATATGACCTTAATACTCGAGAGAGAGAGGAGTATCAAGTCGATGCTCATTTTCCTCCACCATACGTACAAGTTCTTCTATACACGGAGAGCTTGGTTTCGGTGAAGAGACACGATGAGCATGATGGGCATGTTGAATGAGAGATACAATTCAAGTATGGGCTTTCTTGACCTCGATTGACTAAAGTATTCCTTCATGCTGCACAAATGGCTCTCGTGAAGTCTTTTAGGGTGTTGCTGCCATTTGCAATACAGCTTATAGAAGGTAAATCAGTTGTTATGTTAAGCTTCTAATAGGTTTCCTTCAGTCTTCTAATGCAACCATGGTTGTGTTATTGTTTCTAGATTTTATGTAGCTTTTCTTCAATATAGTTCATTATCGGACTTGCTTGCCCCCAAATCTGGTCTTTGTTTTACAACTGACCATGTCACATTTTTTGACAAGAAACAACAAATCTACTGGGGTTTTCTTCAGCATAATCGAATTCGGTTGCCTCCATCTGTTGACTCAATGAAACATTAGATTTTATCAGTCTAATGTTAAGAAACACATTGAAGTGCTTTCTCAATCGCGAAACAATTTTTGAATCGTATGTTGGACAATAATTGCGCTTTATACCATTCGCTTTCCTCGTTCATTTTCATATATACTTGGTATATCAATTCTCCATGTAAGCTAAATTAGCTACATAGAGGGTGATATGACAAATTCACATGAAAGTAGAAGAAAAAAGAGGGCTAATACACAAGCATGGGTTGGGCTCATCCGTCATCTCCAATAATTGTCCCGGACAATTTGTCAGTTTGCTCAATCTATCGGTTTCTCAAAATGCAAGAGTATCTTTTTCATTTTTTTTTTTTCCCCATAATGCAAGAGTGTCATTTTAAAACGAGCGAAGTTGCAGCAGAATGGGGTGTCTAAAAATGTATTTAGGTGACTTGCTGGTTCGGTCTTTCGTATTTTTTCCTCGTGATTAGACATGTTGCTGGCCTTTTCTAGCTAGGCCACATTCAGTTGCACGGAAATGATGGAAAGGATGAGAAAATCAATTTTTTCCTAACTTTCTGTGTGTTTAGTTACCAAGAATGTTATGTGATTCGCAACTTCAACTTTCCCACCGAAGGATACTCTCCCGCAAAATAGATCTCACTGAAAGTAATGAATTTTAATTTTCCTGCAATATTCCTTGTCAAAAGAAAATACACAGCAAAATAAATTTCATTTTTCTTTACTTCACCCTACTTCACTTTCTCGGAAATCCATTTCCCACGCAACATTCTCACTTTCTCGAACAATCAATTCCCATAACCACACAATTTAGATTTGAGAATCACCACATGATGAGTTTGTGTAAGGCAGATCAACGGTTTACTAAGTTGACCAAAATCAAGCGTTGACTGACCAACCCGGGCCGTCACGTGGGAAGAAAGTTCTCTGATGACACGTTAGAATTAGAGTGGAGTCAATGCAATGAAAAAGTCAACGCCGCGAAGGGTCATCCCTCGTGGGAGAATAGGGCTAAAGCATATATACCCAAGTATGGGGTACCCCTTACTAAGGAGACCCGATGTAACGAGGAATTCACCTATCGCGACCCTTAATTGCAGGGAATTAACGCGATAGGAAGTTGCTACTACCTTTGCCCAGGCTCACGCCTGCTCTGGCCACGAGGCAAGACCAGAGAGGTCCTCAGGGACTTGGTTGGTTCCATATGTGGTCTTAATCACAGCAAATCTACTTGGATTTTCTTCAGCATAATGGAAATCTCTTGCCTCCAATTATTGTCTTAGTGAAGCATATGATTTTGTCAGCCTAATGTTAAGAACCACATTGAATGGTTCCTCAATCGCACCAAACAATTTTTGAATGTGACCCTCGGCTGAAATTTGATTTCCTTATCACGACCCGTCTGTAATTTGTGTTCTTGGGGTGAGATGGGGTTAGGAAGCAAGATATTGATTGAGGAATTCCCCATCTAACTTGGGACTTTCTGATGTCTATGGCATATGGTAACTAAAACCTTAGTAGCTGCAAAGATATAATCTATTAATACTGCTCAGGCAGCAGACTAGTAAATAGGAAAGAAACTGGGGCAATCTCTAGTAACCAGAGCTCAAGCTGGATTCACATCATACCATCATCTTTGCAGATATGTTCTTCACTGCAAAATGTAAGAAAGCAATGGTTTGGAGGAATCAGGGGGCGATGTGCATTGTGCAGCGCACCCCTCGACAGTCCGATTGTGTTTTGGACGATCCGAATGTGCAGGTTGGGGTCTTGAGGGGAGCTTGAATCCCATCTAATGTCGTGACGTCACCCATAAAAGTATCCAGTGCCAGGGCCATGATGTAAAAGCTTCATGATTATTGTTGGAACTTGTGGCTCATATAGAGAGGTACCAAGGAATTCTAATGAAAAGCCAGATGCCGGAGCGGAGCGAGGGGAGCAAAACACACCGAGCCGAGTACGGAATTATTAGGGTTAGAATAGAGTAGGGTTATATATACTCTCTATTGTAAAAATCCTAGCCGATTTTGATAATAATAATAATAATAATAATAATAATAATAATACAGACTCACTCTTGCTCCCGTGGAGATACCCGATCTTGGGGAACCACGTAAATTTCTGTATTGATTCTTTACTATTTTCGTATTCTTTATTGTGTGCGTGTGGTGATTATTCTAAACATTTAGTATTTCTATTTTTTCCATTTATCACAGTAGCCTTTTATTATCTTGTCACAGCCATGCATGTCTGATGTCTCTGTTCCTTCTAATCCAGTTTACAAAACTAGCATTCGTTCTAACCATTTTCAAATGTCAATCCTTCCCGATTGAAATATTCTGGAGTTGCCTTTTTTCTATGAATGCGTAGGGAACGCTAATTTTCCATGTACAATTGTCAAGATATTTTTAACCAATGTTTCTTTCAGTATAGGCGTATAGCCTAAAGCTTCATATTGTTGAGATCTTTAGTTATTTGTTCACACTTTTTTCCTCTCTAGTAAAAGGTGTTGAGTCGCATTACCGGTAAAACCCTTTCGCTCTCATTAATTCTCGCTCTGCCCTTGCAATTCTCGACCTTGCAAATTTCACGCTCCCATGCATTCACGCATGAGCTTTTATGACTTAGGTTCAATCGCATACAAGGGTTTACATTTCCTTGGCTCAACGGAATGAGACATTTTTTGAAAAATAGACACCGCGCTGAAGATACTTTTTTGAGACGAAAAATAGTAGATCTTTTGTTATAGAGATGGACTCCCTCAATCAAATTGACCGGTGCCAGAAGAATACTAAAGCGAAATATGCATACGAAAGGACATTCAGTAACGCTCAAACATCTTTGCATGCGTCTCACCAAAAAGCTATACAGCATCCTATTCGCAAGTAGGTCAATAATAAGGCGTGGTTTGGCTAATTTGAAAAATTGGTCTTTTTGATTTTTTTTGTTTTGTCCTTATTCAATTTTTTTTTTGAATTTGTTAATTTTCGGTCGATTTTTAGTGGTTTATTGGCTTGTCTCGACAAGAGAAATCTAAAAAGTATAAAATTATTAGCCAAACTTAAAGTTTTGTGAATAAAGACGAAAAAAATTTTAAAAAAAAAAATTGATTTATTTTGATTTATTTTCGGCTTTATTCAAAAAACTATTACTTTTGACTATTATACTCTTTGGATTCATCTCGACGAGATAAATCCATAAACCACAAAATCTTGACACAAAACTAGCAAACGCATTTATTTTTTTTTGAATAAAGACAACGAAAAAAACCAAAAAACCAATTTTTTAAATTTAGACAAACCACGACTAAATACTGGATTGTGATGCATTTTTCTGCTCCTCTTTTTGTATATCGTCAAAATGGTATCCATAAAAAATTGCAAATTCTATACCCGACCCACTATAATTGAAACAAGACCCATTATACATTGTAGTCCGTGAATCCCATGTTTGAGAAAAGTTTTTTTTTTTTTTTTGGAATTGATTTTGCACTCCGTTTTCGACCATTTGCTTTCAGACATCATCTCCCAAAGCCATCTTCAATTCCACCTAAAAATATGATCTTCCTATGAGACCTGCAGAGACGCAAAATCCATAATCTTAATTAGTATTACCATAAAAATTATAGCTTCAAGGCAAAATTGGCAATTTCTTTAAATTCATCAGAAGGAAATTTTAGTTAAAGAAACGTGAACTCTACATGAGACAGGAAATACATCTAGATTATATCTAAATTGCAAACATACTTTCAAGTATTATCAAGTTATGATTTTCAAGCTAATATTGGAGATTTCACCCCTCCCTGCATTTGGTTCTGATGTTACAAATAGCCAATTTCCATTCATAAGGCAACTATCTTCAAATGAAAACCCCACCTCAGCTATAGTTCCAAACTCTTGATCAAATTTCATATTGTTTAAAGACGCCAAAAAAAAAGGCAACAAGAAGTAAGAAAACCCGCTTTCAATTTTCAGAACAAATCAAAACCACAAACTCACCCAAAGCATCAGAATAAGGGGGGAAAAAAAAAAGAACACATCACTCAAAGAAGACAAAATGGAATATTGCATAAGAAAGAACAAATGAAACAAACTCACCTTACGTAAGGCTGAAAGCAATCTTCTTTTACCATTTCCATATATTGATACCAAAACCTTCTCCCATCAATCGAAAACAGAAAAGGCCCTACGAAAGAGGACGAATACGAGTTATCACTCTTAAACTAACCAAAGCAATCAAGTAAAGTTCTGAACAAAAAATGGACGATGGAGAGGAACAAAAGCGGATTAATATCCTCTAATGCAATCAGCTCCTAATTTCCACTAATAACATAAAAACCTATGGGCTTATTGTTAACTGTCATACATGCTAAAAACCAACGAGCTCGAAAATTTTCTGTAAAGAACACATTTCAAAATTTAGCAAAATCAAAAGAAAGGTTCCGAACATGCAAAACAACAAAGGTTTAGAGCAAATATTATCACCAGTAGCCAAAAAAGACTCATGCAATGCATTTGAATTACCTGGAAAGAATTCAAAACTTTCTCCCTCACAACTTTGGAAGTACTTAAACAGACTTCTTTGAAATTGTATTCTTTCGAAAAACCTTACAACCTACCTCATCCCCCTTTCTTGGGCATTCAATCAAACACCTTGTTTGCACTTTCTTCTCATGATTTGTGTTTGTATGATATGAAAAAGAAAAGACCCATGAGCACCTGCAGTTGGAGACCGGAAATAAGTGAAAAAAAATTGGGGCTTCCCATAAGATCAGTGAGAAAATAAGGAATATGAAGAAAGGGAATAGAAGAGAACCACATCTCCCTGGATGGGGTGGCCTTGGCTGTAGTATTAGCCGCCGATTTAGGGTTCGTAGAAGTAGGTTACTCTCTTGATTAGACATACCTGTTGAAGACGTTGCCGGAGTTTATAGCCTTCGTTCGATTTTGGCGGAGGCGGCCATGGCATGGTGGAGATGAAGATTTTGTTCAAAACTGCTACATTTGGGGGAGAGAGAGAGAGAGAGAGACGTGAGGTTTTTTTCACTCCTGGGGAGTATTCTAGAACTAGAGAGAGAGTGTAAAGTGCGAGTCCCCAAACACGCCGAAGCTCCCAGAGGATGCCAACACAACCTCTGCATGCAAAAACGTGTCAAACGCCCAGCGTGCATGTCCGGATTGTTACCCTTCCATTTGGACCAATTTACGCCTCCTGACATCAACGAAAAGACCCATTTGCCCCTCCAATTTACACTTGAGGGTGTCAATTAGAGGGACCCAATTGGAAAAATCGAAACAAATATGGGCAGCCGCATTGGATTCCTCAAGCCTCTTTATTCTTTAGCTTGTTGGATTCTAGGATATTGCAACCAAACCAAACCGCCTTGGCCCACAAACAGAAATAAGAGATGTTCAATTGATTCAACATAAGAATTGCAGATGGGGCATGTACCTGAGGGTCCACATTTTCTCAACAGATTTTCCTTAGTATCTAGACTGCTCTTGCATACTCTCCACCAAAAATGCTTGATTTTGTTGGGGAACTCAGTGTTTCCAGATGGCCTTCCAAAGTTTGGAATTATTTTCATTGGTCCCACATTGAAAGTGCTTATAACTCTATATGTACCAAGGCAACTAATAAGTAATAGAAATGTACCCAAAAAAAAAAAAAGTTGCTCAAACAATGAACTGAGTAGCAACGCAGGATTATACACATACTTAATCGATAAAAGATCACAAAACAGAAAGGACATTACATTAATACCTGAACTATTAAAACTGCAGTATATGAATAACCTACATACAAGATGGACGCACAAAGAAAGAAGTGGTAAGAGTAAAAAGGGCTACATACATCCTGACTAAGGTTCTAAAACTCGTTAGGCGCTCCCAGGGCGGCCGGGCATCTTCTAGCTTCCAGGGCCGAATACTCGGCGCCTAGTCGGGCAAGTCGGTCTAGTCTAGGTAGTCGGGCTAGTCGGCGAGAGGCCTTCTAGCGCCTAGGCAGTGAGTACTTAGCCTTCCAGACCTTCTTTTAGAACACTGAGACTTCAACCAACTAGGTGAAGTCCTCTTTTTATTTTTTAGTAAGTAATAAAGTTTTATTCTACTAGCTGAAGTCCTCCTGTATGGAAGTTCAGAAGCTGATATACCCTTACTGCAACAAGTACATAAACAGAATACCAATCAAAATCGCATACAAGGAATAATTAAGTTGTTAATCTATTAGTTATCAACCCTTCATTATTCAAATGACATGTTGTTCTTATTAATACCTATCAAAGGCCAAGGAATATCACCCACATTCTAACAAAACTAGCTCAAGAGTTCTGTTATATGCGCTTCTGGACACCAAATCAAGTCATGTTCCAGCTAAATTGCAATTGATCTAACATCACATTATACATATCTATCTATTTGTTGGAACAGCACTTATGAAGCCGACTCACACTTTCGATTTCCTAAACTACCCCTTTACACCACACCCCTCTTGGTGTCAACAGAGGTTATGAAGCCGGCTCACGCTTCTAATATCCTAAACTACCCCTAGAAACTGCTAAGGAGAGAGAGAGAGAGAGAGAGAGAGAGAGAGAGAGATAACTAAGTGATCCATGCCATTAAGGAAAGAGAAAAAATTCACACCTTCAAGTCAACCAAAGCTTTAAGCTTGCCAGACTAGTGATTCAACCAAAAAAAGTTGATGAAAAGTGTAAGATGAGAGAAATACAAACCATGTTCATCTACAAGTATCTCAACGATTCTTCTAGATTGATCCGCCTGACACAAAGCATCATGAAGGCAAAATCAATAGTTTACCAAGAATGTAAAGCCAAAAGAGTATCAGAAAACCATCTAGGAATTAGTGTTTGCTACTGTGAAAGTTTTCAGTGAAGAGGCTAATGGGAACTAAATTTTGCTAATTGAAAAGGATTCAACCCATATACAGGATCAACACACATAAGCTTTACATTTTCTTATCTCATTGACAAATGAGATCAAAAATCTAAAAATGAACAGTCTATATCCAAAATAGGTCTCAAGTGAACTCACAAAGGCCTACTGGAGCTTCCAGTTTCATTACCACAGGAAACATGATAAAATGGTCTCGGGCTATGTTATACATGAAGAGACCTTTGCAAACGAGACAATTAGGAATCTCAACACATTATATCTGTTTTGCCTTCTCGTCTGTTTACTGAGAAAACAGAGGCCAAAAGTGATAATTGAAATATAATGTCGGATTTTTCCACTGTTTGAAATATAAAATTGATAAAAATTGTCATGAATTCACCACTAATTATAAAATAAAAATAAAAATTCTCAAAAGAGCAGGAAAAAATGAAGAAATGAAATGTAAAACATACTAGATACTTAGCACGAACGAATGTTCATGGTCTAGTAAAGTCGAACACTTGAATAATATCAAGTAAAAACCGTAATACTAATTTTTTTTTATGAAGAAATGGATCAAATTGAACATATGGAAACGGAAAAACCAGAACTACAAGTTTGATAGGGCGAGAAGAAGAATGTGAGATTCAGAGGCGTAGAGAGAGAGAGAGAGAGAGAAAAGAAACGAACTCGGAGAGCTCAAATGGACGGTGGTAAGATTTTGCGGCTGGATGGACGGAGAGGATCGAATGGCGAGTTGGCTAGAGAGTGGTCGGGAAGAAGACAATAGAGAGAGGAGAGAGGAGGAGGAGAGGGGAGCAAGAAGACTAGGTACGTGGAATGTCAGGGTGTAGTCGGGGTGTGAGGGCAAGCCAGCTGAAAACATTTTTTGGACTTTAAATCCGGAAATCAATTTCCAGCTGAAAGGTCCCCTGTCCATTGACTTCAGAAAATATTTTCCGTTGACTTCCATTTTCCATTGTCCCAAACACTGGAAAATGTTCTCCCATAAAATGTTTTCTGTCCGAAACAAACGGAGCCTTAGCTTCTAGATACCGTGAAAGTTACAACTCTTTGGCCTCACTAGCTTGTTTTCATCCCAAAAGTGTAAAAGCTGGAAGTGTCTCAGGAAAAATGGTCTCTTTGCAATACCATGGCTTCCAATTCATACATATTGGCATCCGCACCACAATCAAATCCATAAATCCAAAATATTGTGGTGCTCAAAAGAATATGAATTATGTTTTAAACTACACACTTTCACATACATGACATGAGCTCTTCTACCTGCTCACCTTCTTTGTCCTCGTCCTGAAGCACGGAAAAAAAAAAAAGAAAAAAAAAAAAACTCGCTCTTGCTCCCATGGAGGTACCCGGTTTTGGGAAACCACATAAATTCTGTGTTGATTTCTTCATTGTTTCATATTCCTAGTGTGTGTGGTGTTTACACTTACACTGGCTTAGACAACAAATTGAACAATGCGAACATAAGGCGTATTTGTTCAAGATTGAAAAGCTTGTCCCAGTAAATGAATCTTTATCACAGGGGGTTAAGCCGAAGTTTCTATTGGTGAGCAATTATACGTTTTGGATAATGAGATCTCCGGTAGCTCACAGAGCTGAGATCCTTAAATATGTTAGGAACAACTCGGTTGTAGTTCTAGAACATTACGACACATTACTCAAGTACCCCGTAGTCATGGTCTGTTGAGAAAAACTACCAACAGAATACTACGAGCTGAATTTTGATAGGTTATCTTGTCGAGGAGGAGATGGTATCGTTAGCGCGACCTATGGGTATGTAGTTAAAAACACTGACGGCCTCGTAGAATTCTCGGCATGCGACACCATTCCATTTGTCACATTTGGCTACAAACCTAAACTTGTGGGGTTGCTACGTGGGGTGGAGAAATGCGACGAGGAAGGAATTAAGAAGCTCGTTATTGAAAGTGTCTGCAAGACACTAATCCAACAACTCCGTCTTGTAAAAGAAGTTTGGGCAGTTGACCTCCCTGTTTTTATGTGAACCCCCAAAACTTTTCTTGTCTTATTTTTTTCATTGAACAGTGACATACTAACCCTCTTTGTTATTTTACAGGCACATCTTCAAGCTTTTTTTGAGGTTTGAAGATGACAACTTTCATTCATCTACCGTGAAGGCAATGCAATTGCTGATGAGTTGGCTTTTGTGGCCCGTGCTAGACTAGAGAATGATGGTATCGTCGGTATGCCAGATAAACTTTGGGGCCTAGTTCGAAGCGATCAGAACGGCACATTTTATTACCGTATTTTGCACAAGGCAGAGTTGTTGAAAAATGTATGTGAACATCTCTCTCGCATGGGCGCCGATGTAGTCACTCTATTAGGGTTAGAAGTAGAGTGACGAAAAAAAAAAGGTATTTTCCTTGTTTCCCTCACAGGATGTATTGAAGTATATAGGTGAGCCATTATACGTTTTGGATGACGAGATCTCCGGTAGCTCACAGAGATGAAATCCTCAGATAGGTTAGAAACTCGGTTGTAGTTCTAGATTACTCGAGTACCCCGTAGTCATGTTTTGTTGGGAAACACCACCAACGGAATACTACAAGCTGAATTTTGATGGGCCATTCTGTCGGGGAGGAGATGGTATAGTAAGTGCGACCTATGGGTATGTAGTTAGGAAAACTGACGACCTCGTAGAATTCTCAGCATGCGACACCATTCCATTTGTTACGTTGGACTACAAAACTTTTCTTGTCTTATTTTCTTTAACTTCAACTTCGTAGCCAAATGTAACAAATGAAATGGTGTAGCATGCAGAGAATTCTATGAGGCCGTTAGTGTTCTTAACTACATACCCATAGGTCACGCTAACTATAACATCTCCTCCCCGACAGAATGGCCCATCAAAATTCAGCTTGTAGTATTCCATTGGTGGTTTTTTCCAACGAAATATGACTATAGGGTACTTGAGTAATATGCCATAGTGTTCTAGAACTACAACCGAATTGTTTCTAACATATATGAGGATCTTAGCTCCATAAGCTACCGGAGATCTTGTCATTCAAAACGTATAATGGCTCACCAATATACTTCAATACATCTCGTGAAGGAAATTGGGAAAATACGTTCTTTTTTTTTTACTTCACTCTATTTCTAACCCTAATAGAATGACTACATGGGCGCCCGCGCAAGAGAGAGATGTTCACTTACATCTTTCAACAACTCTGTGTCCTGCATAATACGGTAATAAAATGTGCCGTTTTGATTACTTCGAACTTGGACCTGAAGTTTATCCAGCATACCAACGATACCATCATTGTCTGGCCCAGCACGGGCCACGAAAGCCAACTCATCAACAACCGCATTGCCTTCACAATAGATGAATGAAAGTTGTACATCTCCAAACCTCGAAAAAAGCTCAAAGATATGACTGTAAAATCACAAAGAGGGTTAATATGTCATTGTCCAATAAAGAAAATAAGGCAACAAAAGTTTTGGGGTATACGTGAAAGCAAGGAGATAAACTGCCGAACTTCTTCTACAAGATGGAGTTCTTGAATCAGTGTCTTGCAGTTACTTTCAATAACGAGCTTCTTAATTCCTTCCTCGTCGCATTTATCCACCCCACGCAGCAACCCCACAAGTTCAACTTCGTAGCCAAATGTAATAAATGGAATGGTGTCGCATGCCGAGAATTCAATGAGGCCGTCAATGTTCCTAACTACATACCCATAGGTCGCGCTAACTATACCATCTCCTCCCCGACAGAATGGCCCATCAAAATTCAACTTATAGTATTCCGTTGGTGGTTTTTCCCAACGGAACATGACTACGGGGTACTTAAGTAATGCGTCATAGTGTTCTAGAACTATAACCGAGTTTTTCCTAACATATCTGAGGATCTCAGCTCTGTGAACTACTGGAGATCTCGTCATCCAAAACGTAAAATCTCTCACCGATAGAAACTTCGGTTTAACCCCCCGTGATAAACCTTCATTTACCAGGACAAGTTTTCCAATCTTGAACAAATACGGCTTATGTCCGCATTGTTCAAATTGTTGCCTAAGCTAGTATAAGCGTAAACAACACCACACACACAATATAGGAATATGAAACAGTAAAGAAATCAACACACAGAATTTACGTGGTTCCCCAAAATCGGGTACCACCACGGGAGCAGGAGCGAGTCCCTTGCTCCGCTCTGCTCAGCATCTGCCATGCCTAGAACTTCTTGGTACGTCTCCGTATGAGCCACAAGTTCTAACAGTTGGTCTCCAAAATATTGCCTTGGTTGGTTAAAAACCTGCATCCCCGTCAGGTTTGAATAACCTCTCCATTTGGTTCCTATAAAAAGAAGAAGAACAAAAGAAATTTAGTTTGTAGGCCTTGGAGGATTTCGAAACAACATAAAAAGGAGAAACAATACGACTTCGGCAATTTAACCAAAGAAAGCAAGAAAGTATAGCACAAGAATACAATAATGCCCCTATTTAAAGATGTCTTAACAAAGAAAAACATGCTAATAGGAGAAAAATCCTAGGGTAAAGTGTAAGTTCTTATTAATGTAAAACAAACCACACTTCGATTATAGAATGATCCAATTTTTTGATCTTGGTTTATTAAGTGTTTTCACTTACTCTTTTGGTGAACAAGATAAGTGTAGCGAGGATGAGAAGTTCGAGCTGTATGTGTTATAAGTCTAGATGCGACAAGATTAGGAATGATACAATCTGCGAGATGGTAGGTGTAACACCTATAGAGAGGAGAAGTTGAGGGAAAATAGGCAAAATATGAGTTTACTAGGTTTAAGTGAACAAGTAGCCCTTCATAGAACTCAATGGAGGAAACAGATTCATGCAGCCGACCCCAATTGATGGAGACATAAGGCTTGGCTTGGTTTGATTAGAAAATGCAAAAATGTGAACCAAAAAACTAAATAAAAAATGTAGAATAAACAAATGTCACAAAAAGACAAAGTGGGGCATGTGGTGGGTCAATTGAAGAATAAACAAATCTTTGATTCTCTTGACAACTTTGGGCATGTGGTGGGTCACACAAAGACAAGTTGAGTAATAAAAATTCGACTCTCAGCCTAAGATTGTTTGGTTCTCGGTCTAAGAATCAGATTTCAGTCTAATCTAAAAGAGTTTTCTAGGTTTTCATCCCCTAAACTATCTCAATTTTTTCTATGTGGTCCTTAAACTATTAAAAGCCCTTATGTCATCCCTCCACTATTTCTTTGCAACCTATTGAGTCCAACTGATAACGGCAATGGTCTACTTGGACCGATGAAGCACCGATACGCCGGATACGCCGGAAAACTCGCCGTACGTGTACCAGTACGTACCAGGTACGGGTACGGGTACGGCTCTGGTACGGCAAAATACATACCGGGTACGGAAAAAACGTACCGGGTACGTTCGTATGTTTTCGTATGTTTTGGGTACGCCATGGGTACTGCTTGGGTACGTTTGGAAGAGAGAGGGTACGTTTGCAGATCCAGAGCGAGAGAGAGAGAGAGGAACTAACCTTTCCGAAATCGTGGGAAGCAGTCGCCGGAGGAAGAGGATGCAGTGGCCGGAGTTCCCGGCGTAGCAGTCGGCGTTTGGGAAGAAAGAGAGGACGAACAGATCTTCTGACCTAACTATTCTTCTGCGGTATTTTGTTTATAGTTACCCGTATTACAATTTCACACCTTATCTTTTAGTTTATTGCTCTGGAGCCCCTTGTCTTGTTTCTTCTGCGTTTATTTTGTTTTACTCATAGTTAGCGAAATTATAATTTCGCACCTTTCTTTCACAGTAGTTTATTACTCTGGAGCCCCCTTCCTTCTTTCTCTTTTACATAAACCTTTTACATCTAATAATGAAGTATGCTAAAACTATAAAAAATTTGCCGTACCCCCGCCGTACCCGTACCCTACTTTTTTGGGTTGCAGCAGAGAAACTCATCGTCGTCGTGACGGGCAGAGAAGAAGATTGTCGTCTCGTCAGTAGCGGAGAGAGGAGACAAATTTGGGTAGAAAATTAGGCTGTGTACTTCTCCGAGCTTTTTGCGGCTTTAGGCTCGAGTGCGCTGCGCAATGTGCTTCAACAGTCCCACCGCCATCTATCATTTCCTCTTCAAAATTTCGAACCCTAACTCGCCCCACGATCATCACTTTTCATTCCCACCGCCATCTACATCAGAAACACTAGGCCAAACCCTAACTAACACCTATCCCCACGGATCCTCCTCGCGAACTGAATATCCTTGGGCATTGTCGTAACCATTTCGAACCCTAAATCGCCCACCGATCATCATTGTTTATTCCCACTGTCGTCCACCACCACCAAGATAAGAACCGAGATGAAAATGCTTATGAGCCTTACTCATCGCAACGACGCCATGCTTCAAAATTTGACCGAATCGAGAACCGGAGGTCGACAAATTTGAAGTCTTGATCAATCATCAACCAATTTCCACCTTCAAATCTGCAAGCAAGATATAGAACTTTAGTATGGGCATTTTTTTTTTAAAGGATAATTCTACGCTTTCGATCATGCACCGGCACGGATCATATAGAGCTTAGAAGATGGTCGAATCTGCCGTTGCTGCCAGCCATCTCAGGTCAGCGCCCAATTGACTTCTAAAAAAATGGTAAAATAACAAAAGCAATTGGGCGCCGACCTGAGATGGTTAGTAGCAACGGCAGATCCGACCATCTCCTAAGCTCTATATGATCTGTGTCGGTGCATGATCGAAAGCGTAGAATCACCCTTTTTTAAAAAAAAAAAAAAAAACCCATACTAAAGTTATGTATCTGGCTTGCAGAATTGAAGGTCGAAATTGGTTGCTGATTGATTAAGATTTCAAATTCGTCGACCTCCGATTCTCGACTCGGTCAAATTTTGAAGGATGGCGTCGTTACGATGAGTGAGGCTCGTAAGCATTTTCATTTCGATTGTTATCTTGGTGGTGGTGGACGGCAGTGGGAATGAACAATGATGATCGTTGGGCAGTTTAGGGGTTCGAAATGGTTACGACAATGTTGCATGTGTTGAGGACACAAAGGGGTGAATATTTTATCCATTTTAATACTATTGATTAGGAACGCGGGGAATATTCAAAGGGGTGCTATTTACTTAGTGGCTGCCTCCGTCAACGGAAAAGAGTGCAAATATCCATTTAAGGAGTCAAATGTATTTAAAACTGTATAGTAATCAGTTTTTAATGGAGTGTTGAATGAATTTAGTGATATTGTAATGTTCAGGTTAATGGAGGTGGGGGATATAAAAACAGGTATTGTGGAAGGTGTCTCAAATAAGTGATTTCATACCTAATTTATTTCTTAGCTGAGTTTAAGAATGGGTAAAAACAGTATTAAAGTGGATAAAATATTGGTAAAATATTCACCCCTTTGTGGCCCCAACGCATGCGGTCTTGTTAGGGTAAATGTTTATTATCAGAGGTTAGATGGGAACGATAGTCTGCATGCATATTTTGTATTCCCTGTGGATTGTTAGTGCGAGTTAGTCTGTTACGGGAATGGATATTGTTCACTTAACAAGAGATAGGTTCCGTGGGTAATTAAGTATCGTATCGAAGATTCTAATATCCATGGTGCCCATTGTGCAACACCAACAATTGTCAGAGTCGCCACTTGGTTTTTCCTGACCAGACATTCTGGTCATGGTTTCAGGAGGAAAAAATACGTTAAGGGGAAAGTGTAAGGCACCCCTCTCCGCCTGGTGTGATTAGCCTTTTTAGACAGTGTGATAATATGGATAGGAAGTAAACATTTAACAGTGATTGGGGAAGGAGCAAACAATAGATAAAATAGAGAGATAAAGAAACTAGAAGGTTCTGGTGTTAAACCAAGTGTCGACTAATATCTAAAATAGCAGCTGCTTTTCAGACCTGTCGAGCGCCACATGCATATACAACAATCTATCATCCGCCATTATGAATGGCTGCTGTAATTCTAATTTGTATCCAGTAGAAAGAAAATAAGAAAAGAACAGAAGCAAAGGAAGTGTTACCGAACACAAGCAAAAAATAGAAGGGCTAGCCCATTGGGGCTATTTGAACAACCCGCCTTGAATCCCTCAGTTACAAAGTATGGGACTTGTTTGGTTTCCACATCTTTATCAATAAAAGATGAAAAACTTGATGAACAACGTAGAGCTCTTCAGGTTTGAAGGGTTTTGGATACTCCCTTGGGTGTTTTGACTACTCTTGTACCTCTCTAGCTCGTATAGAACTTGGGGTTGTGTGTAGACTAGGACTTCATGGCTAGAATTTTGTGTGGAAGATGATAGCAATAGAGTTTTGAGATGGAGAGAAGAGGCTTGAAGTGTGTCAAAAACCTATAGGAGAGGTCCCTATTTATAGGTGTGAGAGCTAGATTTAAAGGAAAGTAAATAATATCCTTGGGAGTGAATAAAATCTCCTGAGATACTTTCTTGGAGTGGGAGACTTTGCCAATGGTCGGAGCTTCTGAAAGGTTCTAGTGCGTTTTGGTGTGTGCTAGAAGAGAATGTCGGCCGACATTCCAGATCGCGGCAGACATTCCACGATAACAAAAAAGGCCAAAATTCGCGGGTTCACCCTAGACTCGTCCGGACTTGGATTAGCTTGTGGTTGGTACCGTTGAAAAGCTTGTTAAGTCTACTTTATAACCCAAGTGGTTTGGACCCAAAATAATTTGTACATTCAAATATGTGACCATTTTACCATTATATGGTCGAAAAATAAGCGATTTTGGTAAAAGGGTCACATTTCTCTCATTTTAACTCGGATTGAGACATATTATATATCGATAAAAAGGATTTTGAAATAAATAAAAGATGGTAGAATCCAACCATAAAAAAGATATTTTAATTCATGAAAAGTAGGTCAAAAGTAAATTAAACTTAAGAACGTCGGTGCCATGACGGCCAAAACACGTGTCCACTCACTTTAAGTGTCATTTGGCACTCTCACTCCTAGTTCTAAGGTGTTCCTTCATTCCCTAAGAGTCCACAAAGTTCATTGGGATTTTCACAATTCATCAAGGCACACAAAATGCCGTTTCCTAAGGTAGGGGGCTTAACTACTTGCAAAGCCAAATTAGGGTGTCTACAAACCCACGCCAACTAAACCCTAAAATCAAAACCCTAAGGTTTATGCTCGTGAATTTCATGAGCATTGTGCTCATAAATTTCACACGTTTCGAGCTTATGAATTTCACTTGATCGAAAACAAAACATAACTAAACCTTAAAACCTAAGGTTTTGTGCTCGTGAATTTCATTAGCTTCAAGGTCGTAAATTTCGCTTGATTCATAAGCACAAGCTAATTAAACCCTAAAACCAAAACCCTAATGTTTATGCTCGTGAATTTCTCAATCGTTGTGCTCATAAATTTCACAAGGTTCCAGCTTGTGAATTTCACTTGTGAAACAAAACATAACTAAGCCTTGAAACCTAAGGTTTGTGCTCGTGAATTTCACTAGTTTCATGCTTGTAAATTTCACTTGATTGAAAAACACACACTAACTGAACCCCAAAACAAAACCCTTAAACCATAAGGTTTATGCTTGTGAATTTCACAAGCGTTGTGCTTGTAAATTTCACAAGCTTTGAGCTTGTGAATTTCGCTTGATTGAAAACAAAACATATTAACCCTAAAACCTAAGGTTTGTGGTCGTGAAGCTTCAAGCTCGTAAATTTCACTTGATTGAAAAACACACGCTAACTAAACCGCAAAATGCTAAAACTAAAACCCTAAGGTTTATGCTCGTGAATTTTACAAGCATTGTGCTCATAAATTTCACATGCTTCGAGCTGGTGAATTTCACTTGATCGAAAACAAAACATAACTAAACCCTAAAACCCAAGGTTTGTACTCGTGAATTTCACTAGCTTCAAGCTCGTGAATTTCACTAGAATCTGTATTTTTTTTTTTTGTAAAGCCTAGTGAATTTCAATAATACTTACCAAGTCCTAATGAAATTATGGTGTATATCTCCCTTTTGGTTTATGCAAATTTCACAAATACTCAGCAAGTCCTAATGAAATTATAGTGTATATCACCCTTTTGGTTTATGCAAAATAAAACTTAATGTAAAGCCTAATTTTGCATTTCCGATTTACCAAAAAAAAAAAAGGGTAAAGCCTAATTTCTTGTTTAAGCCAACTCAATATCATGCAATCCTTATCTCTAGATCCTCTTTTATTTATTTTGTAGCATTGAATCAATCTTTTTTTTTTTCAAATCCACCGTAGTCTTAGCATTAACCAATCTAATCAAAATTGGACTAAAAATATTTATTCCCCAAGATCTTAGCTTCATAGTACATTGCATTATTACATGGATTCATACCCAGATCAATATCTCTATAGTTCATACATAAGGTGTCATATAGTCATAAAGCCTTCTAATCCTCTCCAGATTGGTCTCAACAACTTCTTCCCACCCTTCTTTCCAATTCACAGAATATTGAATCTTAAAAATTAATGTTGCCACTAAACAGAGTTCAGACTTTGAAATCTCACTCATTCTTCCTCCATAATGATTAAATGTCATCATGGGTTTCTTCAATTCACTCATCAGCTTCCATATCTGTTCAAGATTGGGTTTAGATATCCGCTTTTGCACATAATGAGACTTCTTTTTCAAGAATTTCTCTAACTGTGGCATTCTATCGAGCAGTACACCCGCAGAAGTCTCATTGGATAATTCGACCAAAAAAGAACCGACTTAATCTAGTTAATTTGTAAGAATCTGAACCAAACAACCAATCTATATGTGTGAGTGTAATTTGTGTGCATCTGTGTGTATGTTTGAGAGAGAGAGAGAGAGAGAGAGAGAGAGAGAGAGAGAGAGAGAGAGAGGGTACCTTAACAGCTAGAATAATTTGAACCAAAATTTCTGTTCAATCAAAGCAATTTGAACCAAAGTAATCAAAAAATGCCAAATTATGTTTAATCTGACCTAAAATCGAATCAATTGATTCTAAACCAAAAACTACCTAAATCGAGTCAATCAGAAGTAATCTAAACCAAGCAACCAATATGTGTGTGTGTGTGTGAGTGTAATTTGTGTTCCTTTGTGTGTTTGAGAGAGAGAGAGAGGTAATCTCAACATCCAGAATCAATCTCAACCAAAAATTGAATCAACTGGAAGAATCAATTCAACGATATTCTCGAATCTATATACAACGAATCACTATACTAAGTACCAATCAATTCAATGATCAATGAGAACGATCAACAAGAAACAAAATCGCTCTAAAATATGTCTAAGGCGTAGAATGATCAACGAGATTTTGAAATTTATGTTTTGAAAAGAATGAACAAAGTGTGATCAAAATCAAGGTGTTAAATTAACAAGGGCAACAATGTAACTTCACCTACTGCCTTAGACTTCCACCTAATTAACAGATGCATTAATCCTTAGTGGGAATTAATAGAGAGAAAAGTGGTCTGGCCGTAATTTATCCCTTTTTCTCATTCCAATTGTTTGGCTGCAGCCAAATGAGATTTTACGGGTTTGCTCCTGTGGCCCTGTCTAGGATCTTGTAGACACCCCAATTTGGACCCTCCAAATACCATAAGGTTATGGCCTCTAGGCTCCCTAGTGATGACTTTATGCTCAAAACCCAAACCAAAACCTGTTCAAAGCAAAACCAAGAATACACCATCTTTTAGTACATTCAAAACCCTCTTTTTCAATATATAATATGTCCCAATCCATTTCAAAATGAGGGAGATACACACGTTTCAGTAAAATGACATGTTTTTCCGACCTTCTGAGGGTAAAATGGTCATAGATTTTTATGTACAGATTATTTTGGGTTCAAACTGCTTGGGTTATAAAGTAGACTTAACAAGCTTTTCAACGCTTCAAACCACGTGCAAAAAGGAGTTCGGTAGCATCCGGGGCATCCCTGCAAAGTTTGGTCTGCTGTGTAGTCTCAACTTGTGCGCACCAGTTTCAACTAGTGCACAAGAGCCTCAACTAGTGTGCACGAATTCCAACTCGTGCACATAAGTTGCAAGAATCTTACAGGCGAATTTCATGATGGGAAAATAATTCTTGGGGTTGCTTGGATGCCCCTTTCTCCCCCAAAACCTGATCCCAAAACCTGGTCCCATGTTTTTAGGATCCATTTGATCTCTTTTGCCCCTTTTAAACCCTACCTTTTTGCACCCCTTTAGCCTACAAATATCCTTCTCCTCCCTCCATTTCAAAGCTAAGGCTACTACTCTCTCCTTTCTACCCAAAAATTTCAGCCACTTCTCTCTCTTCATAATTCCATAAAACTCTCCAAAATCTCTCCAAAAAAATCCTTCAAAAACACCTTCGAAACCTCTCCAAAAATCAACTCCAAAAGCCATTCAAAAATATTCTCCACATTTTCAATCCATTTTCCCTTCTTAAGTCACCAACAAAATCCCAAAAATCTTTAAGAAAAATCTCAACAACTTCAAGATTAATTTTTTTCAACCGCAAGCATTAATCACCGGTATTGTTTTCTAATTTTCATCAAGGAGTATTGTTCGAAGGCTTTTTCAATGCAAAAGTTGATCATTTAGGCCATGGTTTTGGCCACTTGAGAGGACCCCCCTTAAGTATATTCCCAGTTTCTGTAGTAGAAATTTGCTTAAAACTAGGGTTAAATGTTGTTGAAATAATTTTTCGAAAACCAAATATCAATAGCACCTGTGCGCATGAGTGCCCATCCGTGCGCACAAGTCCTCCTCTGAAACCTATTTTTCTGAAAACTGATTTTTTGTAAAAATATATGTTCTTTATCTTATTGCAAGTTATATCAACATTCTCCTTTTTCATTTCTTAGAAAAATCATTTTCACTTTGTGCACTTCACATTTCCAAAAAAAAAAAATCAAAAAGATTTTTTCCTCATCTCTCATCTCTCTATTCATTAATCACATTTCTTTCTCTACTCATACCCCTCTCTTCAATCATTATTCTCATTTTTCTCTCTATCTCTCTCCAAGCATTACACCTCTATTTAATTATTACTTTTTTAAAAAACTCATCCAAACACTATCTAAAAAATATTTCTCAAAATATTTTTTCCAAAACTCTCAATCAAACACAGCATTTGTCTTTATATTGAAATTATTGTAAAATCAAAATTTGGTTGTGTTAGCACAACTCGTGCTCACCAATGGGCATCTGTGCGCACAAGTTAATTTTAGTGGAGGGCATATTTTATCCTAGTTTAAATCCAGAAACACGTCACATATAGCATTCGCATGCATTTGTATTATTTACTATCTTTTAATCTCCCATTTATCTTGTTCCCCATCCTCTTATATGAACAAAGTTTAAAATTGAAATATTTTTACAAATTTCATGAACATTAAAGTAGACATCGATTTCGTATGAGGCGAGGGGATGCCGTAGAATACTTTCCCTCTTGTAACCTGGCTACGAACCTAAATTTTTTTCTGTTACAATGATTAGTAACAAAGCCTTTTTTAAATAACTGTACAGAAGTCATATTTTTTTTTAAAATCGGTTTCTCGGGTGGGTATCTAAAAATTCGGGTGGCGACTCTATAAAATTAAAAATCTGAGCCGATAAAGTCGAGAGCCTTGTGGCAGCGTCCACAGGTCTTATGTTCGATTTTCTTTGCCACCAAAACCTTGGTGCCAATGGAGTTTATCCCCGTCATTACCTCCAGGTTCTAGAATTAGTCAAGGTGCGCATAAACTAACTTGGGCATCCGGTTAAAAAAAATAGTTAAAAGAAATGAAAAAATATTGGACTGTATCAAAAAGGCCACGTGACGGGAGACCACGCTCCCCGTCTTGACACGACGCCGTCCCTTCTCATGCCACCTAATAAGAAAATACACTTCTTTTTCAACACAACGAAAACGGCAAAATCCAGTTTGATTTGAAAACAGATCTCATTCAACAATCGCCCCTTTCTCTCTCTCTCTCTCTCTCTCACTCTCAATTTACGAAGTTTTATCCAAAGCCCTAGAATCATCTGCAGTTTAACCTAGCTAAAATCCTAGAATGACACGCCCCCCAAATTCAAACCCCTAGGACTCGTATAAATCGCTTCAAGACCGTATTTTTAGCGTAATTTACTAGTAATTTATTGTAATTTTCCTGTACAACGACATATATCGATATATGCTTATGTTTTGCAGTATAACCCTAGTTCCAATCTCTCTCTGAACCATTCGAACCTGAGAAGCGGCATATCAATCGCCTGAAGCCCTTGTTTTTGTGTTTATAGTGAGTTTCTGTCATATCTCTCTCTACTAAGTGGAGGGGTTTTGTTTTTGGGGTGTGGAAATTTTATAGGACAAGGAAGGAAGGGTGTGATGGTTAATTGTGAGAATGGAGGGAAGTGGTGAAGTAGTGAATTGTTTGGAGAATGGGAGCTCCAGCGAGGGACGTCCTCCCAACCACCCTCTTGCCGCCACTGCCGCCGCTTACCGGCAGTGTTTCACCGGCCCACGCGTTGCCCCGGTGCCGCCCTTTAAGAAGTCCTTGGTCCGTCATGCATCTCTGGTCAGTAGTCTAAACTTCTTAATTTATTATCATTTCGGTTGATAGATTTGTGGTTGGATTGCCTAAACTTCTTAATTTCATTCTGAATTTTCTTTTTTTTTTTCGTGATTGCTTTTCTTTTTCTTTTTCCCCCGTTTTTTTCTTTTATTATTTCGATTTCTCTAGTCAGGACTAATGACTTCCACAAAGATAGTGCAGCATTTCATTTTGGTATGTCGAAGACAAATTGTCCATTTTTAAAAGTTTCCTAAAAAGGTAGTGTGACATTCTCATTTTGCTCCTTTTCTTACCTTAATTAAGTTAGAATTTACAAAGGTTGTACCTCTGAACCAAACTGAAAGCGCCATGGAGTTGGAGAGCAACAAAAGTCCAATTGGAAAGTTAACAGAAGTATCATGTAGTAATTATGTTTCCTTACATAGTTGGTTTTCTAATGAGAGCCCAACAAAATGGGATGGAGAGAGTAAGATATATTGATGAGAATCTGATGAGAAGTTCACCAAAGAAATTTCTGATTTTTTTCCTTTGGTCTCTGTTCAATTTTGTTCCCTTGTTTTTGAGTTAATTTTGTTTGAGGAGAAGTTGAAAATATTTACCATTTTTCTCGTGTTTTTTTTCTGCTGAAGAAATTTGTTCAGCTAAAGCTGAAAAAGGCTCACGAATGTTTGCTGGACTTTTTAGACATTCCAAACATAGCATTGTTGTTGTTTTCTCTGATTTGGTGTATATATGTTTGTTACTGCGAAGTTTGTTCTGTTTATTGTTCAGTTTCTTTTTGAATGCTTTGGATAATGTTTCAGAATATTGATTTATCAATCGAGCATCATTATTAGGATATCCATCTGGTATTTATTGCTTTTCTGTTTGGATATTCATTGGGTTTTAATGGTTAAATCAATATTTCTTTGGGTCAGGGTAGTACTTGTGTGCAGGATCTTAATGGTTAAAGGACTTGGAGTACGCTTTTTGAACTGCTGTTAATAAATATGTGTAACAGTGTAAGAGTTCTCTCAATGGTGAAACAACCGGCCTAATGTGCAGGAATATTATGTTGCCCTAAATTGTTACAAATTTACAATAGTAAATAGCCTGTGGACTGTGGTGGCATAACACTATTTATAGGTCACTCTGTGCGTGGTACTAGTCCCCTAGTCGCTAGTCGGCAGCCATCCGACCTGGGACCGACTAGCGACTTTTAGAACACTGCTTTCTAGGTAGCATATGTGGACTCTTCAAGCAAGCTACTCGTTTCTTTCCTTGAGCTTTATGTTTTCTTCTATTAATTGGAAGAAGTGATGAATTTTTGGTGAGTGCAATCGGAGCGTGTATTCAATATCTAATCCTCACCAAATGCATTGCTAGTGATGGGTTTATGATGCCTTGGGTTTATTGTTTACGACCACTGTTATTTTGAAGTTTTGCCCCCGTTTTAGGTGTCATGAGAGAACCCTGCCACCTCTTATCTACTTAAATCTTTTGGCCATATGGCGAGGATTAGACAAAGATACCAGTACAAAATTTGCCACCTCTGAATATTCCAAATGTCTGCATTACACGACTTTCTATCGCTTCTTTGAGGATCTGGCATTCATTTTACACACTTTTGAGAAATGGCCTCGTAGTCACCCTTTGTGAAAGGGCTTCAATCCCCTTCTTGTTTAGCTACTGCGATAGTGCAATACTAGTAAGATTTAAGATTTATAGACTTCGATCTATGTTATAGGTAAACATTGATCCCTCACAATATGGGGAGTGGTTGCTACATATAGTATTTTTTTTTTTTGAATACTGGTTTCTAGTTTTTGAGCTCCTTGATATTGTATCTTTAGACGATTTAAGTAGGTAACGTTGAGTGCCTGGAATTGTAGACTGTATGTTATGTCTTTTAAACTTCATGTTCTGTTTGTTCCATCAATGGCGAGTTGTATGACTTGAATTCTCATGAAATAATATCATGGTATTGGTGAATTGATGATAATTGCTGTCAGTTTAACTTCTGTAAAGTTGTTTTTTTTTTTTTCAAAAGTTTTCTATAAAGGAAGATGAAAACTTTGGTACCACTACGTCAATAACACGTCCATTATCTTTTGTAAGTTATATTGATTTCTGTGAATCCAATGTTTGGTGCTTGTCACGTCTTGGCGCATACACGTCTCTCTCACACACACACATTTGGTTTTTCGTAGTTCAGTATTGGTCTGAGGTTCTAACTTGAGCTTTAACTGTTGAAGTCAAATACGAGAAGCATTTCTATTGAACCAAGACTGAATAATGAAGACCGTGCAATTGAGTTCGTTCCTATTCTTCGTTCTGGTGCATGGGGAGACATTGGATTTCGCTCATGCATGGAGGATGCATATGTTTGTGTAGATGATTTTATGCATGATTATGGGCTCAAGAATGTCAACGACAGGCCCAATGCATTCTATGGGGTACGTTTCTTCTATTGTTACACTTGTGGCTCTTCATGTTTTAATGTCTTGAATTGACGAAATCATTGCTGATATAATGATCAGGACCATTCTTTTAGTGCAAGTTTACTAGAGTGTAGTAAGCTTTTAAGGTCCTTGTAGAGAGTGAGCAGTTGACTAATGTTTGTTCCCCTTCAAAATGTCAATTGAAGGTGTTCCCTTTTTCCAAATAAATAAATGGTCCTTCTATTAACAGCCTAATAGGCTTTGCTTAAAACTCCGTTCAAACAATACTAATATTATTTAGTCCTGTCAAGAGAAGGCCACCGGCTGAAACAGTCCATTGTCCTTTAGGGACAATAATCAATGCCATTCTACTCTCTTTTATATGACAATCTGTCCTGTTACTTGTTATCTCTCTTTTTTCGAATGTTCTGTTTTCACTTAAAAGGAGACCCATACCTATCTACATTGCGTTTAGTGTTTAGAAAGACAACTTTCTTTCACATCCTTTTTAGTCAACATTGTTTTTTCGTTAGCACCTCTATATGAGTTGATGTTGATTGTTGAGTAGATAAATTGGAAAATAAGAACATATATTTAGAGAAAAGAACTAAAAGCAGAAGGAAGAAGATTAAAAATTTTAGTTTTTTATTTTTATTTACTTAACCAATTTTTTAAAATTTTGGATTTACCTTATTAGTTTCTCTCTTGACGGTGTTAAAAAATTATGCATGAATTAACTTAAAATTGGTCATAAACAACCTTCCACTCGAGATAGTGATTAAGATGCACAAAATACTAAATTGTTTTCAATACACCATTCACATATTCCAATGCAAATTAACTTTTTGGCTGGGATGGAGTCAAGATTTAACCTAGTGGTGGCAAACATGTATAATAAAAGTAAAACTAGAAAGATGAAGTATAAAGAAAGAATATTTATAGACTTTGAAAAAATGTGAATAATTTTTTTTTAGGAAACGTATTTCTTGTATGCATGTAAAGTACACAAAAAAAAGTATTGGCCATGCTTCTATGATAAAAAAAACTCAGAGACACCAGCCCATCTATTATTTTATTACTCAAATAGAATCAAAAAGGTAATAAGAATTGACTCCAATTTGAAAAGAGTCACTGAGATTGATTTGAGTGAGAATTAAAATAATGAATTTTAGTGTAAAAATTGTTGGACACGTTGTCGTTTGTAGCAAATGTTTTCAGAAAACAAATGCCGGTTGTCTTGAGCCATAAGAATTATAGCAAGTTAAGTTTTTATAATGATGGGTTAAAACATTTAGTTTTTCTTTAGATATGTTCAAGAATTAAGTTTCCAAACTGTATTTGACAAAAAATATATTTGGTATGTGAAGTGAAAAATATAGCTAAAAATACGAGGAAAATGAAAACTAAAAAACCTACTTTAAAAGTCAGGCAAACTGGGATACATGAGATAACAACAGATACATACTGTATAAGCATTATGTATTTTGAATGATCATAGAGACAGGTGAGCTAATTATTGCGGCATTGTTGCACACAGTTGATATCTGCAGCTATACTTTAAGCTTTTTCCACGCCTTTCAACAATTACGCTTTTGTAACATGAAGGGAAGGTAAAATACAGATTATTGTTTTAATGATGGTTTTATTTCTTTCAGAAAGTTTCCTGCAGATTATGTACTGCAAACCTACTTTTTTTGCGCTTTCACTTCTAAAGCATGAAAAATTCGTCCATGACGCTATCAGAATGGTTTCTTATTAATTGGTCAGATGCTGTGAATTGCATGTGCATATTTGCAAGCGAGAGAGAGAAAACTAATGGACAATATTATTGCATTGGAAAAGCTTGAAAGATTACTAGACTAATGAAGGGGTTATATAGGCTAACCCTAATAACACAAAAGGACTAAACTATCCTGTATCATAAACAATAAACTGAAACCCTAAAATTATTTGAGAGCATCGTGAGTTTGCCAAGGAGATAACAATTGCAATGCGGTGGCGCTGAACAGTGCAAAGCGGTGCTGCAAACAGTACCAATCAGAGGGCCGAAACTGCAAACAAGTGCTAACCAAAACTAATGCGAATAGGAAGAAAGAGTATGTTTGAGAAAGAGGAGAATAAACTGCAAACAAAAACTAGAACATGCGAATAGGAAGAAGAACCGATGCCGAACGGATGTAAATAGGAGGAAGAACCGATGCCGAATAGATGCCAAATTTTCGATGCAGATTTTAGAGAATACATTCGGGAGAGAGGAGAGATGCAGTTAAGAGAGGGAGAGAGATGCTATTTGGTTTTGAGAGAGAGAGAGAGAGAGAGAGAGAGAGAGAGAGAGAGAGAGAGAGAGAGAGAGAGAGATGCGAAATCTTTTTGTAGAAGTCTGATGAGAAACTGATGCTATGTAGGAGGTAGTAGAGAGAAACTTTGCCAATGAACGTTACCCTCTAACAGTTACCTTCGATAACAGTAACTTTGATGAATAGTGCCTTCGTGGAATAGTAACCAATGAACAGTGCTGCTGCTAATGAACAGTGCTTCTGATGAACAGTTCATATAAAGTGCCCGGTAAACAGCGGCAAGCCTTAGGCCGCCCGCTGGAGAGCAGATATCTGGCAGGTTTAGATCTTATTGCTCTGATACCATTGGACTTTGCAAATGAGATGGAAAAAACTAACATACAATATTATTGCATTGGAAAAGCTTGAAAGATTACAATACTAATGAAGGGGTTATAGAGGCTAACCCTAATAACCTTAGCAAAACCCTAATAACACAAAAAGGACTAAACTACCCTAAACATAACAACGATAACCTTAGCGAAACTCTAATAACACAAAAGGACTAAACTACCCTGAATCATAAACAATAAACTGAAACCCTAAAAAAATTCTTCACATCAGCAGGGTCATGAATTAGGGTATCTGATATGAGAGCATAGTTTGACATATCTTGCATCTGCCTCTTTGTTCTATTAAGGTGCAAAAGTAAAACTTCCTTGGTTCAGGTTTTTGATGGACATGGAGGAAAGCATGCAGCTGACTTTGCATGCAACCATTTGCCAAGATTCATAGTTGAGGATAAAGACTTCCCAATGGAAATTGAGAGAGCTGTTGCTTCAGCCTTTTTACAAACAGACACTGCTTTCGCAGAAGCTTGCTTGTTGGATGCCGCCCTTGCTTCTGGTACTACAGCATTGGCAGCTCTCGTTGTTGGGAGGTCAGTGTTCTACATATCCACATCTGTCAAGTATTCGTTTGGTTAGGTCAAGTATACATTAGTAGCTTTCTTATTTGTCAAGTAAATATTCTACATATTCTATCATGATGCACACTCTTAAATATAGTCGAAAGTAACATATATTAGACTGTTTGGTGGGACTAGCTCTCATTTGTTTCTTGTTTTGACATTCATTCATGTAATCTTGGGCTGTTAGCTCTAGTGATTCTCTTTTTGTTAGAACACGGTACTGATTGGGGTGGTAGCTGGGCCCCATTAGCTTGTGTATGGCTGAGCCTTTGGTGGATTTCTACTTTTATTTTGTTTCTTGAACGAGCACTTCATGATTATGCAGAAATAGGGACACAAAAGGAGGGGAACAGACCAGTACTATGCCCAGTCTTGTGATTTCTTTCTCTATTTCTTTGGCATGTCCAATTGTGCCTCCAACCCTTGGTTGCACTTAGTGGGAGCTAGTGCTGGCACAAGAGGATATTGAAGAATCCAAGGTTGAAAGCTTCTGTCGGAGCGTGTGTAACAGAATATATGTGTGAATAAATATACTGATTTTTCTGAATTTTTTTTTGTAATTAGTCCTAGTATATATATCAATTCGTAATTTGTGTCAAGCGCAAATATGGTTTAGCAATTATAAGTAAAATAGTAAATATGATTGTTTATACTCAGTACTTGAACAAAGAGAGTTGATAGGTTCTGATAAAAAAAAAAAAAAAAAAGAGTTGAAAGCATAGTTTTGGGTAGTAAATATGATTGTTTTGCTGTAGTCCAGCCAGCCATTAGGGTGCGCGCAGATACAGGATACATCAAATAAATAAACACGCTTATTTAGAGCTTAATAGCAGGATCCTCTTATCGAGGCGGTGAAGCCATCTCATAAACACTCTCCCGCGCTCCCAAGTCAGAATATCTGAGGGAACTCGCTCCCATCAGAAAAGGAGCTCGCTATATTAACTAGGAAACTAGGATAGAACATCTCTCCCGGAAGAAAACAAAAGAAAAGATCAAACAAGAGAAAACATGAAATAATGACAAGATACTAGGACCAAGGTTGTCAAAATCGTACGATTCCCAATACGAATCGTACGATTCAATTCGATTCACTACTCTATCGATACGAACTGCACCACAGAATCGCAAACATAATATAATCGGAGCAGAATTACGGAATCGATTCTAGTATCGTACGATCCACATACGATTCGTATCTCCTGAATCTGGGTCGGGTCTGTTGGGCCCAAAAAAAAAAAAGCTTTTGAGAGGGAATTTTTCGCAATTTTCAGCCCTAAAAATGTGTCGAAACCCAAATATAACACTCGACACTCAATTTTTTCGAAGTTAATTGGGATTTCGAAACCTGTTTTCATCATCTAGGGTTTCGACTAGATGGGCTGGCTTCCGATTCCCATGTCTGAGGTGCTTTTCGATCTTCAACAACAGTAAAAGGAGGGAGATCGATCGGAGTTTTTGGGATTTTGAAGTGTGCTGCAATCGTGTCTTCTTATTTTCATCTTCTCTGCGCTCTATAGTGTTGTCGATTTCTACAGACTCCAGGGCAAGGCCACCCACAATTCACAGTATATTTACTTCGGAGTAGTAAATAACCCATCTACTTCTAGGATTCATGTACATTTTATATTATTTTATTTGTCCACTAAGATCATTCACAATTTAATATTTCTGATCTTTGGAACCCTTTAACAATTTACTCATAGTTTGTCCACTCCTTTGAATACTTTTTTTTGGTATGATAGAAAAATATTTTTGTGGTGATATAAGCTTAATTATATATCTTTTCATTGTAGATGCATAGACTTACTTTCTAATTCAATTTTGAGAAATTGACCAAATCGTTACGATTCACGATTCGATACGATTCCCGATTCTGAAAAGGGTCATTTCAATTCTCGATACGATTCACGATTTGACAACCTGGACTAGGACTAGATCAATATTAACTCAAATTTGCTCAAGTACTTAGTATAACAAAACCAAACCAAACCAAACCAAACCGAGCGCTATGTCCCAATCAAATGGGGTCGGCTACATGAATCCTTTTTTTTTTCCATTGAGCTCTTTGCATGGATAGACATGGACAAAGGCCCAACCTATACATACAGTGATACAAATTGGGGTCATCCGTTGAAAGCCACTAGTTTATTTATACCACTAGTGGCTGTAATTGGTTACCAGTAGCTGTAATTGGTTACCCAATAGCAGTTGATGGTGCCCTGGTTGGGTAAGAGCAGGTCAGGTGTATATCGCCACAGAACAACAGCTGCGTCTGGGTTTGATATAGAATCTCTGAAGTATGAGAGTTGCCACCAAAATCCTAAGGCTTTGTTTGGATTTTGGATCTTGGATTTGTGGATGGAAAACAAAACAAAAATATTTGGTTATGTTCGAATATCTTTACCCACATAAATGTTCTCTCCCCTTTCCCTCAACCAACCTGTTCTTTTGTTTGAGGATTCCTCAACTAATTGGTGCACTTAAACTAGACCTGTGCACAGCCTAAATACTATTTGGTATGTGGGACAAGCATAACAATATGGTGTCACCCAGGGGGAGTATGTGTGTGTTGTGTACTTTTTGAGATTTTTTCCTTCATTTTGCTGATCTTTTGTATCTGGTGGCAGTTCTCTGATTGTGGCAAATGCGGGAGATTGCCGAGCAGTGCTTTGTCGCCGAGGCAAAGCAATTGAGATGTCGAGGGATCACAAACCTGGTTGCTTCCATGAACGGAAGCGCATTGAAGCTTTGGGAGGATACGTGTCTGACGGTTACCTCAATGGACAACTTAATGTCGCTCGTGCTTTAGGAGACTGGCACATGGAAGGACTAAAGGGCAACAGTGGTGGTGGCCTGCTTAGTGCAGAGCCCGAACTTAAGACCACAAGACTAACAGAAGAAGATGAATTTCTCATCATTGGATGTGATGGAATCTGGGATGTGTTTATGAGCCAAAATGCGGTGGATTTTGCTCGAAGGCGGCTTCAGGAGCACAATGATCCTGCCATGTGTAGCAAGGATGTGGTTGAGGAGGCTTTGAAGAGGAAGAGTGGTGACAATTTGGCAGTGGTGGTGGTGTGCTTCCAACCCCAACCACCGCCTAACTTGGTGGTGCCCAGATCCAAAGTGCACCGGAGCATTTCTGCCGAGGGTTTGAAAGAATTGCAGAGCTTTTTGGATAGCTTGGAAACTTGAGATGGTGACGAATGCTTATTCTTCTTCTATCTTCTTTGTTTAATCTAATTTTCCTGAGTTCTCTTTTTCCTCTTTTGCTTTTCCTCTGTTTTTGGAGAATTACATCCTGTACTCTAAGATGTTTTGGAGAGCCATTGTCCAAACTGTAACATATGCGGCGGTAGCAGCACATTTTGTTGTGATTACTTGACTCTTATTTTATTGACAAACTTGTTCTTCTTGTTAGAATCTTAAATCTTGCGGGTGAACCTTTGTAACATGTTCCGAGGGGTTTTCTGTGAAGTAACTTTTCAAGTTTGACTCCGCAACATTGTTTCTTGATGTTCTGAGGTAGTACTTTCTTGTGAAAATTTATCTGTGACTGAGCATATAAGGCGTCCGTACACATCAGCATATGGAAACTTTACTAGGTAGACTTTATACTACCAAAACTTCTGCTGACAGCCAGAACGTAAAACCTCCGTTAGATCCTTATGACATGAATCTGATTAGTCCTTGACAGAGCTCAATTGAGCAAACAAATACATATAGCTGACCATAATTAGTTTAAGATTTTAGGCTCGGTTTGGTTTGATTTAAGTACTACTTTTAGTGAAAGAACAACTCCTATTTCAAGTGAGTACTTCGAAATAAAGAAAAGTTGCATTGAACTATTTGATTCTCGTTTGCATTGAACTATTTGATTCTTGTTTTGATACACAGATTGCCATTGTTGGTTCTACACTTCTGCATCATACTGATGGTGTGTTAATGCTAAGTTGCCTTATACTATTCGTTGGAATGCCGCTTTCTGTATCATACTAATGGTGCGGTAATGCTACGTTGCCTTGTACTATTTCATTCGAATTGCCGGTGTTGGTTCTGGATGCATGTCAATGTTGTTTTATCGCTACGTCGCCTTGAACTATTTGAATCTTGTTCTGGTACACAAATTGCTGGTTTTAGTTCTGTATTCTTACTACTGGTGTTTTATTGCGGCTCCTCTTGTATGTGCTTGATTCTTTTGCTTCTGTCTGTAATGCTCCTCTGCTACTGCCCCTGCTATCAGACTGGTTTTAAAAGTTTGTGGTCGTTTGCTTTCATGCTATCGAGCTACCGATAGACGTGGTTAAAGCAAGTTCTTCAATTCCTGAAGTCTGAGAAAAATGCAGTCTGCTTTCCATTAGATAATCAAGTATCAACCAATTCACATAACCCATAGTCTCACCCGTGGCCATCCCTTTGCCGCCAAATGAGTTTTTATGGCAGCAGTGGGTTTCATGAATCATAAAGGTGTTAGTAATTGGGTGGTTGCAGATTTGCATCGCCGTTTTCATTTTCTCCGACCCTAGTCCATCTATCTCTTCTTGCACCTTTTCCCACGTTCATCCTTCTAGCGAACGTCGTTCACATGGGTTGTGCATGCTCTCTTCTTTGTGTTTTTGCAGGTGATCTTATTGAAGTGGTGCAGTATATAGTTGCTGGCTTGTGAGTTCAGGTTTAGGATTTTTTGTCCATTCATTGCATATACAGTATTATATATGGCTTACACAATACTGCCCAAAAGCTCCCAGGTCATTGCACAAACTTATGGATATTATTTCTGTACATGATTGTTATATTTTCCGTACATGATTGTTATATCAATCAAAGCAATTTACCGCGAACTTTACAGTTTTCATTTATTGTCATAACCCGCACTTTTAAAAAGAAAATCGATCTATTTAAAGCCACGATCATGAGCAAGTGCATTAGAAATAAAATAGGTCAGTGGCATTTTCAATACTACCTCATTGCAGTGAATCAAGTCTTGGTAGTTTAGTAATTGAATCAACTAATCTTGCATTGTAGTATTTTGAAAATTGTTCATTGCTGTTCATTTATTGAAGAAGAAAGATGATTTTCTTACTAGATTTATGACATGGTTCGATTTAACTTAATTTTCTACGGGGCTAATGTACGCATTAGGTTCCAGCTACAAGTTGAACGGTTCGTATCACATTTTAGAGATCGGGACGAGGCCACGTGGAAGGAAAAAGTTTTCAACGTCCCTCAAACATGATTGAGCACGATTTTGAACCGCACAAACATTTAGGGTCTACAAACTTAGGAGTGAACCTCACATGATTGTGATCCAGAATGCCCTTCAATCAAGCCATAGGGGCATTGAAAAGAAAAGAGAAAGGATTGTTCCACAAATTGACACAGCGGTGACTTTTAATATTTTTTATGATTTTAAAAATTTTGTTTAATAAAACTAAGCAAGATCTATCAAACAAGATCATTATTGAATATATAATTTAGCATAACTTAAAAATTATAGATGATTTTTTTGAGATGTGTGGATGGTGATTTTGGATATTCATTTTGGGACGGAGGGAGTAAAAATTTAAAAGAGTCTTAACAGTGTCAACTCAAATATCATACGGTTTTAAGCAGGTCGGAGTTAGCGTCTAAATATTTGGCACATTATATTATATAAAAGGTTTCTTGACATGAACCAAAAAAGACACGAAACTCCAATTGACGCGATACGAACACGATAGAATGTTTATGCCTAGTTATCGTCAATGTACCATCCTCGCTTTTCGGAATCGGGTTTGGGCGATAACTGCCAGACTGACCCTAAGACAGGCCCAATGAGCAGCCTAACTATCATAGGCCGAACTCCGAAACTTCCCCTTCTTAAAGTAAAGTAAATGACATCTTAGATATTGGGCCCAAAGCCTTGACCGGATCCTAATGCCGAAATCACATGACCCGAATATCCATTTGGCTTGGGTTCTTCAAAAATGTAGGCCTAGGCTGGGTTGAACATTTTCAATGTTTTTCTATCTGATTGCGTTTGTTTGGGCTTGGTGAATATTCTATAGTAACATTAGGCCCCGTTCTGCAACACCTGACTTAAACTTTGCAAAGACGCACAAAGACAGGTTGTAATGGATGCACACATTCTTAAGTCGGGTCATTCCAAATAATTTATCGAAACTTAGATTCGGTAATGTGAAATGACATTCTTAAGTCGAGTTGTTTCAAGCCCTTCTTCTCTCCCCCACCTTTTTTTGACCCACCCTTTTTCTCCTCCGTCTCCACCCCTCCGCCTCCACCCTTCGTTGCCCTCTACCCGTTGCTGCTGCCTCCAGCCTTCTACCTTCTGCACCTCTACCCGTTGTCGCCGTCTACACCCTCTGTTTTGGGTCAGATCTAGTGAAGGTTTGCATATAGGAGTTCCGGCTTGAGCCCTTTGCGAATAAGCTGTCAGTTTTCCTATGCGGTAGATTTCGTCGACAAGTTACTCTCCTAGAGTTTTTTATTTTGTGTTTTCCCTTATTCAGTTGTTTTTAGATTTAGTGTTTCTCCTCTAAGAGGATTGATCTCCCCTGACATCCCTTGTGGTTGTGATGTACTGATGATTTTTTGCGCTTTCTCTGGTTTGAACTGTGTTCCTTAAGGTTTCTCTTCTACCAAAATTTGGACAAGCACAAAAGTAGTCGTAACTCCTAAGTTGAATAGACTTGCTTTTGCAGTACGTGTCAAGGCCGATTTCTATTTTTTATAGATTAAGCCGTGACAGTCTGTTTTTTGGAGGTTCATTCTTGTAATTTTCTATGAAATCATTGTATTGCCTTGAGGCTCTTGAAATGATATTGACTGCTCAAAAAAATAAAATAAAAAGAGAATACAAAATATAATAGAAAATTAAATAGAATTTATGTGCTTGAATATTATCCCCATCCCTCACAGATCAATATAGTATTTGATAACAAATCTTGCGACTTGATGCCTTTCATTACATGACTCACCTTTTTAACTGGCAATCCAACAAGTTTCATTTCTTGTTAGATTAACGACTTGTGGAAATCTACTTTTTTGCAAAGAAATTTCTCATCATGTCCATTCTTGCCTGCATCTCTAGATATTTGAACACACCAACAACAAAAAAAATGATAGTAAGGCCAAGGACTCCGCCAACGTAGTCGTACCATTTGATTTTCATGGAGGATTTTGTTTTTGACCCATTGGGACTTGGCGCGGGAGCCAAAGAACGGATCGAGCCTCCCCCTTCCCCGCCTTTTAACAATCGAAATCCCTCTCGCAACTTGCGTGATTCATGAAATAGTGCAAAGTCCTCCTTTTCATGGCTACGAATCACGTTGAGTTCCCCATTTTCTTCACCTGTGGGTAGAGCCGGACTTTTCTGGATCTTATCACCTTCATTGCTTAGATTAGAGATGGCTTTTCCATCCACATTTGTGAGAATTTGAAGAGAAACGAGGAGGGCAACAAGGAAGAGTGTTAGGGTAATCATGGTTTTGGCCATGCTCGATCTCTGTGTCGTGGAGAGAGAGAGAGAGAGAGAAAGAGAGAGATACAACATTATGCTGAAATTGAAGGAAACATCCAAATTAGATGAAACGAAATTTGGAAATAGGATCCAACCCCGCTAAAATTTGCTGGAAAATCGAAAACAACTCCGTCTTTGACTTTTTATAGCTAGAGAGAAAAAAGTTGACTAATCTGGGGATCATTGAATTAGGTCTCCATTCTCAACGTAATCTATGCTAATAATAACACCTCCTCTGTATGTAACCTTCCAAGTTCAAAATTCTTTTGTTCCCAATTTTTCCGCCGGGAGAAAACATCTTGACTTTGAGCGACGAATGTGAAATTGTGAGTTTGGATTAGGGGTGTACACGGTCCGGATCAGATCGGATTGGCATGAATCCAATCCTAATCCGCGAGTCATGGTTTTTAGAAAATATAATCCGTGTCCGGACCAAAAGTCTCACGGTTCGGTTCCAATCCGATCCACGAGTCACAGATTGGTTCCGGTTTTATCCACGGATTACATGTCATACGTAAACAAGTAACAAAAAATTTCATCAATATAAAATCCTGAAAAATTCAAGGTAGAAAACAAAGAGACCTTAGATGGAGCATGTGATGACACAACCAAAGCCTAAACAAGCAGCAGTGGAAAACATGCAGCTTAGTTCAGTTACATAGTGGAATAGAAAGAAAGACCGTTTAATAGCCAAAAAAAAAAAAAAAAAAAGTGAACACCTACTAAATTCAATGAACAATTACTGAATTGATTAAAGTCCAATACAAATGAACGATAGTGGGATTAATACACCAAATGGGATAACAATTTACCTTCCAGATTTTATAGGAGATAACATTATAACCCTATATCAAATTGACAATATTTATGAAAGTGGTAAAATTATTTATACATACATACATACATATATATTTATTTTTTTAAAATTATATATAATAAAAATCTCACGGTCCGGATCGGTTAATCCACGGTTTCAAAATCAAAATTCATGTCTGGACCGCGAGTCATGCTTTATTATTTTTTGGATCCGTGTCCAGACCATTAATCCACGGTTAAAATCCAAAACGTGTGGATCGGTTTGGTCCGGACCGCATTCACGATTCACCGGTTTTTTTGTGCAGCCCTAGTTTGGATAGCCGTGGCTGTTGAAAAATAGAGGCGTTACTTAACAATGAGTTTTCGTGGGTTAAGTCGCCCCTAAAAATGTTTTTTGATGAAAACATCTTTAAAAAATTATTTGCTGCGATAATTGAATTTGTTTTTTTAATGACTCCTTTTGAAATTTGGTCTGCGAAATTAGAGAACGGGTCCGATGATTTACTGTTATGAGTGAAAAAGGTAGACAAAACATGTAAGGCACCCTACATCGCCCTTTCAATATTTATTTTTCAAATTAACCTTTTGTCAAAATTATGCATGGCTAGGGAAATAATAACTAAAATGGATAATATTTACCATGGGAAAGAATCAAGGGTATAAACGATAAGATGGCATAGCCTACTTTTTTTTTTTTTTTTTCCGTGTATTATGCTGAAATTGAAGAAGCATCCAAATTAGGCCCATGAAATAGGATCCAACTCCGCTAAATTTTTCTGGAAAATCAAAAACCACACCGTCTTTGACTTTGACCTTTTATAAAGGAGGCGTGATTGCCGATAGCATTTGCTAAATCCTTCATATGCAAGAATTAGAACACAGTCTTAAGGTGTATAAGTAATGGAAAAAAGAGAAACAAAGAAGATAGAGGTCTAGTTTGGCAAGTTTAAAAAATCTCATTTTTCTTAGAATCAGTCATAGTTTGCGTTTTGATCTCCTAGCTCTCATCGACCAGAAGAATTTGAAAAGAAAAAGAAAAATATAAAGACTATATTTCAACATCGAGCGAAATATATACAAGAAAATAATTTTACGTTATCGTATATAAAGTTGTGCAAATGTTTTATAGTTAATTTTAGGTAAGCAATTTTTCTGTTTAAGAGAATAAGACAGCAATAAAACCCTGGTCGAAATTAAGTTGGAAAAAGTACGCTAAATAAAAACCCAAAGCAAGTGAAGAAAGTGCTCCGAAGATATATTCCTCACCACACATGGAGCTTTAGCTAATCCATAATAGCAACTGAAATTCTTTGGGAAAAATTTGATAAGCAGAGTGGTGGTCACTTTAAAAAAAAAAGGAAAATAAATCTCTGGCCACTTTCAACAAAAAATAAAACAAAAGGTGGAAACTTTAAATTTAGTGGAGGGTCTGACTGTATTGAAATGATGATTGCTATAATTAAGGGACACAAAATACTTGCAGCACCCCACATTCTTGGGGTAATTATTTCACGGTGTTGGGGCACCACCCAACACCACCACATTCTTTTTGGCAGCACATTTTTATAGGATATACATACTTAGTTGTGGGTTCCACAGAAATATGTCGTAGATAAAGGTTCCCGGGTCTTGAATAATTTTTCACTTTCTCGAGACCCCACTTTCAAATTATTCAGGCCTTTAGTGTTTTGGTGAATAGACATTTCGAAACCCATTATATAAACGAGAGATTGTAAAGATTATATAAATGAATGGAGGCCCTATTTTTTGAATTATTCATGTTTTTTTTTTTGTTTTTGTGATAGTGAATATATATTTCAGAACCCCTTATCTGAACGAAAGATTGTAACACGTAGTCGAAACTTATTTATTTCATTTATGGAAATAAATATGGTCAAAAATCATGTCAAACGGCATCCGATCAATTTGTTCTTCCATATGTGGTAAATGTTCTTGACAAGTTTTGAAAAATGAACGGTTAATTTCCACTTGTTGAGGTGGTCCAGAAAGAATAATGACATATACACACCCCCTCTGCAGAGTATGGTAGGAAGGGTGTGTCCGAATCATTTTTGGTCCAGAAAAGGGCCCAACAACAATTTGGAAGGAACCCTCCCATCCTTTTGGTAAGCTGAAAAGAACCCAGCTTTAAAACATGTACGCTGAATACTGTGACTCTACAAAAGGAACAAAAAGTGCAGTGCAAAAGTAATTGGGACGTCCTTCTCTCTCCACCAACAAACAGGTAGAGAGAGAGAGAGAGAGAGCTTAAAATGAAGGAACTGTAGGACAGGAATTGGGTCTCAAGAATGGAGGGAGGAGAGAAGAACAAGTTAATGAGAGGGTTTAGCGAGCGTTGGAGGAACAGCGGGAGAGAGGTTTTTTCACTGTCCTCCAACGAAGAAGAAGACGACGGGGAAGCACTGAAATGGGCAGCTCTGGAAAAGCTACCGACGTTTGTGAGGATAAGGACGGGGATTCTGAGTGAAGATGAGGGACAGATAAGAGAGATTGATGTCAAGAAACTTGGGGTGATAGAGAAGAGGAATTGGGTGGAGAGGCTTGTGAAGATTGCCGATGAAGATAATGAGAAGTTCTTGTTGAAGCTCAAGGAAAGGATTGACAGGTAATTAATACTACTATTTTTTTTTTTTAATGAAAGATGAGGATTTGTTTATGTTTGTCTTTCTTGTTTTTTTTGTAACTGTCTCAACTAATTCCAAAGTCATTATGTTAACGATCGGAGATTCTGATGGCTCAAGGTTTAAAATGTTTGACCTATGTAAGATTCGAACATGACAGAACATGAAGGACAAGCTTTCTTCTATAAGAAGTGGTTTCTTATGTTTCCCGAAAGTGCTAAATACGAATTTCGAGATAGGTCATTCTCTTCACATACATCAATTATTTTTAACACTTTTAGTCCTTTTAACAGTTGTGCTAAAAACGAGAAACTGTCTCTCACTTGACCAAATCCCTTGGTGTTAGGATTTGCTTATGTTCGTGAACTAATATTGTCTTATCTTCAACTTATTGTCATGTAACTTTCTTAATTTTGGATCAACTTTTTTTCTCCAAAAATAACAAAATTTTTAGCTCATTAATTTGGTATTCTATAAAATTCAGTCTCTTTTAGTACTTTTTCGATTCGTAGAAAGCTTTAATTTGTTCAAAAGAAAATAAAAACATAAAAATTGAGACTGAGATTGATTTTAGATACTTAAAGTTTGTTTTATGACTTCATTTGGTGAGATCTTTTAATGATTTTGTTTGTTTTGGTTTCCTCCATATTTCCCCCCCCTTGAACTTGTTGTTGCAGAGTTGGGATTGTTCTTCCGACAATTGAAGTGAGGTTTGAGCATTTGAATGTTGATGCAGAGGCCCACGTTGGTGGCAGAGCACTGCCAACAATTTTAAACTTCTTTGTTAATATTTTCCAGGTAAATTTCCTTTATCATATCACAACGACAAGGTAAATATATAAACACGTACTATTTTTTTGGAATAGGATCCTCTCCGGTCTCTACTTTTTGATCGGAGGAAACAATCAAAATCTGGACCGTCCTCTTCTCGGGAAGTGTTTCTCAGCAAATCCAAACCATTGAATGTAGCAATGGATGAAGCAGATTGCAATTGTCTATTCCTATCCAAATTTAGGATCAGAGAGGATCCAATTCCTTTGTTGAATATCACTTCGAAATGTGCAATATTTATATTATTCGATTTACATTAATAAAAGAGCGTTTTTGATAGCGAAATTTTGTATAAGTTCACCTGATTTAATTAGTCACATGTAGTGAATGATGCACTTGATAATACAGACAATAATGTCAGCAACACAACATTATTTCAGAGTTGATCGGAGCCATTCAATTTATTTTAAATAATATTCTAAGTGTCCTATCTAAAAAGCCAGCTCATATTTTGTTAAGTGCTTCGATTTATTCAGTTTTTATCCCAGTGAATTCACGGATGGTACTCTATCAACCCTTCTCCTATATTTGAAGGAGCTAATTTTTGCAAGAACTCTTGTTTTAAAAAATTAAAGCGGCTCCAGTCATTTTTGTAGGACCCCAAGATGGGCCCCTTACCATATGGTGTATATGGTGTATATTTGTTAAAAAAAATACCAAATGAGTATCCCTAGTTTCTCCTACTTGTCACTAAGGTATTTTCTTACAGAGCCATTAATAATCAAACATAATGACTTTCCCGGCCGTTTCATTGACTTGATTTTTTGGCTTTTTATGTTTTTCAAGACAAATCATCTCATCACATATTTTTGTTAAAAAAGCTTTAAAAATAAAAAAAAACTTTGGACAATCTAGTGTTAACCATGAGCTAAAAATTTCTTTCTGTCAATTTCTCTAAGACTTGTTTGGCTTATTGTTTAGATCCTAATCTGAAATGATATCTCCGTGGTTGTATCATCTCACATGTTTGATAGCGTTATCCATAGAAATTATGCTAAGCTTGGAATCTCTCTGTGCAGGGATTCTTGAATTATCTCCATATTGTTCCAAGTAGGACGATGCCAATGGCAATTCTCCATGATGTGAGTGGAATCATCAAGCCTAGCAGGTGAGAACCAAAATAAAAAAAAAAGCTCCAATGTCTAGTACAAATTCCACCTAGCAAGGTGGAAAAAAAACATGGACTGGGGTTTGAGGGGTTCAAGCACACCCCTTTCAGTTCAAAAAATATACACTGATATTGTATACATTTTTACGTATAAATTAATTAATTGATGTTTCTATAATCTTGTCTGCACTGATTCACTGATGGAAGCCTAAGTAATGAAAATTTACTTATATTTGTGAGTGAGTGAATAATTTAGCTCAACAAAACAACTTAAATTAGGCCCGATAAATTTTCAGCTAAAGTAAGCATCTTTATTTGAAATAGTGTTTTTGTACTAAAAAATTCTTTAAACACATTTTTTGTCACTACTAACCTGAAATCCTAGAGTCGCCCCTTGTAATTAATTGGAATAGTTCTCATTTCATGATTATCTATATTTTGCAGAATGACATTGCTTTTAGGGCCACCAAGCTCTGGAAAGACTGCATTGTTGCTAGCTTTGGCCGGAAAACTTGATCCTAATCTGACAGTAAGTAGTACATTTTTTTAAAACCGACACTTACACACATTGTCGCCTGGGTTTATTTTTCAAGGCGGGGGACCCGGGAATCCTGTAGTGCATTAAATGCGTTGTACCGTACAATGCAACATTCTAGCCGTCCAAATAAGTTTGAAAAAAGGGTTGAACAAGCCTAGCTAATTGGTTGATCAATATAGAGATATGGGCTATTGGAGTATTTGTTTCAAGGACTAGAGGCCGGATTGGGCTATTTATCCCTCACCTCTCCTAATACCATGTTTGTGTGTTTTGTAGTCCCCGGACTATTAGTCCCTACTGGACAAGTAATCCTTTAAACAAGGGACAAACCAATCTCGAGGCTCATTTGTTTTCTCATAGATAAAAATATGGGATATAGAATCCTTAAGATATAGATGGGATACAAACTCCCTTGAGATATAGAAATGGCGGAGAGAGGGCTGGCCCAAGAATTTGGAGTACCCTATGCTTAGTCTAAAAAATGTGAGTATAACATTTAAATAATTTTTTCAACAACAATCACAATACGAGAAAGCCAAAACAATATATAGTTCTACTAATCATTGTGTAATAACAGAAAAGTTAAAGCACAAAGTTTCTAAATATATATCACGCATGAATATCACTAACCGATAATCAAATAATCAATACTAATTAATTAAGAGGGGGAGCTTTGCATCACACTTGCACCTTGACAAAAACCAAAACAAAACAACTTCACACATTTAATGACATGGAGGGATGCAAGGTCATTACAATTGTTTAGGCCTTTTTCTAAGTAAGATTGGACCTTTTTTTTTGTTAAGTCAAAAAGAGTTCTACTCAAACCTATTATGAAAAATATGGGAGCGCCTCCAAAATTTGGACTTTTTGGAGTGTCCTAGGCCTAGGCCCAAGGCTGGGCCGGCCCTGGGTGGAGAGGAAAGAAATCTAGTGTTTGTTTTGGTTGGGATTGTGGCAAGCATTTCTTATTTTATCCTCACGCAAATCACAAGAGGACAAAATGCAGAGGGCAAACTGTCACATTAGTACCTTTTAATGGAGGGAATACAAAATCCCACTTCTCCTAGGAGATTCCATATCTCGGAATATAGGCTTTGTTGGAATATATAATCTCATCCATAATGTGATAGTAAACGCAGAACTTTAGGACCTATGACATTATATATTCAATTCCATCCGCAAATTCCACCCACAAATCCCTCCAGACAAGCATACCGACGACTAGTGGTAAACTTACCAAAATGACCCTTAAACGCCTTAGGAAATATTTAAAACACTAGCATGAACCCGTGCTATGCACAGAGACATAAATTAAAATGTTGTGCACATAAATGCATGGGATAAATTATCGCAACCAAGTTTCTCCATCACGTCGCATCCAAGTTCCTTCTCACGAAAATATAAAATGACTTGATCGTGCAAATGTTGCACACGATTAATATAAAATTTTATCAAACAAATTCATCTTTATTTAAAGTGTGAACATTCATAAACAAACATGTAGAAAAAATAATTCAAGCAAATAAAATTGTCATCATGAGTTCCCGAATGCCTTAATGTAACAAATAAAAGATTAGCCATAAAGACCCCGCTGATCCTGTGTAATTCCTCGACATTCCTACATATATAAAATTAAAAAATAATTAAATTCATGACATATTAGGCAGCCATTAGTTCATGACATAGAATGAAGACAGCTGTATTTATTACCATTGAAAAGGTGCAAACATTCTTCTGACCAGTCTATTTTAAACACAAATGTCACCACATGAGTACATTGTTCATGATATAATGGTTTTGAGGGGGTAAAATGAATATGTATGCGCGATCATGATATTGACACATTACACGCGATTTTCCAACATTCAAAATTTATGAATGGTATAACCACTGATATTCATACACATATTCATAGATTTTGATAAACAGAAAATAGCAAGGGCGTCTGATTGGGATGAATTTTGCGTCAAAGAGTAGATGAGAAATAAAAAAAAACTGTACTAAAATAGTATTTTACAAAAGATTTACCTTTCAAAGAACAGATGAGGAATTGAAGCTGCTACTGTACTACCTCTGATCTTCCCCTTGAAGATGGTCTCTGTCCCATATGATTGCCCATAACTCTTCTCTAATTCTTGACCACGTGATTATAGATAGAATTTTCTACAACTTATTCTGCAAATTGTAGAGTAAAAAATTTCGGTTATGTAATTTCTCGGTTATATAGTATAAAACTTTTGTTATGTAGAATTTTCTTCAATAATATAATAGATTCCCCAAATGGTTGCCCAAAGGTTTGGTATTGTTTCCAAAATGTGAAAAAACTTTCGGTTACAAACTAAGAAAATTATTCTTTTGAGATTTGGAAAATCTCACAAATCCAGGGATATATAGATTCAGGTCTTCAGATTTCCTTTATGAAATTGTTCATTTAAAAGTGTTCTAAAGTTTGACATTTTATATTTACTACGGTTTCCTTTAGAGAATCATTTAAAGTTGTAATGGTTCAAGTTTTAAGATTTCCTTTCTAAAGTTTGTTCCCCTAATGAGAACGCAGCTAAAGGAAACCATGGCAGTGACTAAAGGAAACCATTTTGTTGAGGTACACAGCCAAAGGAAACCATTTTGATAATTTACGTACTTTTGTAAATTTGGAATGATTTCATTTGGGAATTCAGTAAAGAATTATTAGAGCAATAATTGATATTGTTTTTTGAATTTTCAAAATGACCTCTAAATCTCAATTACCATTTAGGGCTTTGCTAAAAAAGTGCAAAAAATTGGGGGACACGTGGCAAGCTCAGGAAGCTCTCCTCACCAAAAGTCATCCTGCAATAATATAGTAATAGATTAGGGCAATTCTATGTAAATAAAATTTATTCTTTCTAGTTGAAAAAAAATACTTTTTCCACCGACCTTGATTAAAAAAAGAAGAAGTTATGCTACATATTATCATTTCATACCATTTTTTTAATAGCCTTCATTAAAAATGTTTATTTTAATAATACAACATTTTACAAAACAGCTAAAGAGAACTTTTTATAGCAACCTTGTTAAATAAAAACCCTATGTTATTGTTTATTATTTGGTACCGAAAAAGAACGTTTTCTGCCAACCTTTTAAAAAAAGAAAACTGATATAGTTTCATTATTTCGTACAAACACAAACTGTTTTACAAGCATTGACAAAAAAACTTATATTACAGTTCATCATTTTGTAAAATGAAAAAACTTTCTTTTTTTACTTACCCTTACGAATAAATTTATCATTTTGTACAACAATGATTTTTTTTTTTTACAAACCTAGATGAAAAAACTTACGTTATAGTTCTTCATTTTTTCAAGAAAGAGAAAATTTTCATTAACCCTTATTATAAATTACACTTTATCGTTCATCATTTGGTACAAAAAAGAACTCTTTTACAATCCTTTATGAAAAAACCTCCTTGGAGAATAAATATGTTATCCTTCGACAAATTTTTTTTAGAAAACATAAACTTATCATGTATAGCAATAAAACCAGTACATTCATACAAATGACTCCTATTCCAAAAGATAGCACATTGCAAATCGGCAAATAAAAGGAAGCCCCACCCTAGACAAGATCAAAGAGACATCCCAACAAACTCAAATGAAAAACACAACCCATGACATCAATGCTGAACACTCGATCCATAAAACTTGCAAAACAAAGATTAGGAGCAAAAGGACTAGAGAAATCATTGAAATGCACAACGTTAATAGATGCGATAAGCGCGAGGGTCATCTTCAATAAACTTTACTCATTTTGTACCCAAACAAACCTTTTTTTTTTTTTTCTCCAAACGTTGATAAAAAGCCAACTTATGTTTGAAGAAGATGATAAAAAAACATGGAATTATATTTGCAGCGTTTGAATTAAAAAATGGGTGAATACCCAAACATCGGTTCGACCATCCGTCACATTCGTACCAGTTTGTTTGCCCCAACTTAACTAGGAACTGGAAAAAATATATTTCTTTTAAACCAAGTTCAGTACTCATAATCAGTTGCAAAAAGCGGGAATATTGGTTAGAATTAGTGCTAGAAATTGTAGTATTTCTTTTCTTGAATCAATATCCTCGCCATTGCTCTGATGTTTCCCCTTTCAATTACAGTTCCCATTTTCGTCTCAAACTCTTATCCAGTAATTTAGGTAGTAGTAACTGAAATTGCAGAATGAGAAAAAGATAGATGCTTGGCTTCGTGGGCTCATTGGTAGAATGTAAGTGATTCTTGCAGCATCGATTGCTATGTACACCAGGTGTTTGATTGGATTCCTCTGTGGTTTTCGGTGTGGGGATCATATGTTTCTGGGCCTTCTTTCGTTAGTCGTTGTTGTGCTAGGCACCACGCTGGACTCAGATCAAATGGGAAGGGTTTGCGTGACAGAAGATAAAATATTTTGGTGGTTGATATGTTTTGGCAGTTTGGTCTGATGGGATAACTGGCACCCAATTGGGTCTTCGTTCCTACATTATGGTGATCGAGTGGTGTATCACATGGGTAGGCCTCTCACATCTAAGGTTTCTACTTCAATTCTTGATGGAAGTTGGAATTGGCCAAGGGGCAGGAATGCAACTTACCCCAGCACGTATGTGTCCCCTTGACCAATGGATAGTATGATACTAGATCCGCCTAGGATGCTGCCAGAGTCGTAAAACCAGTAGTTGGTTGGGCTCACATAGTTTGGTTCAACAATCATGTTACTACGTAAATCTAATAAAAGCATGGTGCTAAGGCTCTCTTTCTCAGCCACTAACAGAATTTTCCAGCTCAAGAAAGGGGATGAAACTGATATGTCAGGTGCTGTTTTATTAACTTCTTCGCCCAGCTGAGAATAGAAGAATGAGTGAAGTTTGGGACAAGCCCAATGGATTTCTCTAGAGTTGAGTTTATTTTTGCTAGTATTTTTTTCATTGGCATTCTCTCTTTGCTTTGTTTTTGATTGTCTGTTGCTGGCTGTAGCATAGTCCAGGTTTTACTCTTGTATTGTTGGTTTGCTCTTAAGTTTATTCCCTTGGCCTCTTCTTTTGGGGTTCTTTAATAAGAATTATCCAGCCAAATTTCAAGTTTTAGGAACTTGATTCATTTTGTGATCTTATATGAATTTGATGGACCAATTTTCTATTACAGGTTTCAGGGACTGTAACGTACAACGGTCATGGAATGGATGAGTTTGTCCCCCAAAGGACATCAGTCTATACAAGCCAGCATGATGTGCATATAGGAGAACTGACAGTGAGAGAAACACTGGCCTTTTCAGCTAGATGCCAAGGGGTTGGACCTCGTTATGGTTTGTGATTAGTCAGATTTAATCGATGACTTCATAGTAGTATGCATTTTTATTTCTATAATGGTAATCGGTCTCATTTCGTTGTAATTTTTGGCCTTTTCTTTCATAGAAATGCTGACAGAACTGTCCAGGAGAGAGAAAGAAGCCAACATTAAACCAGATCCCGATCTTGATATTTACATGAAGGTAAGCAAATAGATGATGACAAGTTTCGATGATTAGTTCTGTGGCCTAACAATTTCCAATACCGTCTTTAAAAACAAAAAAAAAAAAAAATAATAGAAAACTCAATGTGTTTACATCGTTTTCTCGAGAATGGTTCGGATAATTCTGAAAAATACTTTTTTGCTAAACATACTTTTCTACTTTCCTCTGCGTAGTTGCGGTGAATCAGTGGTGCTTTCATTATATGCTAATAAGCTGTACCCTTGTAACAATGCAGTCAGCATCTCTAGAAGGTCAGAAAGCCAATGTGGTCACAGAATACGTACTTAAGGTATTTGATTGAAATCCCAACTAAATGAACTATAATGTTGTTAGCAATTGTGAGAAACTGGGTTTATATCCCTCCCTTTCTCTTATGTTGTATTCACAGATTTTGGGATTGGAAGTTTGTGCTGACACTCTGGTGGGTGATGAAATGCTGAGAGGCATTTCTGGTGGGCAGAAAAAACGAGTCACGACAGGTAAACGTGTTCAACGATAGACCACGGGTTCATAGTAATCCAAATATTAGTTCTTCTTCGCTATTTTTTTTTATCAATAGAGCAGATGTTTATTTCTATCCATAAATTTGACCTTCACCTTTTTCAATGAAAATTTATTCTTTTGATGACATATGATGCTTGCAACAAGATATTACATGCCATTTCTTAATTTTGAGTTACCCACTAAGCCAGTACACCAAATAGTTCCTCAGATTGAATTTGTTAAGATTGTTCAGCGGGTAGTCTAAATATGTGGACAAATATGCTGCAGGGGAGATGCTGGTTGGACCAGCTAGAGCGCTCTTCATGGATGAGATATCAACTGGCTTGGACAGTTCTACAACTTTTCAAATTGTGAATTCAATCAAGCATTTCGTCCATATCCTTCAAGGAACTTGTGTTATCTCCCTACTCCAGCCGGCACCAGAAACTTACGACTTATTCGATGACATAATTCTCCTCTCCGATGGTCAAATTGTATACCAAGGCCCCCGTGAGAATGTGCTTGAGTTCTTTGAACACATGGGCTTCAAGTGTCCAGATAGGAAAGGAGTGGCTGATTTCTTACAAGAAGTAATTTCTTGATCTCAAAAGTTCTCTGAAAACTTCTGATATTGTTCTGCTATTCTTTAGGAAATGTTTTGATATAGAGTGTGAAGGCCGAAACTACTGTACAGTGTACACCATTGGCGGAGCCAATAAGTAATATTGGTGGGTGCAACTATTGAACACATCTTCAAGAAAAAGAAATTTTCACTGAACAACATTGAATTTTACTAATTACCGCTTTGTGGTGGTAGACAAGGTGTACATAGAGCCACAAAATTTAGCCCTCAATGCACATTTCACAATTTCCAATATACTTTTCATTCATTTTTACTCTTAGATAGAAGCTTGTACCCCCAACTGGTTGGACTTCCCCATCAACTAAGCCCTTGTTAATGAATTTGCTAGCAAAAGTTCATACTTTGGTATTATCAACTTGCTATGCTTTAAACAATGACGGCTAATGTTTGAAAGTTCAAATAGGTTTGACTTGTCAACTAAAAGGAAACATATATAGGGTCATGAAATTTGGTGAGACTTTGAGACAAAGCGTGTCAAATTTAAGGTGTAACTTTAGTCCCAAGGACAAAAAAGAAAGGAAAATTCAAGTGGCAATGCAGTTTACACGAAGCCATGCGTGTGTCAGATCCAACTTCGATGTAGTTTGAGCATACTCGTAGCTGTAGGTATCAATAGTCCCATGGTTTGTAGCATGGTCTATTGTCCCACATGGATTAATTATCACCTCCAAAACTGCTATATGAGCCCGGGCAGCCTCTGCACTTGTTACCAATTCGTTTTATATTGGATGCTTTTACACAGTATCACACTATTCAGGAGTTATGATCCCTATGATAAGGACCTTTTGTTTACCTCTCTACGTGCGAGTTAGGGGTCGCACTTGTGGGGATGCGTTAGAACTCGTCCCATGTTGGGTAATTATCACCTTCAAAACTAGTGTATAAGTTTGGCTGCCACTCCACTCATGTCCAATTGATTTTGATTGGATACTTCAACATCTCATGGATTATTTCTTCATTAAAGTGGAACAGCTGCAACCATGTAGATATAGCCCACATTAGGTCATCATACATATTGTGTTCTTATTTGTATGCGTTTGTGCTTGTGATCTCTTTAAGTTTTTACACTCGTTACCCCAAGCTAGATTTTGTTTGGAGGGTTCTGCAAATTCCTAATAACCTTGTTGATGGGAAGCACAGGTGACATCGAGGAAAGATCAAGAGCAATATTGGGCAAGGAGAGATGAGCCTTATAGTTTTGTTACTGCCAGGGAATTTGCAGAGATATTTCAGTCATTTCATGTTGGTAGGAAACTAGGGGATGAGCTTTCCATCCTGTTTGACAAAGCCAAGAGCCACCCGGCGGCTTTAACAACCAAGAATTTTGGTGTTGGTAAGAAAGAACTGCTGAAAGCTCTCATGTCCAGGGAGTACTTGCTCATGAAGAGGAATTCATTTGTCTACATATTCAAGATGACTCAAGTTGAGTGGTTTACATGTCGACCATATCAAAATTTTCGCTGTTTGATTATTTTTTCACAATCTATTTTCCTCAATACTTCCAAAGAATTTTATTTTGAAAGCACAAGTAGTCCTCGTCTCATATTTGTATTAGTCTTTGACAATTAGTCTTTACCAAACATCTTTTTGATTTTTATTGCAATTTGGTTCTTTTTCGAAGAATCATGTAAAACAAGTTCTGAAATCGTCAACCAGGCAAGTTTTGAAAAAAAAGTAATTCTAAAAGAGCAAACAAAGAAAGGAGCTCATGTCTTCTCTCTCTCTTTTCAGCTTATTATAATGGCCTTCGTCGTGATGACAATATTTTTGCGAACTGAGATGAGCAAGAAAACAATAGAAGATGGTGTGATTTTCATGGGTGCTCTCTTCTTTACTCTCCTTACAACTATGTTCAATGGGTTCGCAGAGCTAGCCATGACCATCATGAAACTTCCCTCCTTTTACAAACAAAGGGACCTTCACTTTTTCCCCGCTTGGGCATACGCGTTACCCACATGGATCCTCAAGATCCCCATAACATTTATAGAAGTCGGTATTTGGGTGTTCACCATTTATTATGTCATTGGTTTTGATCCAAACGTCGGAAGGTAAATTGTGTTACTGTTGTTGAGGCTTTGGTTTTTCAATTTCAGTTCGAACTGATAAATTCCTTAATGGCAGGTTGTTCAAAATGTACCTTCTGCTCCTTTGTGTTAACCAGATGGCTTCTGGACTGTTCCGACTTATAGCTGCATTAGGACGAAACATGATTGTGGCTAACACATTTGGCTCTTTTGCATTACTTGCAATTGTTGTGTTGGGAGGATTTATATTGTCAAGAGGTAAGGGAAAAATAAAACCAAAAACTTCTATAAAAGTATCACAAATGTGCATATAGGCAAATAGTTTTGGCGTTAAGGGTAAGAAATAGTTTCTTTGCCTCAGATGAAATAAAGAAGTGGTGGATATGGGGCTATTGGGCATCGCCTCTGATGTATGGGCAGAATGCTATAGCAGTGAATGAATTTCTTGGGTACAGTTGGAGACATGTAAGCATCATGTTTTTCCTTTTTCAATTTGGGCTAAACGAAACCAAAAAGTATTAAAAATACATGACGTTCCTTATGGTCATTTGGAATTTGGAAATTCTGTGTTATAGGTGCCTCCTAATTCCACAGAATCAGTAGGCGTGTTGGTTTTGAAGTCTCGTGGAATATTTCCAGAAGCGCATTGGTATTGGATTGGAGTAGGAGCTTTGGTTGGATATGTTTTTCTCTTCAATGCCCTATTCACCTTGGCCCTGGCATATCTCAGCCGTAAGTAACTAATTTATCTCTTTTGCTATATGTATTTTTTGTTTACTTGTAGAAAAGCATAGCAAGCTTATGTGGTTCAACCAAGGTTTAAAGTATTGGCCGTTACATCACGTTTTTTGCCCCCTCCAATACCGTTACACCCTGATATGCCGATGGGATGGAAAATCACGTGTATCATTCAGTTCCCATTATGTATTGATCCGTTTCCGATTCACGGCCGTTATGGCCCATGCCCGATTTTTATGGGTTATTTAGGCACTTCAAAAAGTTTGTTTGTTTTTTTGTTTTGTTTTTTTTTTTCTGAAAATAATTATTAAACATTGAAGACCGCTACAAGCCTACAACTGATTCCCACTGCATATCGTTTGATACTCCCGATAAGTTACACCGCAACAACTACTTGTCTTGATGCTGTTATTTAAAACCTTGGATTCAACGCTTCAACTTCCCTTAATTTATCTACCTGATGCAGCATTTGAGAAGCCTCAGGCAGTTCTATCTAAAGAAACCTTAGCTGAAAGAAAAGCTTGTAAAGCAGGAGAAGTTATTGAACTCGCTTCTAGAGGAAAGGGCTCTTTTGGTGGGTCATTTAACTCTCAACTTTTCTTTTCCAATTTGTGTGTTTCTAGATATAACATACTTGCTTGATACTTATGAAGGAAGGGGAGATGAAGTTCAACGAAGTGTATCACCGAAATCAAGCTCTTCAAGAATGGAGAGCATCAGTGAAGCTGAACAGAACAGGAAGCAGGGAATGGTTCTACCATTTGAGCCCCTTTCCATTTCTTTCGATGATGTCAAGTACTCAGTAGACATGCCACAGGTATCTTCAATTTCTAAGGGTAGGATAGTCAAGACTATACGTGTTTGAACTCAAGTGCTAAACTTTAACCAATTCCAATGTTGTTTGGGTTGTGTATGCTATGAAAAGCATAGTTATGCTTAGTTTTACCATTTATATTGAACATCGACATGAGCTGTAAGTCAAGGGTAGGAGAGTCAATATAATACTTCTTTGATTTCCAGTGAGAGAATCCAAGACCCCGGTTTATGCATTTTTCATTCCTTATGAAATCCAGAACTATATGTATTAAATTGTTAACCACCAACTCATCTAAAAGCTTAAGCTATTAGAAAGAGGGGTAACTTTATTATTTATATACTCAAACACGCCCCCTCACGTGTAGCCAGGCTCTCCTCCAAAGCGGGCTAAACACATGTAAATATTTAATAAATGGGTGGGCGGTGAGGTTCGAACACAGGATCTATTGCTTGCTCTGATACCATATTAAATTGTTAACCACCAACTCATCTAAAAGCTTAAGCTGTTAGAGAGAGGCGTAACTTTATTATTTATATACTCAAACAATATACAAGAAAAAGCTTACCGTTATGCTTTAGGTTTTATTATTCTGTTAGTTTCAGTATATAATCCCAAGATGAAACCAAAATACTGATAGTAAAGTTAACTTCAGAACATCAGATAATTAATTCTTGAACCGCAGTCTTTCTGTACAAAGTGCTGAAGTTGGTAGGGCAATGTCAGGAAATGAAAGCACAAGGTATACCAGAAGACCGGCTCGAACTTCTGAAAGGAGTAAGTGGTGCTTTTAGGCCAGGAGTCCTTACAGCGCTAATGGGTGTTAGTGGGGCCGGTAAGACCACTCTGATGGATGTCTTGGCTGGTAGAAAAACTGGTGGATATATTGAGGGGAGGATCTTGGTATCAGGATACCCAAAGAAACAAGAAACATTTGCCCGCATAGCTGGATATTGCGAGCAAACTGATATTCATTCTCCTCATGTCACAGTTTATGAGTCTTTGAATTATTCTGCTTGGCTTCGGTTACCTCATGAAATTGATTCTGCCACTAGAAAGGTGAGTTTTAAACATAGTTAAGAAGGTCCTTCTTGTTTTGGTTTTCAGATTTTGTATCTTGATTTATGTTATTTTATTTTTTATTTTCCATAGAATTTTATGCGAGAACACAGCTTTGGAGAACATCAAATGATGTTTATGTATTCTTGGGAGCAATAACGTTCTTTAATGAACAAGTTACGAAACAAATCATCAGTGGTTTTGTTTTCATATAGTGTTTTTTTAACGACTTTTCAGCAAAACTGCTTAGGGTTTATCCAACAAAACAAAAGCTTATTAATGAATCACTTTTCCTTTTAGTAATATTCTTTGGGAAGATTTTTGCAAAAATATAGGCCTAAAAACCAAGATATGTGTACTTCATAATTGTTTTAGACATGGTCAATCACTGGTTGAAAACTAAATGAGGAATTCCAGATGTTTGTTGACGAGATAATGGAGCTTGTTGAGCTAACATCATTAAGGGAAGCGCTTGTCGGGTTGCCAGGCGTAAGTGGTCTTTCAACCGAGCAACGCAAGAGACTGACAATTGCAGTTGAACTTGTAGCCAACCCATCGATAATATTTATGGATGAACCAACTTCAGGACTTGATGCCAGGGCTGCAGCAATAGTGATGAGAACCGTGAGAAACACAGTAGATACCGGAAGAACTGTGGTGTGCACCATCCATCAACCAAGCATCGACATCTTTGACGCATTCGATGAGGTATGAATTCTTTCACAAGATTATGGTCCTATGATTTAATTGAATTTCAAAATTCTATAAGTTACTGAGGAAAAACCCTTTTGGTATTGCAGCTATTTCTTTTGAAACGAGGAGGTGAAGAAACATATGTCGGTCCATTAGGCCACCACTCTTTACATCTAATTGCGTACTTTGAGGTAAAACTGATGAATGCATAAGACCAGGAAAATTTCCATATTTTCCGTTAGCAGCTAACATGTTCGATTAATGTTTCTTTAAGGGTATCAATGGAGTCACTAAAATTAAAGATGGTTATAATCCGGCTACTTGGATGTTAGAGGTGACTTCAGCCGCCCAAGAAGCATCTCTTGGGGTTGACTTTGCTGAAGTTTACAAGAACTCAGAACTATACAGGTATGGTTTTGTTTCGATTTATGCTTAAAATGGTCACCATGTTCCTACGAAGCATGGGCAATTCTGAGGATGTTGTGTTATGTTCGTGTTAACACCCCTTCATCATAAATTCTTAAAATTTTTGGATGTGGCAATTTTGAGGATGTTGTGTTTCGTACTTCGTGTTTACACACCTTCATCAGACAATTCCCAACACCTATTGGACACACGTCCAAACATGTTATATAAAATACATAAATATTTCTTGCTCGGGCTCACTTTTACCCCTTGGGAACGAGTCTTTCGTTTATCCAAAGAAACAATACAAACCTCCTTAAGACTTTAGAAATTGTAGTTGCATTAGATTTTGGCAATGTCTTCTACATAAATACTCAAATAAATGACAAGATGATTACATATCGTATAGATGTCACAAAGGAAAAAGATAAACATGACGAGTGCAATACATGTCGTGTCCAACATTGTTCGAAACTTCTTGTGTTGGCGTGTTTGTGCTATATCTGTGAAGCAAAGTCCCACATCGCCTGGTTACCAAAGTAATATGAAATATATAAGTGTAAGGGTCCTCGCTTCATGAGCTAGCTTTTGGGGTTAAGTTCTACCCAAGATCGTATAACATGGTATCAGAGTTGGATACCAAAGATAGGTATGGTGTGTCTCTCTGGCCTACACGCGGCGGGTGTTGCCGAATGAGCACATTGCGCGTGAAGGAGGGTGTGAAGCGAAGTCCCACTTTGCCTGGTTATCAAAGTAATATCAAATATATATGCACATGCCATTTCTAATGAGGGCTCCCTCACTTTGCTATGGTGTGGGACTTTCATTTCCGGATCAAATTTTGACGATTCGAACTTTTAGATGTGTTTAAAACGTGTTTTAAGGTCCATCGCTAGGATTCGTGAAAAAAATACCTGGAAGGACTTGATCCGAGCAGTTTTTGATAAAACTGCACAGTTTTATAGGAAACTGAGTTTTATCGAAAATTGATCGGATCAAGCCCTTCCGAATATTTTATTTTACGAATCCTCGCGTTGGACCTTAAAAACACTTTTTAAACACATCTAACGGTTTAGATTGTCAAAATTCGATCCGTTAATGAAAGTCCCTCATTGTAGCAAAGTGAGGGAGCCCTCATGTGAAAATTCTTTTATATATATATATACACCCTTAAACACACCTTCTAAACACATTGGATGGTTCGGATCATGACAATTTGATAGGGAAAATGAAGGTTTGGACGTAAGGTGTGGATATAAGGGTGTGGACTGGATCCTTGTTGTGTGTGTATATATATACACACACAATAAACTTCGAATAAGGGTCTCTTATATAAAAATTCCATGCGGACCTACCCCTTTTTCGACTTTCCAGACTAAATTTCGACGATCCGAACCGCTCAATGTTTTTAAAATGTGTTTTCAAAGGCCTACGAGAGGAATCTCCAAAAAAAAAAAAAAATTCCCGGAAGGGCTTGATCCGAGTAGTTTTCGATAAAAACTGAAAACACATTTTAAAAACATTGAGTGGTTCGGATCGTTGAAATTTAGTCTGAAAAGTCAAAAAAGGGGTAGGTCCGCATGGAATTTTTATATAAGGGACCCTTATTCGAAGTTTATTGTGTATATATATATATATATATATATATATATATATATATATATATATATATATAGAGAGAGAGAGAGAGAGAGAGAGAGAGAGAGAGAGAGGAACTTTCTAGTCCAAGAATCCCCGAGTCCGGGATGCAGCTTCCCGATTTTGTTTTAATGATCCGAACCGTCCAATGTGTTTAAAACGTGATTTTAAGGGTCCCCGCGAGAAATCGTTGAAAAAAATACCGGGAAGGGCTTGATCCGAGCAGTTTTTCATAAAACTGAAAATGTACAGTTTTTGTGGAAAATTGCTCGGATCAAGCCCTTCCTGGTATTTTTTTTGACGATTTCTCGCGAGGACCCTTAAAAACACTTTTTAAACACATTGGACGGTTCGGATCATGCAAAAACATGTTTTAAAAGCTTCAAAACACCCAAAAACCTCCAGTCCGATATATATAGGGGAGCTCTCTAGTCCAGGATCCCTAAGTCCGGGACTCATAGTTTCGGATCAAATTTTCATGATCCGAACCGTCCAATGGGTTTAAAATGTGTTTTCAAGGATCCCCGCAAGAAATCATCCAAAAAAAAAAAAAAAACAACGGGAAGGGCTTGATCTAAGCAGTTTTTCATAAAACTGAAAATGTATGTGGAAAACTGCTCGGATAAAGCTCTTCCTTGTATTTTTTTTGATGATTTCTATCGAGGACCTTTAAAAATGCTTTTTAAACACATTGGACCGTTCGGATCAAGCAAAAACACGTTTTAAAAGCTTCAAAGCACCGAAAAATCTCTAGTCTGGTCCCGGACTGGAAAGTGGCTATACATATATATATATATATATATATATATCAATCCACTTCTTATGTGGGATCCCACACTTTGTTAAAGTGTGAAACTCCCATTTCTGGATCAAATTTCGACGATACGAACCGTTCAATGCGTTTAACCGTGTTTTTAAGGGTTTACGCGAAGATTCGTAAAAAAAAAAAAAACCCCAGAAGGGCTTCATCCAAGCAGTTTTTCATAAAATATACATCTACGGTTTGTATGAAAAACTGCTTGGATTAAGCCTTTCCGGGTATTTTTTTTTTTACAAATCGTTGCTCAGACCCCTTAAAACAAGTTTTAAACGCATTGAACAGTTCGGATTATCAAAATTTGATCCAACTGGGTGACTCCCACACTTTAAGAAAGGTGTGGGTTCCACATGTGAAGCTGGGTGTGTGTGTGTGTGTAAGCGTGAGGGCACCTTCGCTTCATGAGTTAGCTTTTGGTGTTGAGTTCTACCCAAGACCGTGTAACAATAACATGTGTGCCTCTATCCCTGCTTCTTAGAACATTGAAGTAGAAATGCAACAACATAACTAATTCAAGTCTGCTTGTGGTGTATTCTTGTTGTTAACTCTATATGGCGATTGAATCAGGAGAAACAAAGAAACTATTACGGAATTGAGTATACCTCCATCGGGATCAAAAGATCTATACTTCGCCACTCAGTTCTCGCAATCTTTCTTCACACAATGTATGGCATGCCTATGGAAACAACACCTATCATATTGGCGAAACCCACCATACACTGCAATGAGATTCTTGTTCACAACTATTATAGCTTTGCTGTTTGGGACAATCTTCTGGCATATTGGCTCCAAAAGGTAATCCACAAACCATGGAACCCCGTTCTCTAATTTCTCTGACCATATCTTAGTTTCTAAATCGGTTGATTCGTGTTGGACTTCAGGGGAACACAACAAGACATATTCAATGCAATGGGATCTATGTACACTGCTGTCATTTTTGTTGGTGTACAAAATGCCACATCAGTGCAGCCGGTAGTAGCTGTTGAGAGAACAGTCTTTTATAGGGAAAGGGCAGCCGGAATGTACTCAGCTTTGCCTTATGCTTTTGCACAGGTATTGTATTTTTATGTGGAGACTATTGGTGAAAACTGCATTCTCTGATACGGATTTGGCTCTTCTCCAATCCTTTAAATAGATTAAAGGGCCCAATTTAAGCTCATTTTGGACCCTTTCCAAAACCAACTCGATGATCGGGATCGTTCATAGATGTCATTGAGAACAATAATCATGCAAGAAATCACATTGATCGGAGATCAGTCGATTCGATTTCGTAATATATTTGTCCTGAGATAAATAACATAAATGAGTTCCGATCACGTGTTGCAATCTCTTCTTTTGAAAGATAAATTGATTTCAAAATTATATCCACAGACATCTGATCATCATGATTTGTTTGAAATTGAATTACGAGTGTTTTGTCGATATAAAAAATATTATCCATTTCGATTATCGAGTTGGGTTCGGAAAGCACCCATAATGGGCTAGGGCCATTTGGAGATATGGAGAGGAGCCAGACCTGATTAATTAAGTACCTTCCTAACAAATGGAATCAATATTCTTTTGTGTACTGGCTTACCTTCAAATGGGGATTAGCCATATATAGAGTAACCCACGTGAAAAGATTAAGCAAACAACAATAAGAAACCAAGTCAAAGATCAAAACAAGTAGGCCGAAATTTAATCCACCTGACCTGTGATCCACAAATCACAGGCAGAGTCAGAATTTGTACATTGTTGGGTTGAATCTGACCTAGAAACTTGGCATAACACAGCCATGAGAGGTTGAGAGAAATATTAGAGGACCTAGTTAACAGTGTTGGTAACAAAAGAGGAGAGATAGTGAGAAGGATGAAGATAGAAACGAATAGAAAGCAAGAGGGTAGTTGAAGAAAATGAATAGAAATCGCTTTTGAAAGTCTTGTTTTCATTTATTAACTCTACTTCAAACTTAGCTTACTAATTTCTCTTTGAATATTGGGCCGGGATCCAGATATCACTCCAATCTCCTCTCAAATTAGGTCTCTTGGATGGTGGAGAGAAATCTGAATATAGAGTGAAGAGGAGAAATAAGGAAAAACATGATCTAGGATACAGCTTGGTAAAACCTATAGGTAATAGAAACTATAAACTATTACCAATCGGTGAAATCGATATTTGTTCTAAAAAATAATAGTGAGCGCAACTTTGGTTTTGTTTTTTGGTAAAAAGAGAACGTCATATTTTATATAAAAGTAGCAGCAGTGCATATATAACATTCGTACGGACCATCATAACTAAGATGAACATGTCAGTACTATGAAGTATGAACCTTAAGAATCCTAGCAGATATAAATATAAATGTCATCCTCACTCCACGGTCGCCAATCATTAATGAGAACAACAAACTATCTACATTAAACCATAGTTCAAAGTTGCAAGTTTTCAAAACAAGACCCTTGATAGCTCAAGTATTTTCCTCACTAGTTGTTGCATTATGCAGGTTTTGATTGAGCTCCCATACATTTTAGTGCAGAGTGTCATATATGGAGTCATAGTCTATAGTATGATCGGATTTGAGTGGACAGGAGCCAAATTCTTTTGGTATCTGTTCTTCATGTATTGCACTTTCTTATACTTCACATACTATGGGATGATGACAGTAGCCATAACGCCCAACCACAGCATCGCAGCCATAGTTGCTTCCACTTTCTATGCTATATGGAACCTTTTCTCCGGCTTTATCATTCCAAAGACGGTAAGTTCTAACAGATTCAATTTTAAATTCCACAATTGAGACAACTACTCAGAATGTGTCTTAATATTTCTTGTTCCTATCGTCACAGAGGATTCCTGTGTGGTGGAGGTGGTACGTCTATGTTTGCCCAGTATCCTGGACTTTGTATGGATTAGTTGCTTCACAGTTTGGAGACATTCAGGACAGGCTTGACACGGGTGAAACAGTGGAACAATTTGTGGTAAATTACTTTGATTTTAGGCATGATTTTGTAGGATACGTCGCATTAATTGTGTCTGGAACAGCTGTTCTCTTTGGGTTCATCTTTGCCTTCTCAATTAAGGCATTTAACTTTCAGAATAGATAATAATGATGTCTGAAAATAGTGTACTCAAGTTTTGCGCAACAACAATGAAACTTTGAGACCATATTATTTAATTTGTTTATGTAATGAATTGACACAAAAGGCACCTAAAAAACAAGAATTATCAGCAGTTATTTTGAACAGACTTTTTGCACTGCCATATTTTTGAAGCTTTTATTTCGGTGTCTTTTTTCAGAAATTGCAGGTAGTATGCATATCATCATATGTAATCATGTAGGTACATAATTGAATCCCTTTTGTTGTAGGCTTCTAGAGGCTGTTGGTGTGCATTGAGTTCCATTAGATTGTATGTTAAGTGACCTCCTTCGCAGAGGTACAAATAGTTGCTTCACTTGTAACAAGCCGGCACTCGCTTAAAAGAAACTTTTTTGTCGAGTATGTTTGTGTGTCGAACATGATTGGGGCATGATAGGGTAGCACCATCGGCTCCACATGTCAACTGGCTTCCAGCTGACCATCGCCTTGAATACACAACTTAATATACATAGAATGATGAAATTTGAATTTGGACTAATCACCAGCCAGTAGATTAGCGAATGTTGTGACAAAATTTAGAAATGAGTACAAACAGCAGAGCAGCTACTCTATAACAAAGCAATTTATGCCTTTCAGTTTAAAGGCTGCATCAATGGGAATATCAGCAGAGAAAATCTTACAATGAAGAGGCCCTAAAGCTCCCAGACACCCTTTGTAGGCAGGAAAACCTTAGATATTGAACTACATAAAAAAAATGCTAAACTTAATACGCATTCCAACTCTAGAGTGGTGTCGCCACAAAATTTACATGGGGTCATTTAAAATTTCTAAAAAGATTTAATATAATAACAGTAAAAAAAAAATTTCCCGTGGGGTAGGACGACCCCACGGCTTATGCACTGGAGTCGCCAGTGGCTTCAAGTTATAGCTACATGTTTCGTGCCCAGATTTTCTACCCGATCCATACCACGCGCTTGCTGCTGGAATGGTGTTTCTTTGAAATCGTAACTTAGGGACGAAATTGAAATGAGTTTGAGAGCTGCGTCGCAGGGCTTTGTATGAAAAGTTAGAGTTGCCACTTAACAATGAGTTCGGTGTGTGTAATGTCACCCCTGGAAGCTGAGTATTTTCAAAGAAAAGGGGTTTAGCTTCTGATGATATTTACTTACTTGAAAAGGCCAATTCTATTAGAAACCCATTATTTTCTCCATGCAACCCACTAAAAACTTCACACATTACATTATTGGCTAAAGATTGAAATGCCCCTAAAAAAAAATTAACACCCCAAATTTCTCCTTCTTCTTCCCCGTTCAAACATTTTCTCTAGGCCTTTTCTCCCTTTTTCTTCTGAACATTGAAAACACCAACACTGCCACCCTTTTCCTCTTTCCACCTGTAAATTCCTTGTTCTTCTCTCTCAATGGAGAACGAAGGAATAGACATTCAATCAATGGAGGGTTCTTCTCCTTCCATTGAAGATCCATTTTGAGGTTTATTTTCAATTGAAGAAGAAACAATAGAAATGGAATCAAATTTGTTGGTAGACAGTACGGTGATGGAGAAGGAAGTTGCTGTGATGGACATTGTACCTTTCGCGGAGCCGAAATCTCATGAAGCATTTGTAACGCTCCCAAAATTTGGGCACGTTATTATTATTACAAACCATAAATAAAGAGTCTAAATATAAATCCTTATAAACTAAATATTGTCTCCATCAAATATATAAATTACAACCGGGTCAGGTCTAGGGCTTCTTCTACCCCAGCGCCTGGTCATTCTCCAAGCTGACAGCACTGCCTGCTCCATAGGCCTGTTCTCCATAGAATTCCTCCTGTTCATCTCGATAACCTGACATAATACGTTAGAGTCGCCCAAGCAACATTGTGGTATTATGTCAGGGTTACACAAGTGCAACACGGTGAGCAACAAGGCCCAATAGACTACACTACCCAATTTTTGATTAGCAATTCTAGAACAATAAGCTCAAAAGACAGTAATGCAAACTTGTTAACGGAATATACCATGCATGCAATATGCATGTCCACGCGGATCAAAGTAATCATGCGCAGTTAAAAGTGTCTCGTTTCAGTATCCCAAAACAGTGTCTCGTATTAGTGTCTCAAATCAGTATCTCAAAACAGTGTCTCGTATCGGTATCTCATTTCAGTTTTCTTTTTCAAATTTCCACCAAGTCAACATCTCACACTACTCGAAAGTTATTGGTCCACTAATGTCTCCTTTCCACTGGTGGCACCAATCTTTCTGCTCGAGGCCTCGGCTGTCGTGCATCACTGAACTTAACTAGTCTGTTGGCAAAGTCCGTTTGTCCCCTGACTCACACGACATAGTCTCGGCCGTCTCATATCACTGAACTTAACTAGTATATTTATGAGGTCCGTTCACTGTGTGTTGTGCATGCTTAGCCCAATCCTCCAAGTTCTCCCCGCAGAACTTGGGGTGGCACTCTCGCTGCACTACCACATCAAATCCATCTCATCTCGTTTCATTTCATTTCCCAATATCACATTTCTCATTTCAAAAACACATTTGCATTCCCATCTCATTTCTCTCATCAACAGCTATTCAAACTTTTCTCGTAATTCGTGTTGTAACCGTACCGTGAACGTGCTCAATGTCATATGCTCAGTTATGCTCAAAACTGTGTCCATGCAATATTTTCAGCAAAATGTGTCCCATAAAATAACACTTTTCCCTCGTGAAAAATGCTTCATGAAATAACACCCTTTAATGCACAACTTTTCTAAATTCCTCCAAAAATATTTATTTACTAAACAAAAACCAATTTCTTTCTTTTTCTTTTAAAGCCAAACACATCTCCTTTCTAAAAAGAATAAATAACTTTTCTTTTTCCTCTTATTTCTCAAAAATTGATTTTTCTAGACTTTACGACCAAAAGATTTGAACTCGTCTTAGTCATAAAATTTACAACATCAATTTATAAATAAATAAATATTACTTTTAGAAAAACTCACTACTTTTCTAGAAACTATTTGCTAATCTTTCCAAGAAAAATTACTAAAAGTAAACTTCCAAGAAATTTTCTTAGTAACCAAACTAGATTTATTTAAGAAGAAATACATCTACAAATTTATGTGAAAAATTTCTTGAAAACTAGAGTTAGAAATTTTTCTACTCACCTTTATTTTTTAAGAAATCTTCTAATTTACTCAAAAAAACACGAGGTCAATCACTTAGAAACTTGTTAGTAGAAACGAAGTCTAGTTTTAGTGAAATTATTCTACTAATTAAAAGTAGAACTTACTAATTAGAGATTTGAGTAAATAATCTACTCAATCTTAATTAGCTTTTTCAAACATTTGAATAATTACTCTAAGAAACTTTCTAGTAAAACCACACTTAAGATGATTGAAGAGGATGCTAACAGATTTGCTCTTTTAAGGAGGAGCAAATCTAACTGTTAACCTATCAATTTTTTCCAAGGAGACTAAACTGGAGAGGGTGATTATAGGAAGATGCAAAGGTTATGGGGTTATTCTGAAGTTGATTCCGCTGTCTCGGGCTATTGGTGATTCAGGGGGATTTTTCTTTAGGTGGAATATGGTTTGAAGTATTCAATTGCTGATAATTTTCATAGCTCTGATCTGATTTTGGGTATCTTATGAATAATCCTCTTCTTGTGCTGATCAACATTGCTGGTTTGAACTATTAATTTTGGGAGAGAGCTACATATTGGATAGTTTCTGCTGTTATTCATTTTGCTTGAAGCCCAGGTTCCTCTTATGCTGATGATTTGTTTGAGCTGTGGCTATGGCCAATACATATGGAGCAAGGCTTTGGGTAGGAATATCATAGCAATTTGGTTTGCGGCCTCTACTTTCGTAGTTGCTGTTCCTATTTGTCCTTTATTTTTCTTTCTTTTCAAGTCCAGTTCTTCGCTGGAATTTGTTTTGCCTATACCTTACTAAGGAGTTTGGTTGTGGCTTTCTTTTTTCCCTCGACGTACCCTTTATCGAGTTTTAATAAATTTTTGTTGCCGATCAAAAAAAGCTTGTCTTTAAAACTCTTCTATTCAACTTAAAACTTGCTTAATCTTAAGAAACAACTTACTAATTTCAAGTAGAATAAACTAATTAGAGATTAATTAGTGGTCTACTCAACTTTTCAACAAGAAATCCTCTCACCGTAAGCTTTCTTGAAAACTAAGTAACAACTTGTAAACTTTTAATTAGTAGTAACACATGCTTAATCAAACTACTAATTACAACTAGAAAAACTAATTAGAAGTTACTAATTGAAACAAGAAAGACTAATTAGAAGAAAGGGTAGGTATTCTACCTTAAATTCCGGTGATTAGTCGGAAGTTGACAAGCAAATGATCCTCTAATTGAGTTTAGTAGGAAGCTAATTAGAGAGTAATAGGATAAGTTTATGGGGTGGTGGAGTAGAACTAGGAAGAAAAGAAAGCACAACTCAAGAAAGGTTAAAAGGTGGCAAGCTTTTGCACGAGAGTGCATGGGTAAAATAGACAACAATGAGCTCCCTCTTTCTCTCTCCCTCAAGAGTTTCGGCCTCTCTCTCCCTCTCTTTGGCTGAACCACTCCCTCCCATGTGGTGTAAATGTGCTCATTTAGTGAGCACATGGAAAGTACACCCTAGGTCTAAGTACTAAGAAAATCCTAGGAATGACATAGGAAATCTAGGAGAATATTGAGGTTTTAATGAAAGGGAAAATTCTAGTCACTTTCTTAGTCTCATGTAGTGTAGAATTTTGCATGGCAACCTTTGTTTTGGGGTGTTTCTAGTTACTTAGACAAAACTAAGGCCATGTGCCTATGTAGAACCCTAAACCTATTCCTAACTAGGTTTTTCTAGAAAGAACATGGGATATATTCTCCCAATTAGTGCACACATGCACTTAGAAAACTTAGGGACAAAGTAATTAGGGCTTAGGTCCTAGTTTATACACACACAAAGTAATTAGGGCTTAGGTCCTAGTTTATACACTAACTAGCAAGAACCAAATTAGGCTAGGCTTAGTTGATTCATAAATGGCAAGACAAGAATCTACTACTTAGTACCAAAATCTAGTAGTTTATAGGTTTAAACTAGCACACCACTCATGCATGCATCACCTCTCATTTACGCTTGCATGTGCAAGTGTAATGACCTCACTCCCCCTCCCTCTCTCACCCTCCCTCTCTCTCTCTCTCTCATTCTCTTAGTCAAACACCACTTCCCAAAGTGGGAGAGTACATAGAGGTTAGGTTTTGACTGAAGAGGAAAGAAGAAAATAGATTTTGTTGGTAGATGGGGAACAAAATTAATATGGGAGAGGACAAGGGTAGTTTGGTAGTGTAATGGGGGTGTTACTTGGCCTTGTACACTTGCATGCATGGCTTGAAATACCAATTATCTAAATTAAAAGGAATTTTGATAATTTAAAAAGGAAATAATTCATTTATAGGAAAAATAAAAATAATTTATTGAATTATTAAACGAAATTTTATTTTTACAAAAATTAGGGTCGTTACAGCATTCCCATTCAAACACCAAGAACGCGACTGGAAAAACTGCATTTTAATTTCGACATTCATACCCCAAAATATGTGTAATTTTTCGATATATAGCTGTTGAAACTTTTCACTTAACCAAAAGTCATACTCACGCTGTCCCAAATTGCTCGTCTCTTTTGGGGAATCCAACTTTTTAAGGAGACAAAAATATTGTCTTACAGTTCCAAAATTATTCTTCAAAATTGGGAAGTTTATTAAGTGGTTTTAAATTGTTTGTCTTTAAATATGGAGCTAAAAAAATATGCAATATGGATCTTGTTTGATAGATCTCAATTAGTTGTTTTATACAAAGTTTTAAAAATCATGAAAAACATTATATACTAAAAGATATAAACGATTTACAAATGACACGAATTTCAAAACTTGTAAAATAAATTGGGAGGATACGAGTACTTTTAAGGGTAAAACTGGAAGTTTGACGTATTTTGATAGTTTTTTTTAGAAATAGGACCAACATTATGGGACATCCCAAAATAGAAAGAGGGACCATCAATTTGGGATGGAGGGAGTAGAACACAATGTTCGGTAATCTAATGTTGAGTTAAGTTAATTGTTTCGTCTTGATAATGTCGAATGATACACATTATATCAACTGTTGCATACCGAAAATGATACTTGAGAAATTCAATATATTCACAACATACATTTCGACAATATAACGTTGAAATTTGGATATTATTTCGACGTTTGGATTTCGAAATATGTACTTGTAAAATTTCGTAATTTGGCAATATAAATTTTGACAAGATAATGTTGAAATTATTACCTTATTTCAACGTTTGGATGCTGAAGTTTATACTTGTAAATTTTTGTACTTTGGCAACATATGTTTCGACAAGATAATGTTGATAATAATCATATTTTTCGGCCTTAACAAGCTGAATAAAAACATATATTTCGACATGGTGTTGTTGAAAATAGACCGGGTGCAATATTTGAAAATTCCACGTTCAATATAAATCAACATATGGGTGTCGAAAATGGATATGTATTTCGACATTTAAAGTACGTGGTTTTTCAAAATTTCACATTCAATATATGCTGAAAACAGGTCGCCTCTTCCCAATTCGATGTATATACCTAGGATGAAGATCATGAAATCCTGAATCTCTAATTTTCATCGAACTATACACATATATATACCTAGGATGAAGATTAAACATCGGAGATTCAATTGATGTGGAGTATTCCTGGATCATACCCATCCCAAATGGCAAACTAGAGAGAGAGAGAGAGAGAGAGAGAGAGAGAGAGAGAGAGAGAGAGAGAGAGAGAGAGAGAGAGAGAGAGAGAGAGAGAGAGAGAGATGCTTGGACGACAGTCGATGTTGGACGGTGCTGCAACTCTTGTTATTGGTAATATCAGACGGGAGGGTGAGAGAAACAAGAGAAGACTGTAAGGAAATTGAGATAATTTAGGGTTTTTTAGGGTGAAGGATATTATGGGAAGTTTAGATGTATTTAGTGGGTTGTATGAAGTAAATTTGTTTGAGGAATTTTAGTTGTGGGTTGCATGGAGAAAATAATGGGTTGCTAATAGAATTGCCCTTGAAAATTGCTTCATTTTAAGAAAACTAGTCTAGTTTAGTTTTCAAATGACTCCGGGTTTGATCTTTTGCACACACAAGGTTGGCCCTGACATTTGGGGAACTCGACGAAGTTGGCCCTTAAAAGATTATCTACACTTAGATCCAAGTGAAAAAATAAGGAAAAAAATTATTTTGCAAAGGAACACCAGGGACTTATTGATGTATTGAGTTAGCATGCAAGAACTCAACATCCAAAGTATATATTATCAATTACTACCTATCCTAGAATATTAAATATCCAAATAATATTAATTAAGATTATATTTCTGAATATAAATATCAATTTATTTCATTCTTGACTTCTTTATTTGTTTATTTTTTTGTTTGGATATCGGTATATTAGGGGAAACCCCAATCCTCATTGGGATGTGGGTTTGGTTCTTTATCAAATATCCCCATGGGGATGGGGACGGGGATGGTGAAAGATCCTCCAATCGGGGATTGGGTATGGAATAGAGTCCTCCGATCCATACCCTACCAGGTGCCATCCCTAAATGAGCACACTACATTGCCTTTTCGGTCATATTAACTTCTTTTGCAAATTATCCTTGGCCAATGGAAGTCATATTAACCTCTTTCGGTAAATTACCCTTGGCCAATGGAAGAGCCTACAGCTACAGTCCATAGCATCGATTGGCTTCTAAAGACGAATAATGTCAAAAACACCTCTTGGAGAATGGGTTAGAATTGATTTTTCCTCCGAAATAGAGGAATGGAGTGTATGGGTTGGAGATGCCCTAAACGACCCACGCTACCGAAGTTCTGGAGTCACCACTCCTTGAAGGTAGATAAACCATTTGTTTTGTAAATAGAGTATCATTGATAAGTTATCCTTAACAACATTCTTCAGTTGCAAATCTCCTAGATCATTGGCTTGTGGTTGGACCTTCTTGGTGTATACTCTGGCCAGTTGTTGTCGATAGTTAGCCAGCTGAGTCATGCATCCAGGTCTTGGTTCCAGCTTCTAACAGTAGGACCTCTCCTACAAAAGGCCCTCGGCCTAATCTTTTTCAGACATTTTTTTACTACTATCATTTTGGCGGTTTACTCTTAATTTTTGCTAAATTTGGGTTGCATTTTTACATCACATTGTTCATCTCAATGTGAGGAATCAGAAATGTTAAAAAAAAAAAAAAAACGTTTTTGATTGAAAAAAGACCCAAAAAAATTGATTCTTTTGAAAAGATTGACTTTTTGCGTAATTTCGTAATCTTAAATGAGCATTTTTATTTTTCGATTCTTCTCATCGAGACGAACGATGTAATATAAAAATTCGACCCCAATTTAGTAAAAAAGGAAGACTAAACAACCAAAAAAAAATCATGCGGAAAAAAGTGATAAAAAAAGGTGGAAGATTGGGTCCATTGATCATACATGAACAAAGATGTTTTGGTGTCTAATTAAACTAGATTGTGAGTTGTCTCGAATTCGTTTCAAATTATGATAATAAGTTAATAACGAGTTTAATTGCTACATGTACGACCCGATTGACCATCATGTATGAACCCTTTCTTCTGATCAGGTACATTGATAGGAGATGGGGTAGCCATGTAATTTGGAAATAATTGGAGGAGTTTAAAGTGTAAATAGGAGTTAGTTACGAAATTAGTTAGCCTCTTTTTTAAAGTGTAAACAGGATTGTAATCCAATCTTCATTAATAAAAGCCATTTTCTGATTGACTTCAATCACATTGCAATCCATTCCATTTATGGTAGCGAGCTTATCATTTGGAATCAGAGCAACCGATCCTCGGTCATGGCATCGATACAAGAGATCTGAGAGCCCATGAGTCCATGCACGCTGGTTTTCAAAACCTCGACGCATTGATCTCAAAAGCTATTGAAATGAATAATGCATTTTTCTCAAATGTGATTGAAATCAATGGGAGTTCTAGGAAAATCTTGAGTATTTTTTTCCTTATTAGGTATATTTGGCAGCTTTAGAGCTTTTCAAAGGAAGATTTCAGTGTTAATATTCTCATTGAAGTAGGCTTTAAAGCTGAAACTCAACACATAGTAACAAACTCAAGAAGTCTATTGCAGAAGAGATTCATACAACGGTGCTACAACCGTCAAGTTGGGTAAATACGACACCACCGAAATAAAAGCACCAAAAAATTTGGAGTGCAAAAAGCCATGGGTTCAAAACAGCTGATCAGAATTCTTTGTTTTATTGCAAACTTATCCGATTGATTACATATACATACAACTATTACATTGTATGTCTCCTAGCTCCATGGTCATGCCACATTACTTGAGGATGTTATTTCTATACACCATTACTATCTTTTCTGGAAGTTAAATGACTTGATTGAAAAGGCAAAGATTAACCCAAAGAGCAAAACTATCCCAACCATGATTATACCGACATATCCCACAAAATCATGCCTATAATCGAAGTATCTTTCCACGAAGTGTTCCACTGTTTCTCCCGTGTCAAGCGTCTCTTGAATGTCTCCATACTGTGACCCAACTAATCCATACAAACTCCAAGAAACTGGGCAAATGTAGCAGTACCACCTCCACCACAACGGAATTCTCTATCATGATGGAAAACAAAAAATATTAAGATCGTTTCTGAATAGTTTTCTCAAATTACGGAATTTGAAGTGAAATTATTAGAACTTACTGTCTTTGGAATGATGAAGCCGGAGAAAAGGTTCCATATCGCATAGAAGGCAGAAGCAATTATGGATGCGATGTTGAGGTTGGGAGTTACGGCTACTGTCATCATCCCATAATATGTGTAGTATACGAAGGTGCAAAACATGAAGAACAAATACCAAACGAATTTGAGAAATTTCCACTCAAATCCGATCATACTGTATACTATGGCTCCATATGTCACAGTTTGAACAAAAATGTATGGGAGCTCAATCACAACCTGGATAATGAAACACGTAGCGAGAAATATTCAGAGAACCATCATGAAGCTTAATAGTCTCTAACTACTCTAAACTCTTTTAGTAAATCATTTTTCTTCTTCTCAACTTCCATGTAACATGGGCAGAGCGAGCAAGGGTCGAGTTTTGAAAGCTTACACTTTGAACTATGTTTTTGTGCTGTTCAAAAAAAGAAAAAAAGAAGAAAGAACTATGTTTTTACGGAATGTTGCTCCTTAATTGAGTTTAAGAGGCTGGTCAATATGGGTGATATTTGAATTGATATTATTTAGGATCCTTAAGGTTCGTGGAAGTGTAATGTTTGCATTGCCATGTTGATATTGGTCTGCACTAAACTGATATATGTACTTCTACTTGTTTTTGTACCGAGAAAAGGAAAGTTAGTTTTAACTATGGGTCTGTTTGATTAGAGTGAAAATATAGAAAATGCAAGAAAGCAAAAAACTGATACTTCTATGGTGTTTCATTAGTATGAAAATATTAGATAGTGCTAGTAATTGAATTTTATTGTACAACCCATTTAAATATGGTCGCATTTATTGCTAAAAAACACAAGGAAATATTATTTTCTTGTAAAAAGTTGCCACTTAAGCAAATAATTTTTAGTTCCCCATCATGATCCGTATTGTATTTGACGGGTAAGTTAGTAACTACAAGTATTTTCTTGCAAGGTTATATAAAACTATTCGAGCGTAGAGAAGAAAATAAATTTTCTTTTCACTTCCCTTCTGTCATTTTAACTTTTCAACATAACTTTCTTTCTAACCAACGTACCCTATATGGTTTATTGTCTCTTTTCACTTGATTGCTTCCCCAGTAAACTTCCTTCCCCAATTCTTATCCAAGTGCATACTTTTCTTAATTTCTCCTCTTTGTATCAAGTCTCACTTTATTAATTTTTCTCTACGGTCTTCGATTTTCTCCCTATTTTCTTCTGCTCTTCTCTAACTCTCGATTGACTTCTTTCTTCCATCCTTTCTCACCCTCTCTCCTCTTTTGTGACCATCACTACTACGTATGTCCTCTACCATGGCGCATGCTTTTGTAGCATATGCCAACAATTTCCTATTCTAAACAGGCCAGCAGTTCCATGAATGTGTTGTCAACTTCCTCGGTAAAGTGCTTTAGTGAATTCCAGGTCCTTGATACTACTTCTCAAATCCTCTTCTCTTTTTTTTTTGGTTTTAGAAAAATTGAAGAAGACATCTTTCAACAATAGGCTCCACAAGAGAATACAAAGACTTACTTGTCCAAAAGCATATGGCAAAGCTGAGTACATTCCAGCTGCACTTTCTCGGTAAAAGACTGCTCTCTCAATAGCTACTATTGGCTGCACTGAAATGGCAGCTTGTATACCAACAAATACAACAACAACGTACATAGAACCCATTGCATTGAATATGTCTTGTTGTGTTTCCCTGAAAACCAACACAATGAACTGCGACTTAGAAACTAAGAAATGTGTAGAGAAACTAGAGACTGGGTTCAAGGCTTGTGGATTACCTTTTAGAGCCAACCTTCCAGAAGATTGTCCCAAATAGCAGAGCTACCATAGTTGTGAACAAGAACCTCACTGCAGTATATGGGGGGTTTCGCCAGTATGATAGGTGTTGTTTCCATAGGCATGCCATGCATTGGGTGAAGAAAGATTGAGAGTATTTAGTGGCGAAGTGTAGATCTTTTGATCCTGGCGGAGGCGTACTCAGTTCTATAATCGTTTCTTTATTTCTCCTGATCAAGCCACCACATAGTGTTATAATAAATATACTAATGTTGACCTAAGAAGTAGGGGGACATACGTGTGAAAGCATGTCACGTGTTGCACACGACACGTTGTTTATCTTTTTATTGTTGTGTCGTGTGTTGGATACGTAATTATTATGTCATTTATGTGAATTTTTCTTGGAAGATCCTGAAGAACATAATGTAACTCTAATTTCTAGTCTTAAGGAGGAGGTACAAATTTACATTATTTTCTTTCATCACTAAATTCCAAGTTATTTTATTCCAATTTCTAATGTACTTCGCTTATGTGAAAGCAAAATAACGTGGTCCTCAAGTGGCTAAAAAGCGAGTCCAAGTTAAGTACTTTTGGAAATGTGTCCAATGAGTGTCAAGAATTGCCTGATGAATATCATGTTAACAGGGCACACAACCTTCTTAGAAATGCCCGTGCTTCTTGGCTATTGACCTTTGTAGATTATATGTCGAGCTTTTGTAAAGTAGATTTTGACAACTCAAATTCATTTGGGGAATTCAAGTTTTTCCCATACCTGTAGAGTTCTGAGTTCTTGTACACATGAGTGAAGTCAACCCCAATAGCTGCTTCTTGTGCTACTGATGTCACCTCTAACATCCAAGTAGCCGGATTATAACCATCTTTGATTTTACCAACTCCATTGATACCCTTGAACAAACATCACTCAAATATGTTAGCTGCTAATTGAAAATATGAAAGTATTAAGTTTCTTACATCTATAATCATCAGCTTTACCTCCAAATATGCAATGAGATGACAAGAATGACGACCTAATGGACCAACATATATTTCCTCACCTCCTCGTTTCAAAAGAAAGAGCTGCGAGTCCAAAACGGTTTTCCTTAGTATTGATAAAATTTCGAAGATAAACCTAATCATATGATCCTTAATATTGTGAAAGAATGCATACCTCATCGAATGCATCAAATATGTCGATGCTTGGCTGATGGATGGTGCATACCACAGTTCTTCCCGTATCTACTGTATTTCTCACTGTTCTCATCACTATCGCCGCAGCCCTAGCATCAAGTGCTGAGGTTGGTTCATCCATGAATAGTATAGATGGGTTGGCTACAAGCTCAACTGCAATTGTCAGCCTCTTGCGTTGCTCAGTTGAAAGACCACTTACCCCAGGCAACCCGACAAGTGCTTCCCTTAATGGGGTTAGCTCAACAAGGTCCATGATTTCATCAATGAACATCTGTTATTCCTCGTTTAGATTTAGAACCAGTGATTAACAATATCTAACATGAAAATAAGGTAATCATATCAAGGTTTTTAAGTCTATCTTTTTGCGAAACACTTGTGGAAGGCTATTTCTAAAACTAAAAAGACACATTATTTTCACATCTTATTCATTCATGGCTTTGTTTTGTTGCAGTCGTTAGAATCAGTTTTCAATAACAGTAACTACGAAAATAGTTTATGAACATAGAAAACACCCATCATTGTTTTCAGTTTTTCTTCATTTCTCACGGAAATCTCTCGTGGATACAAACATCTTTTTGATGTTCTCTAGAAGTTGTGTTCTATCCCATGAAACGATATGAAAAAAGCTTTGAAAATTGTCAGCCATACAAGTTCAGCATGTTTTCAGAAAAATCCAAAGAGAGAAATCAAATCTGAAGACTGCACCCAAAAGTGACCTTAATCTCTATTATTACAACTCACCTTTCTAGTGGCAAAATCAACTTCAGGAGGCAATCGAAGCCACGCGGAATATTTCAAAGACTCATAAACTGTAACATGAGGAGAATGAATATCTGTTTGCTCGCAATATCCAGCTACGCGAGCAAATGTTTCTTGTTTCTTTGGGTATCCTGATATTGAGATCCTCCCCTCAATGTATCCACCAGTTTTTCTACCAGCCAAGGTATCCATCAGTGTGGTCTTACCGGCCCCACTAACACCCATTAACGCTGTGAGAACTCCTGGTCTAAAAGAACCACTTACTCCTTTTAGAAGTTCTAGACGATCTTCTTGTATACCTTGCGCTTTCATTTCCTGCCATTGCAGTATCAGCTTTAGCACTATGTACATAAAGAATTGTGGTCCAAGAATTAATTATTTTGCGTTTCATCTAGAGAGTATACATTCAAACAAATTGACAAACAAAAGTAAAGCTGAAGAATAACAATTTTTTTTTTTTGTATATAACTTTGGATTCATAAAGAATACAAAATGCATAATCTGGGGTGTTTAATTCTCTCACTTGCTTTCAAACAAGTATTCTATTGACTGTCCAACCCTTGAGTTATAGATTCTATCTATATTCAATTTAAATGGTAAAATGAAGCATAAATGTACAGAAAGCTTTTGATAGCATATATCCTGATTTGATAAGAAACCCAAACCCAATATAGAACTTCAGGTTGGTTCAAGTTTAGTACTTGTGTTCAAATAAGTGTACAATGACTTTTCTACCCATAGAAGTTGCAGATACCTGTGGCATGTCGACTGCGTATTTGATATCATCGAAAGCGATGGAAAGGGAATCAAATGGTAGAACCATCCCCCTCTTTGTATTCTGGTTAGCATTGCGACTCCCCACTTTTGAAGACATCAATTTCAATGATACACTTCTTTGAACTTCAACTCCCCCTTCTTCAAAATTATGAAACAATTATGTTAAAGTTAGAAACTCACAAGTCGGAAAAGGAAAGTTGAGAGTTCAATACCCACCGGAAGAGCCATTCCCTCTTGAGGATAGCTCAATAACTTCTCCTCCTTTACAGGCGTTTCTCTCTTCCAACGTTTCGTTAGATAGAATTGCCTGAGGCTTCTCAAATGCTGCATCATGTTGGATCAATTAATTAAGAGAAGTTGAACCACATAAACTTGACTAGGCTTTCGAAGTGCTAAACAAATGTAAATATATTGAAATGATTGAATTATTTACTTACGGCTAAGATATGACAGAGCCAGGGTGAAAATGCTGTTGAAGAGAAAAACATATCCAACCAAAGCTCCTACGCCAATCCAATACCAATGTGCTTCTGGAAATATTCCACGAGACTTCAAAACCAACACGCCTAGTGATTCGGTAGAATTAGGAGGCACCTGTTAACAAAATTTTCAAATCTCATATGACCATAGTGAGAATTTACATTTTGGTTTTGTTTACCACGAATTCACAAACACAATACTTACTTGTCTCCAACTATCCCCAAGAAATTCATTCACCGCTATAGCATTCTGCCCATACATCAGCGGCAAGGCCCAATAACCCCATATCAACCATGTCTTTATGTTATCTGAGGCAAGAAAAAAAGAGAAATAAGAAAAAAGGATGTGCATGAATGCACATGTTATAATACTTATATGGCACTTCTTGTCTGTTTTCTTTTACCTCTTGATAGGATAAATCCTCCCATCACAAGAACTGCAAGTAATGCAAATGTGCCAAATGTGTTTGCCCCAATCATGTTTCGTCCTAATGCAGCTAAAAGTCTGAACAGTCCAGAAGCCATCTGGTTAATGCAAAGGAGTAGAAGGTACATTTTGAACAACCTGCCATTAAAAATGTATCAGGTTTTGAGATGAAAATCTTGAAGATCCAAAGCCTAGATGATAGTCACACAATTTACCTTCCGACATCCGGATCAAAGCCTATGACATAATAAGTGGTGAACACCCAAATACCGGTTTCTACAAATGTTATTGGGATCTTGAGGATCCACAAAGGTAAAGCATATGCCCATGCAGGAAAAAAGAGAAGGTCCCTTTGTTTGTAGAAGGGAGGAAGTTTCATGACTGTAAAGGCTAGCTCTGAGAACCCGTTGAACATAATCATAAGGAGACTAAAGAAGAGAGCACCCATAAAAATCACACCATCTTCAGTTGTTTTCTTGCTCATCTCAGTTCGTAGAAATACAGTCATTGCAACGAATGCCATTATAATAAGCTGAAAGAGAGACAAAAAAAAATAAAAATGAGATCTTCTGGTCTTACAAAATCAGTTTTCTAGAATGTTTTCTCTGAAAAACTTGTTTGGTTGGGAGATTTTTCCCCAAAAAGTTCCTCAATTGACAGATTTCAAAACTTTGTTTCCATTAATATTTAGGAAAAGAATCCTTCTCAATAAGAAGTTTTCAAATTCTCAAAAATCAATATTCTTGCTTTAAAAAAAACACCAAGATGAAGTGTTGCAAAAACTTATTCTGAAAGCACAAAGGAATAGGGAGAACAATATGTTCGATAGGTAAAACACTTAACTCGAAACATCTTGAATATGTAGACAAATGAATTCCTCTTCATGAGCAAATACTCCCTGGATATGAGAGCTTTTAGCAATTCTTTCTTACCAACACCATATTTCTTAGTTGTTAAAGCGGCCGGGTGGCTCTTGGCTTTGTCAAACGGGATAGAAAGCTCATCACCTAATTTCCTACCAACATGAAATGAAGCAAATGCCTCTGCAAATTCCTTGACAGTAACAAAACCATAAGGCTCATCTCTTCGTGCCCAATATTGCTCTTGATCTTTCCTTGATGTCACCTATGTTTCCCACCCAAAAAAACCTTGTCAAGAATTTGTAGAACTATAACAAAGGTTCTACGGCATACAAATGTACAACCATTATCGAATCAAAAGCACAAACACATAGGTGAACTACATCCATGACTGTTCCAACTGTCTCACTTTGATGCAAATGAATACAAGAGCTATATGCTACAATATATAGCTAGGGCCACAAGTTTGGGTAAAACATTGGAGTTGGATTTGGCACACGCATGGCATTTTATACAGTACAATGACCTTCACACTCGATAAGAAAAGTATTCTAAACATAGCAGAATAATATGAGAATTCAAAGAACATCAAGTTCAAGAGATTACTTCTTGTAAGAAGTCAGCCACTCCTTTCCTATCTGGACACTTGAAGCCCATGTGTCCAAAAAACTCAAGCACGTTCTCACGTGGACCTTGGTATACAATTTGACCGTCTGAGAGGAGAATTACGTCGTCGAATAAGTCATAAGTTTCTGGTGCCGGCTGGAGGAGGGAGATAACACAAGTTCCTTGAAGGATATGGATGGACTGCTTGATTGAGTTCACAATATGAAAGGTTGTGGAACTGTCCAAGCCAGTTGATATCTCATCCATGAAGAGCGCTCTAGATGGACCAACCAACATCTCCCCTGTAACCATTTCGTTTGTCAATTATTTTACATAGTGAGTTACTTCAAAGTAAGAAATGGCATATATCATCTTAAGGCAATTAAGTGTCACATTTCATCAAAATAAGCATATTCTTCAAAATCACACTGCATGAGAATTTAAGGATTAAAATGAATGCCTGCTCTAATGCTATACTAATAGCGAAGGCTGTGAAGCGAAGACTGAACATTCAAGACATGAGATATGAAAAAGTGAGCACTCATGCAACTCATTATGCTTGTCCAACATTTTTGGCCAATAGCGAATCACTCATGTTTGGAATATAGTGATTTGTATGTTGAATGCTTTTACCTGTTGTCACTCGCTTTTTCTGTCCACCAGAAATGCCTCTCAGCATTTGATCACCTACCATAGTGTCAGCACAGACTTCCAGTCCCAAAATCTATGGATACATTAAGACAGAAAGGAATATAACATTTTTCCAAAAAATCCATATCGTCCAAAATCTATGGATACATTAAGACAGAAAGGAATATAACATTTTTCCAAAAAATCCATATTGTAATATCATTAATTAAGCTGGGGGAATTCAATAAAACACCTTAAGTACGTAGTCTGTTACCACATTGGCCTCTTGGCCTTCTAGTGATACTGCCTGGAATATTACAAGAGTACAACAACATTAGCATATAACACAAGCACAAGTGATTCATGCCTATTACATCAACAAAATAAAAATGCATATTTGTGGAAGAAAATATGTTTTTGAAATCAAACTTGCATAGCACTTTGCAAAAGATCGGCAGTTTCTATACTTGTTTAATTTTCAATAAATTTTCTGAAACTCATTTTCAAAAAACATTGCGTTGATCATGCAAAATTCTCAAAGATGCTTCGTGTCATAAGATATGAAAATGTTGAGTTTTTTTTTTTCTTTTAATAAAACAGGTTTGATAAATTTTCCAGGCCAGCAGATGTTATTATAGAAACTAGTCTTCATCCATTTGCTTACCTTCATGTAAATATCAAGATCTGGGTCTGGCATAATGTTGGCTTCCTTCTCTCTCCTAGACAATTCTGTTAGCATTTCTAAAAGAAAAATAAACAAATTCAAATGAAATGATTCAGAACCAATATCATTCTAGAAATCAAAATGCCAGTATAGTAGTATTATGAGGTCATTTATTAAACTGTACCATTCACTAACCATAACGAGATCCAACCCCTTGACATCTAGCTGAGAAAGCTAGTGTTTCTCTCACTGTCAATTCTCCTATATGCAGGTCATTTTGGCTTATATAGGCAGATGTCCTTTGTGGAACAAACTCATTCATTCCATAGCCGTTATATGTTACATTCCCTGAAACCTGTACAAAAAATTTTCTCCATAAAGATTTTTGTAAGATCACAAGATGAATCAAGTTCCTAAACTTTGTTAGAAGGTGACACTTGCATCGCTTCCAAAGTACGTCTAACCTTGGGGATTGCATTTTATTGCTCACTGATTACACCTTAAAACAATAACATTATAATAGGACCCATGTCCTTTTTCCATCTATGGGGGTATGAGCATAGGACGACTGGAGGCATTCCTAACCTTTGGCAATATTAAAACAAAGTGGCTACTTTTAGAAAGTTTTATCCCTAAATAGCGGTCCCCTATACCTCAAAAAATCGGGGAACTCAAGGGACGTTACACCCTAGAACTATACCACCCATTCTAAGCCGAAAGGCATTAGAGAGCAGACCTAGAGATTGATGCAATTATGTACTCATTATATTGCTTCCTTCTTTCAAAATCCTGAGCACCAGTAATCCACAAAAATTTTAGAACTTCCATACAGAAATGTTATGTTATGACAAATTAGGACACCCAAGCTGGTAAGTTGGCAGTTGCACTTGAAGGCAAAGCTGTTATCACTAGCTATCTTAATGAAGTATTGAGGCTGGCTAGAGCTTGGAATTCTATTAATGTTTTTATTCTTCACTTGCCCCAGAGTTTGCTATCTGTATCATGAAAGTGTTGAGGCTAGGTCATTATGTGAGTACAGGAGATACACAAACTACGATTAGGTGGTATAAAGTCCAGAACATCTCATCCTCAAGAAACGGGGCTAGTCGCAATGAGTTATAATTCAATATGCTATGTAAAATACATTTTACCTAGCTAGTTTAATCTAAAGTCAGCATAAATTATGGATACAATGGTACTAAGTAAGTACATTTTACCATGCCAGTTTAATCCAAAGTCAATACATCTTATGTCCAACCCAATTTAGTGTAAACTTAGTTATCTTACTTTTAGATCACGATGAAGCTCTCCAGCCAAAGCTCGCAGCAATGTAGTCTTTCCAGAGCTCGGTGGGCCTAAAAGCAATGTCAATCTGAAACAAGAATAATGACAATTTAATTAATGAGTTGTTAGGTGAAGTTTGTAGTACACTACAAGGTGCGCGTTGGTTTTTCTTCTCACCTGCCCGACTTGATGATTCCACTGACATCATGGAGAATTGCCATTGGTATCTTCCTGCTTGGTGTAATATGGAGATAATTCAAGAATCCCTTCACACACACAGAAATACACACACACACACACACAGAGATTCCAATCTAATTAGTTCAATTCATAAGGATAATACTATCATAAATGTTTGAATATGCGAAGGTGATATAAAAGTGAAGACATCATTTTAAATCGGGAAAAAACATGCCAAACAAGTCTTAGCAAAATCTGCCAAACTTGACCAGAAGCAACTTTTAGCTAATGGTAAACACTAGACAAGCCACTTCTTGGTCCCAAAAAATAGCCAGTTTATTATACCATTGAAGTTATTTTATTTAGCGGACAAGATTAGAAACTTATGTTGATGAGGTTATCGGTAAACTTAACTGGCAAGCAAATAAAGAGAATAACTCATGTACTAAAGAACCTAATCAGAAATAACTCATGTACTAAGAACCTAATCATTTATTTTCCTCTGACTACAAATTAAATCAAACCTGAAAAATCATGTGTATAATATATATTTATTGTTTTGCAGCCTTTTTTCTGACAAAAAAAACGCATGAAGACAAATTTGGCGATCGGAGTTTATGAGTTTTCATGTCATACATTTGTACAGTAAAATTGTTGTCAATAACATCAAGCACATCTTTTGCATTATATGTGACTAAGCAATGAACTAAACAAACGTTATACGAGTACTGCAATTTAAAAAGATCTTTTAACTGCTGCAGTTGCCGCCATACTCTTTTATGTGGAGTCAAAATTTGACCAAATCAGTATGTGGCACGGGTAAAATAAACAAAACAACCTTGGGAAATGATTTTAACACTCCCTTTTTAACTAATGCCTCTCCCACTTTTGGAGAATTAGGATATGTTCCTCTTGGTCCATTAAGGTTAAGGTTAGGCTCCTTTCAATATCCTTATGGGGTGTTTTCTGTTGGGTATCATTGAGGAGATTGTGGATCCTTTGTGTTGGGGGATTTGATATTACGGTTTTGTGTTGTTGGGTTCCCTTAGGGTTTGTTCTTCCTTTCGAGTTCCACCAGAGCCCTCTGAATATCGTTTGGTGCTTCTATCGTTTGCCTTCATTCCTTGCCCCTTTGGTCTTTGTAATTTTTCAAAGATTAATAAAAATTTTCGCTGTTCAAAAAAAAAAAAACCCGGATATAACTGGCTTGTATTCTCTCGTCGTTCATAGTGAATTGTCTCTTGCTCTTTTGCCGTGGAGTACGTTCTTGAGCGCAACTTGATTTTTTTACTCCTCTACTTCGTGGTTGGCATAACAATATTTTATTTCAATGCTATTTCTCCCTGGAAATTTCACCATCCTCTTTACTGAGTCCATCATTACTTAGACAGGATCTGCCCTACTAATTTTACTACTAACTGACGTGAAACTCACCCAGTGAAGGAAAATACTAGTTTCCATTGTGATGTGAGAGAGAAAATTTACCTGGAAAATATTAATGAAGAAGTTAGAAACTGTTGGCATTGCTCTGCCGCCAACATAGGCCTCTGCATCCACATTTAAATGCTCAAACCTTACTTCAATGGTCGGAAAATGAAGCCCAACTCTGAATCAAGTTTTTGAAGAAAATTAAAAACAAAAAAACCTGTGAGTAAAACTTAAAATATCTTACTCACCCATTTTTTTGGCAAATGGATACATATATAGCATATTAGTCAGTAGAAAAACTAGAAATGACACATTTTTTTTACCTTCTCCCTAATATTAGAATGAAATGAGATTAGTGTAGCTGAAATGATGATGTTGATACGGATGCAATGAAACGATTGGTGAGATGATGAGTTTTGCGCCTATTTGAAATAAATAGATTAAGGTGGTTTGGATATATCTATAGTGAAACATGTAGATGAAGTGGTAAAGAGAGTTGATAGTATAGTTTTAGGTTAGTGCACAAAGATTATTTCTTAAGTGAACAAGTAGCCATTAACAGAGGACAATTAAAAAAAAAAAAAATTCTTGTAGCTGACCCTAATTGATTGAAACACAAGACTTGGTTAGATTTGGTTTGGTTTGTAATATTAGAATGAAATCGTGTTAACAATAACTCAAATACTCCGTAATCAAGTATCTCAACATTTTTAAGCATATTTTGTGTTTAACATTTTTAAGCTTTTTGGTTCAATTCAATGATGGAATCGGAAAAGAAAATGGATTAGATCGAATTATATCGAACAAAAAGACAAATTTAAAAGTTTTGATTATTTTCCATTAGTTTCATATCACTTGATTTCTATGGTCAGAATAAATTAGATAAAGGGTGAGTTAATTAGACATTTTTTTTATCAATAATATTAGTATGATTCTATCCTACAGAGTTTGAATACTTAAGATTATATCCTGTCTTTTAAATAATACCCAAGAGGCTCTTTATCCATAATTAGAATACTTATGTTTATTATGTAAAATTCCAAAGTGGTAAAATAATAAACCATATTCATTGTATAAATAACCTCTTTTACAGGACATGTAAATATGATTGATTAATTTACCATTTTCACCAAAGTGGTAAGACAATAAACCATATTCACATATATTTAACTTTCCTTTATGAATTTGGCCCGCACAGCGATTCCCTTAAAAATTTTAACCATGATTGCTGGATCAATGATTTTTGGATGAAAACATAAGAACTACGGCAAAAATCATTTATGTTTTCATCCTCAAAATCTTTACCCTATAGGCAAAGAATTTTAGGATGAAAACATAAACAATTTAGGATAGAAAAATTCTTTATGTTTTCATCCCAAAAATCTTTACCTTATAAGCAAAGAATTTTAGGATTAAAACATAAACAATTTAGGATGGAAACATTCTTTATGTTTTCATCCCAAAAATCTTCACCCTATAGGCAATGAATTTTAGGATGAAAACATAAATAATTTGGGATGAAATTTAGAATGGAATTTAGGATGGAAACATTCTTTATGTTTTCATCCCAAAAATATTTACCCTATAGGCAAATAATTTTAGGATGAAAGCATAAATAATTTAGGATGAAATTTAGGATAGAAACATTCTTTATGTTTTCCTCCCAAAAATCTTTACCTATAGGCAAAGAATTTTAGAATGAAAACGTAAACAATTTAAGATGAAAACATAAAGAAAAATCATGGTTAAAATTGTTTAGGGAGCCGCATGCGCAGGCCAAATCCATAAAGGGATGTTATATAATAGTAAAAATGGTTTATTGTTTTACCACTTTGGTAAAAAAATGGTAAATTAATCAATCATGTTCACATGTCCTTTAAAAGATGGTTATTTACACAATGAATATGGTTTATTATTGTACCACTTCGGTGATTTCACATAATAAACATGATAATCATGGTTAAAATTTTGAAGGGAGCCGCATGCATTGCCTAATTCATAAAGGGAAGTGGAAAAAAGGTTTTTTGATTGGGTGGTTTGAACAATAGATTTTATTCGGAAATGGAATGGTTTGATAATGCTGTGTTCCATGGGTAGGGGATAGGAACCGAATCCCATTATATTAATGACGTAAATAAGGGCATAAAGGTCCAAATATCAAATGTCGGGATGGAATCATAAGTATTCAAATCTCATAGGGTGAAAATATAAGTATAATTTCCAAACAGGATGCCTAATTAAAATTCTCATAGATAAATAAGTAAGAAATTTGGCATTAGGTACAGGACTAACAGGAGCAATATCTTGTGCTTGTTTACAAAAAATTGTAAGAGTAGAATTTAATATTTTTAGCTTGTGAGTCAAAGTTGTTATCATGAGATTCTAAGTGTTTAAGTCGTGTCTCTAGAAATGCGCATGTTTATATGTATTTGCATTACCTTGATATATATATATATATATACACGCCAACTATCCAATCCGGGATCCTGGATTGGAGGTTTTTTCATGTTTTGAAGGTTTTAAAACATGTTTTTGCATGATCCAAACCGTCCAACGTGTTTAAAAAGTGTTTTCAAGGGTCCCTGCGAGAAATCGTCCAAAAAAATTGTCGGGAATGGCTTGATCCGAGCAGTTTTTTCACAAAAACTGCACATATACAGTTTTATGAAAAATTGCTTAGATCAAGCCCTTCCCGGTATTTTTTTTGGAAGATTTCTCGCAAAGACCCTTGAAAACACGTTTTAAACACATTTGACGGTTCGGATCGTGAAAATTTGATCCAGAACTATGAGTCCCGGACCTAGGGATCCCGGATTAGATCGGGACCCTATATATATAATGATAATGACGAAACCATTTTTGTTTGTGCCAAAACTGTAGTGCATAAAAGACTTGTACCTTGCACATGGTACAAGGTTTTTAAGCACTGCAATTTTGGCACAAACAAAAGCGATTTTGGCATTAGCACCACCCTATAAATATATAAATATTTATTTATACGATAAATATATATCTTTGTATATACGTGTTTTTATTTTCTTCCAAGACTATATGTATTTTATTCAGTAATATGCATTCATTTTTAGATATGTATATACCTATATAAATCTGTATACTTATGCACATAGATATCTATAGTTTAATGCATATTAAAAAATATAAGGAACACATAATAGTGTCTGGCTATGCAAATAAAGGTAAATTTATAATGAGACGTATAATTTCTTATCCTACATATTTTAACCAATAAAATTATTTATTTTGCACTCTTGTGAAAACAACTTTTACTATACTTTTATTTATCATGAACCGAGAATCTTGTCTTTCGTAATCATGGTAACGATTGACACAGAATTTTTTTTTGTTGAGCTTATTTTTTTCTATTGGTTACGTATGTGGCTTGAAAGTTTCTTAACTTTTTATACTCAGTCACGAATTTCTTGTCCATATATGTGTATGCGTGTGATTTTTCAATTGATTACATCTTTTAATTTATAATGTTTTTTTTATAATTTTAAAAATTTTATTTAATAAAACCCCTCAAAAACTATTAAATGAGATCCATGTTGAATAGCCATAACATTAGATATTTAAAATTATAAACAATATTTTGAAGAGTCGTGAATAGTTAAAGTGAACAAGAAATTTGAAACGGAGGGAGTATTTGGTTACAATCCACAGAAAATTCGTTTATGTTCTTTGTGGTTAATTGCCAGAAAAATGTAGATCGTCGGACATGTCACTGAAAAATATCTAGCGCCAACCAGCGCCGAGGTGGTTGCTAGCGACTAGATGTACGTGGTGACCTGATGGGTTAGTTTTTTTTTTTAATCATTCGTCATTCCTAATCTTTTTTTTTGCACATGGGGTTAGTTTTGGAGCAACAATTAGTGTGGGCAATTTTGAGATTTTGTCGGCTTTTTAAGTGGGTTGAACTTTTATCATCAGAAAACTTGTGTACAGAGCATCCACCACGGAAATATTCCCTCCGTTTTTTTCAAGTGTAACGCTTCGTAATTTTAACTTATCAAAAAAATGTCATCATTATATTTTTTACATCAACTTTGTTCCAACTTATACCTTCACTTTCCACTATTGCTCTTGATGGAGACATCATCATTAAACTTTACCAACTAACTTTTAAAAAATGAATCTATTTCTAAGGGCAAAATAGAAAATATACCAACTTTACCCATTAACTTTTCAATATCACACTTATTTAGGAAAAACCCAAAATGGAATATACTATTCTTTTTAAGGAGCGGAGAGTATTGAATTTTTAGATGTTAAAGTGTCCAAATAGCCAAAGTTAGTGCTCACGTCACTTAGTTAAGGTTTAAGATTGGTAATAAGCTAGAATAAAGTTTTACGTATAAGCTAAAACCTACAATATCTCAAAATTAAAATAACTTATTAATTTATTGACAGAGTCCACTCTTGAATTGCTAAGAGGTTGAAAAAATTTCGCCAACCCTCAATCTCATTTGCTAAATGTAACTTTTATACCAACCTTTTCACTGCCCAAATATTAACTAGAAATTTAACATCTTGCATTACTAGTCAACCCATGCATAATGATGATCCATATTGATCTATGGCCACAGTTTCCAAAACAAAATACTCTTGTCGTCCCAAAATGACAGTTCGGTTCGCAAAATGATAAGTTAAAACTAATACATTTTTTCTAAGAAAAATTCAAATGTTATCGTTTTGCGAGCCGGACTATGTTATCGTTTTTATGAACTGGGCTATCATTTTGGGACGATGGAGTAAAAATTAATGGGAAGTTGAAACTAAGGCAGCATTATAAGTTAAGTATATGACAATATTATTTGAAAGACACACAAAACTTGGTGTGCTTTTTCATTGCCAGAAAAATTACCTGTCAATTCTTTTCTTGAGCTTCAACAAGAAATTCCTGTTACCTTCCTCTGCAATCTCCAGAAGCCTTTCCACCAAATTCCTTTTCTCCAATACCCCAAGATTCTTGACATCAATCTCTCTTGTTTGGCCCTCTTCGTCGTTCAGAATTCCTTTCCTTATCCTCGCTAAGGTTGGCAACTTTTCCAGCGCTGCCCATTTCAGTGCCTCTTCATCTGCATAGGAATTATAGGAAGAGAAAGAGAAAGAGAAAAGCTCATTGCTCCTCCAAATCGTAGAACCACCCAAACGTGCACTAATCCCTCTAACTATGTTCTCTCCTCCGTCCATTTCTCAACCAAATCAGTTTTTCTGCTGGAGAGTACTGATGATACCTCCAATTTTTTTGTGTACTGTTTCTTCTGGACTTGTTCCTTTTAAGGGTGTATATACACACACACACATTATATATTCTTGCATAGGCCTTGTAGGTATAAAAGAAGTCAACCCAATAATTATGTAATACTGTCTGCGGGTGATGAAGTGCATGATGAAATGTCCATTTACAGATTAAAAAAATGAGGCCCAAATAGTTTGGAATTGGGGCTGATGAAAATCTCACTTACCTAAGACAATGATAATTCAAAATCATCCCTCCACTTTTTTTTAATATAATTGTTTTTATGAAATTGACATCCTGTTCAAAGATTCCAGTGGCGGAGATAGCAAAGGACCTACTGAATTTTTAGGGTTTTTTTTTTCACTCATAAAATATTGTAGTACAGCCTCCCAAAAAAGGAAAAAAAAAAAGTGTTAGAGCACTCTTAGGGCACCATGTATTTTTTTCACTCATTAGAAATTGTAAGTACAGCCTCCCAAAAGAGGAAAAAAGTGTTGAACGCTCTTACAACACCGTTACATAGTGTCCCAACACTTTTTTTTACTACATATTCATGCATAACGCAAAGTCCCACATTAATATGTGATGCAGAAAGATGTTAAGGCTCAACGTGCTGGTGTCCAAAGACCACTGAATAATTAATTACTCGGAACAAGCCTCCATTCAAGTCTCTCTTACCTAAGACAATGATAATTTAATCACAATCATCCCTCCACTTTTTTTTTTTTTAATACTGTATAATTTTTTTTTATGAAGTTGACATCATGTTTTGAGAGTGATCAAAGATTCCAGTGGCGGAGATAGCAAAGGACATGTGGGGCCCGGGACCTACTGAATTTTTATGGTTTTTTTTTCCACTCATAAAAAATTGTAGCACAGCCTCCCAAAAATGGAAAAAAAAGTGTTGAGCGTAAGCCACCATGTATTTTTTCACTCATAAAAACTTGTAGTATAGCCTCCCAAACAAGGAAAAAAGTGTTGAGCGCTCTTAGGACACCGTTGTGTCCCAACACTCTTCTTGATTGCATATTCATGCGGCATGCAAAGTCCCATATTAATAGGTGATGCAAAAGGATGCTGAGGCTCAACGTGGTAGTATCCAAAGACCATTGAATAATTAATTACTCGGAGCAAGCCTCCATTCACTGTATATAGCTAATTAATTTTGTCATTTGTAGCTACTTAGCTACTTTAAGGTAACCTTACAGTGAATTTCTTTCAATAGAGATCTTGAAGAAATAGTTCAATAGAAAATCAAGGTATTTTAGATTGTTGAAAAGGAGATAGGGATCGCATTTTTTTATTTGTGTCCCACTGGTACAAATTTTCTGGCTGCGACACAAAACGATTCTATTATTATTATTTGTTTATAAAATTCATGACTAGTTTGCTTAATACCTCATCCCAAAAATTTAAAATTTCATACTATATGGCTAAAGTTCCATAGTGTGATGAGGATCGTATCTTCTACCCTGGTTTTTGTATTTTGAACTGTTGAGAGAAAATTATATTGTCGCTTTGTACGCTTTTGAAAAGTCTTTTTCGTTTAATTTTTTCGATTTATATGGTCGATGAGAGCTGGGAAAGTATAATTTTTTTTTTGCTAAAAGCCGACGTACGAAAATCAAACTACGACAGACAATGAGTAAAATGAGTTCTTTATTTAGATAGAACTCATTATTACAGTACTCCCTCCATTCCAAATTGCTGGTCATCTTTTCTTAATTAGAACCTCTAAAAAATTGTCTATATCTACCAAGTTATAATACTTTTTTATATTCAATATGAATCTTGTTTGATATAGATCTCAATTAGTTTTATTAAACAAATTTTTTAAAATTATAAAAAATGTTATAAATTGTGAAATATAAACAATTGTTTGAGTAGAACGACTACCCAAAAGTAACCATTATTTTGGAACGGAGGGAGCATTATTTATTTCTCCTTAGACAATAGATCTGCTTAAGATCCTTAACTGTTAAGCCTTAGCATTTTTCCTATTAATTATATGTCATTTATAATTGGGTATTGTGGTCGGGTTCTATTTAATTATTTTTGTGAGTATTTTTTACTTTTTTTATAGATTGAGGGTGTAAGTCTAAATTCGGTAGATTATGTTTATTGGCTGTTTTAAATACTCTAATTAACTAATTGGCTATTTTTTGTTGGAAATTTATCAAAATAAATGGGTTTTATTTGAGGTTTTTATCAAAATATTCCTTGTCCTTTAGGAAGCAGTTAGTTTGTAGTGTATTTTGACATTATCCCACATTGGCTAATTAGGAAAAAGTTGAATGGTTTATAAGTAGGAGCACTCTTATTAAGTTCACATTGTGCTATGTGGCTAGGCTCCTATGGTGCTTCACACCTAACCGGCTAGGCCGGTGATGAACACACCCATACGCACCTGGTGAGCGTGGCAGTGGGCTGTGTGGCTACAATGTGGTATAGCAATCTGACACTTGGTATGGATACCACTGACACTTGGTAAACAGAAGGTTTGGTATCCATATCCCCTTGAAGAGGTATTGATACCTATGCAATCTAGACGAACAGAAAGATTGGTATGCATACCCCCTAGAGGAGGTATCCATACCAACGGGTTCTGGGCATGAAATTTCAGACGTGAATCAGATAATGGTTCGTATACGGGTGCAACTCAAAATGGAGAGTTATGACCCTACCTCAAGTCTATTTGCTAAAGGGTATGTCCTAAAGTGAAAAGGTACCACGGGTTCTGGGCATGAAATTTTAGACGTGAATCAGATAATGGTTCATATATGGGTGCAACTCAAAATGGAGAGTTATGACCCTAACTCAAGTCTATTCACTAAGGGGTATGCCCTAAAGTGAAAAGGTATATTTGAGTCCATAAATAGAGCCCAAATCTCATTCATTCAACACCGAAAATTCCAGAAAATCAGCATTGTAACTCTGCCGAATTCTCTAAGATTTTCTTCCTTGTTTTGTTGCACTGTTGCTTTGCAGAAACGGTGTCAACATATCCTTGGCTCTTTTTGTACACATTTCGACTTGGTATTCTGTTTGTCCTTCGTTTGTGCGGACCCAGGCAGAAGATCATTAAATTGGTCAGGCTTCATTGTATCCTCGAACAGATTCGCTATCAACCCAGTGCACACCAAACGGTGGGGGCAAATACTACTTTTGGAAAGCGATTCAGTAACGTGCCTCGAAGCAAGTTTCCATAGGTTCCATCATCAAGGCATTCAGATTTCTTAAAGACTCCCGAATTTGCACCAACAATCGAAACCAGTATTTCGGAATGGCTTCAGCATCAATGTCTCTGTGACAATTGACACAGGATTTTGTGAAATTGGACAAGTGAGATGGAGGGAACTTCAGGTGTTGGAAAAAGAAGATGCATTTTATGCTCACGACATTGAATGTCGTGTATGTCCTCACTACACCGTATCCGGAGGAGAAAGAAGATGAGACATTGGAGGAGACACGGGTGAGGATGAAACATGAGAATGATGACTACATCTGCAAGGGACATATTCTGAATGCACTTTCGGATGCACTGTTCGACATGTATTCGAACACGGAGACGGCAAAAGAGATGTGGGAATCATTGGAGGGCCGCTACTTGACTAAGGATGCAATGAGCAAGAAGCTTCTGGTCAGTCAATTTATGAGTTATAAAATGGTAGACAACAAGTCAGTGATTGATCAACTGCATGAAATTCAGCATATTCTGAACCAGTTTAAGATTAAGAAGTGTCTTCTTGATCGATAAACTTCTTCCTTCCTGGAAAGACTATAAGAGAAGTCTAAAGCACCAAACCGAGGAACTTACGCTGGAACAATTAGCTGTCCATCTTAGTGTGGAGGAACAGACAAGGTGTCAAGAGAAGGAAGAACTTGGGTCTAGTATCTCTAAAGTTCATATTGTGGAAGAAGGAAAAGGTTCCGACAAGGGTAAGCATAAGAAACAGAAAGGCTGGCAAGGCAATGACGGGGCGATGACTCGAAAGGGAAAAGACCAAAGGTTGAGTGTTGGCGTTGCGGTCAACCGGGGCTCTTAAAAAAGGACTGCAACTCGAAGAAGAAGAAGGAGGTTCTAGAGGCATCAGGTCCAAAGGGTAAATTCTTGGCTATTGTGTCCGAGGTTAATATGATTGGGGATGCTAGAAACAGGTGGATTGACTCAGGGGCTACAAAGCATGTTTGCAATGATAAGATGTTCTTCACCGACTATGAAGTGGTTGATGACGGTTCGGTTGTCTACATGGGAAATTCGTCAACTGCTCCTATCGAAGGCAAAGGCACAGTGGACTTGGAGTTCACTTTTGGGAGGACTTTAACTTTGACTGATGTTTACCATGTACCAAAAGTTAGGAAAAACCTTGTATCTGGTATCCTGCTTAATAAGCATGGCTTTAGGTTAGTGTTTGTGGCAGACAAATTTGTTCTGTCTAGGACTACAACTCTCCTAGAATTAATTCATAGTGATGTATGTGACATGCATAACACCCCTACCAGAGGAGGCAAGAAATACTTTGCAACATTTATAGATGATTTTTCTAAGTATTGTCATGTTTATTTATTGCACTCCAAAGATGAAGTTCTTGAAAAGTTTATCGCTTTCAAAACTGAGGTTGAAAATCAATGTGGAACTACAATAAAACGGTTAAAGTCAGATAGGGGTGGTGAATTACTGATTACTGTGAGTTAGTAGGCATTAGGGGTGTCCAGCGGATCACCCGATCCGCCAAACTGCTCAAAGAAAGAGAATGAAAATCACGGACGGATCACTCACGGACGGTTACGAATGTTGAAAATGAAAATCCGCCATGAGTGGTTCGGTTTCGGTTTCAACCGGAACCGCCAAGAACCGGTCCGTGGACACCCTAATTATGACAAATAATATAATTAACGTTGGAGAGATTCATGGGAGTTGGTTTTTATGTTTTTACGTGTTTTTTTAGCTCGCATCCGCATATTTTTATAAGTTTTTACAAACCATCAAACCAATTTGCAACCGAACCGATCCGCAACCGCGTCACTCACGAACGGTTACGGATGTTGAAAATGAAAATCTGCTATGAGCAGTTCGGTTCCGGTTCGAACCGGAACCACAAAAAATCGGTCCGTGGACACCCCTAGTAGGCATAATTCATGAGAAAACAACACCGTAAACTCCACAACAAAATGGAGTGGCTGAACGGGAAAATCGAATTTTAACAGAGATGGTCAATGCAATGCTTAGCAATTCAGGATTAGGCACTGGTTTGCTGGGTGAAGCCATATGCTTGACCAAAATCCTAGACCTAAATTAATGGGTTGCCCCAAGCGTAGGGCTGAGACCGGTGTAGCACAATACCCGGTAAGACCAGAATCGAATCCACAGCGACGGTGGAGAATGCTTAACTAAAAACTCGGGTTGAGAGATTTAACACGGCTCTTAGGTAGTCACCCCTTGTATTTTAATGGGAGAATTAACTAAACTAAAGAAAATTTGGTTTTTCTTAATTACTTAAAAGAAGGTACGGTCGTAGGGTTCCTAACACCAGTGACCAAGCCCGGATATTCCCGCTCCATTCAGTGTTCCAAAGGAAACATTTGATTTTAGAGAGAAAAAGATACTCCGAAAGATGCGAATCCTCGCGGTCGCCATTACTCAGGTACAACGAAGAACGAGTTTTGGTCCCCCGTTCCCCGCGTTACATGGGCTCCGACAAAGCCCAGATTCGTCCAACGAAAGTTCTTTAATAACCTAAAATTGCTTTTCCTTTTATAATGTAAAAGATGGGAGCGAGAACATACCCAGCCCTGGCCACGGTGTGTTAATCACCCCGCGACCATACCTATGCGACTACTCACTCATATTAGCTTGAACAAATAACAAGATTCTGAAACAAAACATGCTTTTATACTCGAATATGGATTAAAACAAGAGATTCGAAAACAAATCACGGACAAACTCCCGTAAACTGAGATTAACGTAAACTACAAAGAAAGTTACCGGAACAATACTTGAATCTTCGAAACAAAGCTTCAAAACTCCAATGAAAAGATCTCCGGAAAGTAGAATCTCCCAGAGAAATAAAAGGCTGCTAATTGAAAAAAGAAAACAAAGTTCGGAACCCTAATTCGTTCCAAAAACGAAGTATTTATGTTTTTCCCTGAAGTCAAACACGTGGCAAGACAACCGGCTAATTTTAAGCCACTCGGTATCGATACAGGTAAATTCTTGTATCGATACCCACACCTTCTGTTCGCCCACTGACGCCTCGGTATCGATACGGCTATTCATTCATGCACGCCTCGGTCATCAAATTGACTTTTCAGCTTGCTTGCTCGCTCGTCCTTACTTGGGTCCCACCGGTTCCTAAGATGCCCGATGTTCTGTGTCCACTTTACGTGCTCCTCTGGCCCGTTTCCTTCAAAACAAACACAACAATACCAAAACAAAAGACAACATCGCATCAAGTGGAAAATGGAATAAATCGCGCCTCTAATGCGCTAATTCGCCCTACTTAGGCGCTTATATCTGTGACATTGCGCGCCTATCACCATACTTATCGCTGTTTATATCTTGAATAGGGTACCTCTAAAGAAGTCACCAGTAAGTCCACACGAGTTATGAAAAAAGAAGAAACTTAACCTATGTTACTTTAAGACTTGGGGTTGTAGAGCAATTGTGAGATTGCCATAACCCAAAAGGAAGAAATTGGGTAAGAAAGGAATTGAATGCATATTCTTTGGTTATGCTTTACATAGTAAGGCATATAGGTTTCTTGTTTCCGAGCCAAATGATTTTTATGGGGTTAATTCCATAATTGAGTCATGGGATACTGTACTAAAGGATCCTTGGTTCAACACGAGATGGGTATAATTTTGTGATACCCACCCCTGAATACCCATATCCGCCCCATTTCAAATTATACCTATGTATATATTTATGAATATATGTATATATGCAGACATATAGTATATAAATATATATGTATGTGAGTATATAAGTACGCATATATGTATAATTTGTGTATATTGTTCTAGATTATAATTTGTGTTATTGTTTTAAATTGTTTTATGATGGTAGTCCTTAAAATTTTATCTAATCTTGGTAGACTATATGTAAAGACCCGTAATTTTACGAGATATGTCGGAATTTAAAATGAGGAATATGTGTAATTACATTGTCAGATGGTCACATGAGGAGTTAATGTGAAAGAATAAACTAGTTAGGACTTATTAGTGGCACTCCTTAAGTTGAGGGGTGTGAGTTGTGATTATTCCTATATAAGTTAGAAAAGGGGAGAAAATTTCAATTCTCTTTCTCCCCTCTAAAGATGGGCTTGGGGAGAGTGGGGGTGAATACCACTACCTCCATCCCCAATCCCCGAACCCATATCAATCCCGATCCCCTTCCGAATCTCCACTAAGGTTTTTTTAACCTCCATCCCCACCCCAATACGGGGAACGGGGATCCCCACAAGGAATCGGGGATCCAAACTTTAACACTTATCATTGACTCATTGTACACAAAAAGCTCACAGAAAAAAAGTCATCTTATACGCAAATCATAAAATTTGAAGTTGGAACCCAAAGATAAAAGCTCACAGAACTCTATCTACCCAAAAAAAAGAAAAAGAAAAAAGAGAGAAAGCTCACAGAACTCCGCCTTGAAAAAAAAAAACCTTACAAACATATTGAAAATGAATTTGTCGCAAAGTAAAGGATACTAGAAATTCCAAACACCTTCCGTGCATGCTGACCTTAACAATTTGGATGGGGAGTAAAAGTGACCACAAGTAATAGCCTGTGCCTACTCACGAATTACAATACTCCTACGGTCCTATGTAATATCTTGTGCGTGCTTACGCTAACAATTTGGATGGGAAGTCAGTAAAAGTGACCGTAGGTTGCGCACATGGGCCTCTTTAAAGGGTGAACTTCTTTTTATTTTTTTAGTATCAGAAGTTTAGAACCCTAACCTATAAGTTATAATACATGTATATGTGTTAACGGTATATGGGATGGGGCGGGCCGGGGCAAGAGCTGACTATACCATCTCCTACCCCATGCCCAAATTTTTTTTAAAAAAATTCCATATCGTACCCAATACCTGACAAATTCCCCGAATCACCTACCCATTTGGGAAGGGGATGGATTGGATCGGGGTGGGGTGGGGCGGGTCGACCGAGATGGCCATCCCTACTCCTCTCCCAACAGTCGTATGTCTCACTCTCCCTCCCCCTCACAATTTCTCTCTCTCTTGGCTCACCCTCCAACCCTCAAACCCACATCAAACCACCAAAACACCTCTGTACCTTGTCGAATCAAACGTGATCCTTACATATTCAAGCCCGTGGAAGCTCCTATTCGGTCCAATTTCTAAGTTCAAAAGCCAGGGTTTGTTTGGATTTGGGGTTTTGCTCAAGACCCACTCAAGCAGGGATTTCTTCTCTTGTTTTCTAAATATTTATGTGTGTGTGTGTAGCATAGATTCATGTCTTGATTCCAGTCCTTTGATTTTTATTGAAGTTCTTTAGATTAATGACTTGAAAGTTTGATTTTGGTCCTTGTATCTTTGAATTAGTTGAAGCCCATTGAAAATCTCACTCTTCCTTGGTGTATCTGATTGTTAGTAGCATAAATTTCCAGTTTTGAGCTGAAATTCATCAAGTTTGTGTGAAAACAGTTGGGCCTGGTTGCTGCTACCTTGTTCTGTTATTCCCGTCCGGACGATTTATCCAGTTTTGCCCCGCTATGTTGGCCTTCGTTCATGTTACTTGTTTAGCTCTCGTTTGACCTTTAATTACGCAGTTCACTTGAAAAAAAAACTTGTGATTACAACTTGAAGAATTGTTCGAGACTCACTAAATTTTTATTTCACGGATTATAAACTCATTCAGTGATTTGGTTAAGGGGCTGTTTGATAAAGCTAAAAGTTGAAAATTGAAAACTGAAAATTAAGTACTAAAAACTGAAAGCTGAATTTATTAAGCTAATAAGCTGTTTGATATGTACTGAATCTTAAGCACTAAAATAAATAAGTTGTTGGTCTGTACAATGAGCTGAAGTATTAAATTCACTAATTTTTTACTTTGGGTTTCGTATATTTGCGAAGTGGCAGTTATGGTGGTGTGAGTGGTGGTGGTGGTGGTGTAGGTGCGGCAGGAGTGGCGGAGTGGTGGTGGTGGTGAAGTGGTGGCGACAGTGGTTGTAAGATTGGCGAAGTGACGGTTATGGTAGTGTGAGTGGTGGTGGTGGTTGTAGTTGTGGTGGGGGTGACGGAGTGGTGGTGGCAAGGTGGTGGCCGTGGCCGTGGTGGTGGGAGGGGCAGCGTGATGGGGGTGTGGGTGTAGTCGCGACAGTGGTATGGTGGTGGTGTGAGTGGTTGTGAATGAAAATACTCGTAAATTCAGTCAAAATTAAGTAGCTCAAATATCAACATTTTAGCTTACATTTTAAGAGCCACTTAATCTTTTAAGTAATGTAAAATGTGGTTATCAAATCTACTTAATTACTTATTACTTAATTTATTCAGTTTTAAGTGCTGAATTTGGGTAATCAAACAAGGCCTTGCGTGCATGGAACGGGCACAACCACTTTGAATGCTCTTGACACGCTATAAAATTTTATGTCAGACATTGAGTACGCTTTCAAAATGAAATGAAACACAAACGGAATGAAACAAATGATTGATTAAACGCACCAATACTTAGAAGGGAAATATACGGGGTCTCTGAACCACCGGAATGATACTAGGTCCATCCGTTTGGCTGTGTCACTAGGAAATTGCCTTGGCCAAGGGGGAACATATACGGGGTTCCGACTGTCCGGAATGATACTAGGTCCACTTCGGGTGAGTCGCTAGGAATTTCTCAAAGTACAATGAAAGTGAAATAAATTTGAGACACGTTGGAAATGTTTTGGACACGAAGGAAGAATGAGAAATCTTTAATGAACTCCTTGGATACGACGGAAAGAGGTTTTATAAATAAAAAGAAACCTTGTGAATATGATGATGCTGTGGTCCTTATCTCGAATCAATGTTAAAAATTCCTTGACTGTTGCCCGTTCTTGTTGTCTCTTTCATGCGCATATCATCTCACAAGTATTTAGAAATTATAGAAGATTTTTCTACTGGACTAGTGTAACTCAATCTTTCCATTTTCAAGTGCAAACAAAGGATCATGAAGTGGAGTTGTTGACGTGCATTTATTGGGATTTTGAAAGTTTCATCGGAGGGTTATTTTATTCATCCCATGAAACCTGATTTTTGGCAGAAAAAACTGTAATTTTATTTATTACTCATCTTTGATTCGGAAGAATGTACCTAGCTTTAAAGCTTCATTTTTTTTTTTTTTGGGACTTGGGGAATGTAACCAAATGACTATACTTTTGGATGAGCTCTCAGTATTTTCAAAGAATTATATAGCAATTGTTGCTTTGGAAATGGATGAATGTAATTATGGTATTTTTATTGGGAAATGTATAGTACTTTAATTAGTTAAAAATTTCAGGGCGTGACACTCTATTTTTTTGTAAATTTCTATTCTATTTTATTTTAAATGGTTTTTTTCGTTATTCTAGGACACATAAATTAGATCTTATCGTTTTAATTTAGCTCAACTAGTTTGGATATAGATTTACCGAATATACACGATCCCTAATGGGAGGCGGATTTTTCACGAATTTCCAATTGAGAATGGGGGTAGAATAGAGTCTCCAGATCCATACCCTACCTGTTGTTACGAAAGATTGTGAGAAAATGAGTTCTTTGAACTACCCAAACAAGACTTTAAGAACTGCTCGGATGGAGGGTTTGGTAGATACTAGATTCTTAAACTACTACATGTTTGTAATGTGACCCCATGGAATCATTTATAAACGTCCCCTTTGTACAAAATTGGAAGATAATAAATAAACGTCCCCTCTCTTTGACGGAACGCCCCTGCAATTTTTCTCCTAGGCACTTTACGAGTTTAGGGTATTATACTTGTTAGCCTTAGGTTCAGTTTGGAGGTCCGTAATTTTTAAGTAAGAATAGGAATTTGATTACTAAGAACTAAATTCTTAGTAATTCAATATTTGGAGTAATTCTATTTCAACGTTTGAATTAATTCAGTAATCTTATCCATGAATCAGATATTTTGAAAATTTACTTAAGTCAAACATTTTCTTTTTGTATGGATTGAACTAACAATCTAGGATTTCCATGGGGGTGAGAGCGATCAGATTCCTCTGGAATGTGATTCCAGATTGAAATATGCCAACAAGAATTACTTTCCTATTCCAGTGTAGATGTTAGCGTCAGGCTCAACGTCGGCGTTGGGGGTGAAAGACATTGTTTACCTTGTGTTTTTAGCGTTTTACATTAGTAGATGATTAATTTGCTTTGTCCAAAATTTCTCCGTTATATATGTAAGTGCCGCTTTGTTTTTTCAATATAATCTTTTTCATTTTGATCAGAAAAAATATGAAATAATTTACACACTCCTCTTCTTCCTGTTGCACTCTTGTTTTGCGTGTGCTTATCCATGTGAAATGACGAAATAACCCTACATTTGTGGAAAAGTTAATCAGTAAGAATAGTTTAGTAAGTTTACGTTGATAAAAAATAAGAGTGCAAGAAGATAAGGGAAGTGCAAAAATTATTTTTTCATTTTTTAATCAGAAAATTATAATTCTTCTCTCCTACCCATCCTCCTTTTACAATACTGCCCCACTCATTATTAATTCTTATTACTCCCTCACAATTTTTTTATTATCTATTTCCAATAGTATCCCCTAATTCTCTCTTTTATTTTAGAATTACAACAAATTAAATTGATTATGCGCACAATTTAAAAGTGTGTGTACATAGATAATATGCATATATAATTAGACAAATTACAATTCCAATATACTTTTACGGTTATCAATTTGCTTTCGGGGTTGTTAATATACTTGTCTCTGATATAATTAATACTACTACAATATTAACAATATCAATCGCCCTTAAGGCGCTGATTAGCATGTTACTTTTACAAAGTTCTATTCTGTCCCTAACCTATAAAACACAACAAAATATGAAATGTTTTCTATCTGGAATTTGGTACACTTTCACTCTCAATGAAATGATTATACACTCCTATGGAGTAAAATATTATGTCATCCGCTGGCAGATAAACCTTTTGACATTCCGTAAGTAAAAAAAAAAATCCATTTATGTTTAGTACGTCAACTGTGACCAATTTATATTGTTGTATGAGTGCTGTCTCTATTTGATTTGCTTTAGCCAAATATTTCGTTGTCACACCTTCCAAAATCAATGACTGCTCCTGTCATGAATGTGAAAGGTCATTTTTTTTGGCTGCTAAGACTTTTATCCTACATTTTTTTTTATGACTCAGATGTCCTAGTCAGCTACTAATCTCAAAGTGTAATAACAACGCCCACTTGCAGAACGCAATCAAGGTTAGAGGAAATTCTGTATAGACTAACCCTAAATGAGTTAATAAAATGTGAGAAGTTTTAAATTTGAGACTTTAAGAGAAAGCAAATCTCTGAATCCCAAATCTGACCATCAGGCCAACCACTTGGGGTTGTTTACATTAATTTAACTTGATTTTTTTTTGGGCGCCTGAAATTAATTTTATTCATAAAAGTCATATGGTACGTACAAAGAGATTTCATCACAAAAAATATTAGTAATATGCAAAACAACATATACCTCGACACGATTCAAGCTTCTTTATTTGGTTGGTAGTTTTGAGATAAGTTTTGGAAATAATAGTTTTGTATAGAGTTGCATAATTTTTCAATCGTTAGTCAATTATTTTAGTATGATAATAAACTTTTTTTTTTTTTACTTTTTTAATAGAGATACATAATATACATCTAAAAAGTAAAAAAATAAATGCATGATTTGATAAAAAAAATTATTAAAGATGAAAAAACATGGATGACAAATTAATCAAAATTTTAGAAAAATAAAATTTCTAAAATTGGAAACCAAACAAAGGGTTGACCCTAATAATGAAAAGTATGAAACTATTTTTGGTAAACGCTATTTGTGCATTAGAGCAATATATTTAAACTGCAATTATTACCTATTTTGTCTCTGAAAGTCAGTGTACCAACACCTTGATTTTATTTTATTAAACAGTGTGTGGGATATGGGATGCCTTGAATATCGTCATACAATTGATTTGAAATGTAACATGCATATCATAATTCGCCGTCTTGGCCAAAATGTCTGCACACTTATTCGTTTCACGGAATATGTGCTTGAATGTTACCTTCAATGCAGGATCTTCAATAGTTGATGGAAATTGTCAGCATTTTCCAATAGTTGCATGGCTTGAATTGAATATAATTTAATAATTCTGTGATTAGGGTCGGCCCAGAAGTATCTCAAACCCTTTTTCCCAAAAAAAAAAAAAAAAGAAAAGAAAAGTAAAGACCATATTCTTTTTACGTTCTTTACTTCAATTTATTTATGAGACACTTAAATAATCATCCTTCTACTCACTTGAAATTAGAAAATCATCTTGAGCCTTTTTAGGAGTTATGTTTCCATCCTGAGATTCAAATAAACTCACTTTTGCCCTTGATTACATATATAAATATACATATATCAGGAGATTAAGGACTAAAACGAATGTTTTCATCTAAAATTAATTATGTTTCCATCCAAAAATTCTTTGCCTATAGAGTAGAGATTTTTTGGATGAAAACATAAATAATTTTGGACGAAATTATGTTTCCATCCAAAAATTCTTGGCCTATAGGTTAGAGATTTTTTGGATGAAAACATAAATAATTTTGGATGAAATTCATCCAAAATTAATTATGTTTCCATCCGAGAATTCTTGGCCTATATAGGGTAGAGATTTTTTGGATGAATTCCATCCAAAATTATTTATGTTTTCATCCAAACATTCTTGGCCTATAGGGTAGAGATTTTTTGGATGAAATTCATCCAAAATTAATTATGTTTCCAGGCAAAGAAATAGGGTAAAGATTTTTTGTATAAATTATTTTTGCCGTTGTTCTTTATATTTTCATCAAAAAATCCTTGATCTAGTAATCATGGTTAAAACTTTTTAGGGTGCTGCATGTGTAGGCCAAATTCATAAAGGGAGGCGATCATGGTTAAAATCAAACTAGGAATCATGTCAATAGTTTCTGACATTTTTTTACCATGATTCAAGATGTTAATTCAATAATTATTACCATGTTTACAGGTACAAGGAGAGCGTACATACTCCTTATCTATATACGCCCGTGCAGCAGCTGTTTTGATCATTTTACCATGATTTTTTATCCCATTTTTTTTTACCACGAAATGTCGATTATATGGTTGATATGTTTTACCATAATTCAAATAATCATGGTAAAAATCAAATACAAAACATAAAAATATGGTAAAATCGAATAATCATTGTAAAAATTAAAATGATTGAGATAATGAGCCAATAATATGGTTAAACGTGATTCCAACAACAATTATGATAAGATATCATCCCTCTTTTGAATTTCCACCATTTCGAATTCTTTGATTTTAGGAAGGAGAATAATTCACCAATTCAAAAAAATATCTTAATTTTAGAGTGTGTGGATCAATCAAAAGTAACTTACTTTGAATTCAAAAATTACTTCCGTTTTATATATTTTCATCCTCTAATATATTATATCAGGAAGTTTCCTATGAGGGTTCCCTCAAAAAAAAAGTCCGGGAAAACAGTTGTGAGCCGTTGGATCGCGTGAAGGGCATAAGATCCAACGGCCAACAACTGTTTTCCCGCATTTTTTTTTGTGAGGGAGCCCTCATAAGAAACTTATATTATATATATATTAAGGAAGGGTAATAATGGTAAATCACATTATAAGAGCATGAAAACATAATTCCGTAAAGAATAGGGGATGAAAATCTAAGTGGTATCCAAAAAGCGGATGAATATTTAATTACCTCATTTATCTAATGAAAATAAGAAAATATCCCCCTTTTGAATCTAATGCCAATTGCCAAGGCCAGAAAATCAAATCTTGATTTTCAGTTTTAGTACAAAACCCAAAATTGCACATTTTCCCTCCGAAAGTGATAGTTTCAGACGCAACCTTATTCTTCACATAGAAACCATTCAAATGCGCAGTTGCTCTTACCAAAATACGATGATCTAATACCCAAACTTTTAATTCCTTAAATCAATATTTTTCAAAATTCTATTTTTCTGTAGTTAACCAGATTTTTTTAGAGATAAACACTGGTTCCTTGGGGTCTCCGATCCCAATCTTTGATTTTTATTTTTATCCAAGAATGTGAAACCATCTCCGTCCCGACATACTTGGAGAGAACCGATTATCGAGAGAAAGGAAAGCGTACCCTTCTCGGATAAAATAAAAATCAAGAAGAATTTCCTTCAAAAAAGGCAAGTTGTTTTCTTTTAATTGGATCGTGGTAATCATAAAACACTATAATCGAAGTTACATTTTAATTCTGCTATTGAGTTTTTGGATATAATTCAAGCTAAAAGTAACCTTTTGAATTTTGGGTACTGATAATGCCAAAACTGTTTTGATTGTGTCAAAACTCCTATGCATTAAGAGCTTGTATCTTACATACGAGTACAATCATTTCATAGAATTGAGTTTTGGCATAATCAAAAGCAGTTTTGGCATTAGCACTACCCTTTGATTTTTTTACTATTCCCACTTCCCAGCACAATCTCCAATTATGTGGTGGTCTAGCAATTTTTCCTCGAACACCGCCATCAACATTCAGTTTAAAGAAACCTGGAGCTGGTGGTTTCCAGTTGACCGGCATGGTAATAGCGATCGGCAAGGCTTATGGATTCACACAAAAATCGCCATTCCAAGCTTCTGGCCAAGACACCCTTTGCAGAAAATGGTTAGTCTAGATGGGCATGATTTGTACCCGGATTAAAATGATTTTGTTTCGAGACAACCAGATGGTCCAACAAGTGAACGGAAAACAACGGCCCAATTTAATACCAGATCCATGCGTGCATAATGTTTGAAGTGCAATTTTCCACAATCCACTCTGAAAGAGGTTTAGAAAAATTTTGTGGGCTGGGGCTGGAACTCCGTTGTCATCCCATAGTTTAGTAGCATTTAGGCCTTCTCTAAGAATGTGCAGAGCTGATTCCAGATAATTTGAACAAGCTGGACATATGTCATCGACTCATTAGTGGTGATTTCAAAAAAACAAAAGAGAGATTATCCTTATTAGCCAATTTTTGCTGAGAAACAAAGCGAAGGAAATGTTTGATGCGTGGATTGGAACCGAAGATGCATGAGAATGATGTATTGGATTACGTCGGTATGGTAATGAAGTCTGCATTGTCTTTAGGCCTCTGCTTGGGCCATTGTAATGACATTTGCCATATATATATATATATATATATATATATATATATATATATATATATATATATATATATATATATATATATATATGGGATTACTACCGTACTTGCCAAGCAAAGCATGTGCCCATTAGGACCTACGTTCCGTGTTCACGAGCCAATGTAACTTGGCCATAGAAACAATTAGGCTATTTTTGGATGACCGGAATTTTGAATAAAAAGAGAAATATAATTACTGGGAATCAAATACCGAAGAATTTTCTTGAATAGGCACAGGAATATGATTACTAGGAATCAAATTCATATGAATTCAATACCTGGAGTGATTTCATGCCAGTGTTTGAATTAATTCAGTAATCTTACGTAGAAAATTATTTTGAAACTTTATTAAAGTAAACATTTATTTTTGATAATTGAGCTAGTAATCTAAGATTTCCATGGGGTAATGGAGGGATGAGATTTCCACTCAAGCTAAGAATGTGATTCCTAGTTGAATATGTTATCAGGAATCACATTCCTTTTCTCGTCTCATTCCTATTCTTGTCTCTCTTCCTAACAGCAAAATCACGGAAGCATGGTATCTCAGTCCAATTGGTGTCTTTTTCAAACGTCGGAATCACAAAAATATGGTACCACATTTCCATTCGTCCTCAAAATTCCCGCCATCCAAACTGACCCTTAATGTTATGCAACTTAGCCTATGAATTCCTAAACCACCAGGAGATGTATGACTCAATGGATCCCCAAAGAAAATCCCTATTCAGCTAGTCAATGAAATTTTGGCCTTGTTTCCTATTTGATTTTATGGAAATCAATCTCATAAAATGAAATGGGTTGATATTAGCAAATGGAAATGGGTTGATTTTAGCTCATTTGCTAGAATCAACCCATTTGATTCCCATAAAATCAAATGGGAAACAATGCTAAGAATGGGTTTGGGTGAATTGGGTTTCTAAAATATAATGCAAAGTAAGAGCTAGTTACTTCATTAGATTGAGCAAGCTTATATCAAAACGAAGACCACAAAATCAATTAACGAATGTGCAATATTCTATTGTTCAATATCCAAATCAGAGTGACCAATCATGCAATGGTTCTATAGGTTATATGACATTCAATAATAGACCAAATTACTCATGCAAATTGTGACATGACAAACAAAAAGTAAATGAGTAGAGAAGAGAGAAATCAAACACAACGATTTATCGTGGTTTAGTCTGTAACTTTACATCCTAGTCCACTCCCCAAGTTTTCAACTTGGGATTTGTTGCACTATGTCCAATACTTACAATCCTTCTAGCTTCGTGGGTGCCAGATAACCTTTATAACAAGTAATCTATCCCTGACCACTCTGCCTAATTTGGACTCCTGTGCTAGTCAAACCAAACCCAACTAGTTTTGAAATAGGTCCTAGTAGCACCTAACCGTAAGGGATTTTTTTTATCCAAAATTACTCACAAAAAGATAACCTCTAACAAGAATATAAACAACGGTGTACAATAGCTTTTACAATGAAAGTTCAACACACAAAATAATACTTTCTCTAAGTGAGGATAAAATCAATTAAGTTCACGATTGATTTCTTCTTCCCAATCCTACCAATGCAATGATCAATTGATTGACTTCTTCCTTAAATAGATCCTCAAAGAGAAAGGAGGAAAGACCGGGGTTTTGTTATTCCATTCGCAAAACAACAAAGAACTCAATCTCAAGAAACTGACTCAAGCTCTCTCTAACCCTAAATCCTCTCCTATCCTCTCTCTCTCTCACACACACACACACACAGATACATGCATACATTGTTGTATGTGAATATTAGAAATGGGTTTTGTATTTTGTGACACACAGAGGAAGCGGGTGAAGCCGAAGATACCTCGATAACCAGTATCTGCTATGAGAAGGTCCAGTTGAGTGTAAGCAGTGGACACTAGTTATTGAGATATCTTTGGTTTCACCCGCTTCATATGTATGTCATATGATACAAAATCCATTTCTAATATTTACATACAGCAATGTAAGTATATCATTACAAAAAAAATGTATGTATCTATGAGAGAGAGAAAGAGAGAGAGAGAGAGAGAGAGAGAGAGAGAGAGAGAGAGAGAGAGAGAGAGAGAGAGAGAGAGAGAGAGCGCATACAAGAGAGGATTTAGGGTTAGAGAGAGCTTGATTGAGTTTCTTGAGATTGAGTTCTTCTAATCTTTTATTATTCTCTTCTAGCCTTTTTCATACTGTTTTTCTCGTACGTTGATACCTTTGACACCTCCATTTTCTCCTTCTCTCTCTCTGCAAATGGATGTATCCGGAGAGGAGGAAGAAGAAGAAACAGCGCAGGGAAATTCTATTGTTCAATATCCAAAACAGAGTGACCAATCACGAAATGATTCTACAGGTTGTATGACATGCAATGATAGACCAAGTTACTCACGCAATTGTGACATGACAAACATAAAGCAAATGAGTAGAGAAGAGAGAAATCAAACACAACGATTTATCGTGGTTCAGTTCGTAACTTCACATCCTAGTCCACTTCCCAAGTGTCCAACTTGGGATTTGTTGCACTGTGTCCAATAGATACAATCCTTCTAGCTTCACGGGTGATAGGTAACCTTTACAACGAGTAATCTATCCCCGATCACTCTGATTAATTTTGACTCTGGCGTAAGTCACATCTAACTCAACTAGTTTTGAATCTGGTGCTAGTAACACCTAACCCCAATTGATTTCTATTAATAACCAATCACAAAAAGATAATCTCTCACAAGAGTATGAACTACAGTATACAATTACTTTTACAATGAAAGTTCAACTCACAAAATAAAACTCTCTCTAAGTGAGGATAAAATCAATTAAGTTTAGGAATGATTTCTTCTTCAATATCCTACCAATGCAATGATTGATTGACTGACTTCTTCCTCAAATAGATCCTCAGAGAGAAAGGAGGGAAGACCATGGGTTTTTTTTTATTCCATTCGCAAAACAACGAAGAACTCAATGTCTCTCTAACCCTAAATCCTCTCCTTCCTCTCTCTCTCTCTCTCTCTCTCTCTCTCTCCCCCCCCACCCCCAACAGATACATACATACATTGTTGTATGTGCATATTAGAAATGGATTTTGTATTTTACAACCTACAAATGAAGCGGGTGAAGCTGAAGATACTTCGGTCACCAATGTCCGCCGTGAGAAGGTCCAGTCAAGTGTAAGCAGCGGACACTGGTTACTGAGGTATCTTTAGCTTCACCCTATTCATTTATATGTCAAAAAATCCAAAACCAATTTCCAATTTTCACATACAACAATGTATGTATGTATCTATGATGAAGAGAGAGAGAGAGAGAGAGAGAGAGAGAGAGAGAGAGAGAGAGAGAGAGAGAGAGAGCAGACTGGAGAGGATTTAGGGTTAGAGAGAGCTTGAGTGAGTTTCTCGAGATTGAGTTGTTCCAATCTTTTATTGTTCTCTTCCAGCATCTTCATACGGTTTTCCTCATACGCTACTACCTTTGACACCACCATTTTCTCCTCCTTCTCTCTCTCCCTCTCCCTCTCTATGTGTGTGTGTGCGCAAATGGATGTATCTAGAGAGGAGGAAGAAAAAAATGAAGCAGCGCAAGGAAATTCTATTGTTCAATATCCAAATCAGAGTCACATATCATGCAATGGTTCTTCAGGTTATATGACAGTCAATGATAGACCAAATTATTCATGCAATTGTGACATGACAAACATAAAGTAAACGAGTAGAGAAGAGATAAATCAAACACAACGATTTATTGTGGTTCAGTCCATAACTTCACATCCTAGTCCACTCCTAAAGTGTACAACTTGGGATTTGTTGCACTATGTCCAATAGTTACAATCCTTCTAACTTCGCGGGTGTGGACGGTCGACCTCCACGCCGGTTGTTTAGTTTGAGAATGATGTTTTAAAAATAGAGTCGCCACCTGGGTTTTTGGAAAATGGTTTAGGACCCGAGAAACCGTTTTGGAAAAGGTTTGGAAAATGATTTAGAAAACGATTTGGAAACCAGAGATTCGCTTTGAATTCGGGAGCCTGGTTACGAACGGGGAAGGGTTTTAATGCACCCCATTCGCCTAATTAAAAATCGGTATTTACTAAACATTTGTGGAATTTTTAGAAAATATTTTAATGCCAAACTTTATTCAAATAAACAATTTATCAAGCAAAGCAGACGATAATAATGAAAAAAACAAGCAACTAACATGTGAATTATACAAAAATCAAGGATTCAAACTGTTCATGCAAGGCACTGATTAAAATTTCAAATGTTTACAAAAAGTGTGCCGCACGGTGTACCGCTGCGGTACAAAAAGTGTGTTGTGCGGCATTGTTCATCATTCCAATGGTCAAATTTTCAAATGAGTACCGTACAACACTCCAAGTGTACCGTGCGGTACAGGAGAAGTGCCATGCGACACTGTTGCTTTCACAAACAGTTCAAAACATTGGTTTTCGAAAAGAATGAAATAAAGGCACATACAAGGCATGAAACTTAATTGAAAACAGATTATTTTGGATAGGAAATTGATGTGTTCAAATGGGGAATGTTTCTCCTCACTGAATCACCCCGTACGAGGCGATGTTTTCACCGTACGACGCAACTGGGAGGTATGAAATTAAACTGATTTTGATGTAACATGGGCATACCAAGTGTGGAGATGATATAGGAGATCATTCCACACTTGGTACCCCTCCCCTCAGGGTACCAAAGCTAAGAGTTTTGGCAAAACGGGATTATACCTTCGGTTTGAAATTCTCAGATTGAACTTCTTTAGAACCCCTTGAACACTGCTTGGACCTCCTCTTGACCCCCAATTCCCCTCTGGTACAGCAGCAAGGTTGATTATTTGATGGAGGTGAGTGAATTTGGAAGGATAGGTTCACGGGTTAGGATTGGAAAACAGGGGATTGGACTTTTGATTGGGTTTGCTTTGGAAGGAATTTGTAGAATTGATTTCTGGAGCTTGTAGGATGGTAATGAGGATGGCTTGTAATGGAGAGAGCTCAAAGGTGAGATTTCATGATTTTCTTCCACAATTTTTCTCCTCCTTTTTCAATGATATCCGATCGGCATATATAGGCATAGGAATCCCTTGGTTTCCAAGTATTCTTGCTACCCACACAAAGCAATGATGATCATTCTATAGCCTTTAAGTCTTGCACGTAACCATGATGATCAGAGGAAGCATTCGTCAACATTTTGAGCTGCTGGAACTTTGCAAAAGTTGTTTGACAAATGACAGTGCCGTACGGCACACAAACTGTGCCGTGCAGCACACTTCCACTGCCAAAATTTAAAAGGCTGCTGTACGTGACTGAGGCTATACCGTGCATGAAAAAATGAGTACCGTACGGTATTGTTGACTAAGTTGACTTGAAGAATTTCAATCCGAGAGACTTTCCGTGCGTTTCTTTTCATCATTGGGGAATCAAGATGTACACAAACGTCTTATTTTGGGGTGTCTACAGTTGCCCCTCTTTGACGAGGCTTGTCAATCATTGTGTGATGAAAGTCGCGTCAAAGATAGAAGACACACCTCCATTCGAACATTTGTGGGAAACAAGTAAATTATGATGCATGTGGTCGTGCTCGTATGAGCTGCCTATGTACCCCGTTGTAGGAATCAGACCAGCGTAGCTCATCAGGGCTTAAAGCAAAATGATGACTTACGCAAATATAAGAGTTACAGAAAACGTACCTTGATCGGATTACGGGGATTGTTACTTTTTTTTTTTTCAACGAGAGAAAAATGAAAGATGTGCTGTGAATGTCACCAGTGAGATCCTGTGAGTGCGAGGGATCAGTGAGGTCCCTACAAAAAGGTTTGAGCGAGACCAGCGAGGTCTCCAAAAAGTTTTAAGCGAGACCAGCAAGGTCCCCAAAAAGGTTTAAGCGAGACCAGTGAGGTCTTTAGAAAAGGGTTTGAGCGAGACCAGCGAGGTCCCCAGAAAAGGGTTTGAGCTAGACCAGCGAAGTCTCCAGAAAGGGTTTGAGCGAGACCAGCAAGGTACCCAGAAAAGGGTTTGAGCGAGACCAGTGAGGTCTCCAGAAAGGGTTTGAGTCAGACCAGCAAGGTCCCCAGAAAAGGATTTGAGCGAGACCAGCGAAGTCCCCAGAAAAGGGTTTGAGCGAGACCAGCGAGGTCTCCAGAAAGGGTTTGAGCGAGACTAGCGAGGTCTCCAGAAAGGGTTTGACCGAGACCAGCGAGGTCCCTAGAAAAGGGTTTTGATTGTGTGATGTTGATAATCAGATCTATCATCAAAAATTTGTGAAGAATGTGCAAGTGTGCTGTGCAAATAAGACAACTGTGTCGTGTAAGAGAGAAAGTGCATCGTGTAATAAGGAAAGTGTGCCGGGTACTGTGCGGCATACTCAAAGTGCCGTGCCCAATGTTGAGAGTGCCGTGGCCATGGATCCTAGTACCGTATGGCCCATTGAGAGTGCCGTGGCTATGGGTGAGAGCACTGCGGGTGGTGATAGCACTGTTGGTGAGGACCGGAGTGCTGCACAGTATACTGAGAGTACCGTGCGTGATACTGAGGGTGTTGTGGGTGGTGACCAGAGTACCGTGGCTACCCATGAGGGTCCGGATGCTATGGAGATCGATCCTCCAGGTACAGATACCCCACTTTCTGATATTGCAATGAATCTTGGTGGGATTGATGTTGTTGTAGAAAAACCAGTGGCCAGGAAAGCGGGCCTCGGGCTGTTGTTATTCCTGGTGATGTTCTGGGGGCTACCCTTGTGACTGAGGTTACTATAGCTGGTGAGCATGTTGTGACTGATGTACCGGTGGTTCGGGGAGGTCTCGATGATAGGGATGTGCAAGTGGAGGATGTTGTAGGAGAGAGCAGCACTGATAGTAAGGAGACCCCCTTGGTGAGACGTATTGCTCCAGGTCCGGCCATTGCGATTGGTACTGCTAGAGTGCCAGAGGAGAGTGCTGAGAGAGAGACCGAGGTTTCAGAGCCTCTACTGTTTATACCCGCAGTTGGTTCTTCCCGTAGACCAGGCTTGACTTTGGCAGATACTTTAGAGGGAGCGAGAGATGAGGATATTGCAGCGACTTTACAGGAGTCTCCCCAGTTTGAGAATATTCTGGTTCAGGAGGGTATACCATCTCATGTTTGAGATGTTGAGCAGGAGGAGAGACAGAGAGAGGCTGAGGTTGCCGCCGGGGAGGAGCGTATGACCATAGTCTGAAAGGTTGAGTTGGCGTTGGAGCACAGGGTTCCCTTTACGCCTACTACTTACGTGCCACGGGTCCACTTCTTTGTTCCTCAGGGATGTGATACATATACTCCTATGCTGCCTGCGTACTTGGATACAAATGTCATTCGTGACTGCTTGACCCATATTGCTTACAGAAATCCCTCGGTATGCATCTTGCTTATTTTTTTGCTGCTTGTATCTATTTGCTGTACATTCTTTTTAACAATGACTGACAGAAATTTTTATCATGCTTTTGTTGACAGACTCAGAGATCTACGGGTGGTTATGGAGGTTCTGTGAGTTCTCTGGCATATTACCATGCTTTGCCGCCGAGAGTGAGGGCTTTGGTCAATGCTTCTGGGTTTACCATCTTCATTCGGCTTTTGACAGTGACCAGGATAGATCGCAAGTTGATACGGGCTCTGGTGGAGAGGTGGTGGGATACCAAAAATACTTTTCACTTCAGGTTTGGGGAGATGACTATCACCCCTCTTGACTTTGCTGCCATCACCGGTCTGAGAGTTGGAGGTGAGCCCATCCCATTTGATTCAAAGTTATACTTGGACACTACTGCCATAGAGCATTACTTGGGGAGGAGTCCAGGAGGTATTGAGCCAGGGGTGAGGTATACTGTCTTGGTGGATTTCTGGGACCACGAGCTGGAGTCAGAGGAGGAGGCTAGACAGTTGGCGAGGGCCTACTTGTTATACCTCTTTGGTGCTTCCCTATTTCCTAACAGGCAAGGCATGGTACACTTGGGTTGGCTACCAGCTTTGGAGAACTTGGAGACTTCCGGGAGATTTGATTGGGGTGGTGCAGGTTTGTGCACCGTATACTGCTTTCTGGGTTGCGTTTGTCGTGGAGTAGGCATGAGCCTTGGTGGCTACTGGAGAGTACTAGAGGTAAACTTTGCTTGCATTTCTCCTTTGTGCAAAACCATGTATTAGCCATATTTCTTGACTTGATTAGTTTCTTGAACATGCAGGTGTGGGCTTATGAGGTGTTGGGAGTATTTGCTCCGGCCAATTCTCATAGCAATGAGAATGTGCTTCCGCGTGCTGAGAAGTGGGGACCGGAATTCACAGGGGCTGGTGATCATAAGGGAGATTTGAGGAGCTTCAGACTTTTTCTTGATTCTACCACGGGAGATAGAGTAAGCCTTTTTGTGATCAACTTCTCATGTTCTCTTGCCTTCCATCTTTCTTAATATGATAAACTTTTTCCTTGCAGGTGCGGTGGAATGTTTGGGATAGGTTGCGCAAGGATTATCTGATCAAGAGCAGAGAGTGGACACGGAGTCGAGTGCTATTGGAGTGTCCATATGGCTGGCGATGGTACTTAGGTGACAGAGTGATAAGCACACAAATATGTAAATATTAGTGGGCTTAAGTCCTCAAGTTTTATCTTTTTATTATGCTTATTATTAATTGTTATAAGATATTGCGCATAAGGTGTGATTTGAGTATTTCAGGAGAAAACGGTGTAAATATGGTACATCCGATGCTGGGGGAATGAGCATGCAAAACACTGGATCATTTTTCAAGCCAATCCCATATGGAATAAAATAAAATAAACAAAAGAGGAAAGAAAGTCAGTGGCGGTGGGAATTGGAAAAGAATTGCAAATATCGCGAAGTCCGGATGATATCTTGTTTCGCCCTACGAAACACATGCCAAGCACATAAATTACAAGAGATATACTGTTCTGTTCCCGGTATTAAAATAAGAAATTTGACTGTTCCGGCGCTCGAATCGGACTTTATTTTGAACATCAGTCGAGAGCATAGCAGATCCGGTTAAGCAGCTACGTGGACAATGCCAGTGGGGAACATGAATTGATTATTCAAAGTGGTTTGATTATTCAAACCGTTAATGGAAAATTCAATTTAATATTCAAATACTTTAATTGCCAATCCACCCACTAGCATTGTTTATTCAAAAGGGGACATCTGATTAAAGCATTGGAGAAATTCGGTTGAGTGGGTTCAGCACCCAGCGCCACATGTCAGCTTCCAGTGCATCCGATTATCCCTGGTCACAATCTTAGCCGTTGATCTTTCACATATTCTCCCATGCGCGCGCAACACTGGATAAAAAGGCCAGCTCCTTTGCTTATAAAAGACCAGCTCTGCTGCATTTGGAAAGGATCGAAAGTGGGAATCCGAAAATAGAAACTAGGAAATCAGCCTCTCTCTTTCATTATAATCTCTCTTGCTTTCTGTCAACTTCTTTGTTTTTCTCCTTCTGTTTACTTGTCCAGAAGCCTTAGGCTTTCCATTTCACAATATAATTTCCCTACCAAATTCTTAATTAGTTGTTTGTAATAAGAGTTTAGTTTTGTAATTTCATTTCCAAGATCATTTTAAATTATCTGTTATTTTAATTCCTAGTTTAAATCCGTTTAATCAAAAGATAGAGGTTTGGTTGTGAGAGTTCGCAAACTTACTGGCTGTTTCTCACACCGGACCCGAATCTAAGATTAGTCTTAGTAGTGGAATCCTTTGAGATTGAAAGGAGGACACCTTTGGTCTACCCTCCTGTACACATCTCCTCGGTACACTCTTAAGACCGATCTTGTTAATCACTTTAAAAAAAGCCGTAATGTTTAGTGTTATTTTTATCTTTTCCTTGGCGAGTACTTTGCTAATGGAGGAGTAGTCATAGACTCGGCCTAGGGTGATCACCACCTAATGGCCTAAGTGGATTCGTGATTCTCACACCTGTGTTAACAAAGTTTGTTTGTGTTTAATACGGGCTTGCAACTATCGATTTAAAACTCAAGATTGTTATGTTTTTTATTATGAGTCGACAATGGCTTTGGCACGCATAATACTTAAATCGATGTCATTTTGAGGGTTTAACAAATTTCTGATCAAGCCTTGATTAAACCAAACACTGAAAAAAATAAAAGTATAATTGGATTACCTTCCGGTTGAGCATAAATTTACTTATGACTCAACCGTGTAAATTGTGAGAATCATGGGTTTATTTAGGTTATAGGTGGTGTGATCCTTGGCCCGAGCCTTTTAATTAAATTTTAATCAAATCTTTACTTTTCATTTTTAAGCTGAAATTGCAACCACAAATAAATCAAACCAAAAAAAGTTAGTTTGCCGTTTTAAGGCTAAAAACCCTCATTTGCGAGTCAACCATCAAGCTCAGCGCATTCGGTCTCTGTGGATTCGACCCGGTCTTACCGGTTATCTTGCTACGCGATACCTAGCCCTACGCTTGGGGCGACACCTTTTGCAATACAATCTAAGGTCGCAAGCACAGAGTGTCTCGTCAATCGCTTGGGATTGACCACTTCAGAGTGCGTTCGCCCCTTCCTCAACTTGTTCAGAGGACCGCTGAGTATACTCGAGCAGAGATAGAGAGGTACACAGTACCGACAGAGGTGATCTTTAGCCCTTCGATAGACTATGAGGGATACTTGAGTACTCACTTGGCATATGATCTGGATATGGAGAATCACTTGAGAGCTGCTTCTACTTTACCTGAGTTGAGGAGAGAGATTGAGGTAGTGACTGCTGATGGAGCACTTGGAGTGGTGACGGTGCCTTTTATTACTCTTGTAGTTACTCTTGCCACGACAGAGGTAACTTCTGATTGCTTTACTCGCTTTAATGATTTTCTCATGCCAATATAACATGCATTATTGATGTATCTTTGCATTTCAGATTCTTGCTGAATGGGCGGCATCTGCGTTCCAATTGGTGCAAGACTTGTAGGCCATGGTCCGTCAGTTTGTGATGGGCATGGCTCCAGATGTACGCCCACGAGCTGAGCCATGAGTTGTACTTGGTCGTAGGCAGAGTACTACCAGAGAGAGGACACCGACTCGTGGTATCAGAGAGGCTGGCAGAGGCATAGGCCGAGGTGCTGGAGAGACAAGCAAAGGTAGAGAGACTGGTCACGGTACTCGTAGGAGGAGAGAGAGTAGCCACGGAGCAGGTACCAGCAGTGAGAGAGGAGCTAGTCGCAAAGCTATTCCTAGCAGTGGAGCTATTTAGGTCCACGATTAAAATCCAAAACATGACGATCGGTTCGGTCAGGACTGGATTCACGGTTCACCAATTTTTTTGTGCACCCCTATTCTCAGGTTGGCCAAGCGCCAGAAGATGAGAATAATGTTAATCCTAAAGAGAACGAACATGTTGAAGGCCCCCAAATAGGTCAAGAAACCCGTATTGGGCAAGATCAAAATGCAAGAATTGGCCAGGCTTCTCGAATGAATACTAGGAATAACAAGACAGTGCATGTTGATGACCCAAAAATCCAGAAGTTGGAGGAAGTGTGTCATATCTAATCAATTTGCTGAATTGATTGCTACATTTAAGGAGTTGGCCCAAACCCAAAAACTTATGTTTCAAAAGTTAGAAGAACAGTCAAAACTTGGGAATGAGCCTTCACATTTATCTGAAAAGGATAGAGGAGAGGCTAGTTCAAGCAAACATAAGTCAAGGCCTGGAAAAAGGAATATAAATGTAGATGATGTACCAGAGTCTTGGTATGAACCTGCAAAGGCCCATGATTATCAAACACCCAAGCCTAAGAAAACGTTTAAACAAACCACTAATGTCCCTTTTGAACCTACTTTTGATGGTTTAGAGGGGGTAAGTGTTTTAAAAATGATGATTACGGGTTTGATGAGTATGATTTTACTCCAGAAAATTATTTTCATGATAGGGTTAGTTCAAAAAGGCACAATCTAGAAACTGGAATTCCTAAGTATTCAGGAGTACCAGAGATGGGAAGGGTGCACTCGAATCACCTTTATGAGCCTTTTGCAAGGCTACAAGGAGGTTTTAAGCAGCCTAGACCTTTTGATAGACCTTTTGAGAGGTTTCCAGAAGATCATATGCCTAGAAATATGAATTGGGAACCACCAGTTAACCCAAGGGTTCATTGCTTGACCGACCAGGTGACTAGAAATAAGATGAATAAAGACGCGTCCCAAGCGTAGGACTCTCGACCAGTGTAGCACAATAAATCCAGAAGTATCGGAGTCGAACCACAGAGACGACTTAAGTGCTTGCCTCAAAAGTGTGAAAGTGCAGTTTTACCTGGCTCTCAGGTAGCCACCCCTTGATTTGATGAAATTTGTTAACTAAATTACTAAGCTAATTTGACTGAATGCAGATTAAATAAGAGAGCACAGCTGAGGGAACCCAGCGTCCGCGACTAGCCTAACCGATGTTTACTCGGGCCACAATTCCTCTTTTCACTGATTTTAGAATAAAAGAAAGGCTTCCTAACAAATGCGCACCACCTGTCACCAGATTCCGTGCGCATTCAAATTCCGGTAATGCCTGGGTTTGTTTGTTAGAAAAGTTTCTGTTTCCTAAAATTGCTTGAAAGTTGAGTTAATTCGGCCCCGAGGTGAAACATTGATTAGTCTAACTACGCACGCCTTCGCCCCGCAGCCGCACTCGTAACGACTACTCACTCAAGGTTATAAGAATTGCAGAAATCGAATTAAATCTAGATCTAAACATGCTTGAACAATTAAATATGAAGACAATAGCTAATGATACCGTCATTTGCAAGGGAAAAATTGAACTTGATTATCAATACGCAAAACCAATCCAACGCTGAAATTTTGGAAGTAAACTTGAATGCAAAACGCTGAATGTTGAAAGCTTTGAAATCCCTCCAGCCGAAAACTTCGAAAAGCAAAAACCTAAGAAAAAGCGTGGAACCCTAATCTGAGTTTGAACAAAAGTATTTATACTAATCTTAGTAATCCTAAGGAAAAACGACAAAAATGTGAAACTATTCTACGCGGAGCGACCGAACGACGCCGTTCACTATGCTCAATAACCGCTCGGTAGCGCTACCTAAAAATAGGGGTAGCGCTACCGCCTTGCTTCAGTGCTGCGTTGACCATTGCATCCTCACATTGACCACTGACTCCTATCATACCGGTAGCGCTACACCCTTTTCGGTGTAGCGCTCAAGAACCTTTTGTTCATTTTTCATCCTTTTTGTGCCCAATTTGAGCGCTCCAACAAAATGGGGTAGCGCTCCCGACGGGTTTCGATCACTTCCATGCAAAATCCGCTCGCCTCCAACTCTTGATCTACGTGCATGTACTCCCAATGTCTCAAAATCACACCCACAACCTTAGAATACCTGCAAATTACGCTCAATACACAAAAACACCACGCGCACATATCAAATGGAAAATAAAGCTCAAAACGCACGTCTAACATGCTAAACCACCCTACTTAGGCGCTCAGAAGAAAGCTTTCCACGCGCCTATCACATCCCCCAACTTGAGCGTTGCTAGTCCCTAGTAACGAACCAAACGAAAATAATAAAAACAACACAACGACTCAATAAGGGATACGAGGGTCATGCAACCTGTACAAAATCAAATGAGCAATTTAAATATTATCTCTTTACTACCCATAGCTCAGTCACATGCATGCCCTAGCAAAAATTCGAATAAATCCATTACTCGACAAGGTTCAAGATAGAAAGCTCCCACGTGCCACAATACCACTCATACTCACCGAAACACTCTACATCCCATGTGAGGCGCCTGGCGATCAATGTGGTTTGAATAGAATCACCACGTGCCAGTCAAAACATTGCCGAAATACGCAATAGAAGCTTAATAATTCAAGATACCCCACATTCATACTCAAATATAACCCATGCATGCAAGAGAGTCAAACGACATGCCTCGGGTCAACTAAGGAAAGGGAAACATGCAAAGGGTGATGGCCTATAGAAGCGCATGGTCAGTCCGCCACCAACACAGATAACACAATAACAACCATCACCTAAATACCGATTAATACATAACACCTTACTAAACAACATGTCACGAATAAAGTTCAACACATACCACCGACCACACATACAGTCACACCACCGACATAAAACAAACACATAAAATGTCATAGTTCTTGACCCAACAAACACATAAAATAACAAACCATAAAACTAACACCACCAGTCCAACCATGTCCAACCCGTGCTCAATCATCATCCCCTCCGAACTCAACATCAGACTGTTCCTCCTCCACCGGTGCATCCGCGAAGTCATCACTCACCTTTAATTCCGGCCACTGCCTAGGCTGGAAAGGTCCCGAATTCTGACCCGCAAGCCGTGCCTCCAAGTGGCGCTGCCTATCAAGTATGTCAGTCTGGTCTCTAGTCAACTGCGCTTGCCCTCTCTTCAACTTTCGGTGGCTCTTCGCCAAACACGTTACACACCCAAATATCTTTTCAAGCCAAGTCTTGGTGCTAGCACTAGGTGGCGGCGGAGTAAGCATCGACCCCTCAGCAACTCTCACTTGTGCCCTACTCCGAGTGAGGATGGAAGAATCCATGTCCTTAGGGTTCAATGGGTCGTTGTTGAGGTATTTCCGAGCTAGGACTATCTTACTCCTCAAAATCTTACTTACCAAGCACGGAAACGGCATTCTCAGTGAAGTGGGGGCATCTCTAAAATCACACATCTGCCCGAATACAAACAGGGCCCAATCACAAACAGTGTCCTCCCCCATAAACGCAAACATCAGATTTCCCACAAACTTCTGGGGCGCACCCTCCTTGCCCCTGGGATACAAATTATAACAAACCACCTGGTTCATAAACCGATAATCCTGTGTGAGCCTACCGGGCCATGAGGATTCCTAGCATTCCTACGGTCATCATACAAATAACCGTTCACCTCGTCATCAATAAAAGTCGACTCCGGCCTAGGGTAGTTTGTGGCCCGCGTAGGCCTCACATATCCCCATGCAAGGGCTATCTCTCTGGCATCAATAAACACTGGGGTATTGCCAATTTTGGAGACAATCCGTGCCTCCGGAGTCAAAAAGGTCCCCGGCTCCGGAACAACCATATTTCTATAAAACTCCTCAACTAAAGCAGTATTGAAACCGGGATTAGGTTCGAACCAGAAACTCATACCTTGGTTCCGGATGGCTTGGAATGGCGGGAAGTTCTCGGGCCATAAACCATCTTCTATTATATGCCTCTCATTCTTCACACCCCGTTGCTTAATTGAGGCCTCCCATTTGGCCTGATTATCCCTCTTTATTTGATCACGGTCCCTACGTTTGGGCCAAACCGATTGAATTTCCCCCACTCCACTCAAAGACCCCGCTACTGCCTTACCTCTTCCAATGTGTTGCCTTTTAGATGCCATGACTCGAAGGGTTTTTGGTTTAAAAAGTTTAGGTTTTTGGGTTTTCTGATCTGGAGATTCCGGTGGGTTAGAAGAATTTTGGTTCGGGTATTACGGTAGAGGAGAGTGAAAGGAGCATTTTTGTAAATTTTGGTGAAGATTGGTGAAGATTTGGGGAAGTTATGGAGGTTTAAAGGCTAGGGTTTTGTGGGTAATGGAGTTTAGGGCGTGGAGGAGATGAAGAAAGTTGAAGAAGAAGTGGGGAAGAGAGAGAGAGAGAATCGAGATAAGGCCGATATTTTTTTTCTCGGCAGAGGGCATTGTAGCGCTACACCACTTTTGGTGTAGCGCTACCGATTTTTTTTTTTTTTTTGTGCAAGCAAATAACTTGAAAATTTATTCTCTCTCTCTTAAAAAGGAATTATTTGGTGGGGTAAAATGGGTTTTCATGAGTAAAGGTTTGGGACTTTAAGGTTAAAGGTTTAAAGTTTAAGGTTCATTCAAGAACATGGCATCCACAAGCAAAATTTCAATCCCCCTAACAGCAATACTCCTTGATTTAGGCCTCTAAAAATATGCACAGAGTTGGACCACCAAACTGACACACCACCCAAACACCGGTTTCCTAAGTTCGACACAGGAACTGACACAGACTGGTTTAACATGGGATCAATGGAACATATTTGGTGGTTTAATCATGCAAAAATGGCCTTGTTTCATCCCCTAAACACGTCACCAACTCTCACACATGCATGTAAAATATTTAAGTCATGATATGCGGTACAAACGCCTACTTTTTTATGCAAGTGCGGAAAGTGAAGAACAATGAAACATGGGATGCTTTAAGGACATATTGTGCACAACGTGGAAACACCTACTCAAACTCGTTTATGGTGTGGAAAATATTCAAACATGGAAGCCAGATATATGCATGTGAACAAGTTAAACAGGCATCAACGAGACAATAATCTAGCATGCTTACCTAACTCATACAAACAAGCATAACGATCGTATCCCCAAACTCAAAAATTAACCAAAAATTTTTAAAAAAATGATCCCTAACTTACTAACAACGCTCAAAACAGAAATACGTGTACAAAGTACACTCCTTCCCCCAACTTGAAAATTGCTCTGTCCTCAGAGCATGAAGACAAAACATAAAAATAGAAGAACAAGGGAAAGGGATGGACCGACGGATGGCAGCCAACCATCACGACCCCAGCCGATGTACGGGGAATTTGCCGGCACCGTTGCATTTCGGCATCAGAACTACTCCTAGGATCTGCTTCTTTCCTGCAAAAGACGCAAGAACCAACTACCTACTAGGCAACAAAGGATGTCAGTACTGCCCGCATGTGAAAGCCGGGCCACTACAAATAAAAGAACACCCCCAGGCGTTCACGCAGCCTCACGTGTCATACTTTTCTCCCCATTCCCCAACTTGGATTGAAGAGTGGGTGGCTATACAAGACCAAAAAGGATTTTTTTTAAATTTTTTTTTAAACTGAAACACACACGAATATGCATACAAAAATGCCCTTACAAACCGGGGCTGGGCACACGATCCTTCTTTCAATAGCAGCGTGCGAAGCTATAAAAACCCAAGTCAATGATGGGTACCCCTAATGCTAGGGGTCGGGTCCACACTCAACGAAGAGCATGGTACGCGTGAGCTACCGTCAAAACAAAGCTGAAACGCCTACTCAACTGTGTCGTCCGAATAAACAGGATCGACCAACTCCTCATCAGGTTCGCCTACCTCCAAAAATTCCAAATAAGGTTTGAGACGCTGCCCGTTAACTTTAAACACATGATCATCTTTAGGGTCACGAACATCGACTGAACCATTTGGGTACACATTGGCTACTATGTAGGGACCATCCCAACGGGATCTCAATTTACTTAGAAATATATGAAGACGCGAATTATAGAGTAACACTTTCTGACCAGCCCTAAAGGTTTTGCGCTGAATGTTCCTATCATGATACGCCTTAACCTTAGCCTTATAGATACTAGCGTTCTCATACGCGTCATTCCTAAGCTCCTCAAGCTCACTCAATTGCAATTTCCTATGCTCACCCGCTTCAGTCAAACTAGAGTTGATTGTCTGAATGGCCCAATAGGTCTTCTTCTCCAACTCAACAGGCAGGTGGCAGGCCTTACCGTAAACGAGCTGATAGGGTGAGGTACCCAACACGGTCTTGTACGCAGTGCGGTAGGCCCACAATGCATTGTTCAACCTAGTGGACCAATCCTTCCTAGTCACACCTACGGTCTTCTCTAAAATCCACTTGATCTCCCTGTTTGCTAACTCGGCCTGCCCATTAGTTTGGGGGTGGTATGAAGTGGATACCTTATGAGTGACGTGAAACTCCCCCATTAATTTCTCAAATGATCGACTCGTGAAATGCGTGCCCTGATCCGAGATAATGGCGCGTGGCACGCCAAACCTCGACAGAATATGCGCCTTAAGAAACTCTAGCACGACTCTCGACTCCATAGACTTAGTGGGAATCGCTTCTACCCACTTTGACATATAATCCACCGCCAGTAGGATGTACTCATAACCGTGAGACATAGGAAATGGACCCATAAAGTCGATGCCTCAGCAATCAAATACCTCTAGCACAAGAATAGGCCTGAGGGGCATCTCATGACGTGCAGACAACTTGCCAAGCTTTTGGCAACGGTCACATGACCTACAAAACATGTGTACACCCTTAAACATATCGGGCCACCAGAACCCACACTGTAAAATCTTGGCGGTGGTCTTCTTCGCAGAGAAGTGACCCCCACACGCCTCACTATGGCAAAACTCTATGACTCCCTGCTGGTCAGACTCTGGGACACATCTACGCACAATCTGGTCCGCACAGTGTTTGAACAAGTAAGGGTCATCAAATATGTACTGCCGGACACTCCTTAAAAACCGCTGCTTCTCCTGGGTAGACCAATGAGAAGGAATCTGCCAGTTACCAAATAATTGGCAATATCAGCATACCATGGGCACTCATTAGCAGCAAACAACTGCTCGTCTGGGAAGGAATCTCTAATGGGAATATCTGAGGTGGGGTCCTCAAACTCCAGACGAGACAGATGGTCAGCGACTACATTCTCTACTACCCCTTTCTTATCCTTAATGATGAGATGGAATTCTTGCAGAAGCAGAATCCACCGAATAAGGCGAGCTTTCGCATCCTATTTGGTCATCAAGTACTTAAGGGCCGCATGATCGGTAAAGACCGTGATCTGCGATCCCACCAGATAGGATCGAAACTTATCTAAGGCAAACACCACCGCTAGCAACTCTTTCTCAGTAGTGGTGTAATTCATCTGTGCCTCATTGAGTGTCTTGCTCGCATAATAAATCACGAATGGGTCTTTCCCTCTCCTCTGTCCTAAAACAGCTTCGACTGCATAGTCAGAAGCATCACACATCAACTCAAAGGGAAGACTCCAATCAGGGGATTGCACAATCGGCGGAGTCGTGAGACTCCGCTTCAACTTACAAAATGCCTCCTCACATGCCTCGGACCACACAAAGGGTGCGTCCTTTGCCAACAATTGACACAATGGACGGGAGATAGCACTAAAATCTTTAATGAATCGCTGGTAGAAACCAGTGTGTCCAAGAAATGAACGCACATCCTTGACAGACTTAGGAGTAGGAAGATTACGAATCAAGTCTATCTTAGCCTTGTCCACCTCAATACCCTTGGAGGACACGATGTGCCCTAACACTATCCCTTGGGTCACCATGAAGTGGCACTTTTCCCAATTTAACACTAAGTGCTTCTCCTCGCACCTCTGTAAGGCCTTGCCTAAATTCTCAAGGCACCCATCAAATGAGTCCCCGAAGACCGAAAAATCGTCCATAAAGACCTCTACAATCCTCTCAACCATGTCACTAAAAATCCCCATCATACACCTGGAAAAGGTACCAGGTGCATTGCACAACCCAAAGGGCATGCGACGGTATGCGTATGTACCATACGGACACGTGAAAGTGGTCTTCTCCTGGTCCTCTAACGCGACCTCTATCTGGTTGTACCCCGAATATCCATCCAAGAAACAATAGAAGGCTCGACCAGCTACCCTCTCCAAAATTTGATCAATGAAAGGGAGAGGGAAGTGGTCTTTTCGGGTGCTCGCATTGAGCTTCCGGTAATCAATGCAAACTCTCCAACCTGTAGGAATCCTAGTCGGCACTAACTCACCTTGCTCATTGGTCACTACAGTGACCCCAGCCTTCTTAGGCACAACCTGCACAGGATTTACCCACTCACTATGGGCAATTGGGTATATAATACCCGCATCTAAAAGCTTAAGGACTTCCGCTCGAACCACCTCTTTCATGTTGGGGTTTAAGCGTCTCTGGGGTTGCCTAGAAGGTCTCACACTATCCTCAAGAATGATTCGGTGTGTACACACCGTGGGACTTATACCATGCAAATCAGCTATGGTCCAACCTAGTGCGCCTATGTGCTCTCTCAGCAGGTCAAGCAGCTTCCTCTCTTGATCTTCCTCAAGGGTTGAGGAAATCACTACCGGATAAGTATCATTGCCCTTTAAAAAGGCATACTTGAGCGTGTCCGGGAGAGGCTTTAACTCTGGTTTAGGCGGCTAGACTAAAGATGGAAGAACCTTGGGCGGAGGGTTGCCCAAAGGCTCGAACATTAGGTCATGAGCGACCCCACATAAGTCCTCGCACTCATCCTCAACTTCTAACATATCACAAAAGGTTTCTACATCTGCGGACTCTAAGAATGATACCTCCTCAGTGGTAAGAGCAACCTCCAGAGGGTCCTTGTACAGGACTGTATCAATGTGCTCCTGAATGAGTGTGTCAATCAAACACAACTCTTCTGACTCCTCATCATCTCCACCCAAAGTACTCACACTGTAAACATCCACCTCCATTCTTTCCTCGCCAACAGATAACTGGACCTTTCCAGTTTTACAGTTCATGACAGCGTTGGAGGTGGCTAAGAAAGGGCGCCCTAGAATGATGGGAGTCTTTTCTAGAACCTCGGGACCTGGGCTAATATCTAAGACAATGAAATCCGCAGGAAATTGAAACTCGCCTACCCGAATCAACACATCCTCCACCACTCCCTTCGGCACCCTAACACTTTGGTCTGCCAACTGGAGTGTGACGGGAGTCTTTCTAAGGTCTCTAAGGCCCAATCTCAAGAATGCTGAATAAGGGAGCAAATTGACACTCGCTCTCAAATCTAACAATGCCTTATCAAAAGTCTGACCTGCAATTGCTATTGGTATGGTGGGACACCCTGGATCCTTGCACTTTGCAGGAATCTCAGTTTGAAGGATGGAGCTCACTTGCTCTGTCAGAACCACGTTTTGATTCTTGCGCTTAGTTGTGCAAAGGTCCTTCAGAACCTTCGCACACTGTGGAAAGACTCAATTGCCTCTATTAAGGTGATAGGGAATTGCACCCTCTTAAAAAGTTCTAGCATTTTATGATTCATGTTCTGCTTAGGCTTCACCGCCAGCCTATGGGGAAATGGAGCTAATGGTATCGCTGGCGGCATTTGAGTCGTGGGGGCCGCATCAGCAGGCACCACCACCTCAGGTGACTCCTCAACAACCTCAGGAGTTGCTATTTGTGCATCAACCGGCTCCGGTGGTGGGGCTGGTTTCTGCTTTGGTGCAATGGACTTATCGATCGCTTTCCCATTTTTGAGAATGGTGACCGATTTAGCCTCTTCCTGATTTAGACTCTGAACATTAGGACCTGGAGTGTTGCCCACATAATGGGCTCCTGCTGTACTACCCTGGGCTAGAAACCTACCCTTCTCCTGCTGCATTTGACTGATAATTGCAGTGAGTTATGACATCTGAGTGGTAAGGGCTCCTATTTGCTGCCTCGTTTCAGTCTGGAATGTCATCTGTGATTGCATCATGGAGTTGACATTCTCCTCTAACTTATGATCTCGTGTAACCACCTGCGAATAACCTGGGGGAGGACCACGAGTGGATGGACCTGCCCCCCTACCAAGCTGTTGCTGGTAGTGGTACAGAATGACTTGGCCCTGAGGGGGCCTGAACGATTGAGACTGTGGGAATTGCTGCGGCAGAGGTAGCGCAAGGGGTTGAGCTTGACCTCCACCTACGGGTCTGGACTCCGACCACCCAAAGTTAGGGTGGTCTCTCCATCCTGGATTGTACGTGTTTGAAAAAGGATCCCAAGTCCTAACTGCATTTACCTCTTCTTGGTTGAACTGACTTGCCCTTTTGGCCACTAAAAACCCAGGGCAAGCGATCGCGGTGTGCCCTTTGCATTCACACCAAATACAGACTTCCTCTACGCTCACCTCATGTACTGGACGAGTCTGTCTCACCTCTAGTTCTTCTAATCGCTGGGCCATTTTCTCAACCTGAGCCTGAAGGCGCTGGTCACGAATGGTGACAGGGACAATGGTGGACCCAGAAGGTCCTGATCGCTCAAACTCGGATGGTTCTAAAGCCCTCTGCCTTTCAGCTAGGTCATCGAAGAAATCCCACCCCTGCTCAGCTGTTTTGGACAAGAAATCATCCCCTTTGCAAGAATACTCTATGTACTAGACGGTCTCTGCCTTGAGACCCAGGTGGAAAAACTCGATTAATTGAATCCTCTCAAAGCCATGGTGTGGCAGTCTGAGGATCAATTCCTTAAAGCGCTCCCAGGCCTTGAGAAATGACTCGCCTCTCTCCTGTCTGAAACCCTGGATTTGACGCCTAAAACTTGTAGTCTTAGCGTCAGAGAAGTACTTCCTATAAAAAGCGTCGCGCACTTGCGCCCAAGTAGTGAAGGACTGAGACTTTTGCATTCTAAACCACAAGAGTGCGCCATCCTTTAATGTTGCCTCGAACAGCTTGAGGCATGCATTATCATATTGGGTATTGGATGCGAGGTTGCGCACCAATCCCTCGAATGTTTGCACATGCTCGTATGGGTCATCGCACTCCCTCCCATAGAAACTAAGGAGGCTGTTAAGGACACCAGGTTTTACAGTAAAGGCATTGCGTGCCTCTTGTGTCTCCCGAGGAAACACAATCGGTCCAAGAGGAGTGGTCCTCTCAGGATGAAGGTGTTGCCTCAAAGACGGCTGTGGAGCTACTCGTTGGTCTGCCATATCCTCTATTTCTGACTCTGACTGGTAAAGTGGATTACTGACACTTACTGACTTAAAAGGTAATTCTATAAACAGACCACTAATGGAAATGGATTCGGAATGGAGTTCAGCCGAGCCTGACTCTGAGCTAGCAGATGAAACACTAGGGGATAAAGGCTGACTCGACTCCAGTTCCCTTCGAACTAACCGATTCATAGGGTCACGAAAATAAAGAGGGTCCTGCCTAGGAGAACCCTTCTTACCTCTACCTATGATGACTTAACTAAAAGACAAAACTAAACTACGACTCTACACCTTTGAACACTTGCTGCCGTCCCCGGCAACGACGCCAAAAATGCTTGACTGACCAGGTGACTAGAAATAAGACGAATAAAGACGCGTCCCAAGCGTAGGACTCTCGACCAGTGTAGCACAATAAATCCAGAAGTACCAGAGTCGAACCACAGAGATGACTTAAGTGCTTGCCTCAAAAGTGTGAAAGTGCAGTTTTACCTGGCTCTCAGGTAGCCACCCCTTGATTTGATGAAATTTGTTAACTAAATTACTAAGCTAATTTGACTGAATGCAGATTAAATAAGAGAGCACAGCTGAGGGAACCCAGCATCCGCGACTAGCCTAACTGATGTTTACTCGGGCCACAATTCCTCTTTTCACTGATTTTAGAATAAAAGAAAGGCTTCCTAACAAATGCGCACCACCTGTCACCAGATTCCGTGCGCATTCAAATTCCGGTAATGTCTGGGTTTGTTTGTTAGAAAAGTTTCTGTTTCCTAAAATTGCTTGAAAGTTGATTTAATTCGGCCCCGAGGTGAAACATTGATTAGTCTAACTACGCACGCCTTCGCCCCGCAGCCGCACTCGTAACGACTACTCACTCATGATTATAAGAATTGCAGAAATCGAATTAAATCTAGATCTAAACATGCTTGAACAATTAAATATGAAGACAATAGCTAATGATACCGTCATTTGCAAGGGAAAAATTGAACTTGATTATCAATACGCAAAACCAATCCAACGCTGAAATTCTGGAAGTAAACTTGAATGCAAAACGCTGAATGTTGAAAGCTTTGAAATCCCTCCAGCCGAAAACTTCGAAAAGCAAAAACCTAAGAAAAAGCGTGGAACCCTAATCTGAGTTTAAACAAAAGCATTTATACTAATCTTAGTAATCCTAAGGAAAAACGACAAAAATCCGAAACTATTCTACGCGGAGCGACCGAACGACGCCGTTCACTATGCCCAATAACCGCTCGGTAGCGCTACCTAAAAATAGGGGTAGCGCTACCGCCTTGCTTCAGTGCTGCGTTGACCATTGCATCCTCGCGTTGACCACTGACTCCTATCATGCCAGTAGCGCTACACCCTTTTCGGTGTAGCGCTCAAGAACCTTCTGTTCATTTTTCATCCTTTTTGTGCCCAATTTGAGTGCTCCAACAAAACGGGGTAGTGCTCCCGACGGGTTTCGATCACTTCCATGCAAAATCCGCTCGCCTCCAACTCTTGATCTACGTGCATGTACTCCCAATGTCTCAAAATCACACCCACAACCTTAGAATACCTGCAAATTACGCTCAATACACAAAAACACCACGCGCACATATCAAATGGAAAATAAAGCTCAAAACGCACGTCTAACTTGCTAAACCACCCTACTTAGGCGCTCAGAAGCAAGCTTTCCACGCGCCTATCATTCATCTAGAAGGAAATCTTGCCCTTCGAGATGAAATACTTGGCCTTATGCAAGAAGCTTATGAGCCTCTAACTAGGGGGGGGGGGGGGGGGGGGGTACAAACTCAAATATATAGATAACTTTATCCAGAATGGATAGATAGGCAATTCGAAGTCCCTAGAGGGTTTAAGATCCCAGATTTTACTCTGTTTCATGGGGATGGAAAACAGTCAAGAACTGAACACATTGCTAGGTTTACTGCCCAATGTAAGGAGTTAGGCAATAATGGGTTCATTAAGTTGAAGTTATTCTCTAATTCCTTGACAGGAACAACCTTGGAATGGTACTCTAATTTGCCTCCAGAATTAGTTCCAAATTGGCAAAGGATGGAAGAGATATTCCATGCTCAGTTTTATCAAACTGAACCTGAAGTTACCATGGCTGATTTAGCAAGGTTGAAACAAAAGCCTGATTAAAAAGGCTGCTCAATTTATTGTTAGGTTCAAAAGGGATAGAAACAAAAGCAAACTTCAACTACCAGAAGTTGAATTTATTAGAATAGCATAAGATGGTTTAAGTAGAGAACTTAGGAAGAAGTTTGATTCTACTGAGTTTAGAGATTTGGTTGATCTAACTTATGAAGCATCAAGATATGAATCTTTGCTAGAAGAGGATATTGATAGAAATAATTCTTCTTACTCAACATATTATAGAGATCTTACTTATGAAATTGATGCTGCTAAAATTGTTAAACATGATCCTTGTGTGTGTGAAAGTTTAGTTCAAAAGGATTCTTCTATAGCACCAAGGACTAACAAGAAAGCAACCAGTAAAGTTTATTCATTTGATGTTTCTAAAGCAAATGAGATTTTTTATTATCTGTTGAAGAAAAAGTTCATAAAATTGTCTGAGAATGTTAAACTTCCAACTTTGGAAGAAACAAAAGGAAAGAATTATTGTAAATGGCATGCTTCTTGGACTCATTCATCAAAGAATTGTAATGCTTTCCGTGACAGGATCCAAGAGCAAATTAAGAAAGGAAGGATCATATTTCCAGAAAAGACAATGGGTATAGACACAGATCCATTTCCAAAGATAGAAGAAGTGACTGCTAACACAAATGTGCCAAAGGAAGCACTACTGATTTTTATCCACATTCGAAGAAGAGGAAGCTGATTCAGAAAAGACTGGATGAAAGAACCAATTTGCTCTAAGATGGCACATTGGAGGATCTCACAAGCCCATAGGAAATTCTTGTAAGGAATATCTCCCTCTAGAATCCCCATATCCAAGAAAGCAAAAGCAGTCAATAGTTTTTTGACTTTGATAGAGTCGGAGTGGGGAAAGAGAGTGTAAGAGTAGTCAACATGAGAGATAGTGGGATCGAACTTAATGTTTTTCAACTCCTCGAACCAGTTTGGGTTCTCTGGAAGGGCTCGAAGAGTAGGAGAAGTGGTATCAATGAAATTCCCAAAATGAGGCCTTCGAACCTCATTTAACCAGTAAATATATTGCTTAGTAGCTTGCTGCTTCAGTTCACCATAACCAGCAAAGCCGAATCTCTCTGATTCTTCAACTTTAAAGAATTGAGGAGTGAGACAAGAGGCAATGAGGTTGTCAAACAACATTATGTTAGGATCATCTCCAATGAAAGGAGATAAGTACCTACTTATAGCCAAAGAGCGGTATTTACTCCAGCCTTTGAAACCAACAGGGTCATCCATCTTGACCACCACTATTTCAGATAGCAAACCCCATAGAAATGGCTTTGGAGTTGTAGACACCCCAAAATGAGCGTTCACGTACATTTTAATCCCCAATGATGAACGGAAATACCCGGAAGAACTCTCGGATTGAAATTCTCCAAGTCAACTCAGTCAACAGTATCGCACGGTACTCATCTCTCAACGCACGGGACAGCCAGTGTCACGTGCAGCAGAGTTTTGGAAATTTGACGGCCAGGTGTGCCGCACGGTACACAAGTTGTGCCGCACGGCACAGTTTGTGTACCGTACGGTACTGTTTACGGGTTCCCAGTTTTCACAGGTTCCCAGCAAGCCGAAAGTGTTGACGAGATTGGTTCCCCCGCCGTGGCCGAAAGGGAAGATCATGGCCGAAAGGAATAGGCTACTCCCTATGCCATTGTCCCCCTGGGCAAGAATCAAGAAAGGATTGGGAACTACAATCGGCTCCCCCAATCCTCTATAAAGACCGTCCGAACTCAATGAGAAGAGGACCACCCCCAGACGGCCGAACCCCATACGATTTCTGTGTAAGGAAGACCACGAAACTCCATTCTTGGATACCATTTTCATTGCCAAAACCCCTTAGCCGATATCACCCTCTCTGCCAAAGCAAAAACCCAAAGCAGAAATTCATCCCCTGTCTTTGACTCCAAAGCCGTGAGATAGCCATCCCAAATCGACCAAAGTTTGAGCATCCAATCCCTCTTACCACTATACTAGAGTGAGAGCGAGGTCCAGAGAAGGTTCAAACAGCATTCAGAAGTTCAATCCGTCGCTCAATCCGAGAGTTCGAAACCGAAGGTATAAACCCGTTTCGCCAAATTCCTTGAATTTGGTACCCTGAGGGGAAGGATACCAAGGGTGGAATGATTCCTTGTATCATGTCCATGCTTGGTATGCCCAAATTACAGCAAGTTCAGTTTCATTTCACACCTCCCGGTCGCGTCGTACGGTGAAAACATCGCCTCGTACGGAGCGATTCAACGAGGAGGGACATCCCATACTCAACACATTACTTTCTCCCTTTAAAGTAGTTCATTTCGAATGCATTTCATACCTTGTATGTGCCTCTGATCAATCATTTCGAAGAGCCAAAGTTTCAAACTGTTTTTGCAGCCAGGTGTGCCGCACGGCACTCTTACTGTGTCGCACGGTACACTTTGAGTGCCGTACGGCACCCATTTGAAAATCTGACCGTTAATTTGAAGAACAGTGTCGCACGGTACACTTTTTGTACCGCACGGTACATCAAGTATGCCGCACGGCACAGTTTTCTCGTAAAATATTAAATTTGAACCTTCCCCCTGCAGGAACAGTTTGAAGTTTGGATTTTCGTTTGATTTCTGTTACTTACATATTAGTCATTTGCTTTTCTTATTATTATCGTCTGCTTTGTTTAAATTAAATGTTTATCTGTTGAGGTTCAGCAATATATTGTTTTTTTTTTTTAGTAAAATCCCACAAATGTTTAGTAAAGACCGATTTTTAATCGGGCAAACGGGGTGCATTAAAACCCTTCCCCGTTTGTAACCTGGCTCCCGAATCCGAAACGAATCTCTGGTTTTCAATTGGTCTTATGAGTCTTTCTCTCAAATCATCATCTTCAAAATTGGTTTCTCGGGTCCCAAACTGCTTTTCCCAAAACCCGGGTGGCGACTCTAAAATCTTTTGTTTTTCGAACCGTTTCGAAAAACCATCTCCGAACCGAGTGGAGGCCGACCGTCCACAAAATGGCGACTCTGCTGGGGACATTTTAAGTTAATCTTTATTTTGAAGTTTTACACTTGTAAAATGACCATTCGAAGGCTTGACACCAAGTACGTGCTTTATGCGGTACTAGAAAGGATTGATGTCAGGGTGAAAGCCCGATCAGTCTAGACTGGAGCTTTCTCGGTTGTTCGCATGAGTAGAATTTCAAAATTTTTGATTAATTTAAAGAGCGAGCCAAGCTTGAAAAACATTTGTGGGATTTTTGAAAACTATTTTATTGCTGAACTTTTGCATCACTTGCATCGATGTTGGATAAACCCCGCTGCTGCGTCTAGGTTACCCTACCCAGCTCGCTGGTGTTAGGACATCCCCGGATGCTCAGCAACCTTGGACCGTGATGAGTCAGCCTGCCGCTTGACCTTTGCCATGCAGTACACTTGGCACTGGGAGGCAAATATTGGCTCTAGTCTGGGGAACCCCCTATACCGAAACCGGCCTTTGCATATAATTAACCTAGAACTTTCCAAACTAGGACAGGAACCCACAGGTTAAGATTATGTGATATGCCTTATTAACTGTTTAACCGCTTGTCATCTACCTGTATTGCATGCGCATACATGATAGCTTTTAACCTTAGGTTGTCACACCCTCACTTCCACAGCAATAAAGAAGGATTATCCCAATAATCAAAGGCTCTGTCCAATAAAATAAACTCTTTTTAAAGAAAATTCTGCGATTGGCTCTCTTCCTCGCGGTAATTAGAATGTTGTATTTCTTTTATCAGAGTCTGTAACCCAAAAATGAGCAATCAATCCGGAAGCAAAAAGCTCAAGTCCACCTTTACCACCCATCATGGGGCACCGGTGTGGATACTTGAAGAGGTAGATAATGAAGAGATAGGGAATGAGGTATCAGATAAAGACAAGCTTGAAGGGTTGCTTCACCAACTAGTCACATCTGATCAGCCAGGTTTAACTCTTCAATGGGACAACTCTGAACATGCGAATGATCAAAGTTGGAAATTCTACCTCCCTGCAGACAACGGAGCCAAGGACATCCCCGACAAAATCACTGTCAGGGTGGAGCGAGAAAGTGATAATGAAGAAGTGGACATCATGCCGCCAGTCAAAAACTTCCAACCAGACGGCACACCAGTCTACTACTTCCAAGACCCAGTGACGGGGCACAAATACTGGGATGAGTGTGATTGCGAAGGCTGCATTAAAAATGGTCTCCTTCTGAATGATAATCTGTCTCCCAAGCAACTCAAGGAGAACCAAGTCCGGAATGCTCCCCGAGCAAATCCAACAACCAAGTCGGACTAAGAATCGGCAGCCAGCCAGTGGTCAGCAGATCAAGCCAACAGGGCCCTTTTTGAGAATGCCAAGTCTGTATTTTGCTTATCGAGTCTGTATTTTGTTTATCGAGTTTGTATTTTTCTTATCAAGATTGTACTTTGCTTTATTGAGTCAGTCTGTACTTTGCTTTATGGAGTTAGTGCTTTTCCTATGACAAAGAAAAGAGCCGATCGTAGTCCCGAACTACGTCATGGCCTGATTCCTCCGAAATGAGGATACGTAGGCAACCCCTAAAGGTTCGGCCTTCATTTTGCAAATCCAAAAATTCAGATATATTGAACAGAGCACTGAAAATTGGGGCAATCCTTTCCAAAGCTGTGGTTGCATTGCACATCATGCATCATCCTTTCATTTGTACATGAATTCCTGCACATAGCATTTCTTGGGCACCAGTCACTAAGTTCATTTTTCCGCTATCAGTTTCAATCATTGGTAAGAGCAAGAAGAATACTGTACCTAGTTGGACCAGAACTCCCGAGCAACGATTAAGTCGAACTGAGTCGAAAGCGGTCCAGTCAGATTCAGCACATCCTACAGATATGGCGGGCAAAAGTGAAATCGAGGCTCTCAGGCTAGCCTTCGAAGAACAGCGGGAACGCAGTGATAATCAAATGGCTGAGATGTTACTCCTAATACAAGGTTTAACTTTTCAGAACAAGCCACCAGGAGAGCAACCACCTCCGCAAGAGCATCCAAGTTTGGAAGCAATGATGGCAAAAGTCGCCAAACTCGAGGAATCTGTCCAGAAACAGGAGAAAATAGCCGCCACAGGTATTGACATGGACAAGTTATGTCTATTCCCCGGCGCCAAACTCCCTGAAGGATTCAAGCCCATAACCTGGGAGAAATTTGATGGGAACGGAGACCCGAGAGCTCATCTACAAGCATACGTGGGCACTCTGTCCATGTACAACATTGAAAATAATGCTATGGGTCAAATGTTTCAGCAAACATTGACAGGGCCAGCACTGCGATGGTTCTTAAATCTTGACATTTCAAAGAAAGGGAGTTGGGAGGATATTGGGACAGCTTTCATGGCCCAGTACAATTACAACGTTCAGCTTGAGATGACTATCCGGGAATTGGATGCAACCAGGATGGGAGCCAATGAGTCCTTTGCGGACTTTATCAGAAGGTGGAGAGGGAAAGCATCTCAGATGATGGATCGACCCTCGGAGAAGGAGCAAATGAGAATTATCACGAAGAACTTGGCACCCGATTTTGCAAAGCACTTGGTGGTTTTCCAAACCACCGCCGACTTCAAAACTTTCTACGAGGCCGGCCTCGCAGTAGAAGATGCACTCAGAACTGGTATATTTGAAAAAGGAGAATCTGTCAAACCCAGGCGAGTTTACTCTGGCAACAGCAATACCCTGTTTGGAACCAACCGGTACAATCATGCTCAGGCCAGCTCCTCAAACCCCAAACCAACCAAAACCGAGCCTATTAACCAAATAGCAGCCCAGCCAGCCCGGCAAGCAAGAAATTTCTACCAATTCCCTTTTCCCTTAACAACAGTTTACCAAAGGCTCCTTGAGAAGGACGTCATCAAACCGCTAGAGCCTCGCGAGCCACCCAAAGTGCTTCCTCCAAACCATAACCCGAACGCCTTCTGTTCCTACCACCAAATGTCCGGCCATCACACCAACAATTGTATCCGTCTTAAACACAAGATTCAGGATCTCATTGAAGACGGAACAATTCCACCCCCCCATAAAAAGCCAAACACCGTCTCTAACCCCATGCCGGAACACCAACCCAATACCCGAATCAACCAAATCTCCTTCAGTTCCACTCCAGATAACCCAAGCTCCACTAAATTAAACCCAAACCTTTACATCATACCGGCCACCGAGCCTAAACCAGTTGTTCCCGTATCGGAGGAGTCGGAAGTTTGCCCCCTCACAAGCATCAAATCAAGGTCAAAACCTAGATGGGCGGACATCACAGAAAGTGAAGAATGGGCTATGAATGATCGAGACTGGGAAGAGTTCCGCCAGGAGTGGGATCCGAGCCGGTTCATCATCCCCGACTCTCATAACAAACCAGTTGTCTCCATACCAACTGATCCCAGCATCTGTAGGATTGACAAAGTTGTATGCATCGCCGGCATGGTACATACTCTCGCATATGTGGAGCCTAATGAACAAGAAGATTGGCGGGAAAGATGGGAGGCAATTTGCGCTGATCCACTTGATGCAGTTTCACTCCCTACTCTGTTTGAAGAACCCGGAGACATATGGAACCGGACACTCGGAGAAGTTTATCATTGGGTCCCTAGCAGCAATCTTCCAGATAATTCGCTGCCACCTCCACTTCTTGGAATTGAAGGACATTCTGCCATAGAAACCATCTTTGGGGACCATGAGTGGTTTCCTCAAGCTTACATTATCAACGAATCTTTGCCTCGGCCATCCGTGACGTTTCATCCTCAGTCAAATGTTTCCGCCCTGACGGAGGATCCCACGGATTCATTTTGGAATAAAGAAGACGTGATCGATGTCCTGTTTGATAACGGTGAAATGTGGACTGTCAACAAAACCATGCTGGATCATTCATTTTGGCATGATCGAGCGGTGGAAAATCTGGAAAAGAAGATGGGAGATATTAAAATCGAGAAACAGAAAGCCGAGAGCAGTGTCGCAGGTTTTTGGACCGAGTATTTTGATACTCAGTAGAAGCTGGAATCCATCAAGGCTGGGAAGCGAAAGGTCAATGAATTTTCAGACTTTTGGGATGAAAAGCCACCGTCGGTCAACCGAATAACGCGAAGCGGACGAATCTATCAACCTGCCGACCTGCAAAGAGGCCACACCTCTAACCACGCTCAAGCTAGGGCATTTGTTTGGGACGATCCCGTCCAGCACGACTCAATTCCAAGTAACCCAGAAGGTGTCACTCAAACACCAGAAGTTATCATTCAACCACCACAGAGGAATCCCATGCCAGTGGAAAACCCCATCCGGAAGCAACTTGAAAGAACTCCAGCGTCTATATCCATCTGGGGGCTGCTTTCCTCATCCAGGGAACACCATCAGAAGTTGATCGAAACTCTGTCAAACATGGAGGTGCCACCCGACATTCCCCCCGAAGCTCTAGTGGCCTTGCTTGCGCCAAACAAGGCAAAACATGTCGTGACATTCACCGAGAAAGATCTACCGCCGGAAGGAGCCGGCCACAACAAGCCATTACACATCACCATGAAGTGTGTAGGGAAGTGGGTCCCTGTTATCCTCCTAGATAATGGATCTGCTTTAAATGTTTGTCCACTGCGCACAGCCTACTGTCTGGGATTTACGACTAAGGATTTCCAACCATCGAGCCTCGGAGTGCGTGCTTATGATAATACGCGCAGGGATGTAGTTGGAGTTGTCCAACTGGAAATGTCTGTCGAAGATTTCAAGTCTAAAGTCGAGTTCCACGTGCTTGACATTCCTTCGTCTTTCAACCTACTGCTGGGTAGACCATGGCTTCACCACCCAGACATCATGGCAGTACCATCTTCGCTGCATCAGAAAGTTCAGCTTGGTTTAGCCACAGGAACTCTAACTATTTATGGGGAATCTGGGATTCGTCCTCATGTTTCTAACAACGCCCCTCTGCTCGAGATTATGCATGGAGAAGAAGACGTCACCCTTGGAGGTTTCTCTTTTGACACCGCTGGGGCAGTTCTCACTATCAAAATGGATGAGGACTTCTCGATCAGCTCAACGGCTATTGAAATGATGAGAAAAATGGCTTACATGCCCGGTCTGGGATTAGGCCGCAACAATCAAGGAATAGCTGAATTCCCGGAGTTCCCTGTAAACAGTAACCACTTCGGCCTTGGGTATCAACCTAGTGGAGATGAGAAAGGAAGCAGATGGAAAGCCCGAACTCGCGTTCAACCGAAGAAAGGTCCCATTCGTTTTATCAAAGGAAAAGAGGCTATCTACCAAGGAGAGCCGGAACTGTTTTGGGATGTGAAGAAGAAAACCAAGCTGCCAGGGTTCGAAATCTTCGCCAACAACTCATGGGACAGTGATAATGAATCAGCAAAGCTAGAAGAATCGGTCGAGCAATGCGAATCTGACTGGATCGAAGTATTTGACTCGGGGAATCTGATATCGTTGTTTGAGGATGAAAGTCTGACAGGTACGATCGAGGACGGGTCTGCTGCCATGACAATTAGTTTGGAACCTGTTGGAGACATGGAGCTGATGATGCTAAGCCAAGAAGCCCTTGGAGATGTGACCTCACTCATTGTGGATGCCAACGGAATTTATAAAAACTGCACTTTTCTACCTAAAATTGTTTATATTGGCACTGAATTTGAGTCTAAGTCAGAATCTAGCATTGAGTCTGAGTTTAGCACTGAGTTCGGGACCACTTCTGAGTCAATGCATGTGTCTGTCAGTCCTCCGCGTCATCATTTTTCTTTTGAATTTGAGTCTACTCTCATGTATCACGCCCCTGGGGCCACCTCTTTTGCAATAAATGAAGTTGACTTTGCTTATCTTGCTGTGTCTGAAATAAATTGTGTTGACCCGGACGATGATGGGATTGAGTTTGAGGAAGAAATTCCAAAAGAACTCCGATCCCTAATCGAACGAGAAAATGAAAGGCATGCTCAGCCTCTAAAAGAAGAAGTAATTTCAATAAATCTGAGAGGAGAGAGTGATCCGCGAATGGTTCAAATTGGTTCTGGGCTATCTCCAGAGGAGTTTAAAGCTCACTCGAATCTTCTGAAAGAATTTCAAGATGTTTTTGCATGGTCTCACGCGGACATGCCCGGAATTGATCCAGAAATTGTGGAGCATCGAATCCCGCTGTATCCAGATGCAAAACCTGTCAAGCAGAAGTTAAGGAAGATGAGACCAGACTGGGTATTGGAAATCAAGAAGGAAGTTCAGAAGCAGTTAGACGCAGGGTTCTTGATGGTCACGGAGTACCCTCAGTGGGTCGCCAACATTGTACCTGTTCCCAAAAAGAACGGGAAGATCAGAGTCTGTGTGGACTTCAGAGATTTAAACAAAGCCAGCCCCAAGGATGACTTCCTGCTGCCACATATAGATGTACTCGTAGACAACACTGCGGGGCATGCATTGCTATCGTTCATGGATGGTTTTTCAGGCTACAATCAGATTCTCATGGCCCCCGAGGACCGAGAGAAGACAACTTTCACCACAGAGTGGGGCACCTACTGTTACAAGGTTATGCCATTTGGGTTAAAGAATGCCGGATCTACTTACCAGAGGGCTGCTACAACTCTATTGCATGATATGATTCACAAAGAAGTCGAGGTATATGTGGACGACATGATCGTCAAATCCAAGGAAAGAGAAGGACACTTGCACGCCCTGAGGAAGTTCTTTGAAAGAATTCGCAAGTACAAACTGCGTCTCAATCCCGAGAAATGCACATTCGGAGTTACAGCGGGAAAGATGTTGGGTTTCATGATCACAACCCGAGGAATTGAAGTGGATCCATCCAAAATCAAGGCCATTCTTGAAATGGAACCACCACAGACGGAGAAAGAAGTACGAAGTTTCCTCGGCAAGATTCAGTTCATCAGCAGATTCATCGCCAAGTTAACCACAACTTGCGAGCCGATGTTTCACCTTCTCAAGAAAGGCGTGACATTCAAGTGGGACGACAGGTGCCAGAAAGCCTTTGAAGCAGTCAAGAAATACTTGCAGAATCCTCCAGTACTAATGCCACCAGTACCGGGGCAACTTTTAATTCTATATCTGTCAGTCACTCCATCAGCTATGGGATGCATGTTAGCACAAGAAGGTGAAGGCGGATCTGAGAAAGCCGTATATTACATTAGCAAGAAGATGGTTGGATGCGAAGAACGATATACTCCCCTGGAGAAGACTTGTTGGGCTTTGGTCTGGGCTTCCAAGAAGTTGAGACACTATATGTTGGCTTACTCTGTAGTGCTGATTTCTCGAATGGACCCTCTCAAATATCTGTTTGAGAAACCTGCGCTTACAGGCAAGTTAGCACGGTGGTTGCTTTTGCTAGCAGAATTCGACATCAAGTATGTTACCAGAAAGTCAGTAAAAGGAAGGGCTGTCGCCGAATTTCTTGCCAATTACCCGGTAGAAGGTCCAGAAGATGTGGAATTTGAATTCCCAGATGAGAATGTGATGACGACCACCAACGATGTCTGGACGTTGTATTTTGATGGAGCAGCCAATCAGAAAGGATTTGGAATCGGAGTACTGTTAATTTCCCCAGAAGGATCACATATCCCTCTGGCTTTCAAATTAAACTTTGAGGTCACCAACAACCAGTCAGAATATGAAGCCTGCATTGTAGGGATGGAAGCCGCCTTAGAAATTGGAGTCAAAAGACTAGAAGTCGTCGGAGACTCGAACTTGGTGGTGTCGCAAGCAAACGGTGAATGGAAGGTCAAGGAAGATAAGTTGAAACCCTATCATCAAGACCTAGATGATTTGATCCCGCGATTTCAGATGGTCACCTTCACGCATGTGCCAAGGTTGAAGAATCGGTTCGCCGATGCCCTTGCAACGCTAGCCTCCATGGTTGAGATACCAAACGGAGTCAAACTCCGGCCAGTTATAATTGAACAAAGAAACAAGCCTGTTTATGAGTACGTCATGGCCATTGACGAGCCGAACGATGGCTTGCCGTGGTTTCACGACATTTGGAACTTCATCGAAAGAGGCGAATATCCGGCAGAAGCAGACAAGAAGGACCAAATAGCTCTTCGGAGGTTGGCGTCTCAATACGTCATTTGTGGAGGACAGCTATATCGGAGATCCTATTGTGGGACACACAAACTGTGTGTACACGGAGAAGAAGCCAGCCGAATTATGGAAGAAATCCATAAAGGAGTTTGCGGCCCTCATATGAACGGCATGATGCTTGCCAAGAAAGTCTTAAGACAAGGTTACTATTGGTCAACCATGGAGACTCAATGTATCGAATATGTGAGGCGATGTCACAAATGTCAGATTCACGCCAATCTTATGCATGTTCCACCATCAGAATTGCATTCCATGACCTCACCTTGGCCCTTCTCCGTCTGGGGCATAGACATTATCGGCAGAATCACGCCAGCAGCGTCAAATGGAAACAAGTTCATCCTAGTTGCAATTGATTACTTCACCAAATGGGTTGAAGCTGCTTCCTACACAACCCTCACAGCGGTCCAGGTTGCTCATTTCATCAAGCAGAATGTCATCTACAGATACGGGGTCCCTCAGGCTTTCGTATCAGATAACGGGGTTCATTTCAAGGGGAGAGCGGCAGAGACTCTTGAAGAATTCGGGATTCAGGTTCATAAGTCAACTGTTTATCGACCGCAAACCAATGGAGCTGTGGAAGCGGCCAACAAGACCATCAAGTCTATACCAGGAAGAACCATCGAGTCTGCACGAGATTGGCACGAAAAGCTGCCTTTAGCATTATGGGGATACCGGACGTCCATTCGAACTCCGACAGGGGCAACACCCTACTCTTTGGTTTACGGCATGGAGGCTGTTCTTCCCATCGAACTCGAAATCCCGTCTTTAAGGATCATGGCGGAGTCAAGAATTGATGAAGCAGAATGGCAAAACGCAAGGTTTGAAGAGCTCATGTTGTTCGATGAAAGGAGACTTAAAGCTTTATATCATGTTCAGGGATATCAGCGCCGAATAGCCCGTGCTTTTAACAAGAAGGTGAAGTCCAGGGATTTACAGGAAGGCGACATGGTTTTGAAGGAAATTCGGGCTCCAGTGTTCGATCCGCGCGGGAAATTTCGACCAAAATGGGCCGGGCCCTACATTATCAAGAAGATCTTGTCCGGAGGTGCAACACAACTCATCGATCTTGACGGCAACGAGTTTTCTACTTTGGTCAACCTAGATCAACTCAAGAGATATTACCCCTGAGAGAAGCTCGCTGGACTGAAAACCGCAAGGGCGGGCAGTTCCAGGCAAAAATTAGAGCAAAAGCCTGCTGGGTCGAAAACCCGAAAGGGCGGCCTAGGCAAAAGATAAGGCCAAAAACAATCAAAGGCTCGCTAGACCGAAAACCTGAAAAGGCGGTGCTAGGCAAAATTCAGAGCGCAAAAAGGAAAGTGTAAATACCCGAGCGAACCCTAACCGAACAATTGTAGTCCTGAACTACGTCATGACCTGATTCCTTTCTACAAGGGATACGTAGGCAGCCTCATCCCGAGGTTCGGTTACAATCTTTCGAGTTGATTCCAAAGTCCTCATACACATTTCACAGGCAGAAACAGTAAGAATCAAGAGCGGAAAATTTTCGAAACTTGAAGTTTTATTCAAACAAAGCTTCTTCGATTACATGGCTGAGCATGAAACTTTCAAACAAAATAAAAACATCCATAGCACTGGGTGCACAACTTATTTCAGGCACATTAAGATCGAGTCTAAAGTCTGTCTTAGTTTCCATTGTCTCTTGCTTCAATATCCCTTGTCAACCATCTCTTATAGCGTGTCGGAAGAAGAACACTGGGATATAGGTCTCTTGGAATGGTCGTGCGCTCCCTCCAATTGCTCTGGTAAGCCCTGAAGGTGGCGACATTGAAATTCGGCATGACGAAATCCTCAGGACCCGCAGGCGGCAGTACTTGACGAGCTCCAAGTTGACGGAGGATGCGTTTTGGAACGTAGAAGGTCCATCGGGTCAAACCTGCCAGAATCACTCGCTGACGCCCCATGTTGCTAATAGCCATGTCAGGAAGGTCAATCCAAGTCAAACGCCAAGAGATCACCTCTTCTGTGAGCTGGGAAAGAACCCGAGTCCAACCTCCCACGTCGTCAAAAACCTCCCTGAAATCCCTGATAACAAACCCTTGAGTTTCATGAACCTGGTTTCTTGGCACAGGCTCCAGCAGATTAGCCTTGTCGCATAACCACAGCTGTGTGAAAGAGAGAAAACAAGTAAGAAACCTTAGATAGCTTCGAACTGAGCGCTGAGGTAAAATGAGAACGAATGAAAAGCCAGAAAAAGGAGAGTTGAGTGAGAAGCCTACCTGTAGGAGCAGCGGACTACCCTCGAAGACGTCAGTCCTACCGGCATGAACCCCATCCAGACCCATCAAAGTTTCAGCCAGAACCATGGGGGCTACATCCTTACGCTCCTCAATTTGCATAGCCACACCAACCAGGGAAGAGCTTGCTTGACCATCAGATTGCACGAACAAGAATGCAGCTAGTAAACACAAGCACAGTGCAAAGTTGTCGGAACGAAATCCTTCAATCAAGCGTGGGATATTCAGAAAACCTCCACGAATCAAGGACTTAGCCGCATTGTTACTTATCTCTAGCTTGGAAGACAACACTGGGGCAAAACCAACTCCATAGAGAGGAACGATGGGCTCCGCCAAATCAAAACCTCCAAGGTATGCGAAGAATTCTTCCACAGTGGGGCATAACTCGTGGAGACCAAAGCGGAAGACATGCACCTCAGGGTCCCAGAATTGTGTTGCAGCTCGCAACAACTCTGGACGTATGGACACGTCTCGAATATAACGAAGGGAAGTCAGCTTATGACCCCGAAAGTGCAGCCAATCCAAGCCATCGAGATCATCGAGCCAAGGGCGCATCAAGGCCGAGAAGCTCACCACCATTGTGCAAGAAAAGGGGCAGGGTTAACAAGAAAAGAGTTTATGAATTTGGAGTGCAAATAAGGGGGGGAAATGAACAGCTTTTTATAGCCACCATGCATGAGGAACAATACGAAATTTCAAGTTCCAAAGGTCACCTCGAAGGAAGCGTCAACTCGAAGACCGCAAGGAATCATGTTAAAAATGATAAGTTCCCTCAAAACATGCTCCACAATGGCTCTTCAAGTCCCTAGGACGTGCGTTGAAGTGATGAAACGCCGAAAGGGAGGACCAGAAATCCGCTGCAAGTGGCAGATTTTTTGGCATTATCAGGCCTGTACCGTACGGCACACTAATAGTGCCGCACGGCACAGTTTCAGTGCCGCACGGCACAACTGGCCAGATTCCAAGCAAAATTCAGTTTTGAGCCTCCGGGACTCATTCCATGCTTCTCTTTGGCACAAAGCTTATGCATGCAAGCCATGGCGCGCGCCTACGACCTATTGGAGGGGTCGGTTGGCAACCTCAACCAGAAATTAATGATCAAAAGTCTCGAAGACTTGAATACCAAGGAATAGAAGTATCGACGAGCTATACTATCACCCCACGAGCGTGGTCAATTCATGTGTAATACGTCATATCCATGAGTCATTCCGTTCATTTATCAACGGCAATGCCGGCGTAGGTGCGCAACAAGCGTCATTCTCTCGTCGTTGGTCCATACATTGCGCATATGAGTTCAAAAGCTTAGTTCCATTTCATTGAGTCCTATGAGTCACAACCACAAATGCAAATCAAACTTTCCATATACAAGTTTGTTGGTCTCGAACTCAGTTGCTTTAAGTTAAGTACTCACATGCAAACTTTGATTTTCCAGATTCATTGCCAATATGAATAAAATGCAAATTTTTATAAAACCAAGATCAAAATATCCACATGATGAATGAAACCATATCCAGGGGCAAACAGGCCCAATATGTCATCAACTACTACGGCTCGCAGGCCATCTATACAGAAGGCTAAACAAATGCCTAAATCAAAACGAGGCACGCAGGCCCCACCTCATAAGATGCTACTACTAACTACTGTCTCAGGTACGAGGGCGCTTCGGAGGCACGGACCCCCGAGGCCTATACTCCTCTGGCGTAGCAGGATCGTCATCAGTACTACTGCTCTCCGCAGGCTCCTCCCTCTGCTGTACACTCTCTCTCCGTCTCTCAGAAGAACGAAGGACTCGGCCTAAAGGTGGAGTCACTAAAGTAACTCGAGGCGTGGAACGCCTAGCACTCCCAGAGCCTGACGCTCCCTACACAAGCAGCAAAATTTGTCAGAATACAATGAAAGGCATGCATGTTCAAACAGAAAAGAAAGATAAGTCCAATGTATACCTCAGCAGCCCCGGCACTAGGGGTGACCCCTCGGCTAGCTCCTCTCTCACTGCTAGTACTCTCCCTCCTCCTGCGAGTGCCTCGGCTGGTCTCTCTACCTCTGCTAGCCTCTCCAACACCACGGGCCGGTGCCCTCCCTCTAGTAGCTCTCCGGCCACGACCAAGTACAACTCCTGGCTCAGCCCGCGGGCGCACCTCTGGAGCCATGCCCATCACAAACTGACGGACCATGGCCTGCAAGTCCTGCGCCAGCTGGTACGACGCCGCCGCCCACTCAACAGGAATCTGAAATTCAAAAGGGGCGTCAGCAATACATGAGATACTGGTATAAACAAGTAATAGAAGCAAGCATAATAATCAAAAGTCACCTCTGTCGTGGCAAGAGTAACTGTAGGAGTGATATGAGGCACCGTCACCACTCCAAGTGCTCCGTCAGCGGTCACCACCTCAATCTCTCTCCTCAACTCAGGTAAAGCAACACCGGCCCTCAAACGATTCTCCATGTCCAGGTCATATGCCAAGTGCGTGCTCAAGTAGCCCTCATAATCCATCGAAAGACCGAAGACCACCTCTGTCGGCACCGTGTATCTCTCTATCTCAGCTCGGGTGTACTCCTCAGTCCTCTGAACGAGTGGAGGCAACGGCGAAGGCACTCTGAAATGGTCAATCCCGAGGGACTGACGGGAAACCCTGTCACCCAAGTACCATCGCCAACCGTAAGGGCACTCCAGCAGCACTCGACTCCGTGTCAGCTCCCTGCTCCTAACCAAGTAATCCCTGCGCATCCTATGCCAAACATTCCATCTCACCTACAAGAAAGAAAGGTTTGTCAGTTTCAAGGATAAAGGAAGACAATAAAGCATGAATATTTGAAATCATAGAAAAGGCTTACCCTATCTCCTGTAGTAGTGTCCAGAAAGAGCCGAAAAGTCCTCAAATCTCCCTTATGGTCACCACCTCCTGTGTACTCTGACCCCCACTTCTCGGCACGCGGGAGCACATCCTCATTGCTATGGGAATTGACCGGGGCAAATACACCCAGCACCTCATAAGCCCACACCTGCATGTTCAGAAAATCGCCAAGTCATGAAACATGGACGAAAGCATTATCATGATCATTGAAAGAGGAATACAAGCAAAGTTTTACCTCTAGCACCCTCCAGTAGCCACCAAGGCTCGTGCCCACACCACGGCACACGCAACCAAGGAAGCAGTACACAGTACACAGACCGGCGCCGCCCCAGTCGAACCTCCCAGCAGTCTCCAGATCCTCCAGTGCAGGCAACCAACCCAAGTGCACCACGCCCTGCCTGTTCGGAAACAGGGAGGCACCAAAAAGGTACAACAAGTAGGCTCTCGCCATCTGCCTAGCCTCCTCCTCTGACCCTGGCTCGTGGTCCCAGAAACCCACCAAGACAGTATACCTCACCCCTGACTCAATACCTCCAAGCCTCCTCCCCAGGTAGTGCTCAATGGCAGCAGGGTCCAAGTACAGCTCTGAGTCAAACGGGATGGGCTCACCTCCAACTCTCAGACCGGTGATCGCAGCAAAGTCAAGGGGAGTAATCGTCATCTCCCCGAATCTGAAGTGGAAGGTGTTGGTAGTATCCCACCACCTCTCCACCAGGGCTCGTATCAGCTTGCGATCCGTCCTAGTCACTGTCAGAAGCCGGATAAAAGTGGTGAACCCAGAGGCATCAACCAAAGCCCTCACTCGTGATGGCAACGCACGGTAATACTCCAAAGAATGCGCAGAACCTCCATAGCCACCCAAAGATCTCTCAGTCTGTTAAACAAAGGCATGACAAAGCTTCAGTCAGTATTATCAACAGGAATGTACAAGCAAACAAGCAGACAAGCAAAACAAGCAAACAAGCACAAGAATAAGCAGAGGATACGTACCAAAGGATTCCTATAAGCAATGTGGGTCGAACGGTCTCGAATCACACTCGTATCTAGGTACGTAGGCAACAAAGGTGTATATGTATCGCACCCCTGGGGAACGAAGAAGTGCACCCGTGGCACATAGGTAGCCGGTGTAAACGGAGCTCTGTGGTCCAAAGACAGCTCGACCTCTCGGACTATGGTCAAACGCTCCTCCCCTGCAGCCACCTCGGCCTCTCTCTGTCTCTCCTCCTGCTCAGCATCCCTGACAATGGATGCCATCCCCTCCTGAACCAGGACACTCTCGAACCTGGGAAACTCCTGTAAGGTCGCCGCTATATCCTCGTCTCTCGCTCCCTCCAAAGTGTCTGCCAAAGTCAAGCCAGACCCACGGGAAGAACCAACGGCAGGTGTAAACAACGGAGGCTCTGAAGGCTCTGTCTCTATCTCAACACTCTCCTCTGGCACTCTGGCAGTACCAATCGCAATAGCCGGACCTGGAGCTATGCGCCTCACTAACGGCACCTCCTCACTCTCAGTACTACTACCCCCCGTCACATCCTCAACCAAAACATCCCTCGGGATACCCTCGGCCTGAGACCCACTCTCCTGAGCGCGGGCTCTCTCTGTAACAACATCAGTACCACTAAAGCCCATAGCAATGATCGAGGGAGAAGTACCCGTACCTAAAAGATCAATCTCCATAGCCTCCGGACCTCTGTCTGCAGCCACGGTACTCTGATCACCGCCCACGACACTCTCAGCATGCCGTACGGTACTCCTATCTGCAGCCACGGTGCCTCCAACATCACCCACGGCACTATCAATGTGCCGTGCGGCACCCACAACCCCACTGGCATCACCACTGCCCACGGCCACGCCAATGCCGCCACCCACGGCCTCCCGTACCTCCGCCGGAGTCAAAATCTCATCCGCATGAGTCTCACTCAGTCTCGTATGAACCGCTTCCGGCATGGGTGGCGGTATTTCGACCCCAATCGGTGCCTCATGGTAGGGCTCAGGCACTGGGTCGGCAATATTTGGGCCGACATCGGCCGGAACGCCCACGGACGAATCACCCCGAGCCTCGCCGGACGAAGTACTTCCCTCCCCGTGCGCCGACGACGACGAAACACCGGTAGACATGACCGAACCGCTCGGTGCCCCCACGGAATCTGCCATGCCAAGTGTATTTCGGAAAGTGAAAGTGTGGGTTTTGGGAGATTTTCGATCGGAGGATTGAAGAAGATTTGAGGAAGGAGTAAGAAGATTGAAAGAGATGAGATTTTTCGGAATATCACGCTCTCTGAAGTAACCGACGGAAAACGTTTGAATGTGTTTGAAAGTGCGAAAACAAAACGGTTTCGGGCGGTTTTAATGGCCACTTGTGCCGTACGGCATATCCACTCTACCGTGCGATACACCTCGAGTACCGCACGGCACACCCTTTTGCCAGCTTCACCGCACGGCACTCTATCTCTGCCGCACGGTACATTATCGATGCCGCACGGCGCACATCTGTGTTCTTAACAATTTTTGCACCGGATTCAACCTTCCCAAGGACTTTTAAGCCAAGATTTCCAGCAATCTCACTTAGGATGATCCTCGATTTTGCCCTACGGCAACTTTGCGTGAGCACTCATCGGTTCCATCACAAGTACTCGAACAACGATTGGATTTGTAAGTCCCCAAAGGCATTATCAACAACTTCTATCAGTATCGAAAGTTGTTTCGTAAGCCCTCTACGGCATCAACAACAATTATTTCAAAAACATCGAACGATTTCGTAAGTCCTCAATGGCATCTACAACAACAATTTCAATCAGAGTCAGACAGGGTTTCGTGGTTTCGTAAGTCCTCTCCGGCATTAACAACAGTTCTATCAGCATCAGGTGGTTTCGTAAGTCCTCTCCGGCATTAACAACGGTTTTATCAGCATCAGATGGTTTCGTAAGTCCTCTCCGGCATTAACAACGGTTTTATCAGCATCAGGTGGTTTCGCCAGGCATTAACGACAGTTTTATCAGCATCAGGCGGTTTCGTAAGTCCTCGCCAGGCATTAACGACAGTTTTATCAGCATCAGCTGGTTTCGTAAGTCCACTTCGGCATTAAACAGCAGATATCCTCAGCATCAAATGGTTTCTTGTGTCAGCGACAAATGGTTTCGTAAGTCCTCTCCGGCGTTAACAAAACGGTTTTCAGCACCATTAGCACATCATTCATTTTTCCCTCGTTGAAAAGCAGAGTGACAAACTCCACTACCCAATCAAAGGTATGTTTTCTAGAAACCCTTATGCATTCAGCCCCAATGAACTACGCCGGTCTGATCCCTACAACGGGGTACGTAGGCAGCTCTTACGAGCGCGACCACATGCATCATGTATTACTTATTTGTTTTCGTACGAGGACGTCCACATCGAGGGGTGTCTTCTATCTTTGACGCGACTTCGGTCGACACAATGATTGTAAGTCTCGTCAAAGAGGGGCAACTGTAGACACCCCAAAATGAGCGTTCACGTACATTTTAATCCCCAATGATGAACGGAAATACCCGGAAGAACTCTCGGATTGAAATTCTCCAAGTCAACTCAGTCAACAGTATCGCACGGTACTCATCTCTCAACGCACGGGACAGCCAGTGTCACGTGCAGCAGAGTTTTGGAAATTTGACGGCCAGGTGTGCCGCACGGTACACAAGTTGTGCCGCACGGCACAGTTTGTGTACCGTACGGTACTGTTTACGGGTTCCCAGTTTTCACAGGTTCCCAGCAAGCCGAAAGTGTTGACGAGATTGGTTCCCCCGCCGTGGCCGAAAGGGAAGATCATGGCCGAAAGGAATAGGCTACTCCCTATGCCATTGTCCCCCTGGGCAAGAATCAAGAAAGGATTGGGAACTACAATCGGCTCCCCCAATCCTCTATAAAGACCGTCCGAACTCAATGAGAAGAGGACCACCCCCAGACGGCCGAACCCCATACGATTTCTGTGTAAGGAAGACCACGAAACTCCATTCTTGGATACCATTTTCATTGCCAAAACCCCTTAGCCGATATCACCCTCTCTGCCAAAGCAAAAACCCAAAGCAGAAATTCATCCCCTGTCTTTGACTCCAAAGCCTTGAGATAGCCATCCCAAATCGACCAAAGTTTGAGCATCCAATCCCTCTTACCACTATACTAGAGTGAGAGCGAGGTCCAGAGAAGGTTCAAACAGCATTCAGAAGTTCAATCCGTCGCTCAATCCGAGAGTTCGAAACCGAAGGTATAAACCCGTTTCGCCAAATTCCTTGAATTTGGTACCCTGAGGGGAAGGATACCAAGGGTGGAATGATTCCTTGTATCATGTCCATGCTTGGTATGCCCAAATTACAGCAAGTTCAGTTTCATTTCACACCTCCCGGTCGCGTCGTACGGTGAAAACATCGCCTCGTACGGAGCGATTCAACGAGGAGGGACATCCCATACTCAACACATTACTTTCTCCCTTTAAAGTAGTTCATTTCGAATGCATTTCATACCTTGTATGTGCCTCTGATCAATCATTTCGAAGAGCCAAAGTTTCAAACTGTTTTTGCAGCCAGGTGTGCCGCACGGCACTCTTACTGTGTCGCACGGTACACTTTGAGTGCCGTACGGCACCCATTTGAAAATCTGACCGTTAATTTGAAGAACAGTGTCGCACGGTACACTTTTTGTACCGCACGGTACATCAAGTATGCCGTACGGCACAGTTTTCTCGTAAAATATTAAATTTGAACCTTCCCCCTGCAGGAACAGTTTGAAGTTTGGATTTTCGTTTGATTTCTGTTACTTACATATTAGTCATTTGCTTTTCTTATTATTATCGTCTGCTTTGTTTAAATTAAATGTTTATCTGTTGAGGTTCAGCAATATATTGTTTTTTTTTTTTAGTAAAATCCCACAAATGTTTAGTAAAGACCGATTTTTAATCGGGCAAACGGGGTGCATTAAAACCCTTCCCCGTTTGTAACCTGGCTCCCGAATCCGAAACGAATCTCTGGTTTTCAATTGGTCTTATGAGTCTTTCTCTCAAATCATCATCTTCAAAATTGGTTTCTCGGGTCCCAAACTGCTTTTCCCAAAACCCGGGTGGCGACTCTAAAATCTTTTGTTTTTCGAACCGTTTCGAAAAACCATCTCCGAACCGAGTGGAGGCCGACCGTCCACAGGAGTAGAAGGAATAGGAGGATTCCATGGATCAATTGGTGTTTGCTCCTCCATTTGAACCACTACATAGGAGCAATCTCTTCGAATTTCAACCACAATGGGTGTAACAAAATTTTCGATTTGAACAGGAGGGAAACCATTGAGATCCAGGTTTTGGAGGGCATTTTGAGTAGCAGTAACATCAGCCATTGATGTTTACTTGGTTAAAGAAAATTCAAAATTTGGAACAAGAATTGGTGTTGATTATTAACCAAGCAATGTGCTGTATTTATAGATTTGTTTGATCATGAAACGATTTTAATTCTTGTAAGTGGAGAATGTGTAAGTTAACTACCCATTATCCATAAATTTCTCTTGGGAAATGCAAGAATTGCTTGTGAGTCTCTCATTGGAAGTGAAAAGAAACTGCCAATAACTTTCACATTGGAAGTATGTGAAAATTCGAAGCGGTAAAGGCACATTAACACGTATTCAAATTCTTTGAATAACGATGTTAATACGGGGGGGTATGTTTACATATAAAATTTACAAATCCAATAATTAGTTAACACGTAATTAAGAATGCCAAACTTTGGCAGCTTCATGTTAATTAAAAGGCACAGGATTAATAGATTATAAATGGGCTAATACGATGGCGTATCAATTCCCAATTTGAAAAGCAGTTATTGGTAGCTAAGAATCAACAGACAAGTAAGACACGTGGAAACATATAAAACAAGATAGTTGACGGTTGAAACACGTGGAGTACGTCGTATAAGGCAGTTATTACCTTAACTTTTAATCATATGAGTTGTTTGAGTAACCGTGCAAATTCAAATTAAAACTTCTGAAGGAAGATCAAGGAAATTCAAGTTTAGATATTGTTGGAGGGAAGAAACTGATCATTTGAAGTACAATGATGGAGTTCGAAGCAATCCAAGTTCAAATATTTTGAGCGGGAAGTTCAAATTACAAGCAGTGCCTATAAATAGAAGAAATTGAAGAGAGAAAACTCCAGACAAATCTTTAACAAATAGATATAAAAAAATGATGCCTGATTTGTTCATTGGCAAGTAGAATTAGGCTTTCGACTCAGTTCGAAGTAGATTATGAAGCAGTTTAGGAAGTAGATTTCGATTGTTCTTGTAACAATCAAGTTTCGAAGTTCTTGTTACCTTTTATTTGAAGTTGAAGATGATTTCGAAGTAAGTCTACCTTTGATTTATCAAAGTATCTTGTTTCTTTGTTGTTCTTTGATTTCCTAAGTATATTGGTTTGTATTTCTTCACTTTGAAGGAAAAATCCTCTTAATTGAGGTAATTGAACCATTAAAACACAATCGCCTAATTAGACTGGGTTTTCCAAAGTTAATATGAGGGAGAAGATTTAAAGGCTCTTTCTGGCACGCTCGCACACAATTATTTTCCATTGCAATGAAGTAAAAGAACCAGACATCCACACAGAATACAACACATACATACATGCACTTGTAACAAATCACACTGATCACCTTGAATGCCCCGAAATAATTTACTGCCTTGGACTCTCATTTTACCTCCAAGTCCTTCTTTGTCCTTTTGTCACTTACCAAATTAATCACAACCAAACACGGATCACAAATGGGGCATTTGGTAACATTTTTTTATTTTTGTTTTTAATTTTTTTTCAAAACTAAAAACATGCGTTTGGTATTTTATTTAGGGGAGTGATTTCCACACCCTAAATTGTTATCCACAACCCCCTTTTTTGTCTTCTAGGGAAAATTTTCATATGTAAAAATTTCACTAAAAGACAAAAGGGGGTGTGGATAACAATTTGGGGTCGTGAATATCAATTACCTTTATTTATGTTTTGTGCTTATTATAAACGTTTTTAAAATTTCTGAAAATTTTCCAAATACAAAAAAGGTGATTTGCCTTGTTTTTAAAACAAGGCCGTTTAAAATTTTATTACCAAACATGTTTTTTTTGTTTTTGTTTTTGTTTTTATAAGCAATAAACATGATTCTTTTTTTAATTTTTTAGAAAAAAAAAATAGAAAACAAAAATGTTACCAAAATGCCCCCAAAATAATCAAGATTATCTCTCAACAAAAATGAACGGTCAAATTAGAATGGACAATAATGGACTATAACAAATTTTGATTGTCCATTCTTTGAAGACAAATATAGTTTATTGGACTGTTAAAAAAGTGCAGGGCTACAAGCAGCTGGCTTATTTTGATTGTCCATTCTTTGGCCTAAAAAGTTAGCTGACTTATTTTTTCATCTTTATTTGATTTTTTTCGTATTTTTTAATTTTGCATCAATTTTTGTGTATTATTGGTTCATCTCGCCGAGAGGAATCAAAAAAGTAAAAAATTATGATCGAATCATAATTTTTTTAACACTTTTTTGATCTTATTCAAAAGTTTGAGAGTTCTAGTCATAATCTTTTATCTTTTGGATTCCTCTCGCCGAGACGAACCAATAATATTTAAAAAATCGATGCAAAACTAACAACCCAAAAAAAAAAAAAATCAAATAAAGACAAAAAAAGGTTAAGTGGGCTTTTTAAGCCAAAACACCACGTAATATGTATGTGATGAAAAAGGGACTGGGACAGTAAATGGCGATGCCTCAGGTTCAAGAAAGAAGCTGTGTATTTTTTGTTTGTTCCATATGTTTCCACCGATGTGCAACGTTCAGGCCGCCACAAACACAATCTTAAAAGGGCTTTTATTTTAACAAGCCTTGAAGTTGGCTGTTTGCAATGGTATAGCAGATAAGAGCAAGTCCAACTGTTAATGTCAATAACCTGCAAAATAACTTTTGGGTTTGCTACAGTGAGCGGGAAAAAAATTAGAATTGTATTTGCACCGATTTGGTTTCATCTTGACACAATGACAAATTTAGACCATTTTTGATAAAATTTATCTCATTTTATAACCATCAGATAAAATTCATCTCATTTTTCAAAGCAAACAAGTGTGGTTAACATTCACGTACACACATGAAATGGTGGAAATTATAAGTACCAATACAAAGAACACAAAATGTGCCAACCCACGTTGTGCTTTTATTAAGCACAGCAAGATTGTAGCAGTTTCTTTTCCAATACAATAGCCTCTTTGTGTAACTGGTGATAGGGGACATAGTCGACAGACGGCGAAATTTCAATTCATAATTTTGGCTCCTCGGCGGCCTGCACGTATAGCAAGGGCACCATCTATCCAAGGATCGAGTCAGGGGGTGGCTAGTAGGGGCTATAGCCCCTGCTACAATTTGAAAAAACCCTACTATTACATTGAAAAAATATATATATACCATCAAATTATTTGTTCAAGCCCATCCTTCACATATATAGCCCATCCCTCCTACACAATAATCCTGACTCCGTCTTTGCATCTATCTATCAATACCATGTAGCAACGTATTTTGCCTAAAAAACTCTCTAAACCCTCAATCCTAATTTTCTAGATTTTTTTTTACCTTCTGAAATTGAGAGAAAAGAAGGGGTACGTGGGAGCCTAGGGAGAGAGTGAGAGGGGAATCCCCCGTGGAAAAACTACATGTTGTGTACCGTGTTGTGCGGCAAAACTACGTCATTTTGCCGCATTTTTTGGCACACCTCTGAAGCTTCCAAGGGCCCTGTTTGGAGGAAGAAAAAAAAATACCGTTTTCTGAGTTAATTTTCCGATTCAATTTTAGGGCTTTAGGCTCTTTGGGTTCAATTTAGGGGAAAACATGGGCCGGCCCATTTTTTTTGGCCTTCGCACTCCAAGCTCCACCAGTTTCCGAAAAATGCACCGAAAACTCCACTCATCAGTAAACACAGCTCAACATTTGTCCCATTCTCTCTGTCTCTCTCTCTCTCTCTCTCCTCTTTTCTTTATTATTTATTTTAATTTACATTTTAAATTTTGAACCCCCAAACCGTATTAAAGTGCATAAATCCTAGGATACCCTATGGAAGTGCCTAAATCTAAACTCAAGGGTACCCTATGAAAGTGCCTAAACCACTAAAACCCTATAATAGGAAAGTGCACTCTAAACCTAAACCCAAACCCAAACCCAAACCCTAGGGTACCATATGAAAGTGCCTAAATCCTAGGGTACCTTATGAAAGTGCTAAATTATAAATTCTAAATGTACGGTCCTATTTCTGGATTCTAAATGTACAGTCTAAATTCTAAATGTACTGTGTAAATTTAGGGTACCCTATGAAAGTACCCAAAATCCTAGGGTACACTATGAAATTACCTAAACTACTAAAACCCTATAATAGGAAAGTGCACCCTAAACCTTAAAAAAAAAAAAAAAAAAGTGGTTGACCTTAATGGTAGCTAAAAAGAATGATTGACCTTAATGGTAATAAGTATTTGTTTTGTGACCTTAATGGTAATAAACTCTTCAATTTCGGGGCTTTAGGCTCTTTGGGGTCGTGTATACTGGGTTTAGGCTCTTTGGGTTTAGGATTCAATTTTAGGAGGTTTAAGCTCTTTGGGGTAGGGTATAGTGGGTTTAGGCTCTTTGGATTTAGGCACTTTGGGTTTAGGACTTCGAAAATTGTTTTTTTTTTTTCCATCCAAACATGGCCCTTGGAAGTTTCAGAGGTGTGCCAAAAAATGTGGCAAAACGACGTAGTTTTGTCGCACAACACGGTGCATAACACGCACCACACAACACCCACCCCAGATTTGAGAGAGAGAGTGCAAAAAAATTATCTAGTGTCATCCATTGTTCCTGGAATGTGTTCCTAGAATTTTTATTCTACTTGCTTTTATCTGTTCCTTACAAGTCTTTTTTTTTTGTTGAAAAAATTGGAGAGCTACAATTTATTCATGTCATGAATTGGTGTTTTTTGTTGATAGTATCTTTCGCGTTGTACTTGAAAAATGTATGGGAGGAGAAAAATAATAATGTGAACATTTTTTAAGTTGTCCCGTGCATCAAACAGCTCAATGCTAGTTTTGCAAGATATGGAAGTATATGTTCTCATTTTGGCACATCGTCCAATGCTTTTGAAGCAATTCCACTAGTAAGGAATAAACCCCCTTTTTGACAGCATCTCAGTTGCCAATGTTCAGCGTGAAAACGTCAATAATTTATCACCAAGGAAGGTGAAAAGATATTGCAGTGAAATTATCTTTCCCATTTCAAGGCTTGTTGATAAGGAGCATATGTAACTGAAAAGTGATGCAACAGAGGAGTATCAAACAAATTCTCTCACACTTGTATTTCACAAACACTCAATTTGTATAACACTGAGAAACTAAATTTCTACACACTTGGATCAATCGTATTTGCATACTTATACAATCCAATTACAAACTTGTTTATAGGCATAACAATCAGAAAAAACAAATATGAGATAAACTCATATTTATTGAACAAATCACAAAACTATCATGGAAGTGCAAAAAGTCTCCAGCCTGATTTTTGAACAGTACTCCACGTTTTTGTTTTGGGCTGCTAAGAACCCATTTGCTTCACTTGCTGAAAAAAGGAGAGAGACTTACGCTCACGGACGAGATCTGTGCAGCACGGAAAAGAAAAAAGGAGTCATCATCATGATGATGTTTCTACTGTTAGGAGAGTCTCTCCATGAAAAAGGAGAGAAAGGAGCCCCTCGGTTGAGAAAAAAGAAAGAAGGAAACATGCTAGGGACAGATACGAGAGATCTGGTTCCAATGAGCACACCCCCGAGCAATATGCGAAAAGAAGGGAAACTGGCCAAGCGGAGGGGGGGGGGGGGGTCCTAAAACTGCACGAGAGGCAGCTATGGAAGCCTTAGGCCTTAGGCCAGATCTCTAAGTCACCACTAGCCCACTAGATGCGAGTAGAAAAAACTTCGAGCAGGGTTAAACACTCTACGTTTATACCCTATGAGACCAATACGTACCAAGTGACTCACATTAAACACTATCAACAGGCCATGTTTATGCACGAGCAAGATGATGCCTTGCTGTGCAAGATGTTCCCGTCCATCTTGGAGAAGGTGGCCCTGAGTTGGTACCACAAACTCCCAGAAGGGTCAATCTTGTGCTGGGCCCAGCTTGCCGAGGAATTTACTGCTCGTTAATTGATAAGCCGAGCAGCCCTAAAGACATTCGACACATTAACCTCTATGAGACAGAGGGATGATGAAACTCTCCGACAGTATTCCAAACGATATTGGGAGACTTTCAACGAGATTGCAAATTATAGTGAAGAGTATCCTTTGGCTACGTTCAAGACTAGCTTGCCCATGCATGGCAAGTTACGAGAATCGCTCACTATGCACTCAGTCAAGACTGTGGCCAGGCTTATGGAGAGAATTCAAGAGCATGCACGGGTGGAAGATGACATCTTGCAGGCTGGAGAGAAGATTGTGGCTGGGCAACCTCAGCTTCCTAAGAAGAAAGCAGTAGAGTCCAAGGTGTATAAGAAGGAATACACAACGAAAAAATGGGACTACGCACAGCAGAGAAAAGACAGAGCTGACCCAGACCCCAAATCCTACTTTAGCATTATGGCAACCTTCAATATTCCGATCTACAAGATGTTGTACAGGATAAAAAACGAGCCATGGTTCAAAAGGCCTCCCAAGATGATAGGAAACCCAGAGAAGAGGAGGACTACAAATCAACATTACAGCTACCATAGGGACTGGGGACACATGACTGAAGATTGTGTGGAATATAAGAAGTTCCTAGATGAAAAAGTGGCGGAAGGCTATCGTAAGGAATTTTTGGTTGGTAACCAAGAAGATGCCGAGCTAATAGAAGAGATGGACTATGAGAAAGGTCCAAAGGGAACAATCCATATGATACATGAATTAGTTGTCCCATATACAAACAATGAGATAAGGCACATTCAAAGGGTCAATGGACAGGTGAAACAAATTATGAAGCTTGATACGAAGAGGTCGAGGACGGAAGGGGTGATGGAAGTACTAATAACTTACTCCGATGAAGATTTAGATGGAGTAATAATACCACACAACGACGCACTGGTCATCACCCTATGAATAGGGGAGTATGACGTGGAAAAAATCTTAGTGGATCAGGGGGCCAGTACAGAGATTATGTATTATCACACTTTCAAAAGGATGGAGCTCCCGCCGAGCTCTTTGCAGAAGTGTTTGATCCCTCTGGTCGGCTTCAGCGCACAGACAATATGGCCTATGGGAAAGGTCACGTTGCCTGTCCGAGCAGGGTCAGTTGTTCTTAAAACTGACTTCTTGGTGGTGGACCTGCCGTCCTCCTATAACGTGATTATAGGAGGACTTGGATGCACAAAATGAAAGCCATCCCCTCCACTTACCATCAGAAGAACAAGTATCCGGGGGCAGATAGTATTGAGTGTATCAGAGATAACCAAAAGGTAGCCGACCAATGTTTCAACATGGTGCTAAAGAAATCCCCAAGGGCAGAGCTTGTTCAGACGGTTGAAGTACCAGATCAACCTACCTTGGAGGATGTGGGAGGAGACCCCACCAAGAAGATGGTGGAAGGATTAAAGAAGATTCTGATCACAGAAGATGATCTAGAAAGATACTTCCTGGTCGGCGAAACCCTTGCTGAGCAGGAGGAGAATGATTTGGTCGGCTTCTTGAAAGACCATATCGATGTTTTTGCATGGGTGCCCCAGGAGATGCCTGGGATAGACCCTAAGGTGATATGCCACCATCTGAATGTAGATCCCCGAAACAAGCCAGTTGTGCAGAAGGTAAGGAGGTCGACACCATAGCACGCAGACGGTGTGATTGAAGAGGTGGAACGGCTACTGGAAGTGGATGCCATGCGAGAAGTGAGCTATCTAGAATGGTTGGTCAACACTGTCGTGGTCAAGAAAAAGAATGGGAAATGGAGGGTTTGTGTTGATTTTACTAGCCTCAACAAAGCATGCCCCAAAAACAGCTTTCCACTCCCCAGGATCGATCAAATAGTAGATGTCACGGCAGGCTATGAGAGGATGAGCTTCCTTGACGCATATCGAGGATATCATCAAATAGCTATGTATGAACTCGACCAGGAGAAAACGTCCTTCATCTCGCCAAGAGGTCTCTACTGTTACAAGGTCATGCTGTTTGGGCTAAGGAATGCTGGAGCGACCTATCAAAGGTTGGTTACTAAGATGTTCAAGGAGCAGCTCGGCAAGACCATGGAAGTCCATATAGATGATATGGTGGTAAAAAGCAAGGTGAAGCATGATCATCTTGCCGACCTGAAAGTGACTTTCAACAGTCTAAGAGAGTACAAGTTAAAGCTAAATGCCTCAAAGTGTGCTTTTGGGGTCAGCTCAGGGAAATTTTTAGGGCACCTGGTGACCAAGAGGGGGATTGAGGCCAACCCTGATCAAATAACTGCGCTTCAGAATTTCCAAAGTCCTAAGACCACGAAGGAGGTACAAAGACTAACAGGGATGGCAGCAGCTCTAAACCGTTTTATCAGTAAATCTCAGATAGTTGCAGGCCGTTCTTCCAGCTTCTGAAGAAGAGAGAAGGGTATGAATGGGGAGTCGAGCAGGAGAAGGCATTCCAAGCATTAAAGGCCTACTTATGTTCACCACCCTTGCTCTCTACTCCAGAAGCTGGGGAGCGATTGATATTGTATTTGGCGATATCCGAGCATTCAGTCAGTTCGGTCCTCTTACGAATAAAGGGGATCGAGCAGGCTCCAGTCTACTTTGTGAGCAAAACCTTGTTGGATGCAGAGACACGATACTTACCATTGGAAAAATTGGTGTATGCTCTTGTTATTGCCTCAAGAAAACTGCCTCACTACTTTTTACAGCATCCCATCATTGTGTTTACTGAATATCCACTGAGGGCTTTGCTTAGGAAGGCAGATTTCTCTGGTTGGATATCTAAGTGGTCCATTGAGTTGAGCCAGTTTGACCTTGACTATCAGTCCAGAATAGCAATCAAAGGGCATCTTGGCTGATTTTATAGCTGAGTTCACTCCAACAGTTGCTCCACCACCACCAGCTCTCCGCGAGAAGGAACAAGGAGTCATTCCCCAACGGCCAATGAGAGTGGCCGAGCTGAATCCTGAAGAATCGAGGCTCTATGTTGATGGGTCAGCATGCAACAAAGGCTCTGGAGCAAGAGTGGTGCTTTTCTCCCTTGAAGGTTTGGTGCTGGAGCAGGTACTAAGGTTGGGATTTAGTGCTACCAACAATGTGGCAGAATATGAAGCCTTGCTCGCTAGACTAAGGAGTGCCCTAAATCTCAAGATAAAAAAGTTAAGAGTATTTTGTGACTCGCGGTTAGTTGTAAACCAACTTTCAGGTGAATACGCCGTGAAGAGCGAGAAGATGGCCGCTTACTCAGAGGCAGCCAAAGATCTGCTTGATAAGTTTAACGAAGTTCACATCCAACAAATTAGCTCGGGCCAGAATGCGCACGTAGATTCACTAGCTTGCTTGGGCTCAGCAGTCAACACGGAATGCCGCCGTACGGTGGCTGTAGATTTTTTGAGTGAACCGAGCATTGGCCGAGCAATTGAGTTGATCATGGAGACAGAACTTGGGCCGAGCTGGATGGATCCAATAGTGGCATACCTACGAGATGGGACTCTGCCAGAAGATAAGAAGCAAGCCCACAAGATCAATACCAAGTCCGTACTTTTCTGGCTCTCTCCAGAAGGTAAGCTCTATAGAAAATCCTTCTTTGGTCCATATTTACTGTGTGTACACCCAGCTCTGGTCCAAAAATTCCTCCACGAGATCCATGTTGAAACACGTGGAGGACACACAGGCGGAAGATCCATAGCCCACCGAGCAATATCCCAGGGGTATTGGTGGCCTTACATGAAAGAAGATGCAAAGGTCTTTGTCAAGAAGTGTGAAAAATGCTAGAGGTATTCACCTCTTATCCGAGCTCCAGCAGAGGACCTTCTTCCTCTAACAAGTCCATGGCCATTTGTATAATGGGGATTGGACATCGTGGGTCCTCTCCCGGTGGCTACAGGGAAACGAAAATTCCTACTAATTGACATGGATTATTTTACTAAATGGATTGAAGGTGAAGCCTTCGCGAAGATCAGGGAGGCCATGGTAGAGAAATTTGTCTGGAGCTAGATTATCACAAGATTTGGAGTACCTTACTCCATCATCTCAGACAACAGATCTTAATTTGGCAAGAAGTTTAAAGCTTTTTGTGCTCAGTACGGTATCAGAAACTACTACTCCACCCCAGCTAACCCACAGAGTAATGGGCAAGCGGAGGCTTCAAACAAAACCATTCTTAAAAGCCTTAAGAAGAGGCTAGAGAGTAAGAAAGGAAAGTGGCCTGATGAGCTGCCAGCCGTACTTTGGGCGTACAGAACCACTCCTCGATGATCTACGAGAGAGACGCCGTACTCCCTTGCTTATGGGACAGAGGTAGTAATTCCATTGGAGATCGGCTTACCGACCAATCACACTGCTCTTGTGGAGGCAGGAGGCAACGATAAAGCCCTAGCCGAGCAGCTTGACTTTGCAGAAGAAAAGAGAGAGCGTGCACTTATCACCTTGACAGCATACCAGGAGCAGCTACGAAGGAGCTACTACAAGAAAGTATAGCCAAGGGAGTTCAAGGTTGGGGATTTAGTCCAAAGGAAAGTCTTGGCCAACACCAAGGTATCCTTTGATGGGAAACTTGGGCCGAACTGGGAAGGCCCGTATATGATTATGGGGATTGCTGGCATTGGGGCCTATCATTTGGCCGACCTGGATGGCGACCCAGTACCACGGCCATGGAATGTCCAGAACCTAAGAAAATTTTACCAGTAATTTGTTTTTCTTTGTGTGATTACGAATACAGTCACATCTTTTTTGTGAATACGAGAATATTCACATTTTCTTTTTTTAGTTGGTATTATGAATATAATCATCAACGTCAGTTATTCACATTATTGTCTTTTTGTTATTAATGAAACTCCGCTTTTCCCTATGTCTTTAGTCAATACGAACCAAAATCACGTAAATTTTGATTCCTATTGGGGAGCAGATACATACTTTATTCATTTTAATTTGCGATGAATACTGCAATGAATTTCTAAGTATGAAAAACTTATATTTGCAATGAATACTGCAATGAATTTCTAAGTATGAAAGACTTAGATTTGCAACTAATATTGCAAATTTCAAGTATGAGAACACTTGACAAGAAATCCTAAGTACAAAAACAAAACACTTAGTTTTGCAAAGAATACTGCACGATCCAAGTACAAAGTATTTAGGAATAAAGGTTGTCTTTCGAAGCTGCAAATAAAGCAATGTAAGTACACAGAAAATAAAGTATCTCTAAAGTCAAAAAAAACTTGGAGAGTAGAACAAGCAAAAACTTAGTATCAAAGGCCACATACGGCCGAATCAGGTTGCACATGACCAACTATCAAACTAAAATAGTACGAGAAAATACGAGGGACTTAAGAGTATCAGAAGCCACATGCGGCATGACAGGCCACGCAGGGCCGAGCAGAGCAATAAAAGTTAAAAAAGTAAACACAAGCATTAAGCCTCATCACTGAGCCCTTGAGCATCAGTGGCAGGGGTGGAGCTAGTGGTCTTATCAGCAGCAACAGGGCCAACCTCCGCATTTTTAGCACTATCATCACGGACGGTGAGGTCAATATAGCTTCTTCGGTCTGGGCCTGTTAAGGAAGGGGCTCCGGCTAAGGAGGGATATCGAACTGCGCTTGAGCATCAGAATGAGCACTGACGGTTTGAGCTTCAGAATGCTGAGCGGCCAAGGCTTCCGTCTGGCTAGGGAGTTCCATGTCAACTCACATAGGGGAATCAACAGGAAACCCCATTTTGGCACATGCCTGTTACCAGCTCATCTCCCATACAGCATCCTTGACTGCTGGCATCTGAGCTCTGTAATTTGTTGTTATCTCGATTATCGCTCGATCATACTCAGCTTCAGCTCGGGCCTCGGCAGCAGCAAGTTCCTGTCGCAGAGTCTGTTCGGCTTCCAAAGATTGTCTCCTCTGCTCGACAAGTTCATTCTTGAGCCTGTCAGCTTCTTCTCTAGCTTCTTTCAACTGCTAAGCATAACCAGCACATTCCTTCTCGACTTTATCTGCCCTTTTTTTGTAGGAAACTTGCTTCCCTCTTATATTCTTTCTCAGCCTCCTTAGCTTTCTCAAAGCCTGCTGAGGCCTTTTGAATAATCTGTGAAACAAGATAGGATCAGTAAAGAAAGGAAATAACGTACAAGGGAGAGGAAGTAGACATTGTACCTTAGCACTTGACTGAAAGATTGATTTCATTAAGGCATCATATGAGCAATTTTTCTCCCTCTCCATGTCCAATGGGAGGAGAGCAGCCTTAGAGATGCCATAGGCAACGTCAACAGACGTAACCTTGTCAATCACATCCAGTGGGGTCCCGTCTGGGCGAACTAGCGCAGGGGCCTAAGGCTGCACGAGAGGAGGAGAATCAGTCGTTGTACGACTGGAATTTGGCTCCCCTGTCCGTCGTCGTTGGAGGGGAGGTTGGAAGTCCTGTGGGTTCTCAATGGGCCTCTTGTCCCTTTGCTCGATAGCAGGAGCAGGAGAGCTAATTGGAGGAATAATAGGAGAAGCGCGGGAAGGGAGGCCGCCAAGGTTCAGCTCATCGAGAAGGTTGATCAGCTGAAGAGGCATTTCTCGGTCTGGGGAGGGGGAATACCCTGACGAATCCGAGAGTAAGGCGGATTGCTCGGTTAGAGACAACATGGCTGCACGATGATCAAACCCTCCTCTCTATTCCTCTTCTTCTTCTTCTTCTCCTACTGCTCGTCCAGATGTGCTTGCCTCTTGGTCGGTGCGGGTAAGGATTGGGATGGTTGTTGGAATCTTCAGGATGTGAGCAAATGTGACTTGCCATTGTAAATCCCTTGGAGCACGAGAATGCGTCGCTCTCCTTCCAGATCGGCCTCTACGGGATCTTGTGCTCCTCTACTCAGCTGGGGCGAGTGGGGCAACTAGGGGAGCTGCGGGAGGCCAGGGATGTGTCGAGCGTGGTTCTCCCACTCTTCTGATACCGTCCCACTAAGAGGGGGTGTAGTCCAGCAGCAAGTGGGAAGCACGGTCGAGACCTACGGGAGTTGGTTCAAACCCATCGAAATACAAAGCCAATGCGATCTCGTCGTGGTGTAGCCTTCCGTGGTTCAGGTGGCTACCATGGTTTATGTTGCTTGCTGCAAGGAAAGGAAACAGCATGAGAACAAATAAGTTAGATAAAACGAAATATTCTCATAAGGGGAAAAAGTAACAGAGGTTTGAGTACTAACGTGGTTGGCCCGTGGCCGTGGGGTAGGTAAGACCGATGGTATTCCCCTCGGCATCCCTGGGCTCCCAGTTACCACTGACTACAAGGTAGTTGTCTCCCTCACCCTTTGAAGAATTGGGCAGATCCGTGATAAGCTTCTGCTCGGGGTCTCTAGCCATGAAGTAATAGGAGTTGTCAGCAGTAGGGACTACACTATATAGGTAGTGTAAGTCCCACCAGTCAAGGTGAAAGCCGAGGAGTCTGTTCATAGCGACCGTGCCCATAACTACCCTAACGAAATTAGGGCATAACTGCATTGGGTTTAATTTGCATCTACTACAGACCTCCCTGAAGAATGGGTGGAGAGGGAATCTAAGACCACCCTCAACTATGAATATCAGAGGTATATGAATTTTGTCGAGGGTTTGACCTTCTTCACCTAAATCGTCACGTCTATTCAGTTGAATTTGACATCATTGGGGATATTGTATTTTTGGCGGAACTCTCTAATTTTTTCAGGAGTACTAAGAAGTGCTCTATGCCTACCCATATTGGGAGTCGTTAGGGTTTCACTATGGAAACCCCAAATGAAAAAGATGATGAATAGGAAACTGGAAAAAAAACCGAAAAAGACAAACACGCGACGGAAATGTAGGTGTAGAGAGGAGTACCTTACAAGATATGGATCTAGAAATGAACTTTTGGACATGAGCGGAGGAGGAACGGTGAAGAAACGATGAAAGTATGAACTCTGAAAACGGAGTTAATGGCGGACGAAACTCTTTTTTTCTCTCTCTCTCTCTCTCTCTCTCTCTCCTTTGCTCTTTTCCTTCTAATGAATGGAATAAGGAAACGGAGAAGGAGGGGAGGGGTTTTTGAGACTTAGAGGGTTTTTGGGGGGAAAGAATAATAATTATCCCGCCCGAAATCCCATAAAAGTGGGGCGTGATGCATGCAAAATGTTAGCAAAATCGTCCTTTGGGCTTATCCAAGCCACCAACGGTTCACTTCGCATTAAATGCGAAAACAACCCTGTCCCCCACATCATTGACGAATAGCGGTGATGGGCAGAGCTGGGGAGCAATTGGAGTGGGTAAAACCTAATTACCCTAGTAATGGGCATAGTACGGACCCTAACTGACTGCCACAAGGATGTGAGTTGCTCGGCACCACATAGGGAGTCCTTAAGCCCTGTGCCAAGCTGGTTTGGCCATGAATAAGGCCAGAATAATAAGAGTGAATTAGTAAATCAGGATACACTAGCTCGGCGTGAGACACAAAGGGGTGCCCCTGATATGGCCGAGCTAGGTAAGCTACATGTACAGCTTAAACAGCATTCTGGAATACATAACTGAGTTCGGCGTGATGATCTGGGCTATGTACGGGTTATTCCGAGCTACATGGAGGCACGACACCGCCACGTGTAGGGCGGTGAGACATTTCAGAATATTCTATGGCAGTTCCTTACATGATAAGAAGCAATCCCGTTATATAAGGGATTGGTATGGGTAATCCTAACGAAATTGGAAAAGTACCCCATATAGGAAAGAATCCTATATGGAAAGATAGACTACTGCTAGATGAGACCTAGCAGGATATGGAAGTTTGCTCTTAATAGGAAAGTCCTATTAAGAAATGGATTCCTAGAGCAAGAAGGAAACTGAGGCACAAGATGCCTAAACTCATGAGATATCTATACCTATAAATATGAGAGCGAACCCATGGAGAAAGGTACGCCGTGAACTCCTTTTTCATATCCACTGTGATTTATGAATACGAAATACTTACTTAGCCATCGGAGGGCCTTTGCCGACGAGAGGCAAAAGTGCTCTAACCCTTTTTCTGTCTTGCAGACTAAAGGTTGTATTAAGGAAGCACGAGATCCAGACCTACATGGATTTTATCCCTATACAAGTAGTGGTGGTGTCTATAATATTGGTGGTAGTGGCGACGGTGATGGTGGAGATGGTGGTGGTGGTGGTGGAGATGTTGGTGGTGGTAGAGTGGTTATGGTATAATGGTGGTGGTAATGGGGGCATCATGGTGGTGGGAGTGGCCGAGTGGTGTGGTGTGGTGGTGCGAGTAGTGGTTGTGGTTGTGCATTGGTGGCAATGGTGGTGGTGGTAGTGGCAGAGTCGTGAGTGGTGGTGGTAGTTATGGTGGGAGTGGCAGGGTGGTGGTGGTGGAGATGACGGTGATAGTAGAGTTGTGGAGATGGTGGTCATGGTAAAGTGGCGGCGGTGGCGACAATAATTATAGTAGCGGTTGTGTAAAGCATAGTGGTGGAGGTGAAAATCGTTAGAAAACACAATGGTTGAAAGAAAACACACACAAATTCAGCCAAAATTAAGTAGCTCAATATCAACTTTTAAGCTTACATTTTAAGAGGCACTTAATCTTTTAAATAATGTAAAATGTAGTTATCAAACCTACTTAATTCATTCAGTTTTAAGTGCTGAATCTGTGTTATTAAGCAAGGCCTAAGAGAGAGAGAGAGAGAGAGAGAGAGAGAGAGAGAGGAGAAAAAAGAAAGATTTTGTAGCATGGGTTCGATATTTAAACTTTAAATAACGCTAAAATTACCTTAAAAATACTAAATGTACCACCTTTTCAGCTTCTATCTAACTACCCACTAACACATAATTTTTATGCTCCACTTTTAACACTTTTGTCATATAATAAACTTTTTTCAAGAGTCAAATGTGGATGCTTCCACGGGTTCGATTGGACTCCAAAGTGGGTCTACAAGTCTACATTTGAAAATATGGTGAGAACAAGGATAAAGTGTAACAGTGGTTGAGAACATCAATAACACCAATAATATGTAGATCAGATATCAACCAATAATGATTGGAACATGTTTACCTTGAGATAAAGAGATTACAATCCAATGTGCTAATTTGTTTTATAGTTTTCAAGATAAATGTGTTCCTAATCTGAATTAACAGATACTCTGTTTGCATAATTTTTTACCTGATTGATGTTCTCGCAACTAAAAATAAATAAAATTCTGATCAGCAACATTGTCCATGATGAGCCCGCAAATGTACCCAACAATACAGTTTCAATAGTTCCCTTTTAGATTCGACTCCTAAGTTTTATAAAGAGCCATGCATGTAGAGATAACAACAGAATCTTTGAATATAAATAAAATGGAAGCTTTATTTAAATCTGTTGAGAGTCCACCACGTGTGGGCCGTTGGGCTTAGGCCCAAGGGAGTGATTTAGGGTTTTTATTGTATCGCTATAAATACTCTGTGATGCCTAGGTTATGAGTGTGGTAGCACAATGTAGAGAGAGAGGCAGAGAGTGTGAGAGGGGGGGCCGGTTGTGGCTCCCCGGAGAGAGAGATACACAAGAGAACTGGTGAGATTTCATTATTGTGAGATGAGAGTGTGAGTGTGTAACACAAGATCACGGTCGGATTATAGTGAAACCCCGTCCCCGTGGATGTAGGTCGGATTTGGCCGAACCATGTATATTGTGTGTTGTGTTTTTCTCTTGATTTTATTATTTCTGTGCGAGAGGTGGGCGTTTGGGCATAACAAAGTGGTATCAGAGCTTGGGTTGAAGCATCGGAGAGCACAGAGCAGTCAAAAAATCGTTCGGAGGCCATTGGAGCACTGTTAGAAGCTTTGGTCTGACAAAACAGGTGATGAAACTTGTTTTTGATAAGAGGGAAAGGTGCTACTCTCAGAGACTAGTCCAACGGAGTGCTCGGAGTCAGTTTTGGTCACCAGAGTTGGTCGAAAAAAGAATCTGAACAGTTGCGGACAGCGGCGGAAGACAGGTGGTGCGGTTTTAGGCTATCGGACTGACGTAGAGTGATCGGATCATGTTTTTGAAGAAGGGGTTTTGTTTGCAAAGAAGAGACGATCACGGTGGTTCCAGACCGGTGGCTGGAAGATGCTGGACGCGCCCTCACGCACCGCCTGAATAAAGGCGAGTGAGATCTACTCTCGGGGGTGATATGCACGCGCGGAATGGTCTGGAAGATGACCACGTGGTGCATAGTCAGCAGCCACGCGGAGCCACGTCGGATTGGTCAGCAGCCACGTCAGCCGGTCAACGCCGATGTGTCGCCACGTCAGCAAAGGGGTCATAAGGGCCAGGGTTCAGGGTCAAAGAGGTCAAGGTTCAGGTCAAAGGGGTCAAAAGGATCAGAGGTCAGGTGAAAAGGGGTCAGACTGGTGTTCAAAGGGGTCAAACCGGTTCAGACCGGCGGTTCAGTGGAAAGTCAGATCGGGTTCAGACCGGACCAGATCGAATAATGGTCCGGAGGTAGACCAGATTATATTATTTGACCGGTTCAATGGGATTTTAACCGGTTCTTGGTCGGTTCGGACCAGTTCCTGACTCGATTTTTCGTTCCGGATCCAACCACATGCTCTGTTTTTCTTGTTGAGGCTCAGAAGTATGTGTTATTGCTGGATTGAGCCGGATTTGGACGTTCGGAGGCGTTTTGGGTTGTGAGGAGGCTATTCCTAGCTAATTGGACGGTTCCGGATTCACTGGTGGGCTTGGATTTGGGTGATTCGAGTCAGATTTTGCGGTCCTAGACACATCCGGAGAGATTGTGGAGGATCGGACGTGGTTAGGTCAGTCGGATGGGTTGTTGTTGAGTCGAAGGCAGACCAGGGATGATCAGTCGCATTTGGCAAGCAGGGATACACTCTTTCGGGTTATTGCACTCTAGTTTAGGGGTGCATGGAGGATCGTCTAGTCAGTGACAATAGGCGCTTGCAAGAGCGGTGATTTTTTTGGGAGGTTGTTCCTAGCTAATTGGACGATTCCGGATTCACTGGTGGGCTTGGATTTGGGTGATTCGAGTTAGATTTTGCGGTCCTAGACACATCCGGAGAGATTGTGGAGGATCGGACATGGTTAGGTCAGTCGGATGGGATGTTGTTGAGTCGAAGGCAGACCAGGGATGATCAGTCGCATTTGGCAAGCAGGGATACACTCTTTCGGGTTATTGCAGTCTAGTTTAGGGGTGCATGGAGGATTGTCTAGTTAGTGACAACAGGCGCTTGCAGGAGCGGTGATTTTTTTGGGAGATCCGATGGGAGTTCTGGGGTGCTAGGAGGCAGGATGAGACCTGGAAGAGCTGGCAGAGAGTGGCGGGAGACCAGGAGAGTGGCAGGAGTGATGAATAGGTGTCGAATAGGTGAGCAGAGTTGGATAGCTACACACCAGGTGTATTGGACAAACTTTGCAGAGATCGGAGGTTGACCGGGGCAATTGGATGACTGCAGGAGTGGTGAATTTGTTTCTTTGCCCTTTAATGCCATACATCTTGAAAGTCAACCATATACACCAGTGTTTTGATTGTGACAACAACTATATTGATAGTAGCATTGAGAAAGCGGATGGTGGGTTTTGGTTGGTTGATGAGGATAGTATACTGGCTAGGGTCAAGGTGTGGCATAGGTACTTATGTGGTTGAGTTTGGGTTGTTGTTGGTTGTGGTTAGGCGTGGGGTTGGCTACAACATTGGGTTTAGTGATTGGGTGCAGAAATGGTTTTAGCAGTAGGATGGCCATTTGTTTTATGGAAGTTGCAATATTTTGTGGCGTTGTAGCGGGGTGGAAGGGGGTTAGGTATTGGCATAGGGTCTAGAGGTTTTATGATGCCTCTTTTGAGAAGGCATCCATAAATGGTTGATAGGGGGACTCCTAATTGGCCTGTGAGTGGGAGATGGTTGGTTGTTAATGTTGTTGACTTCAGGTGTACGACTGTTGTTACCAACATAATTGCTACTGCTGCCAGTAAAGTTTCCTCCACTATTTTCATACAGAGTTACTATTGCCATTGTAGATCCGTTTTCCTCTCTGACTTGAGTCTTCTTTGTCCAACAACCCCTAGTTCATAGCATCCTCGATTGAGATTCCGGCTTCGAATAGACTTTCAAAGCTTGAGAAGGATTGTGTCACCAAGTACTTGGAAAATTTTGGAATCACGTTCTTGATGACCATTATGATTTGTTTCTTCTCGTTAGGCCGGTCAACCATTTTTGCTACCTTGGCTCTCCATCGGGCTATAAAGTCGGTGAAGGTTTCTTTGGGGTCCATCTTTGTAGCCTCCAATTCTCTTGTGGTCACATTAAGTTGGACATTATAGGCATATTGGTTGATGAAAGCATGCCCAACGTCATCCCAAGTGTTCTTTTTTGAAGGATCCATATTCAAGAACCATTGAAGCACCGTGTCAGTCAACGTTTGATGGAATAACTGTGCCAATTGCTGCGGCCTGATCCCCATTGGCATCAAAGTACCGACATAGTTCATTAAGTGTGTTTTAGGATCTCTAGTGCCGTCAAACTTTCCAACATCGGGAATTTTGAACTTCTCCAGTAGCTTGATAGTAAGGAAAAGACACAGCCTATCCATATCCACCATATGGGTACCCGATTCTTTTGAACGGATGACAGTTCGCTTTAACTCTTCAATTTGATCTTGAAGAGTTCTATACTTATCAGTGGCAAGTTGCTCAAAATTCAGCGGGGGCCGTGGTGCGACACCGAGGACTTCTATATTTTGCCGGGACGGCTGCGGTTCTTCTTCATACCAATCTGTGGACGGTCGACCTCCCACGCCAGTTTGTTTCATTTGAAAATGTGAGTCGCCACCCGGGTTTTTGGAAAATGGTTTAGGACCCGAGAAACCGTTTTGAAAATGATTTGAAAAATGGTATAACTCTCGCGGTTGAAAATAAGTTTGAAAACCAGAGATTCGTTTTGGATTCGGGAGCCAGGTTACGAACGGGGAAGGGTTTTAATGCACGCCGCTCGCCCGATTAAAATCGGTCTTTACTAAATGTACGGGGATAAATCCACGTAACCCTGGATCACGTGCTTCCTTGAGTCAGCTCTAAATCTGCAAGACAGAAAAAAGGGTTAGAGCACCTTTGCCTCTCGTTGGCAAAGGCCCTCCGATGCCTAAGTTAGTATCTCGTACTCAAATCAAAATGCGTATGAAAATTAGGTTTCACCGCGTACCTTTTGTCATGGCTATTGCCTTGTATTTATAGGTGTAGATGTCCTTCACATTAGGCGCCTCGTGCCCCTGTTTCCTATTCTCTTTAGGAATCTTCTTCCTAATAGGACTTTCCTATTTAGGGGCAAGTATCCATATCCTGCTAGATCTCGTCTAGCAGAGGTCTTCCTTTCCATATAGAATCCTTTCCTACACGGGGTATACTCCTAATCATATTAGGACTTTCCATTTCAATCCCCATTTCACGGGATTGCCCCTTATCCCATAAGGAGCCGCTTTAGACTATTCTGGAATGTCTCACCGCCTTATCCGTGGCGGTGCGTGCTTCCACGTAGCTCGGCATGACTCGTACATAACTCTGCTACTCATACCGTGCTGAATCCATATATTCCAGAGTGCTGTTCAAGCTTTATCCGTAGCTCCCCCAGCTCGGCCGTACCAGGGGCATTTCCTCACGACTTGTACCGAGCTGGTACATCCTGGTATATTAGTTCATTCCTTTCGTTCTGGTCTTACTTATGTCCAAAACAGCTCGGCACAGGGCTTACGAATACCCTATGTGGTGCCGAGCTATTCACCCTTTCGTGGTGACTGCCATCGTCACGTGTTTATGCCTAGTAGTAGGGTAATCAGATTTTACCCACTCCACTAAATATTTGTGGAATTTTTAGAAAATATTTTGATGCCGAACTTTATTGAAATAAACAATTTATCATGCAAAGTAAAACAATTAAATATCAAAATGAATAACACTAACAAGATTAAGCAAATAAGAGTTAATAACTAAAAGGGGAAAATCATTTTATCAAACTGCTTGTGAAGAAAATTGAGCTTAAAATTCAAATTTGAAAAAGTGTGTCGTGCGGCACACAAAGTGTACCGTGCGGTACAGAAAGTGTGCCGTGCGGCACTGTTCATGATTAACGGTCAAATTTTTAAAAGAGTGTCGTACAACACTCTGGGTGTACCGTGCGGCACAGGCGGAGTGTCGTGTGGCACTATTGGCAGCACAACAGTTTGAAACTTTGGTTTTCGAAAAGAATGAAATGAAGATGCATACAAGGCATGAAACATGGTTAAAAGTGGACTACTTTGAAGGAGAAAACAGTATGCTTGAATAAGGGATGTTCCTCCTCGTTGAATCGCTCCGTACGAGGCGATGTTTTCACCGTACGACGCGACTGGGAGGTGTGAAATAGAACTGGTCTTACTGTGACATGGGCATACCAAGCATGGAGATGATATTAGAGATCATCCCATACTTGGTACCCCTCCCCTCAGGGTACCAAAGTTATGAAATTTGGCGAAACGGGATTATACCTCGGTTTTGAACTCTCGGATTGAAATACTCCTGGAACTCCTTGAACGCAACCTAGACCTCTTCTGGACTCAAATTCCCTTCTGCTGCAGCAACAAGGTTGGTTGTTTGATGGAGATGAGTGAATTTGAAAGAATGGGCTCACGGGTTGGGTTTGGAAAACAGGGGATTGAAATTTGGATTGAGTTTTGCTTTGAAGAAAGTTATGGGAGTGATGTCTGGGGCTAGGGAGTATTGGTAGTGAGTAATTTTGATTGAGGGTGGAATTAGGACAGAATTTGAGAGAGGTTTGTGGTGATTTTTCTTCAGCATCTTCAGTCCCGGACATGGTTGGGTTTTATACCCGACGATCGGCGTGGGCTCCAAGTAAACGTGAGAGTTACTCCAAGTAATCATAGACTAGGATCCTAGCCTTTTCCTGTCTCACGAAATCATGATGAAGGAGGGCTGCCAAAGTCAACAAAAGGGGCTGAAAGTCGGTTTATGCATGACAGTGCCGTACGTCACAGTACGACGCACAAACTGTACCGTACGGTACACCAACTGTGCCGTACGGCACACCTGACCGCCAAAATTCAAAAAGCTGCCGTGCGTGATTGTTGAAGCTTCGTGCGTGAGAGATGAGTGCCGTGCGGCACTATTGACTTTGTTGACTTGAAGAATTTCAATCCGAGAGGCTTTCCAGGTATTTCCTTTCATCATCGGGGATAAAAATGTACACAAACGTCTCATTTTGGGGTGTCTACAGTTGCCCCTCTTTGACGAGGCTTACAATCATTGTGTGATGGAAGTCGCGTCAAAGACAGAAGACACCCCTCGATGTGGATGTCCTTGTACGAAAACAAACAAGTAATACATGATGCATGTGGTCGCGCTCGTAAGAGCTGCCTACGTACCTCGTTGTAAGGATCAAACCAGCGTAGTTCGTCAGGGCTTTTAGAACATGAAATACAAGAGTTGATAGGAAACATACCTTGATTGGATTGCGGGAATTGTCACTCTATTTTTCAACGAGGGAAAAACGAATGATGTGCTATTGGTGCTGAATGCCATTTGTTAATGCCGGAGAGGACTTACGAAACCGTTGATGCAGAGAAAATTGTTGTTAATGCCGGAGAGGACTTACAGAACCATTGATGCAGAGAAAATTGTTGTTAATGCCGGAGAGGACTTACAGAACCAGAAAGACGTCGTTAATGCCGTTGAGGACTTACGAAACCAGTTGATGTTGGGATTTCTGTTGTTAATGCCGGGGAGGACTTACGAAACCATATGATGTTGAGATAACTGCTGTTAATGCCGGAGAGGTGTTACAAAACCACTTGAGTGCTGGAATATTTTTGTTAATGCCGTCAAGGACTTACGAAACCATCGGTGCTGAGGAAACCTTGCTGTTAATGCCGGAGAGGACTTACGAAACCATTTGATGTTTGAGATAACTGTTGTTAATGCCGGAGAGGACTTACGAAACCACTTGAGTGCTGAGATAACTGTTTGTTAATGCCGGAGAGGACTTACGAAACCACTTGAGTGCTTGAGAAAACTTTTGTTAATGCCGGAGAGGACTTACGAAACCACTTGAGTGTTTTAATGAGGGGAATAAACCAGTGGCGTGCTATGAATGCAACTAGTGAGATTCTGTGAACGCGGGGGATCAATGAGGTTCTTATGAAGTGATTAGTGTGAGACCAATGAGGTCCCCAAAAATGTTTAGAGCGAGACCAGCGAGGTCCCCAAAAAGGTTTGAGTTAGACCAGTGAGGTCCCCAGAAAGGTTTGAGCGAGACCAGCGAGGTCCCCCAAAAGGGTTCGTGCGAGACCAACGAGGTCTCGTGAAGAATTGTGTGCGCAAGACCAGCGAGGCTTCGTGAAGAACTGAGTGGTTTGATTGACTTGAGTTGTTGAAATTGAGTTTAAAGATTGGTTTGAAAATTTTGTTTCAGAAGGTAGATTGATTTGAGAAATTGACCTTAAAATTGATTTGATTGAAAAGTTGTCCCTGGAGGACAATTGATTAAAAAACTGTTCCAAAGAATGATTGACTGAAAGATTGACCCAAAGGACGATTGATTGAAAAGCTGACCATTTCTTGAAATTGAATTTGATTGAAACTGATTGAAACTGATTAGAAAATTGATTGAAATTGATTAAAGTTGATTGAAATTGGTTGAAATTGATTGAAGTTGATTGAAGTTGATTGAAATCGATTGAAGTTGATTGAAAAATTGATTGAAGTTGATTGAAATTGATTGAAGTTGATTGAAAAATTGAAAACTATCACTGAGGACAGTGTATTGAAAAGCCGCAACGAGAGACAGTTGATTGAAAAACGTTGATTGAAAAACCGCAACGAGAGACGGTTGATTGAAAAACGTTGATTGAAAAATCGCAACGAGAGACGGTTGATTGAAAAACGTTGATTGAAAGCATATCTCGAGGGATGGTTGATTGAAAACATGTTCCGAGGGACGAGCGGTTGATTGAAAATATGTCGCGAGGGATGGTTAGCTAAAAACATGTCCCGAAGGACGATTGATTGAAAACATGTGCTGAAGGATGAATAGTTGATTGAAAACATTTCCTGAAGGTCAGTTGATTGAAAACATGTCCCAAGGGACGGTTGATTGAAGAATTGTTCCATTTGATGAAGGAGTGAAAAACAGTCCTGAAGCACGATTGATTAAAAAAAACATGTCCCAAAGGACGATTTATTGAAAACATGTCCTGAGGGACGATTGATTGAAAAACTGTCCCGAAGGACGATTGATTGAAAAATTGTCTTTGTGTGAGACTCTGGTTTTGACATTTGATGACATAATGACAACATTCATTTTTTAGAAAGTAGGCGATGCAAGAAGATGTCTCTTTTTGCTTTACTATCTTTCCTTCCGGACAGGGTCTGGATTTGAAGTTACACTTGATCAGTGAGCTTGAGCTTTCAGGCTTTAGGTTGAGGTTTGACCTTTTTGGGCTTTCGTGCCCCAAATCTTGAACTCCGGTGTATGTGCTTCTCCCAGTAGATGGCGTTGAGCTGATGTGCCCCAGTCTTGGACCCCAATAGATGACAAATTTTCAACTCTGAACCCATTGACTTGTTTTATCCAAACATAGGCTCCTCCATGCATTGAAACCGTCTTTCACATGTTTGAGAATATCAAGACCACCAAGGGTTGACTGGACAAAAGACCTTGTGTGAATTTGGACAAGGTCCAGACGATACGAGTAACTTTACAAAGATGCCCCTGATTTGGGCAGAGGTGACACACTCAAGAGGGGGTAGATTGTGACGAGACTAGGCTGACTCAACAGACTCAAAATGGTGACTTTCCTGAAGGTGCGCTTGACTGGGTGGAGAATGACTACTCATGAATTTGGTAGACGCGGGTTATTCTGTTACTGGATCGACCTTGTGACAAAGAAATGGACTCTGACAAGACATGTTGACCTGATGACAAACTCGAGAATTTGGGGAAGTGGCAAAACATGCCCCACAATTGATGTTTGAAATTGTCATAAATTTGAGTCTTTTGGTTTTGAAATTGTTTCACTCCATCAAATGATGTTCAAATAGATTGATTGTTTTATCAAAACACAAGATTTCTTGTTGTGAATCCATGCCCCCGGGATGCTGATTCACTGATTTTCCATTGACGTGCCTCGATTTGGACTTTTGCTTCTGGCGAATGCTGGTGTTGTGCAATGCTTTGCCCCTGGGTTGCTGATGAGGATCTGAGGTGCCCCAGTTTGCAATGCTTTGACTTTTGATTTTTAATGATTCTGTTCTATAGAATCCTCGCTATCAAGTTGTGCTTTTCAATCTGAAAGGACTTTATTCAGGTTATAACGGGGCCAAGGCTTTGGGCTAAACCAAGAAAGGATAGTAGGCTCAAAAAAAATTTTCATTTTTCTTCTGGGTTAAAGCTAGCAGCTATCTTGAATTCTTTTAGCGTGCCCTTTCTTTTTTTTTTTTCCTTCAATGTATTCTTTGTGCCCCATTTTGGCTTTTGATAGGCACTTTTTTTTTTTTTTTCTTTCTTCCTTTTCAGTGCTTCACTTTTGATTGTGCCCAAGAACTTGGCTTTTTTCATTCTGACGTGCCATTAGCAACCATGCATTTGGTACTTTTGAAAATCTGGCATTTCTCTAGCAATCATGTGCTTGACACTTTCATCTGGGCATCTTGCTGATAACTTGGCACTTTTGTTTCTCTTAATTCTCCCCAGTGTGGGGGATAGCTGCCTAGCTGGGTTCTTTTTGAAAAAAAATGATTTAGGCTCAAAAGGGCTATCAAGGGATGTATTTATCTGGGGAATAAAAGCAAAGAATGCCTTTCTTCATTTTGAATTGCACAACTTGGTAGAAAGAATCTGTATACGCTCTAACTTTTGCCTGGATCGTACTTCAAAGTTTTGACCTAGCAAGCTTTGCCTTAACTTTTGCCTAGGCCGCCCTTTTGGGTTTTCAACCTAGCAGACCCCCCCTTTTCTTTTCTTTTTTTTGTCAAAGCATTGCTCCTTGATGACGTTGGAGAATGGCGCCTGGAACTCCTTCTTCTTGTGAGAGCTGAGAGTTATATCAAAAATCATCCCGTGTTTTGAAGTGATTATCATGAATCTCAAATGATGGTGGAAAACAATTTCATTTTCAAGGATTATTGCAAAAACTCAAGTTTATTATGACAATTCTAACACAAAAGCGAGACATTGATTCATGAAAGTTGCGACCGAACCACTGAGGGTTGCCTACGTATCCCTGTGCAAGGAATCAGGTCGTGCGTAGTTCGGGACTACAATGCTGACTCTATTTTTGGTTTTTGTTCTTTTTTTGACAACAGAACATTACAGACTTGAATTTTGAAGACGGACACCAAAGTAGGAATAGAAACACAAACTGACTCAATAACAGAGAAGACTCTGACTTGAAACTTGAAAATTCCCAAGACTCGTGAAAGATTCGTCTATTGCATGGTCCTTGGCGGTTCATTCTTCTTTTGCTGGCCTTGACATCAATCAGTAATCCCCTATGGGTTCGGTGTCGAACATGGCAGAGTTGATATGAGGATTGGGACTTGCCTGGGTGTTTGTTTTTGTTGGTGGAGAAATAATGGTTTTGCTGTCGATGAGGTTCTGAATTCTGTGATGGAGGCGCTGGCACTCATCGGTAGCGTGACCGGGCATTTGGTGGAATGCACAAAAGGCATTTGGGTTATGGTAAGATGGAAGCTTCTGAGGTAGAGGGGTTGGAATGAGTGGTTTGATATGGCTGATTTTGAGGAGCCTTTCATAAATCAAGGACAGAGGCTCGGAGAATTGGAAAAGGGTTCTTTGTGGCTTCTGAGAGTGGTTGGTTTGAGCTTTGACTTTGTTGATAGGCATGGCTTGGTTGAAATTTTGGTTTGTGGAACTGAAAGAGGCTTGGGTATGATCATTTTCGCTGAACAATGTGTGGGTGTTGTCAGGGTACACCTGTTTGGTATTTGGAACAAGTTCCTTTTCCTTAAAAATGCCGGACTGGATTGCCTTCTCAACAGCAAGGCCTGCCTCATAGAAGGTTTTGAAGTCTGCACTAGCTTGAAATACCACTAGGTGTTTGGCAAAATCTGGCGATAGGTTGCGAGTAATGATTCTCATCTATTCCTTTTCAGAAGGCCGGTCAATCATTTGAGATGCCTTTCCTCTCCACCTTTTGATAAAGTCAGCAAATGACTCATTTGCCCCCATCTTCGTTGCATCCAATTCCCGAATGGTCATCTCAAGTTGGATGTTGAAAGCTGCCCCAATATCTTCCCAGCTTCCTTTCTTTGAAATGTCTAAACTCAGAAACCATCGCAGTGCCGGTCCTGCCAGAGTCTGCTGAAACATTTGACTCATGGCATTCTTCTCGATGTTATACATGGACAGAGTGCCCACATACGTTTGCAGATGAGCTTTTGGATCCCCACTTCCATCGAACTTTTCCCAGGCTATTGGTTTGAATCCTTCTGGGAGCTTGGCGTCGGGAAATAGACACAACTTGTCCATATCGGCGCTTGTGGCAGCTACCTTTTCTTGTTTCTGGACAGACTGTTCAAGTTTGGCAATCTTTGCCATCATTGCTTCTAATTCTGGATTTTCTTGTGGAGGCGGAGGCGGTGGTTGCTCCCCGGGACCCCGTGGTGGCCTGTTCTGAAGGGCCAGACCTTGTATCAGGAGTAGTAATTCAGCCATCTGACTATCACTGTGTTCCCGCTGTTCTTCCAAGGCTAACCTGAGAGCCTCGACTTCATTCTTATTTGTTGGTTCTTTTGACATCTCTAAAGGACCTGATGTGCGGCTTCTGACTGAGTTCGAATTAACCGCTGTTCAGGAGGTCGAGTCCAACCGGGTATGTTGTTCTGACAGTAAAGCAAAAGCAGACTTAGAAGTGCCACCATTTTATTTCAAAGAAAGGAGAATGTCGTTTTTGTGTCGTGTATGTCACACCCTAAGTCTCAAAAAGTTTTCAACAGCCATGGGTAGGTCGACTACTCAGTAGGTTAAGTTCCTGTGTGTTGGAACCAGAGCCAATCAGCTTTCGTGACCATCCAAGGTAGAGCAATAAGGCTGTCGAAATCTGGAAAGAAATGTGATTAGATCACAAGGAGCCGTTCGAGCACGACTGACACTGGAGGTGTTCCAAACTCCAAAGATTTAAAGTCTCCTAGACTATAGAAAAATGGGTCTTAAAAAGGCTGCCCCGATCCTCAATTTTTTTTTTTTTTGACAATGTATCCTTTGTTTAGGATAGCAGGATTTGAGAAAACTAAACCAACTTGGTTCTTGATGATTCCTTTTCAAGGGTCTAACTTTGATTTTAGGGACAACTGCCCTAGCTTGGGTCAATCGTTCCTAATTTCTGTTAGGTCATTGCCAAGGAATTGCTAAGGATCAAGTTAATTTGATTTTCCTAAGTCCCGTTATTCTAATGATAGAATTAATCTGAAAAATGTGCATTGGAATGCACGACTCATCATCGGACAGGGCAACCTCTTGAGACCGCGGGAAAATGTGACAGCATGGGGTCTAACTAACCATGATAATACCAATGCATGCAAAATGATGACAATATATGGAAAGCAGTAAACACATAACAAGATATATCACGTAATCCTAACCTGTGGGTCCCTGTCCTACGTTGGAAGGTTCTAGGTTTACTATATGCAAAGGCCGGTTTTGGTTGAAGGGGTCCCCCAGACTAGAGCCAATATTTGCCTCCCAGTGCCAAGTGTACTGCATGGCAAAGGTCAAGTGGCAGGCTGACTCATCATGGTCCAAGGTTGCTGAGCATCCGGGGATGTCCTAACACCAGTGAACTGGGTAGGGTAACCAAGACGCAGCAGCGGGGTTTATCCAACATCGATGCAAGTGATGCAAAAGTTCAGCAATAAAATTGTTTTCAAAAATCCCACAAATATTTTTCAAGCTTGGCTCTCCAAATTAATTTCTTCTTTGATATCTTTACACAGACAAACAACCAAAAAGCTCCAGTCAGGATGGCCGGGCGAGGCCCTGTTAGTCCGCCATTCATTCCTTGCGATAGCGCTAGGCATTTTCGTTTTGACAAGCTTTCGGGAAGTTCATAAGTATAAACACCAAATTAGAGATTAATTTGAGAATCCCCAGCGGAGTCGCCATTTTGTGGACGGTCGACCTCCCACGCCGGTTTGTTTGATTTGAAAATGGGAGTCGCCACCCGGGTTTTTGGAAAATGGTTTAGGACCCGAGAAACCGTTTTGAAAATGATTTGAAAAATGGTATAACTCTCGCGGTTGAAAATAAGTTTGAAAACCAGAGATTCTTTTTGGATTCGGGAGCCAGGTTACGAACGGGGAAGGGTTTTAACGCACCCCGCTCGCCCGATTAAAATCTGTCTTTACTAAATATTTGTGGGATTTTTGAAAAATATTTTGATGCCGAACTTTATTGAAATAAACAATTTATCATGCAAAGTAAAACAATTAAATATCAAAATGAATAACACTAACAAGATGAAGCAAATAAGAGTTAATAACTAAAAGGGGAAAATCATTTTATCAAACTGCTTGTGAAGAAAATTGAGCTTAAAATTCAAATTTAAAAAAGTGTGTCGTGCAGCACACAAAGTGTACCGTGCGGTACAGAAAGTGTGTCGTGCGGCACTGTTCATGATTAACGGTCAAATTTTTAAAAGAGTGCGGTACAACACTCTGGGTGTATCGTGCGGCACTGTTGGCAGCACAACAGTTTGAAACTTTGGTTTTCGAAAAGAATGAAATGAAGATGCATACAAGGCATGAAACATGGTTAAAAATGGACTACTTTGAAGGAGAAAACAGTATGCTTGAATAAGGGATGTTCCTCCTCGTTGAATCGCTCCATACGAGGCGATGTTTTTACCGTACGATGCGACCGGGAGGTGTGAAATAGAACTGGTCTTACTGTGACATGGGCATACCAAGCATGGAGATGATATTAGAGATCATCCCATACTTGGTACCCCTCCCCTCAGGGTACCAAAGTTATGAAATTTGGCGAAACGGGATTATACCTCGGTTTTGAACTCTCGGATTGAAATACTTCTGGAACTCCTTGAACGCAACTTAGACCTCTTCTGGACTCAAATTCCCTTCTGCTGCAGCAACAAGGTTGGTTGTTTGATGGAGATGAGTGAATTTGAAAGAATGGGCTCACGGGTTGGGTTTGGAAAACAGGGGATTGAACTTTGGATTGAGTTTTTCTTTGAAGAAAGTTATGGGAGTGATGTCTGGGGCTATGGAGTATTGGTAGTGAGTAATTTTGATTGACGGTGGAATTAGGACAGAATTTGAGAGAGGTTTGTGGTGATTTTTCTTCACCATCTTCAGTCCCGGACATGGTTGGGTTTTATACCCGACGATCGGCGTGGGCTCCAAGTAAACGTGAGAGCTACTCCAAGTAATCATAGACTAGGATCCTAGCCTTTTCCTGTCGCACGAAATCATGATGAAGGAGGGCTGCCAAAGTCAACAAAAGGGGCTGAAAGTCGGTTTATGCATGACAGTGCCGTACGTCATAGTACGACGCACAAACTGTACCGTACAGTACACCAACTGTGCCGTACGGCACACCTGACCGCCAAAATTCAAAAAGCTGCCGTGCGTGATTGTTGAAGCTTCGTGCGTGAGAGATGAGCGCCGTGCGGCACTATTGACTTTGTTGACTTGAAGAATTTCAATCCGAGAGGCTTTCCAGGTATTTCCTTTCATCATCGGGGATAAAAATGTACACAAATGTCTCATTTTGGGGTGTCTACACAATCCTCTTCATAAAGCTGGTTCATTCTCTCATTGTTGAATGGTGCTCTTCGTGGGGTCGGATTTTCTGGCATGACCATTATCAAGGTCTTGATCACGTTTCCCATATCTTCTATGGAATTTTGCATCGCAACCATGTTTACCCTCATTTCCTCCATTTCATTTCGCCCAATCATTACTGGTTCAGAAACTGGAACATCGATTGGAAAAAAATCTGGAACAAGGGTGTCAACTAGATCAGGTATTGGACCGAGGATTCGACCCCAAATGAGTGTATTCCTTCTGTCCAGTGAAAAAGCGACAAACAAATTAACGAGAAAAAGTACCAAGTGTCAAAAATAAAGACCAAGACCATTTTTTTTTTTTACTAGAAATTCCTTCGATGACCTTTTTTATTGGAAAATGAACTCTTCATCTAATTGGATGAAAAAGATTAACCGGTTGACAGGAAAATGAATTTTGAGTACCTGATAAATCCCCAATATACTCTAAAAAAAAAATTCAAAAATTTTAAGAAATCCTAATTTTTTCTTTTTGGTTTTGTATTTTTTTTGAAGATGTCATTTTTATTATGCAAAAAGAAAAAGAAAGGGAGGTGAAAATGAAAATGAAAATGAAAAAAGGTAAAAAGGAGATGGTAAAATGAAAAGCGACTCTCTTCTTTTTTTTTTTTAAAAGAATTTTTCCTTTTTTATTGTTTTGTGGAATTCAAAAATTAGGATTCCATTAATTTTTAAAAATTCTTTAACTATATTGGGGAATTATAAATGACTCAAAGGAGGCTAAAAAAAATGAAATGATTTTTTTTTTTTGACAACTTTTGCAAACCCGTATTTTTTTAAAAGAAGATCCCCCTTCTCATTAAGAAACGACAATCTTCTCCTCTTTTCTCATCATTTCGGCATCATCCCCTTTGATTTTCAAACGGCAACCTGTACAGTTTATGGGGTATGTAGTGACATATAATCCTAACAGGGTTTCTGTCCTAATTTTGTATAGTTCTAGGGAGCACTATATGCAAAAGGCTGGTAGTCTCAAAGGGTACCTCCGGCTTAAAATCAAGACGTACCTCCCATTGCCAAGTATCGTGCAAGGCAACGGTCAAGCAGTACTTATGACTTATCATGGCCAAAGGCTTGATGGCTTCTTCGACATAGCCGAAGTACGGTTGCCCGCCCAGGATATCAAATAATGCCGAACATGGTTTATCCATACATCGATGCACGTGCAATGCAAGAAGATCACTTTAAAAAAACTAAATTTAAAATCCTATAATTTTTTTTCTAGTCTAGCTCTCGTTTCTCGAGCAGAGTCGCCACTGTGAGCACTCGTGACCTCCTCGAGAAACCTTGAAAGTACTAGAAAACATGTTCGTTAGAGTCGCCACTTGATTTTTAGGTTAATCAAGCAACCAAATTCAACATACAAAATTCGATAATTTTACAGCATGGAGGCCCATGCTCCTGCGTGCGTATGTCGGTTGCTTTTGTGATATAACGTCCGTAAAATGATATTTTGGATTAGAAATTGGGTTTTTTATTGGGCTAGAACTTGGGCTTATTTGCTGGGTTTTATAATGGGCCAAAATGAATTGGTTTGGGTGAGTTTGGGGTTTTTTCCTTGGTGGATGGTAAATCCAAGTTCATCGAAGCATTTATTTAAATAAATAAATTTCGCGACGTTGTCAGTAATTTTTCATCATTGGGGACACATCCGGACTCTGTCTTTGTGGTCTCATTCTTGCCGGAATCTCTTTATTAATGTTTCTTTTTTTGCTAGTTTTGTGCTGTCTTTCAGTTTTTTTTATGGCTCATTGTGAACGCCGTGTTCGCAAGGGCCATGGTGCCCGCGGCAGAGGGGATGGAAGGGGTGGTCAAGCTCTTGGTGGTCGTTTTGCAGCACGTGGTACTGGGGCAGGGCGTGGGGGCCCAAATCAGATTGACAGGTTTCCTTCGACTGAGGCCGAAACTAAATTTGCTCTTTTTCGTAATCGTAATATCTTCTTTGAGCGCCAATTAGATTTTGAGGGCTATGTCTATCTTGAGTGGATTAATGAGCTGAATTGGGGTCCTTTGGCTAATCTTGAGGGCTATGTCTATCTCAACCTTGTTCGCGAATTTTATTCTAATATCACGCAAATTGACCGTAATCGTGAGACTATCACTTCTTGGGTTCGCGGTCATGTCGTTACTGTTACTCCAACCACTTTGGGTAGGGTTGTTCACTTAGCACCACTTGAAAACTATGGTTACCCCGTTTCCCGTCGTGACCGTCGTATGATTAATGCCACTACCCGTGATTCTATTGCCGTTACTCTTACTGGGGAAACAGGAATCCATCTTAATCAGCGCGATCTGTTTAGTCGTTTTCATGTCTTGAATTTGTTTGTGTGCTCCGCTGTTGAGCCCTACTCTCATACGTCTCATGTCTCTGCTTCTCGTGGTCTTCTTTTCCAGCACATTATAGTGAGGGCCATCGGGTTGATTGGTGTCACATTGCCTTTGGTCAGACAGCAGAGTTTAAATCCGTAGGATTTCTTCGTAATGTCGTTCTTCGACATTGTGGTGTGTACCTCTCCTCTACAAATATGTAAAAAAGCGCAAGAACTTTGTTTTTTTTTCCGGTACGTTGAAAAGATTAAAAACTTCAACCTATGGGGATGAAGTTGAGGAAACTTTGGTGGAGGATATATAATAGGCGTAAAATGATTTTTGTTCAAGTATACATTCCTATGAGTAAAACTCCACCATCGTAACCTTCATTCAAGTATTGAATTTATCTCCGATGCAATAAAACTAGACATCAGAGCCTCATTACGATGGAATGGGAACTTGATCATTCAAAATAGCATGTTTCACATGATTTCTCTTTTACACTATATGTATCATTTAAATCAATCCCTATGTCAAATTGAGATGATCACAATTGAATGCACAAAGTCATATAGGCCTTTTGTTGTATACATGCAGTGAAGACACATTATGTGGAATAATTCCATGGTATATCTCTTATATATTGATAGAGAAGATAGGTAATCCACTTGAAGTGATTGCTCTGACTTCTCCAAGAAGGTACTAAAAGAAAAGAAAAGAAAAGAAAAGAAAAGAAACCATCGTAGTTATGAAGAAGTAGGAAAATAGACATTTTCAAACAGCTTGACTTCTTAAAAAATCTTGAATGTCTTGGTTTCTCTGGCTAATTGTTCCTTGTGAAAAAATCGCATTGTCAACTGTTTTCTGAAGAAGTAGAAATAACACGAGGATTATTTTTATTTGGATTTGGACTCTTAACTTCCTCTACTGCCAGTCATGCTTGAAGATTGTTTAATTCACACTCAGTTATCTGGGGCCATTGGGTTTGACATAGTTATGAGTAGTTTTCTCTTTTATGTATAAGCTGGTGTTTGTAGCTTGGTATATGTTTTCGTAGACCTATTACAAGCAAGAGCCTTAGATTACAATATTTTGATTCCTAAGTCTATAGGAAACAAAGATCAATTAAACAAAATGCCAATCAAATCTGAAATTTACATTCCACTAAATTTAGTTGGCTACAGGGCATTAGCTTAGATTTTATGATGTCCGTATCTACATTTATCTGATAAGAAAATAAGAGCATCATTAATTTGTAGTATCTTTTCAATTGAAACAACTCCATGTGCAAAGCACGTGCCTATTGGTAGTATAGGTAAATAAGGGTATATATGTATAAAGGAACTCTCTAGTCCGGGATCCTTAAGTCTGGGACTCGTTGTTCCGGATAAATTTTCATGATCTGAACCGTCCAATGTGTTTAAAACATGTTTTCAAGAGTCCCCGTGAGAAATCATTCAAAAAAAATACCGAGAAGGGCATGATCCGAGCAGTTTTTCATAAAACTAAAAATGTACAGTTTTGTGAAAAATTGCTCGGATCAAGCTCTTCCTAGCATTTTTTTTGACGATTTCTTGCGGGGACTCTTAAAAACACTTTTTAAACACATCGGACGGTTCGGATCATGCAAAAACACGTTTTAAAAGCCTCCAAACACCCCAAAACTTCTAGTCCGGGATAGCGGACTGGAAAGTGGTCGTATATGTATAACAACCATATATCTGTAAATTTTAAAATAATCCTAATTTTATTTATAAAAACATTGGATTATTATAGATCCGAACATGACAAAACCCTAGATTGGCTTATATCAACATCGAGGCAACCTCAACTTTGGTACTTTTAGCTCTTGATTGATAACAACGTTGCTTATGAAATAAATATCGTGCGTACCATTTTTTAGTGGTAGGTATTAATATTAATTAGGTTCCTCGTTAAGTGGATTTGATTAGGATTTATATAAATGTCGTTTTCTAATTAAGGGAAATTTGATTTGACTAATTCAAATGGAAAATAGGCGGACATTCAAAATCATAATATTTGTGCAGATTTCTACCATATTTCTCAAATTCATAGAATCTACCATATTTAATGGTAATGGTAGACACTTATATTTTTACCATAATTTGAGGGTGGATCACATTTACCATATTTACTTTTTTCACATGTGTTTACCATGCATATATGTTGACCATAGATTACAAATTTACCATGTTTACTGCTGTGCATTTATCTTAGAAGGGTAAACGGAGGGAGACAGAAAAAAGTCCCAGAAAAGGTGGCATTGGGAATCAAACTCAACCCACGAAGCAGTTTGACACCATCCCGTACCAACAAACCAAGCATAACCTTTGTATTGTGTGGGAAAACCGTTAATATTTATACATAACGACGGTTTTTTTTTTTTGGGTTACCCCAGTCGGAGTGGGTTGCCCAAGCTCGGAGGCTTGCTGGGCTTACCCCAGGGCCGGCCCTGCTTCCAACTTACTCATCCCTCTAGGACCACCGTAAGCAGTAGATATTTGTCTCTTCTTTTCTGTAAAATTATTATTTTTTTTTCATTTTGTGTGTTTAATCTTCTGTGGTAAAATACATCATTACGTCTCGAACGAAAGTATAAATTTACCACAAAAAAAAAAAGGGAATGTGTTAAATTCACTGATTTTATTTTGCGAAAACTTGTAGTTGTTGTTGTCTATAGTTGCTGTTCAGTAAATTAGCTGAATTTAGAAAGTACTTATTTTGATTTCATTATTTAAGAGCAGAAGATGTTAATTAGTATAAAAACTTGAGCTTCTCAATAATTAGGATCGCTTGATTTTTTATTTTATGGGTTTGTGTTTGGGATGTCTACAAATCCTTGCCTCTTGACTTTTTGATAGAAAGTCAAGCGGAAAAAAGCTTCTTTAATTGTAGTTTTTTAGGCTACTAGTTAAGTTTTTTGTGACTTTTTGAGCAAAAAAAAAGGTTTAATTAGTGTTACCGAACAGAACTCAACTTATTCTCTGAGCCAAAATCTCACTGGGCCTCTAACCTAACTATTTGGCCTGTTTTCTGCTATTTTCCTAATTTTTTGTGTATGGCTGCACTTAACTTGAGGAAAACATTTTGTTGCGTAAAATTCTGCAGCAAAATGTTTTCCCTAATAGAAGCAAAATGACTTACCGACCAATTTTCCGTAAATCATTTCTGAATTTTCATCGCCTGCACAAATTCATTTCCCAACTCTTCAAAGCAACCTTCCCAGTCTATGGTCTGGCTCTCAAAAATTTCCAGTCGATTGAACAATTTCAATTCAATTGGAGAGAGATCGAGAAAAGATGGGTGGGTGAGCTTGGGATGAGGGATCCAACTATTTTCCACTTTTTTTTTTCTCACACACTACCAAACACCAGAAAATAAAATTAATGTTAAATATTTGTATGCAAAATGTTTTACATGGAAGATGTTTTCATTTAAAAATATTCTACCTTGAAACAAACAGAGCCTTTCGTATAATTTTCTGTAGAAAAATGGTACGTCATTATGATTTTATTTTGCGAAAACTTGTAGTAGTAATTAAGTTATTGTTGTTGTTGTCTGTATGTATCTGCTGTTAGTAATTAAGCTCAATTTATGAAGTAATATTTAGATTTCATTATATAAGAGCAGAAGATGTTAATTAGTATGAAAACTTGACCTTCTCAATAATTACGATCTCTTGGTTTTTTATGTTATGGGTTTGTGTTTGGGATGTCTATAGATTCTTGCCTCTTGACTTTTTGCCAGAAAGCCAAGCAAAAAAAAGCTTGTGTCAAGTTTTTTGTGACTTTTTGAGAAAAGAAAAAAGGTTTAATTGAGCTGGCTTTGTAAACTATTTGGCCTGTTTTCAGTGTCTTTTTGACAAAAATGGAGGAGAGGAGATGCCATTAATCCCAAAAGCTAAACTTCCAAACAGAACCCAGCATATTCTCTAATCTAAAATCTCGCTAGGCCTCTTACACAGTTAGAGCCAACTCCAATAACCTTTGAATTCCTCTCTAGCCATATATAATACACCCCCACAGCATAATTTAGTTCTGCATGCAAAATGGCCTCCCCGATGAATCGGGAAAAACTGCACTGAAAGAACGCATGCTGGATCAACAGTCATGCCCCATCTTCGATATCAGTCCTTGGTTGCCAAATTCTTCAAACACACTAACTGTAGAATAAAAGCTCACTTAGGGCATTCTAAGAAAACCAAACAAATTAAAGATCAGCCTATTGAATAATGCCCAGTAGGAGAGATGGTCCATACAATTTCATCCTCTCTATAACCCTGTGGAATGAGAGTCATAAGAGTAGTACTCTGAATCTGCTGGATCACCCTCTTCCTTGGCCTAGGCCAATTCCATGCACCATTAAGAATAAGAATTATAGAACTGACTTTGTCATACACAGATCTGCCAAGATTAGCCAGTATTCTGTCTCAAAAAAGTTTGTAAAGGGGGGCCATGGAGTGCCAATTGTGTAACCATATGAAAGTCCTCTGACCCACCTCCCTCAGCTGCATTAACTTTCTAATTGTCCAGGAGCAGTCATAAGGGATCTACATGGAGTTATGGACCACGTCCACAAATTATAAATTAGTTCATTAAAGCATGCAAATAGAAGAAGTTGGTGCAAAAGCTAAGATAAAATTCTCAAGATGAACTATGAAGTTTTCTTACGATTTCTTTCTGAATGTGAACCATTTAACTGTTATTAGTTGAGCAGTGCTTGAGATCATAGCTTCTTTTCATATCTGGGTTACACGAAAAGATACCTTTTTCTCCATTTTTTCCCCAGTATTCTGCGCACCTATATTCAGAACTTTTTTCCAGTAGCCAATAGTAATATCCTCCACTATTGGTTTATGCATAACGAGGATCCGAGGTTGTATATACCTATGATTTCTGAATTTTGTGATGCAGCATTTGATGAAACAAAACTTCCTTCTCCCTGAGTATTTGGTTTTCTTTTTTTCTTCATTTGCAGCCACACCACCCCCATATAGAGATGTTTAACAAATGTGTTGCTGGGGAGGTGAGCTCTTCAACTTTTGAGGCTTTGCCGGACCAAGTAACGACTCTAACAAAGACAGAGACCTGCGACGATGGGTCATGGAGGGAGAGTAACACGGTTTCAGTCAAAAACATAGAAGGGGCGGTGGATCGAAGGCAACACGTGGGACTCCGGGAAGAGATCACAACCACCTTTCAACACTCACGAACCGACACGGCTACTGGAAATGAGAGCATGTTGCGAAAGACTGCCACAACCGAAGTGAGAGAGCATTATTTGGATTATAGGAAGAAAAAAAATTGGTTTTCTTATTGTTTTCGTGGTTAGGATTGAACAAAAGATTTATCTATATATATATCTATATATATATATATATATATATATATATATATATATATATATATATATATATATATGCGTATAGGAATTAGTATAATTAAGACAGATGTATGTAGGTAAGCATGCATGACCCAAATTTGAGGTCATTAATTGGAATTACTTTAGGAGAGCAGTTGTTTTGAAGACTTGTTTATGAGAAAACTAGTTTGAATTTGGCATGGATGATCATTGTTATACCTAGTTTTAATGGTTGGACCTCATATCCTTTGTCCTCAAATTCTTGTAAATCCAATTCCGTTTAAGGTCAAAACTGTAATTATTTTCGAATATGCAAATGTCCCGTTAAAATGAGACCTCAACACGTTGTAAAACACTTTTCAAAACATTTTGAATAAAATGACAAAAAATAACATAACAAAAAATAACCTAGTAGTTTCTTGTTTTGATTTAGACGTAAACAAATGGAAAGTTTAGATCAAACAATCCAAACTGAAGTCGGGTTTTTGGAGTTAGCTTAAACCTTGCGAGATTGCGACCCTTTGTCCCGGCCATGTCTCACCCAGGGCACAAGGGGTATGATGACTTCTTTTATTTCTTTTAGAAAGCTAAATTACAGACTGAATAATTTGAATCAATCATTGATGCCCATAAATTATAATAATTATTCTCAGCCATATTTCTTTGACATAGTTACTTTGGTATGGTAACTATGACCTTACCATCCAGTACAGTCACGTGCCTCCGATGAAATTGGGCGTCATCCGGCAACAACTGGAAGCTTTGGCAATACGTTTCAACATCTGTATGAAATTGGGGATCATCCGGCAACAAATGGAGTCTTTGGTACCCTTCAACATCTATATGTATCAGGCCGACATCTTTCGCGAACGATTTATACACAGTAACCGGGCCACCGCGCCTCACTTCGGGAGCAGTGAGTGTGAACTCGTAGAACGTAGGTGTCTCCCGGACATGAATTTGACGTCGGCTTATTATTTCAACCTGATTTTTGACAGAGGCTATGAAATCTTCATCATCTCTGCGTGATGTTTCTTTGGTGGGGAAACTCGTGTTCCTACTTGTTGAGGCCTTCTTGTCGCTCCATGGTATTTCTTCGGTGGGGTAACTCGTACCCCTACTTGTTGAGGCCTTTCCCTTAGACAATTTCGCATGATTAGACCTCATTGGTTGTGTTTTCGATTTTGGATTCCGTACGTGGTTGTAGAGGTTCGATATGCATGTGTGTTCATGCTTGGGTACGTAGCTTTTTATAATCCTTGGATTTTAGTTTATGGAAAACTCTAAAGAGGCCTTGGGTCACAAGTTTAAGTACATTAATTACATATATTACGTATAGTTATTATCATTTCAAGATTTAATTATTACCATGTTGAGAATAAAAATCATTCCCATAAAAAGAAGTCAAATGGAGTAGTATTTTGGATGACAAAACTCACCCTAACCTTCCATCTTCCTTTAACTTTTTAGGTAAATTATCTTCGTCTATCTTCAAAATAAGAAACAACCAAAGCGGAGGGGAAATGGGCAAAAATAGGAAAAGCAAAGCTGCAATATTGTGAAAAACAGATCCTGGAGAGTGGAGAGAGAAAAAACTGTGGCTGCGACACTCTCTACAAGACGTAGAGAATAGAAAAATTGTTTGATCAATTTCCATGTTATAAAAAAAAATGTTCCATTTTTTTTTTCCGCCATAGTGAATGATAGTACTAGAGATAGTGATTGCACTCTTGGATTGCAAATTTATTGTTTCCATCGAGAAATAAAATAAGAAAGTGCGCTTTGTAAAAATTTACCTGGCAAAATCATGTCTAAAAAAGAAATGAGGGTAGGATTGTCGGTAGAAAAATGCATTTATGTCTAATATGGAAATACTGGTAAAAAGTTATGCTTAGTTTCCATAAACAAAACCCCTATATTTTGGTATATTTATTGCAGGGCGTTTATTTAGTGGGAAGTGGGACCGTTCATTTATTGCTGGGATTATTGTCAAAAATAATATTTCGTTAATTAGCGTTCTTAATCACTCACATGCGACCAAAAATATACTACCATAAGAAAAATCAGGTTCACAAAGATTTCAAAGTTATTCTTCTTGAATATTTGTAGATCTTTCATATTCTAAAAAATGCATGTAATTGCAATCGCGTATTAATTATAGTAGTACTAGATATCATACAGGAAATATTTTTATAACTAAGAGAAAAGCAATCAAATATTGACAAGATAATGAAAAGAACGAAAATCTATATTACATTACACAACACTTTTCAGAATGTCTCTCTCACAAGTGTCCTCCGTGGCACATTGGAGGGCCGTGATCGAATTTTAAAGTTTCTTCTCAACTAATCCGATGGCTAAAATTACTTTCATTGCAAAATTCAAAACCCAAAATTAAAGGAATTATCTTATACGGCTGAGATTGAGAGAAACAAATCAAACGACTTAGAGAGATTTCACTCAATTTCATCCCACCTAATCAGGGATACACAATCAAAGCAAAGGAAGCTTTGAACGAGATTTGCAACATAACCATGATGCAGAAATTTGCAATAGAAAATGTCCACCCGTTATCTTTTATTGTTGCCAAATAGGGATCGCAAAAATATATGCACGGGATATTCTATGGCAAACATGAGCGAAAACATTTTCTATATTGCAAATTCCTTAACAAACCTTTGATTTCCTTAACCTATAATTTCAAAATTCAAACGATATATTCTATGAAAAGGAAGCTTTTTTTGAGCCCTTTTAATATATGCACTGGAACTATTTGTATTTCCTTTGCCGTTCACAAATTTCCTTTGATTGCATGCAGTAACATTTCCTTCCTTGATTGCAGTAGTATCCCTTCCTTTGATTGCCGTTCAAAAAAAAAAAAATCCCATTAAAGTTGTTTTTCATTCAAAAAGGCTTCATTAGTTTCCCAAAAAAGATTGGTATTCATATTATTTACCTTGGTTGGAGTCACCGCTATGTCTTTGGTCAGCCCGAATCCGCTATCCGATTATGGTGTCCGACCCTCAAATGATTGACACGTTGTGTTATCTTCCTACCCATTAACCCCGTTAGCCTTAGCCCTTTGCCACGTTAAATTAATTCTTTATTATTAGTTAACTCCTCAATTGTGCGTGCTAGGGCCATTAGAAAACATCCCTATTGATATCCAATTGAGCTAATTTTTACATACAATTGGGCTACAATCCACAAAAAATTTCATTATTTGTGCTAGCCAAACAAGGACCTTGCAGGTATTTTTGTCACCTATTGCCCAAATGTCCTGTTGGCCTTATTAGAAAAGTTGATGTCCTTATTTCATTAATAACCCTTATACTATGTCCTTCTCGAAGTAACTCCCTAATTTTTAACATGGACATTAATTGAAAATATTAAATAAACAGACTTGAATAAAAATTAGGTCAATCGGATGTTAAAAACCGGTAGGAGTGTTTTCTAAGTTTTGCAGCGAGTCTATTTTAAAAATATAAATTCACGTTATATAATATTTATATTTTTTCGCCAAAAAAAAATTCCAAATTATATATATAATTTGGGTATATGTAAATTATATGTTGGATAAATAGAATATTTATGTTATGTAAGATATGAAATAAATAATACTTGTTCCAAATATATATTTCATATGCAGGAATCGGCAAAAAAAATATATTTATGTTATATAATATATGAAATAAATATAATACTATTTTGGGTACCCACAAGGAATCGGCAAAAAAAAAAAGAGAGACCGGTAAAGGCTTGATCCGAACAATTTTGCATAAAACTGTATATGGAATTAGCATTATGTATTTAATATATTATATAACATAAATATTATATTTATCTAACATTTATATATAATGGGAATAAATCTTATTTATTTAATATATTAAATAAATATTTACATAGCGTGAATTTATTTTTAAAAATAGACCCCTACAAGGCTATCAAACTTAAAAAAGAACTCCTACCGGTTTTCGATATCCGATTGAGCTGGTTTTTATTCGAGTTTGCTTATTTAATATTTTGAACGTCCATGTGAAAAATCAGCTCAATCAAATATCGATAGGGGTGTTTTTTAATGGCACTAGCACATACAAAGTGAAGAGTTAACTAACTTAATTTATTTAACCGTGGCAAAGGGGCTAATGGGGTTAATGGGCTGTGGGATAATGTCAATAATTTGGGGGGTCAGACACTATGGTAGGACACCATAGTCGAACAGCAAATCCGCAGTGGTCTTTGGTTGGAGTCCAGGCCGGCCACCTTTTATGTGAATGAGTGTAAGCTTCATTAATCAACATTTTTTTTTTTTTCAGGGGAACACCAGTTACATTCGCTAGCTACATTTCACGCGTGTTTTCGAGGTTAGTATTACTAATTTGTGCTAATTTCATTCTTTGAATTCCTCCCGAAACCTTTAAGAAATATTTTCTCTCAAATCAAGTAACGTTGGTGGCACGTGATAATCCAATAAAATTCAAAACATTGAGCTCTCTATTTTTTGTTTCTACGATTAAAGTTGCTCTAATAATTCCACCTTTTCATTACAGGGAAGGGAATGTACGTAAGAGGGACTTCGTTCCATTGCTATGGGCATTTGTTCAATATACACATCCCATCACTTTGATCTCAACTTATTTTTTTGATTCTCAACCACTTTTTCTTTTCCATTTTTTGGTAGTCTATTTTACTGTATTTTGAAATTAGGTTTGTTAAGGTTTTTTTTGGGTAAATTAGGTTTGGGTTTGTTAAGGTTGCTCTCAAGTATAAAGTTAATTGGTGGTTCTAAATCATTTTCTCCTTTGGATAGGCATATTCTTTTTGTTCTCATTTTTTGGCATGAGTGTAAGCTTCGTTAATCAACATTTTGTTTCCTTTTGTTTTGTTTTTTTCCAGGGGAACACCAGTTACATTCGCCAGCTACATTTCACACGTGTTTTCGAGGTTAGTATTACTAATTTGTGCTAATTTCATTCTTTGAATCCCTCCCGAAACCTTTAAGAAATATTTGCTCTCAAATCAAGTAACGTTCGTGGCGCGTGATAAGCCAATATAATGCAAAACATTGAGCTCTCTATTTTTTGTTTCAATGATTAAAGTTGCTCTAATAATTCCACCTTTTCATTTTCGACAGGGAAGGGAATGTACGTAAGAGGGACTTCGTTCCATTGCTATGGGCATTTGTTCAATATAAGCATCCCATCACTTTGATCTCAAATTATTTTTTTGATTCTCAGCCACATTTTTTTTTCCATTTTTTGGTAGCCTGTTTTACTGTATTTTGAAATTAGGTTTGTTAAGGTTGCTCTCAAGTATAAAGTTAATTGGTGGTTCTAAATCATTTTCTCCTTTGGATAGTGTCACGCCCTCGATTTTATAACAATAAAAAAGTAAACATTTTTAGAAATAAAAAGTGCATACTTCATACATTTTCTTCTTTTATCTCACCACAACGCTTCTTCTAAAAAAAGTACCCGTCTCCCTTTGCAAAGACATGAATTTAAAAGATAAATTGATTACATTCTTCCAAACAATTTTTTTTTAAAAAAATAAGGTTACAAACCCATCTTAGTTTTTTAAAAATACATGATCATCTCCCAAATGAGTACCTACTAAGTTTCAATAAGAAACAATGATCAATGATGCCTTCAAAAGATTTCATGCACTCCCAATGCACTTCATGCCATGCTCCTCATCGAATACCTGAAAATTGATAGGTTGAGCTACACTAGCCCAGTAGAAAAATCCCTGACACAAACTCTATATATATATGCAGTGCACCATGCTTGTGAGTGAACCTACAATGCATAAGCCCAATTTTAAAAGTCATTCTTTCTTTAAATGCACGTCTCGTCACACACATACATACACATACATATACACACACACAAATACACCCTCGCGCATACACGACACCACATATACATAACCACGCTTGAAAGTTTCAAACCGATCGGAAGTACTCTTTACCACTTAATTTCCATTTCAACACCACCTTAGGATCACCACGACTTTGTCCCAGTCTTTTCTCTAACAATCAACTCCTCTTACTTCTCATCACACCCAAAGACTCTAGTTTCTCAACATAACCACGCATTTTGATTTCTTCGATAGATATCTCCTCAATATCGAGACACCTTCATAAAATGTACAACGAATACCACACAATTCCCAACTCCACGAACACAATCAAATCAACTAAGGAATGTAAGGAATAATACACAACAAACAACACATAAACAACTACACACAACAAGCAACATATAACAATAACACGCAACCAACAACACACCACAACAAACAACACAACATGTCCGACTGCACAAGCCAACAACTCAATTAAGGAATGCAAAAGACTAAAAGATTAGACACTCAAAACATCCCACCAACAGTTTCGCTTACCAAGAACTCAACATGTATAACCTTCCCCAACTCGTTCGATTAAGGGCATTTTCGTAATTTCATCACGGGTCAAGACCGTAAGCGTCTCCATCAATCCATGCCTCAAATACATTCATAAATATCCCAATTTCATTACTAGGAAAGCAATATAACATATACACATGAATATCACAAAAGCCCCAATTTTGGTTTAAGCCATAAATTAGAAATTTCACAGCACAACAACATCTACTAAAATCGTATGTAGAAACCAAGAGTTTATTATCTAAACATATAGATATATAGAGAGAGGAGAGAAATCCCTACTTGGATGGGTTTTGAGCAAAACCCTAACTCCCGAAACTCAAGCTCTAAGCTTTCATGTGTCCGTGACGCATCATACGCATAATTTCAGCCGATACACCAACTTCAAATCAAAAACTGCTATTTTCTAAAAATAATTAGGATACAATCCTTACATACTTTCGAAGGTAAACGAGCATAGTTTCATAATCAAAAAGCGGATCAAAATTTCAAGCTTCCTAGACAAAAATATAGCCGTTCCCGTAACATGCGGCAGTGCCGTCAACATAGCAAAATTCAGTACCATAGTCCGATCAAACATTTTTCATATTTTCTATACTTCAAACTAAACTCTGAAACTTTACCAAAACATAGTAGAAACGTATGGGTATCTAGCATAAAATTTTCGTAAATTTACAAGTTTTTTAAAAAGTATAAAAAAACTCGTCCAAAACAGAGATCTGTAGAAAAGCGGATGAAACAGACAGCCTATCTTTGAAAAATCACCATAAATCGAACTCTTAATGTTTTTGAGTGATTCTTGTGCCAAACGTTTCGTAGTGAAATGAGTTTTAAAATTCCAGAAGGGACCAAAGTCTAACTTGTACTCAAAAGACAAGAAAATAAGCAATTACAGAGGCTACACAAATCTGTCTCAGAGAAAATTTCCAGATCTGCAGACCCGATTTCAAATATTCATAGTAAATCGAATTCTCAATAGATTTGAGTGATTCCAGCGGCAAAACAAAGGTCTCTGAGTTAACTTTAAATCATATGAAGGAACTAAAACCTAACTAACAGTTTAGGAAGGAGAAATCGACCAAAAACCGATACCCAGTTTGCTGTAATAAAACTACTGTTCATATCAGTACATATACACGAATTTGTACAACAAAAACGAAAGAGAAAAGAGGCATACATGTGGAGGTGGAGCTTGGGGAATGGAGGTGAGGATCGGACATACCGGACGCTTCCCTCTCTCTCTTCCTCCTCCTTCTCTTCTTTTTCTTCTCCTTTCTTTCTTCTTCTCTTCTTCTCTCCTCTCATTTTTTTTGATGGGAGTAATGGGAGTAGGGGGGGGGGGGGTGGCGCGAAGCACGATGTGATATAATGCAAAATTGTCCGAGTTTCGATTTCAGAAAAATACCAAAATATTCATACTGACTTAGAAAATCGTGAGCAACGTCACCGTGTGCTCAGAATCGTCTAGAAAAATTTTAAAAATTAGGCACGCATTACAATGCGATCCCGAGTGACGTCATTAGATAGGTTTATGTCTCACCACCGCAACAGGTAAGCTAGTATCATCCACGTAGCTAAAAAAATTCATATTCCACATCTTTATTTTATTTAACACAAATTTGCGGGTCTTTACAGATAGGCATATTCTTTTTGTTCTCATTAATTTTGAAGAATTTCATAAATGCCTATAACTTTTAGAGTTTGAAGCTACAATTAGGAATTGATGGATTTTGTTCCTATTTAAGTTCCTTTTTTGAGGAAAAAAATGTTTATCCTGTAGTTTATTTCATTTCCTTTCGTTCTTCTGTTATTCATAAAAACTATTTATTTACGAGTCTGCTATGTTATAACTTACTATCGAGTTAAGGTTATGCCGTGTATGCTTTCTTTTTCCTTTTTCTCTCAAGTATCCAAAGCCAAAGTGGGAAATTACCCCAAAAAAATTATGTGATTGTCATCATTTTGACCTCTACTTTCAAAAGGTGCAAACGAAATGTGTATCATTGGAGCAACAGGTGTGCTACATACTTTGCCAAAGCCGAACATTGGCAAAACAAACTGTAACGACCTTGATTTATGGTAAATAAAAAAAAATCGTTTATTAAATTGATTTTTCTTTTCTTTAATAAATTACTCATTATTTTCTTTCTTTATAACTCTTTGTCAAACTATTTTTACCATCTTTTTTTTTGGATAATCCCTATTTTTACCATCCACTTTGCCTTTTTTTTTTTTTTTTGGTTAATCTATTATGTTGGAGTGGTTTTAAGAGCGATTCATTGTTATTGGGTCCAACTTTTTTTTTTCTTAGTGAAAAAGAACTTTTACTCATGATCGAAGGGGTACATTGGGAAAGGCCTTAACATGCATCACCTCTAACAGTCGTTCCAACTAGGATGGCACCAATGTATTAGAGCTATCATGTGCACCACCAACCCAATAGGACCCCAATGCCTTTGGCACTAGACGATTTGCGTGGTCCTAAATGGGGGGAATTGGATTTGAATTTCCTCCGTTATCCTTACAAATAAGGATTAGTGGTGTTTTGCAAGCTTTGGTCAATCCAACTATCTAACAACTTGATAGCGTTATTGATATAGGGATGATGGCTCATGCACTGGGGTGATCTATATTGAGTTAATTGGTATGGTCAATTATAGATCAGGCTCCCGAGAGCTGAGGAGAATGAGGTACGAATTATCTCCCAAATTGTCTTACAGCTACGTTTTCTTCGTAATGGAATTTGGAGCTATCATAGTACGCAAAGTCGAAAGTCATGTTCAGATAATAAAAGTAAAACCACCTCAAATGTCTGTTAGTTCGAACAATCATTTCTTTTCTTTCTTAATTTTACTTAAATTGGAATTGATTAGATAGATGATGCTCAATTTAAAAAAATTCAATTATTGGCAGTGTATGCATAGGTAAAACAAACTTGAAAACAGATTGTTCGAGTTGTGCCTTTAGACACTGGCATGCGCTTATAACAAAAATCCCACTTCACAGCCATTCATGGTATTAAAAAAAAGACTGCACCAGAATCTAAATGCTTATTATGTGATTTCAGATCATGATTAGAATGTAGGACACGTGAATCATGTTCCAACAAGTACATAGTAACCACTTGATCTTGATTATTATTTGGTTAATTTATTCGTTTCTTATAGGTACTTACTATGAAGAAGTTGATACGAAGATGGCAAGGAGATACAAAGATGTCCTAAATAACGATGAAGAAATTGAAGCTGCTCAATATTAGACGCACCCGTAGTTTTGCTTTTGCTTAAATGCACTCAATGAAATTACATAGGTTTTGTTTGATTGGCCATGTTTGAGGTGTATTCGGAAAATTTATCTGGCGATAAGTATAGTTTATTTGTTAGAATGGAAAATTATACTTAGGTTGTGTTCAATACATTGTGTGTTTGTGTCTTTAGGCGGACAATTCCATCAAATGTGCTATTTTTTGAACAATATTTAATGCCACATTGAATTGATATGTTCTGTACTTGGCTAAACCCATTTATTTGATGAACTCTAGATAAAGCTTCTTTAAGAACACTACTTCTAGGAGAGGTCGACTTGGTTGGCAGGTTAGAGAAGCATAATTCAGTTAAATTGTGTTCAGAATGCGTTGCTTCGTGCCTTTAGGCACGGGCAAACGCTAGTAGCTGAATAAGCAATAACATTATTGGTAACAAACATGATGCGGATGGAGTGACGTTGTAATCTAACTCTACTAAAATTGCTTCTGGCAAAAAAAAAAAAAAATACGTGATGTGGAAAATAGAAATCAACAAACATTGAAAATGCAAAATGAAGAATTCAAATCCATCCATCACATTTTTGGGTGATCCACACTGGATGTACCAAGAAAATGAGCAAAGCAACGTAGTTTTGCCGCACAACACGACGCACTACACCTACCGCACAACGCCTCCCCTAAATTCTCCACACTGACACCGTGTATTTGTAGTTCTCATTGTGTAAGCCATAAATCTTTAAAATGATGCTAAAGTTTAAGTGCCTCACTGAATCATATATGTCTTCATAAAATTGATGGAAAATTAGGGGGAAATTCCCACACAACTCAACTAACAATTTTATTAAATCTTCAAATTACGTACACACATGTGCTCACCCTCACACTCTTATCATTTTTCTCACACAAACAAAACACTGGTGGGGGAGACCCCAAAGGGGTTCCCTCAAGGCTGCCCTCTCTGTTCTTTTTCTCTTTTTCTTTTCTCTTCTTTATTTTCCACTGTTTACATATAAAATTAATAAATCCAATAATTAGTTGACACGCAATTAAGAATGCCAAACGTTGGCAGCTTAATGTTAATTTAAAAGCATTGGATTAATAGATTATAAATGGGATAATACGATGGCGTATCAATACCCAATTTGAAAAGCAGTTATTGGCAGTTAAGAATCAATAGACAAGTAAGAAAATTGGCTTCAAAGCCATACTTTCAACTGCTAAATGCTTGAACTCCACGTGTAAACATATAAAACAAGATAGTTGACGGTTGAAACACGTGAAGTACGTCGTATAAGGCAGTTATTTCCTTAAGTTTTAATCATATGAGTTGTTTGAGTAATCGTGCATATTCAAATTAAAACTTCTGAAGAAAAATCAAGAAAATTCAAGTTTAGATATTGATGGAGGGAAGAAACTGCTCATTTGAAGTACAATGATGGAGTTCGAAGCAAGCAAAGTTCAAATATTTAGAGCGGGAAGTTCAAATTACAAGCAGTGTCTATAAATAGAAGAAATTGGAGAGAAAAAACCCCGGACAAATCTTCAACAAATAGCTATCAAAAAATGATGTTTGATTTGTCCATTGGCAAGTAGAATTAGGATTTCGACTCAGTTCAAAGTAGATTAGGAAGTAGTTTTGGAAGTAGATTTCAATTGTTCTTGTAACAATCAAGTGTTCGAAGTTCTTGTTACCTTTTATTTGAAGTTGAAAACGATTTCGAAGTAAGTCAACCTTTGATTTATCAATCAAAGTATCTTGTTTCTTTGTTGTTCTTTGATTTTCTAAGTATATTGGTTTGTATTTCTTCACTTTGAAGGAAAAATCCTCTTAATTGAGGTAATTGAACCATTAAAACACAATCGCCTAATTAGATTTGGTTTTCCAAAGTTAATATGAGGGAGAAGATTTAAAGGCTCTCTCTGGCACGCTCGCACACAATTATTTTCCATTGCAAAGAAGTAAACAGATGATTCTCAGGTACGGGTGTACATGGTCTGGATCAGATCGGATTGGCATGAATCCAATCCTAATCCGCGAGTCACGGTTTTTAGAAAATACAATCCGTGTCCAGACCAAAAGTCTCACAATTCGGTTCCAATCCGATCCGCGAGTCACGGATCGGTTCCAGTTTTATCCACGGATTATATGTCATACGTAAACAAGTAACAAACAGTTTCGTCAAAATAAAATTTTGAAAAATCCAAGGTGGAAAACAGAGAGACAAAGACTGTTTAGTCCAGTGGAAAGCATGTAGCTTAGTTCAGTTACATAGGGGAATAGAAACAAAGGCTGTTTAATAGCCAAAAAAAAAAAAGTGAACACCTACTAAATTCAGTGAACACCTACTAAATTTAGTGAACAACTACTGAATTGATTAAAGTCCAATACAAATGCACGACAGTGGAATTAATACATCAAATGGGGTTTACCTCCTAGATTTTATAGGAGATAACATTATAACCCTATATCAAATTGACAATATTTATGAAAGTGGTAAAATTATTTACACATACATACATACATACATATATATTTATTTTTAAAAAATTATATATAATAAAAATCTCACGGTCTGGATCGATTAATCCACGGTTTCAAAATCAAAATCCATGTCCGGACCGCGAGTCACGGTTTATTATTTTTTGGATCCGTGTCCGGACCATTAATCCATGATTAAAATCCAAAACATGAGGATCGGTTCGGTCAGGACCTGATTCACGGTTCACCAATTTTTTTGTGCACCCCTATTCTCAGGTTGGCCAAGCGCCAGAAGATGAGGATAATGTTAATCCTAAAGAGAACGAACATGTTGAAGGCCCCCAAATAGGTCCAGAAACCCGTATTGGTCAAGATCAAAATGTAAGAATTGGCCAGGCTTCTCGAATGAATACTAGGAATAACAAGACAGTGCATGTTGATGACCCAAAAATCCAGAAGTTGGAGGAAGTGTGTCATATCTAATCAATTTGCTAAATTGATTGCTACATTTAAGGAGTTGGCCCAAACCCAAAAACTTATGTTTCAAAAGTTAGAAGAACAGCCAAAACTTGGGAATGAGCCTTCACATTTATCTGAAAAGGATAGAGGAGAGGCTAGTTCAAGCAAACATAAGTCAAGGCCTGGAAAAAAGCATATAAATGTAGATGATGTACCAGAGTCTTGGTATGAACCTGCAAAGACCCATGATTATCAAACACCCAAGCCTAAGAAAATGTTTAAACATACCACTAATGTTCCTTTTGAACCTAATTTTGATGGTTAGATGGGGGTAAGTGTTTTAAAAATGATGATTACGGGTTTGATGAGTATGATTTTACTCTAGAAAATTATTTTCATGATAGGGTTAGTTCAAAAAGGCACAATCTAGAAACTGGAATTCCTAAGTATTCAGGAGTACCACAGATGGGAAGGGTGCATTCGAATCACCTTTATAAGCCTTTTGCAAGGCTGCAAGGAGGTTTTAAGCAGCCCAGGCCTTTTGATAGACCTCTTGAGAGGTTTCCAGAAGATCATATGCCTAGAAATATGAATTGGGAACCACCAGTTAACCCAAGGGTTCATCTAGGAGGAAATCTTGCCCTTCGAGATGAAATACTTGTCCTTATGCAAGAAGCTTATGAGCCTCTAACTAGGGGGGGGGGGGGGGGGGGGGGGGGGGGGGGGGGGGGGGGGTACAAACTCAAATATATAGAAAACCTTATCCAGAATGGATAGATAGGCAATTCGAAGTCCCTAGAGGGTTTAAGATCCCAGATTTTACTCTGTTTCATGGGGATGGAAAACAGTCAATAACTAAACACATTCCTAGGTTTACTGCCCAATGTAAGGAGTTAGCCAATAATGGGTTCATTAAGTTGAAGTTATTCTCTAATTCCTTGATAGGAACAGCCTTTTAATGGTACTCTAATTTGCCACCAGAATTAGTTCCAAATTGGCAAAGGATGGAAGAGATATTCCATGCTCAGTTTTATCAAACTGAACCTGAAGTTACCATGGCTGATTTAGCAAGGTTGAAACAAAAGCCTGATTAAAAAGGCTGCTCAATTTATTGTTAGGTTCAAAAGGGATAGAAACAAAAGCAAACTTCAACTACTAGAAGTTGAATTTATTAGAATAACATAAGATGGTTTAACTAGAGAACTTAGGAAGAAGTTTGATTCTACTGAGTTTAGAGATTTGGTTGATCTAACTTACAAAGCATCAAGATATGAATCTTTGCTAGAAGAGGATATTGATAGAAATAATTCTTCTTACTCAACATATTATAGAGATCTTACTTATGAAATTGATGCTGTTAAAATTGTTAAACATGATCCTTGCGTGTGTGAAAGTTTAGTTCAAAAGGATTCTTCTATAGCACCAAGGACTAACAAAAAAGCAACCAGTAAAGTTTATTCATTTCATGTTTCTAAAGCAAATGAGATTTTTTATTATCTGTTGAAGAAAAAGTTCATAAAATTGTCTGAGAATGTTAAACTTCCAACTTTGGAAGAAACAAAAGGAAAGAATTATTGTAAATGGCATGCTTCTTGGACTCATTCATCAAAGAATTGTAATGCTTTCCGTGACCGGATCCAAGAGCAAATTAAGAAAGGAAGGATCATGTTTCCAGAAAAGACAATGGGCATAGACACAGATCCATTTCCAAAGATAGAAGAAGTGACTGCTAACACAAATGTGCCAAAGGCAGCACTACTGTTTTTTATCCACATTCGAAGAAGAGGAAGCTAATTCAGAAAAGAGTGGATGCAGAACCAATTTGCTCTGAGATGGCACATTGGAGGATCTCACAAGCCCATAGGAAATTCTTGTAAGGAATATCTCCCTCTAGAATCCCCATATCCAAGAAAGCAAAAGCAGTCAATAGTTTTTTGACTTTAATAGAGTCAGAGTGGGGAAAGAGAGTGTAAAAGTAGTCAACATGAGAGATATTGGGATCGAACTTAATGTTTTTCAACTCCTCGAACCAGTTTGGGTTCTCTGGAAGGGCTCGAAGAGTAGGAGAAGTGGTATCAATGAAATTCCCAAAATGAGGCCTTTGAACCTCATTTAACCAGTAAATATATTGCTTAGTAGCTTGCTGCTTAAGTTCACCATAACCAGCAAAGCCGGATCTCTCTGATTCTTCAACTTTAATGAATTGAGGAGTGATACAAGAGGCAATGAGGTTGTCAAACAACATTATGTTAGGATCATCTCCAATGAAAGGAGATAAGTACCTACTTATAGCCAAAGAGCGGTATTTACTCTAGCCTTTGAAACCAACAGGGTCAGCCATCTTGACCACCACTATTTCAGATAGCAAACCCCACAAAAATGGCTTTGGAGTAGAAGAAATAGGAGGATTCCATGGATCAATTGGTGTTTGCTCCTCCATTTGAACCACTACATAGGAGCAATCTCTTCGAATTTCACCCACAATGGGTGTAACAAAATTTTTAGTTTGAGCAGGAGGGAAACCATTGAGATCCAGGTTTTGGAGGGCATTTTGAGTAGCAGTAACAATCAGCCATTGATGTTTACATGGTACAAGAAAATTCGAAATTTGGAGCAAGAATTGGTGTTGATTATTAACCAAGCAATGTGCTATATTTATAGATTTGTTTGATCATGAAACGATTTTAATTCTTGTAAGTGGAGAATGTGTAAGTTAACTACCCATTATCCATAAATTTCTCCTGGGAAATGTAAGAATTGCTTGTGAGTCTCTAATTGGAAGTAAAAAGAAACTGCCAATAACTTTCACATTGGAAGTATGTGAGAATTCGAAGAGGTAAAGGCACATTAACACGTATTCAAATTCTTTGAATAGCGATGTTAATGCGGGGGGTATGTTTACATATAAAATTTACAAATCCAATAATTAGTTAACATGTAATTAAGAATGCCAAACTTTGGCAGCTTCATGTTAATTAAAAAGCACAGGATTAATAGATTATAAATGGGCTAATACGATGGCGTATCAATACCCAATTTGAAAAGCAGTTATTGGCAGTCAAGAATCAACAGACAAGTAAGACACGTGGAAACATATAAAACAAGATAGTTGACGGTTGAAACACGTGGAGTACGTCGTATAAGGCAGTTATTACCTTAACTTTTAATCATATGAGTTGTTTGAGTAACTGTGCAAATTCAAATTAAAACTTCTGAAGGAAGATCAAGGAAATTCAAGTTTAGATATTGTTGGAGGGAAGAAACTGATCATTTGAAGTACAATGATGGAGTTCGAAGCAATCCAAGTTCAAATATTTTGAGCGCAAAGTTCAAATTACAAGCAGTGCCTATAAATAGAAGAAATTGAAGAGAGAAAACTCCAGACAAATCTTTAACAAACAGATATAAAACAATGATGCCTGATTTGTTCATTGGCAAGTAGAATTAGGTTTTCGACTCATTTCGAAGTAGATTATGAAGCAGTTTAGGAAGTGGATTTCGATTGTTCTTGTAACAATCAAGTGTTCGAAGTTCTTGTTACCTTTTATTTGAAGTTGAAGATGATTTCGAAGTAAGTGTACCTTTGATTTATCAAAGTATCTTGTTTCTTTGTTGTTCTTTGATTTCCTAAGTATATTGGTTTGTATTTCTTCACTTTGAAGGAAAAATCCTCTTAATTGAGGTAATTGAACCGTTAAAACACAATCGCCTAATTAGATTGGGTTTTCCAAAGTTAATATGAGGGAGAAGATTTAAAGGCTCTTTCTAGCACGCTCGCACACAATTATTTTCCATTGCAATGAAGTAAAAGAACCAGACATCCACACTGAATACAACACATACATACATGCACTTGTAACAAATCACACTGATCACCTTGAATGCCCCGAAATAATTCACTGCCTTGGACTCTCATTTTACCTCCAAGTCCTTCTTTGTCTTTTTGTCACTGACCAAATTAATCACAACCAAACACGGATCACAAATGGGGCATTTGGTAACATTTTTTTATTTTTGTTTTTAATTTTTTTTCAAAACTAAAAACATGTGTTTGGTATTTTATTTAGGGGAGTGATTTCCACACCCTAAATTGTTATCCACAACCCCCTTTTTTGTCTTCTAGGGAAAATTTTCATATGTAAAAATTTCACTAAAAGACAAAAAGGGGGTGTGGATAACAATTTGGGGTCGTGAATATCAATTACCTTTATTTATGTTTTGTGCTTATTATAAACGTTTTTAAAATTTCTGAAAATTTTCTAAATACAAAAAAGGTGATTTGCCTTGTTTTTAAAACAAGGCCGTTTAAAATTTTATTACCAAACATGTTTTTTTTGTTTTTGTTTTTGTTTTTGTTTTTATAAGCAATAAACATGATTCTTTTTTTAATTTTTTAGAAACAAAAAATAGAAAACAAAAATGTTACCAAAATGCCCCCAAAATAATCAAGATTATCTCTCAACAAAAATGAACGGTCAAATTAGAATGGACAATAATGGACTATAACAAATTTTGATTGTCCATTCTTTGAAGACAAATATAGTTTATTGGACTGTTCAAAAAGTGCAGGGCTACAAGTAGTTGGCTTATTTTGATTGTCCATTCTTTGGCCTAAAAAGTTAGCTGACTTATTTTTTCATCTTTATTTGATTTTTTTCGGATTTTTTAGTTTTGCATCAATTTTTTGTGTATTATTGGTTCATCTCGCCGAGAGGAATCAAAAAAGTAAAAAATTATGATCGAATCATAATTTTTTTGAATAAAGGCAAAAATAAGCCAAAAAGACAACTTTTTACACTTTTTTGATCTTATTCAAAAGTTTGAGAGTTCTAGTCATAATCTTTTATCTTTTTGGATTCCTCTCGCTGAGACGAACCAATAATATTTAAAAAATCGATGCAAAACTAACAAACCCAAAAAAAAAAAAAAATCAAATAAAGACAAAAAAAGGTTAAGTGGGCTTTTTAAGCCAAAACACCATGTAATATGTATGTGATGAAAAAGGGACTGGGACAGTATATGGCGATGCCCCAGGTTCAAGAAAGAAGCTGTGCATTTTTTGTTTGTTCCATATGTTTCCACCGATGTGCAACGTTCAGGCCGCCACAAACACAATCTTAAAAGGGCTTTTATTTTAACAAGCCTTGAAGTTGGCTGTTTGCAATGGTATAGCAGATAAGAGCAAGTCCAACTGTTAGTGTCAATAACCTGCAAAATAACTTTTGGGTTTGCTACAGTGAGCGGGAAAAAAATTAGAACTGTATTTGCACCGATTTGGTTTCATCTTGACACAATGACAAATTTAGACCATTTTTGATAAAATTGCACCGATTTGGTTTCATCTTGACACAATGACAAATTTAGACCATTTTTGATAAAATTTATCTCATTTTATAACCATCAGATTAAATTCATCTCATTTTTCAAAGCAAACAAGTGTGGTTAACATTCACGTACACACATGAAATGGTGGAAATTATAAGTACCAATACAAAGAACACAAAATGTGCCAACCCACGTTGTGCTTTTATTAAGCATAGCAAGATTGTAGCAGCTTCTTTTCCAATACAATAGCCTCTTTGTGCAACTGGTGATAGGGGACATCGTCGACAGACGGCAAAATTTCAATTCATAATTTTGGCTCCTCGGCGGCCTGCACGTATAGCAAGGGCACCATCTATCCAAGGATCGAGTTAGGGGGTGGCTAGTAGGGGCTATAGCCCCTGCTACAAGTTGAAAAAATCCTACTATTACATTGAAAAAATATATATATACCACCAAATTATATGTTCAAGCCCATCCTTCACATATATAGCCCATCCCTCCTACACAATAATCCTGACTCCGTCTCTGCATCTATCTATCAATACCATGTAGCAACGTATTTTGCCTAAAAAACTCTCTAAACCCTCAATCCTAATTTTCTAGATTTTTTTTTTTACCTTCTAAAATTGAGAGAAAAGAAGGGGTACGTGGGAGCCTACGGAGAGAGTGAGAGGGGAATCCCCCGTGGCAAAACTACATGTTGTGTACCGTGTTTTGCGGCAAAACTACGTCATTTTGCCGCATTTTTTTGGCACACCTCTGAAGCTTCCAAGGGCCCTGTTTGGAGGAAGAAGAAAAAAATACCGTTTTCAGAGTTAATTTTCCGATTCAATTTTAGGGGTTTAGGCTCTTTGGGTTCAATTTAGGGGAAAACATGGGCCGGTCCATTTTTTTTGGCCTTTGCACTCCAAGCTCCACCAGTTTCCGAAAAATGCACCGAAAACTCCACTCATCAGTAAACACAGCTTGACATTTGTCCCATTCTCTCTCTCTCTCTCTCTCTCTCTCCTCTTTTCTTTATTATTTATTTTAATTTACATTTTAAATTTTGAACCCCCAAACCGTATTAAAGTGCATAAATCCTAGGATACCCTATGGAAGTGCCTAAATCTAAACTCAAGGGTACCCTATGAAAGTGCCTAAACCACTAAAACCCTATAATAGGAAAATGCACCCTAAACCTAAACCCAAACCCAAACCCAAACCCTAGGGTACCATATGAAAGTGCCTAAATCCTAGGGTACCTTATGAAAGTGCTAAATTATAAATTCTAAATGTACGGTCCTATTTCTGGATTCTAAATGTACGGTCTAAATTCTAAATGTACTGTGTAAATTTAGGGTACCCTATGAAAGTACCCAAAATCCTAGGGTACACTATGAAATTACCTAAACTACTAAAACCCTATAATAGAAAAATGCACCCTAAACCTAAAAAAAAAAAAAGAGTGGTTGACCTTAATGGTAGCTAAAAAGAATGATTGACCTTAATAGTAATAAGTATTTTGATAGGCGTGTGAAATCCATGCAGTTAAGCGCCTAAGTAGGACAGAGTTAGCGCGGTTTTCGTGTATTTAATCCTCATTTTCCATTTAATGTGTGCACGTGGTTGGATTTGGTGTTTGTGCTTAATTCGCAGGAAAAAGAGGTGTTTTTGTGCTAATTGGAGTTGTTGGAGGGGCATGCACGAGGATCAAGAGTGGGAAGGCTGAGGAGGCTAAGAATGAAGTGGATTTCGCGTGAAAGTGTTCATACTCCATCGGGAGCGCTACACTAATTCTTTGGAGCGCTCAAGATTGGCACAAAAGGGTGCAGAAGATGAACAGAAGGTTCATGAGCGCTACACCAAAAGAGGTGTAGCGCTACCGGTTCGTTAGTGGTCAACGGTCAACTTCGCGGAGTCAAGGGTCAAACGGCTCTTAATGGGTTTTGTAGCGCTACACCAAAAGTGGTGTAGCGCTACCGCGGGCTTAACTTTGCTCTTAATGGGTTAGGTAGGGCTACACCACTTTTGGTGTAGCCCTACCGAGAGCTTATCTTGCCTTTGAAACGGCGGCGTTTTGAGTCATATGCCGGTCCAATTCCGATTTGCTTTAGGATTTTAATTGTAAATTAGTGGGGATTACTATAAATACCCCGTTATAACTCGAAATTAGGGATCGATTCATTCATAACTTAGGTTTTATTTTTCTTAATTTTGGCTGCTGTTTTCAGGATGATTTCAGATTCAAGTTTAATTCAAGTTCTTCAGGATTTCCAGTTTTGATTTCTTGTTCTTCACATCCGTTCTCTCGCTGCAAATATTTGGTATCGTGTTTTATTTATTTCAATTGTTTGAAGCATGTTTAGATCTAGGGTTAATATTATTGCTGCGTTTAATAGAATCATGAGCGAGTAGTCGTATAGAGTGCGGCTGCGGGCGAAGGCGCTGCGCACTAGACTAATTGATTTTTCACCTCGGGGCCGAATTAACTTGATTTTCGGGCAGTTTTAGGAAACGAAAACTCGTCTAACAAACAAAACCCAGGCATCGCCAGAATTCGAATGCGCGCGGAATCTGGTGACAGGTGGTGCGCATTTGTTAGGGATATTTTTCTTATTCTAAAATCAGTAAAAAAGAGTAATTGTGGCCCGAGTAAACATTGGTTAGGCTAGTCGCGGACGCTGGATTCCCACGGTTGTACTCTCCTTTTTAAATCTATTTTTAGTTAATTTAGTCTGGTAATTTAGTTAGTAAATTAATCTCATTGAACAAGGGGTGGCTACCTGCCAAAAATGCTTGACCGACCAGGTGACTTAAAATAAAGACGCGTCCCAAGCGTAGGACTCTCGACCGATGTAGCATAATATCCGGAAGTACCGGAGTCGAATCCACAGAGACGGACGAACGTGTGTAGGACTCAAAGATGACGGGTTCACAGTTTATCTTGGCTCTTAGGTAGCCACCCCTTGTTTAATGATTAATTGACTAATTAAATTACCCAACTAACTTAACTAAATATGGATTTGAAAAGGAGAGTACAGCCGTGGGAACCCAGCGTCCGCAACTAGCCTAACCAATGTTTACTCGGGCCACAATTATTCATTTTATTGATTTTAGAATAAGAAAAAGGATCCCTAACAAATGGGCACCACCTGTCACCAGATTCCGTGCGCATTCGAATTTCGGCGATGCCTGGGTTTTGTTTGTTAGAAGAGTTTTCGTCTTCCAAAATTGCTCAAAAACTAAATTAATTCGATCCTGAGGTAGAACATTAATCAAACTAGCCACGGAGCGCCTTCGCCCCGCGGCCGCACTCTACGAAATTACTCACTCATGCTTTCAACGGACACAACAAACATATGTTTAGAACTAAACATAAAATACGAAGGAAGAACAAGAATTTAAAGCTGGAAAACCTGAAGAACTTGGATTAAAACTTGAATCTGCAAATTAATCCTGAGAGCAGCTGCCAAAGTTAAGAAAAATAAAACCTAAGTTATGAATGTCGGCCTCTTGTTCAAGCTAAAAGATAAGTATTTATACTAATCCCTAATTTCTAATTAAAATCCGAGACAGAATAGGATTATCCTCTGCGGAAGACCGAAACACTGCCGTTTACTGGCCAAGATAAGCTATTTGTAGCGCTACACCATATTTGTTTTGTGACCTTAATGGTAATAAACTCTTCAATTTAGGGGGTTTAGGCTCTTTGGGTCGTGTATACTGGGTTAAGGCTCTTTGGGTTTAGGATTCAATTTTAGGAGGTTTAAGCTCTTTGGGGTAGGGTATAGTGGGTTTAGGCTCTTTGGATTTAGGCACTATGGGTTTAGGACTTCGAAAATTGTATTTTTTTTCCATCCAAACAGGGCCCTTGGAAGCTTCAGAGGTGTGTCAAAAAATGTGGCAAAACGACTTAGTTTTGTCGCACAACACGGTGCATAACACGCACCACATAATATCCAGTGTCATCCATTGTTCCTGGAATGTGTTTCTAGAATTTTTTATTCTACTTGCTTTTATTTGTTCCTTACAAGTCCTTTTTTTTTTTTTTTGAAAAAATTAGAGAGCTACAATTTATTCATGTCATGAATTGGTGTTTTTTGTTGATAGTATCTTTCGCATTGTACTTGAAAAATGTATGGGAGGAGAAAAATAATAATGTGAACATTTTTTAAGTTGTCCCGTGCATCAAACAGCTCAATGCTAGTTTTGCAAGATATGGAAGTATATGTTCTCATATTTGCACATTGTCCAATGCTTTTGAAGCAATTCCACCAGTAAGGAATAAACCCCCTCTTTGACCGCATCTCAGTTGCCAATGTTCAGCGTGAAAACGTCAATAATTTATCACCAAGGAAGGTGAAAAGATATTGCAGTGAAATTATCTTTCCCATTTCAAGGCTTGTTGATAAGGAGCATATGTAACTGAAAAGTGATGCAACAGAGGAGTACCAAACAAATTCTCTCACACTTGTATTTCACAAACACTCAATTTGTATAACACTGAGAAACTAAATTTCTACACACTTTGATCACTTGTATTTGCATACTTATACAATCCAATTACAAACTTGTTTATAGGCATAACATTCAGAAAAAACAAATATGAGATAAACTCATATTTATTGAACAAATCACAAAACTATCACGGAAGTGCAAAAAGTCTTTAGCCTGATTTTTGAACAGTACTCCACGTTTTTGTTTTGGGCTGCTAAGAACCCATTTGCTTCACTTGCTCAAGTTTATCTTTTTTCTTCACAACCCCCCCCCCCCCCCCCCCCCCCCCCCCTCCCTTAAACTTGAGTATGGGAGTTTCTTCATTCCAAGCATTGTCTTCATTTTGATGAAGGTTTCGTGCTTGAGGGGTTTAGTGAAAATATCAGCAGCTTGGTAGGTCCTGCAAAAAACTAGCTCCACTTCTTTTGCTTTCACGTGCTCCTTGATGAAATGGTAGCGCGTGTCAATATGCTTGCTTATTTCATGATGCACTAGGTTCTTTTCTAGTACAATTGCAGAGCGGTTATCGACATAGATCTCCGTGGGATTTTCTTGAGAAATTTTCAAATGATTCTGCGTATTGCTGACCCATATGGCATGACGAATAGCGGAGCTAGCTGCTACATACTCAGCTTCACAAGACGATAGCGTCACTATCGCTTGTTTCTTCGATGACCATGTGAAGGTTGTATCCCGAGAAAGAAAGTAAATTCAGTAGTGCTCTTTCTTTCATCCAAGTCTCTTCCCCAATCACTATCTGAATGGCTACAAAGTTTAAAGTTTTCAATAGTTCTGTAGAACAGTCCATCATTGACTGTACCCTTGACATAGCGCAAAATCCGTTTGGCTTCATTAAGATGGGATTGGTCAGGTATCTCCATGTATCGGATGATAAGACCAACACCATATAGTATATCTGGTCTTGTGCATGTCAGGTAGTGAAGGCTTCCTACTAGACTCTTGAAATATGTCAAATCAACATTACCGACCTCGCTCTTTCTAAGTTCCACTCCACTTTCAACTGGAGTAGTCACTGGATTACTTTTCTCCATGCGAAAATGCTTGAGGATGCTTTTGGCGTATCCATCTTGAGAAATGAAAATGCCGTCATCTCCCTACATCACTTTGATTTCAAGAAAATGTGCCATCAGTCCGATATTTGTCATCTCGAATTCTCGGACCATTCTCTGTTTGAGCCTCTCAAACATAACTGGATTGTTGCCTGTGAAAATCAAGTCATCAACATGAAGGCATATATACAGCTGGCTTCCATCAGCTTCATTCTTCATGTAGAGTGCATGCTCGTAAGGGCACTTCTCAAATCCATTCTTTTGGAAGTATGCATCAATCCTTGTGTTCCATGCACGAGGCGCTTGTTTCAATCCATACAACGCCTTCTTCAATTTGTACACTGTGATAATGTCCCTTCTTCACATATCCAGGTGGCTACTCTACATAGATTTCCTCTTCCAAAAATCCATTGAGAAAGGCAGTCTTGGTGTCTAATTGGTGGATCTTCCATCTGTGCTGTGCAGCTAATGAGATCATCATCCTGATCGTCTCCATCCTGGCAACAGAGGCAAAGACTTTGCCATAGTCTATGCCTTCCCTCTATTTGTAGCCTTTAGCTACGAGCCGGCCTTGTATCTCTGAACTTCTCCTTGACCATTCCTCTTTGCCCTGTAGTCCCATTTCACACCAATAGTCTTATAGCCTTCTGAAAGATTAGCCAGCTCCTAGGTTTTGGTCTTCTCTATGGATTGAATCTCTTCATCCATAGCCTTCCTCCATTTGTCTTTTTGGTCAGCCTCATCGAAGCTAACTGGATCACAAGTCATTTACAGACATAACATGGTAAAGTCTGCATCCAATGGATCTGTATTATGATATAGATCATCAAAGCTTTGTGTTCCTCTAGGCCTTATGTCTAAAAACTCTTCTGTAGCTGGTGAGGATGGTTCACCTCTTTCTGGTGAAGGAAAACCATGAGACGGTGATGGTTGCTCTTCTGATCTCCTAGGTACCTCCCTGGTCTGTACCTGTTCTTCATCTTCTGGGTGACATGATTGTATAGCTTGCATCCCATCGTCCAGTCACCGTATCCAATAAGGATACACTTCACTCCTTTGTCTTCAAGTTTGGTTCTGTTTGCCTCTGGAACTTTTGCGTAGGCAATACAACCAAATACTTTGAGATGGCCCACACCTGGCTTGTAAGTGGTCCATGCTTCTTACGGTGTCTTTGACTTTAGATTCCTCGTAGGACATCTGTTGAGTAGATAGACTGCACATTGAACTGCTTCGGCCCAAAATCTCTTGGGCAGATCTTTATCCGTCAGCATGCTTCTGGCCATGTTGAGGATGGTGCGATTCTTCCTTTCAAATACACCATTTAGTTGAGTAGTACAGGCTGGTGTAAAATGGTGTCTGATTCCTTGCTGCCTAAGGAATCCATCGAACTGATCTCTAGTGTATTCTCCACCTTGGTCTGACCACAACATTTTGATTTAGTAGCCGCTTTTTTTCTCCACAAGAGCTTTGAAGTCTGTGAACTTCTCAAATACTTCTGACTTCCGTTTGAGAAAGTATACCGATGTCTTCCTGTTATAGTCGTCGGTGAATGTGAGGAAGTATCTGTTCTGTCTGTTTGAGATTGGCTTCAACAGACCACACACATCTGTGTGTGTACTAGCTTAAGCAGGGCATGCTTACTCTCCAATCAACTTGCTTTCCAAAATTGTTGCAGTGTTGTTTACCAAGAACACAATTTTTGCAAACCTCATTTGGATGTTGGATATGAGGTAGGCCTTTGACCATCTTCTTATCCGCCAATAGCTTCAAGCTTTCAAAGTTGAGATGTCCATATCTGAGATGCCATATCCAGTCTTTGTCATTGATAATGGCATTGAGGCACTTCGGTGTGTCATGAAGAACAGTTAGCGGAAACATCCTGTTTTTCGCCATCTTTACTCGAGTAACCAGCTTCCCTAGAGCATCTGTAAATCATCAGTTGCATATCCTTCAGGCTAATTTGATAGCCTTTCTCCAGGAGTTGTCCAAGACTAAGTATATTAGTCTTCATATCTGGGACGTAGCAGACATTGGAGATAAAAGCGTGATCTCCATTCTTCCATCTGATTACAATATTTCCTCTCCCTCGAGCTAGGACTTTAGAGAGGTCGCCAAAAGAGATATCTCCCTGAACCTTTTCATCAAGTTCAGTAAATAACTGCCTTGAGCCACTCATATGATTACTGGCTTCAGAATCAAGAAACCATGTACCTTGATCCTATTCGGTAGAATTGTGTGCCATGAGACTCATTGAATCTCCTCCTGTTGGCTCCTTGTCTGCATAGTTGGCTGTTTTGCCAACTTGATTTGATGTTGGCCTTCCTTTGCATTCTTTCATGTAGTGACCATACTTCTGGTAGTTGTAACATTGAAAATTGCTTTTGTCAATGTTCGGTCGGTTGTTGTAACAACTCTTTTTCCTTGTCCTCCTCCTCTGTTGCTTTGCTGTCCACGACCACCTCTTTTTAGATCATGGTTTTGATTTCCTCCTTTGGAAAATCCTTTGCCTCTTTTACATTTGGAATTTGAATTTCCAGAGCCTCTTCCATGAGAACCACAGCCTAATCCTCTTTGGGATGTCCCCCATTGCTCGTGCCTGTCTTCGTTGAGAGATAACTTCATCTGTAGAGCCTGCTCTAGAGCTCTATCATCATCTCTGTGCAACTTCTGTTCGTGGGCTTGAAGTGAGCCCACAAGTTCTTCGGTAGACATGTTTGTTACTTCTTTAAGTTCTTCCAGCGCAACAACAACGAAGTTGAATCTCGTATCCAATGATCGAAGAATTTTCTCTATAACTCTCGTATCTGTGAGAGTTTCTCTAATTCTCCTCATCTGGTTTGCAACCATCATAATTCGACCATAATACTCAGAAATAGATTTTGAGGGTTTCATCAATAAAGACTCGAATTCGCCTCATAGAGATTGAAGGTGAATCCTCTTTACTTTGTCGGCACCTTTTTATGTTTTCTGCAACATCTCCCAAATTTCTATGGAAGATGTAGCGGAAGCGATGATCTCGAACGTCATCTCATCAAGTCCTTGGTAGATGATGGACCTGACTTTGCAATCTTTTTTTTCGCTCAGCTCGAAGTATTGTTTTCTGTTCCTCCTTCAAAACTGCTTCTGCTTCTTTTTAAGCAGGTTCCTTGTACCCGTTTTCGACTATCTCCATGCTTTCTTGAGCACCCAATAGTGCTCTCATTTGGATGGACCAATTATCATAATTGTCCTTGGTGAGCTTTGGAATTAGTGCTGGCACAGCTCCGTTGGCCATTTAATGGTTTATGGGCTGAGAATTTTTTTTCTGAAGTGGGGTTGATAATTTTGGGGAAGAAAGGAAAGGTTTTATAAGTGGAGTGGGTAAAAGTAAGAGGAATTTAGACTTTTGGAACTTCGACAGGATAATATAAAGTTGCAGGGGGAAGGCTGTAATCATCCTTGGGTAGCCTTAAATGGCACCTTGTTTTGAATGGAGAACCACATATTATTTTAACTCCTTTCTTTTGTCGGGTTTGGTGATCAAACGAAAGGCTCTTTATGTTAGATGTTTTCCCAATTAGGGTGGCCCACTAGCCGCCATGTGTTGCATAAAGTTTGTTACAGTTGGGACTCCACTAATAGATAAGCTGATTAATAGTAAGGTTCATTGTGATAACTAATTATAATTATAAATAAAGGAAAACTCTGATAATAAAAGAGTCCTTGATGGATTAGGAGTCTTTTATAATTATCTCTAAGGCCCTCTCCTCTCCTCTATAAAAGAATAGAATACTCACCCCTTCTAGATACAGTTTTTCCATCAATTAAAGTACTTGGGTATTCTGTAATGTTAGAGACAGAGAGAAGAAGGTGAGCCAAGAATTAAGGTGTTTCTAATTAAGGGGTTTGTTCCTTCTAATCTCGATGTTCGTCACAGGTATGTTTATTTTATTATTCTTGAGATGTGTTGAATTCAAGATCTTGATTATATCTGTTTTCTGCATAATAGTTTAAATACAGATATAGATTTTACAGTTGGAATCAGAGCTTAGGTTTTCTGAATCAATATATCTTGGAATAAATTATCTTGAACATATTGTCGTGTGTCGATTGAAGTTCTGCTAGAATATTGATTAACCCTTACAGTGATCCAACACAATATTTTTAATTGACATACGGTTTTGTTAAGGAATAAGAGAGAGCATTTTTGGGTCAATGGACTTCCCATATCACAGTTTATGGATACCAGGGGAAGCTTTATTCCAATTTTTTCATTAAAACCCATGCTTGTTTATTGGGAGATAAAGTACGTGTATTTTTTAATACCTAGTAGTTAACTTGTCAATACTACTGTGTTTGTGATGCTTGGGTAAAATCAGTCTATGGTAAATTCACAGTCTCTTGATTTGGATTAAATTTTTGTTTTTTTTAATCATGATTAGTGAACTGGAAAACGCATACACGTATTTTTAATTCATGTATGGAAATTGTTTTCATTATGGTGAGTGCTAGTGATAAGAAATCACAATCACGTGCTTACAAAATTAATCTTTTTTTTTTTTGGTCAAATTATGTTTTCTGCAATAATGTATGATTAATTTTGAAGCACTTAATTGAGAGAGTTTTTTCTATTACTCGGTTATTGTATATGCAAGAGTTATCATTAAGGAGAATGTCATTGAGCGGATAGTCAATCACATAAAAGAAAGAAAAATACTTGGTTCCATATTTTCTTCTACTATTTGAGGTGATTGAATAAAAGAATGACATTGGCATAACTTAGATAACACTTAATTTTCATGTCCTGTTTTATTGGAAATTATTACTGTGCTAACTGCATACTAGAATGATTGATCATTGTGGTTATCACATGTTTGGGAGTTATTGCTAAATTGTGATTGAATTATTGTTATTATTATTATTTTTTCAATCGCATGAAAGAAATGCTAATATTGTTGATTTCATTAGATTGGTGATTGAATTAATGAATGCCATCAGCATAACTCGAATAAAATAATAGAGTATTGTCATTGTATAGGAACTCCAATCACATAATTAGTTAATGGTGATTGAATTAAATGGCAATAGTAAAGTACCAGAGAATGTCGTTGGTTAGTTTGATTTTCATGGAGGTTATTGATTTAGTAGTCGCCAAAGTGACCTAGGACAATAAAACTTGTGAATTTCAAGCTACGTGAAGGAATTGTTAAACGGGGTTACTATTGAAGTCAACGATATTCTCGATTGCAATCATAATTAGGAGAATGAGACTAGCCCAAAGGAGAGTCGCATTTAACTAATTATGAACTGGGTAGGGTATGTAATTTATGCAATTTAACGGGTTAGGATTGCATACCCAAAGGTAACATGAATAATTGGTTAAACTGCATTAATTACTTAGACCTACATAGGTGATTATGTTGCACCTAATTAATGAGTGAACAATAGGTATACTTAAGTTTCGCCCAAAGGAGGACCTAGGTGATATCAATAGTTCATCATTATAAATGCTAAAATTCTCAAAGTTTTAATGTGAGCATTCTCCAATTTTTGTTTTCGTGACTATCCCCACTTCACATCCAATGTTCTAGTTCTCATTGGGTCAAACTCTTTAGATGTGATGAACATGATTAATTCGTATTGGTATATTGGTCTTTTGACCTAGGATTACTCGTTAAAAAGCATGTGGATATTATTGAGTAGAGTACTGCAAGACAAGTTAGTCATTTCAGTTTAGGATAGATCGAACTGACTTAGTCTCATGTTCATTAAGTTGACCATATGAGCAACTTCTAAATTTTTCCTATTACAGACCTCTAATATACTGAAGTTTTTTTTAAATGATGTAAAAGGCAATATCGAATGATTTAAGGCCATACTTATGGCCAAGAGTTTCACTCAGAAAGAAGGCATTGATTATAAAGAGATATTATCTCCTTTTCCAAAGAATGATTCTTTTAGGATTATCATGGTTCTTGTAACTCATTATGACTTGGAGTTATACTAGATGGATGTGAAAATAGCTTTTCTAATTGGTAGTTTGGATGACAAAGTTACACGCAGACCCAAAGAAATTTGGAAATAAAAGAAAAGAGTATTTAGCTTGCAGATTAAAGAAAACCATATATTATTTTAAACCAATTTCCATCCAATGGTTCTTAAGTTTTAATGATATCATTACTTCCTTTTGATTTAAGGATATCTGAAGGTCAGTGGGAGTAAGTTTATTATTGTGAATCTATATATGGATTCTGTCAGCTAAAAGTAACTTGGTTTGTTTTTATGAAATCAAAGAATATATTGTTCAGAACTTTAAGATGGTTGATATGTGTGAGATATCTTATGTTTTGGTGTAGAGATCTTTAAGGATCGATCTCAGAAGGAAAATTGCTACGACAATCTCAAAAAGGGTATATCGATTGAGTTTTTGAGCGAATTATGCAATGTTGCTCAATCAATGATGCACCATGTTAAAGGGTGATAAATTAAGTGAACACCAGTACCTTAAGAAGCATATGAATGATTTTAGGGAGTTTTGATGTATATCCAGACTTACGCTAGAATGGAACATTGGAAGGCGGTGAAGACAGTTACAAAAACAAAATGTTAGCGGACTATATGCTCATTTAGAAAATCAGATACTCGGATTCAGTTTTTTGTTGGTTGTCTCGATAATAGAAAGTAAATATTATCGTGTTTTTCTTCTTTCTGTTGGATGGTGGAGTAATCTCACGAAAAGTGTGAAGCATTCGCTTACTACTTCATACATAATGGAGACCGAGTTTGTGGCATGCTTTGAGGCCACATGTCATGTTTATGATTGTAGAACTTCATCTTTGGTCTTGGTATTGTCGACTCACTTGCCAGATCGAATGAAGATTTATGATAATAATTCCGCTGCATTTTTATTCTCTAAGATTTTCAAGTATTTAAGTGATTCCAAGCACATGGAAGTAATGTACTTGGTTATTAGAGAACGAGTCCAAAAACAGCAAGTGTCAATTTTTAAGTTGAGTACCACTCTTTATGATTGTTGATCATTTAACGGAGGGATTCCCATCAAAGACTTATATAACTGGAGTGGGTAAAATCTGATTACCCTACTACTAGGCATAACACGTGCCTATGGCAGTCACCACGAAAGGGTGAATAGCTCGGCACCACATAGGGTATTCGTGAGCCCTGTGCCGAGCTGGTGTGGCCATGAGTAAGGCCAGAATGAAAGGAATGAACTAATATACCAGGATGTGCCAGCTCGGTATAAGTCATAAGGGGATGCCCCTGGTATAGCCGAGCTGGGGGAGCTACGGATAAAGCTTGAATAGCATTCTGGAATACATGGACTCAGCTCGGCGTGAGTGGCTGAGTTATGTACGAGTCATGCCGAGCTACGTGGAAGCACGGCACCGCCACGGATAAGGCGGTGAGACATTCCAGAATAATCTAAGGCGGTTCCTTATGAGACAAGGGGCAGTCCCGTGAAATGGGGGCTTGATATGGGAAGTCCTAATGTGATTAGGAGTATACCCGAAAGAATCCTATATGGAAAGAAAGGCCTCTGCTAAACGAGATCTAGCAGGATATGGAGACTTGCCCCTAATAGGAAAGTTCTATTAGGAAAAGGATTCCTAAAGGAAATAGGAAACAAGGGGCACGAGATGCCTAAATTGATAAGCATATAGACCTATAAATACAAGAAAAAAACCATGACAAAAGGTACGCTGTGAAACCTATTTTCATACGCATTGTGATTTGAGCATTAAAAGTACGTGATACTAACTTAGGCATCGGAGGGCCTTTGCCAACAAGGGGCAAAGGTGCTCTAACCCTTTCTCTGTTTTGCTGATTTAGAGTTGACTTAAGGAAGCACGTGATCCAGGGTTACGTGGATTTATCCCCGTACAATAACATGTTATCAGGATGGGTCTTTTGACAACCCTTGATTGAGTGGTTGTTGTGCGTGACACTATTTTTTTGCGCACATTATAGTTTGTTTCAGATTTTCCTTTTTCCAAGTATGCATGCACATATTATGTTGGATGTTGTACAACAGGAATGTCCTAACAAGACAAATTATTGGGGCTTTTAGGCAATGCAGCTTAAATAATGATATTTTCCTATTGATGACTTGGTTAGTGAAGGTTATCAATGGTGTAGTACATAGAAGGGAATATGGCATGGTGCTATACAACCGCTATGACTCACATTGGTGGTCTGAATTAATCACAGTATTAAAATTTCTAATTGGTTTGAACCTATTGGCTTTTTAAATTCCTGATCACGTGTCTAAGTTTTTCAATGTGGAGCCTAGTCGAGTCGTTTACAACAAAATTGCATATTTTGAAAAAAAATACACTTTGCATTACAATCGGCTTAGTGGGCCGAGTGGGAGAATGTTAGATTTTTTCCCAATTAGGGTGGCCCACTAGCCTACACGTTTTGCATAAAGTTTGTTACAGTTGGGACTCCACTAACAGATAAGCCGATTAATAGTAAGGTTCATTGTGATAACTAATTATAATTATAAATAAAGGAAAACTCTAATAATAAAAGAGTCCTTGATGGGTTAGGAGTCTTTTATAATTATCTCTAAGGCCCTCTCTTCTCCTCTATAAAAGAATAGAATACTCACCCCTTCTAGATACAGTTTTTCCATCAATTAAAGTACTTGGGTATTCTGTAAGGTTAGAGAGAGAGAGAAGAAGGTGAGCCAAGAATTAAGGTGTTTCTAATTAAGGGATTTGTTCCTTCTAATCTCAATGTTCGTCACAGGTATGTTTATTTTATTATTCTTGAGATGTGTTGAATTCAAGATCTTGATTATATCTGTTTTCCGCATAATAGTTTAAATACAGATATAGATTTTACACTTTATTGCCTTGAAACTTGAAAGGCAGACCGAAAAAATAGATTTAAGCTCTTTTTTTTCTTTTTTTTTTCTTTTTCGATGGAAACAAGTACCCTTAGAGCCTTATTAAAGGCAGAATTGAAAAGGAAGAGAAAAACTTTTCTTTTGACTTCAAAAGTAGATCTGAAGATAAAAGCTACGTAACCTTTGTCTTCTTCTTTTTTGAATAACTACTGAGGTTTCCAACTGCAATCGCTAGCGAGTGACACCTTTGGGCGTCGGATCAAACAGCTTCAATTCTTTCTTGGCGACTTAGCGGCTTACAGGAGATGAGGAAGAAACAGCCGTGGCTGCAAAGTGAGAGTAGTTCGTCACTCTCCAACTTCTAGGTTTCGAAAGAAACATAGGCTGTTTAATTTTGTCACCGGATTATCGTTTCCGGCTGAGACATAATCGGCACTCAAAAAATTTATTTTGAGGGAGCTCTGGATGAAAATAGCAAAAGAACGGCGAAAGCCGAAAGGTTTTTTTTTTCCCCTAAGAGAATTCTTTTGGATGAGCCTGAGCTCTGGTACCACTGATGCAAACAGAGGAGTATCAAACAAATTCTCTCACACTTATATAATTCGAAAACACTCAATTTGTGTAACACTGAGAAACTGAATTTCTCTACACACTTTGATCACTTGTATTTGCATAAGTATACAATCCAATTACAAACCTATTTATAGGCATAACAATAAAAAAAAACAAGAACGAAAAACAAATATTTACAAAAACCTATTTAAAAACTTGTTTTTCGTTCTTTTTTTGTTTTTTCGTTCTGTTTTCTTTTGATTTGTTTAGTTTTAGGGTAGTTTTTTGTTTTTTTTTGGGTGTGATTTGTGTACTGTGGGTTTGATTTTATGAATTTTCTATCGATTTCTCCAAAAAAAAAAAAAAAGAAAAAACAAATATGAGATAAACTCATATTTATTGAACAAATCACAAAACTATCACAGAAGTGCAAAAAGGCTTCAGCCTGATTTTTGAACAGTACTCCACGGTTTTGTTTTGGGGCTACTAAGAACCCACTTGCTTCACTTGCTCAAGTTCATCTGTTTTTTTCAAAAAGCCCATTAGCTTGACATGTTCCAAAGGAGAATATCATTGATAATTGTTGCACACAGAAATGTGATCAGAGACAAATATGTACCTCCAGGTAGGGGTACACAAACACCGGGTCAGGTTAGAAACTAAGACTGGATATTAGATTCCAGAACCTTTAGAACTGCAGCAAAGAACTGTAAAGCTCCATCTTACCAACTTCATCAATGACGAAGAGATCGGTATCTTCCTTGACCTAATTTCAAAACATCAATTTATAAAACGTTCTTTAAGTTGTAAAGTTAATCATAAAAGCAAATCCCTTGTTATAATTTTATCATTTCAACCACTAAAAAATGAGGAGTGCGCCGACACACAAAAGAAATTCAAGCAATTATACTTGCATGGTCTCGTCTAGTCCGTGACTATGTGGTAAGGACAACAAAGACCTCATATCAATGGAAACATTCTTTTAACACAGTTTACAACCACTAAACCTCTTTCAAAGATCGACAAATTGTCCCATCTGCAACTCGGGCAAAGCCAATGACTCGAAAGAAGCTAAATCCACTTTGTACCTCCCAAGAATAGGCCATCTAAAAGACTCTGGGTTGCATGGGAGAAGATGCTATGAATATGCTTAGCTGAAATCCGACAAATGCTAATACAATTGCCAAAAGATAAGATTCCTCATGGAAGAGAAATTGGAAGTGTTTCACACTTGAACATTCAGCAGCAAAAATCATTCAGGGCACGTATTTTCACGAAATTTATAATACTTTCAACTGAAGAAAAAGGAACATGTTTAGCAATTGAAAGGTTGGCCATATATGAAGAGGAACAAGAGAACATTAAGGTGGCCAGTGGCCTAGTGCATGTCAGCAAAGTTTATTGCATCCTAACCTTTGTCACATAACCCTTCAAAAAGATCTGTGCTCTTGCTCTCAATCCTCGCACTCACCTAGTGCTTGCAATCCTCGCTCTTGCGAATTTTAGTAGGTTGGGATGTGTTTCCAAGACACATTCACGTTCGCGCACCCACTCTCGCTCACTCACATGAATTATGTGACTTAGATCCTGACTGCTGAATGTTTTATAAAATGCTCACATGTTGAAATCTGCATTGTCTTAATTGTGCTAGTGGTAGAGTGGTGATGGAAGTAGCTGACCGCCACGAGGAGGTGACTAGCTCGGCACCACGTAGGGAGTCCTTAAGCCCTGTGCCAAGCTAGTTTGGCCATGAATAAGGCCAGAATGATAAGAGTGAATTAGTAAATCAGGATGCACTAACTCGGCGTGAGACACAAAGGGGTGCCCCTGATATGGCCGAGCTAGGTAAGCTACATGTACAGCTTAAACAGCATTCTGGAATACATAACTTAGTTCGGCGTGATGATCTGAGCTATGTACGGGTTATTCCGAGCTACGTGGAGGCACGACACCACCACGTGTTGGGCGGTGAGACATTTCAGAATATTCTATGGCGGTTCCTTACGTGATAAGAAGCAATCCCGTGAAATAAGGGATTGGTATGGGTAATCCTAACGAAATTGGAAAAGTACCCCATATAGGAAAGAATCCTATATGGAAAGATAGACTACTGCTAGATGAGACCTAACAGGATATGGAAGTTTGCTCTTAATAGGAAAGTCCTATTAAGAAATGGATTCCTAGAGCAAGAAGGAAACTGAGGCACGAGATGCTTAAACTAATGAGATATTTATACCTATAAATACGAGAGCGAACCCATGCAAAAAGGTATGCTGTGAACCCCTTTTTCATATGCACTGTGATTTATGAATACGAAATACTAACTTAGCCATCGGAGGGCCTTTGCCGACGAGAGGCAAAGGTACCCTAACCCTTTTTCTGTCTTGCAGACTAAAGGTTGTATTAAGGAAGCACGAGATCCAGACCTATGTGGATTTTATCCCCGTACAATTGGCGCCGTCTGTGGGAAACGCTTACGAAATGGTCCATGATTCTTCAAGATCAAGCAAGTAACGAAGACGCTCAAGGATGCCACTAAAGAGAAATAGGGAAACCTCTCCCCATCATGAGAGGGGGAGGAGCCCCCTAAGCAGGGAAAATCACAGGCAAGCACGAAATGAAGAACGGGAAGATAGCCTTGACCCGAGGGAGCAGGAGGTGGAGGAGTTGGCACGAGAGGTCACTCGACGCGAAAAAGAAATTCAAGAACTGAAAAAACAACTCCAAGAAAAGGAGAGAGACTTATGCTCACGGACGAGATCTGTGCAGTACGGAAAAGAAAAAAGGAGTCATGATGATGATGATGTTTCTACTGTTAGGAGAGTCTCTCCATGAAAAAGGAGAGAAAGGAGCCCCTCGGTTGAGAAAAAAGAAAGAAGGAAACATGCTAGGGACAGATACGAGAGATCTGGTTCCAATGAGCACACCCCTGAGCAATATGTGAAAAAGAAGGGAAACTGGCCGAGCAGGGGGGGGGGGGGGGGGTCCGGCACGAGAGGCAGCTAAGGAAACCTTAGGCCTTAGGCCAGATCTCTAAGTCACCACTAGCCCACTAGATGCGAGTAGAAAAAACTCCGAGCAGGGTTAAACACTCTACGTTTATACCCTATGAGACCAATACGGACCCAGTGGCTCACATTAAACACTATCAACAGGCCTTGTTTATGCATGAGCAAGATGATGCCTTGCTGTGCAAGATGTTCCCGTCCAGCTTGGAGAAGGTGGCCCTGAGTTGGTACCACAAACTCCCAGAAGGGTCAATCCTGTGCTGGGCCCAGCTTGCCGAGGAATTTGCTACTCGTTTCTTGATAAGCCGAGCAGCCCTAAAGACATTCGACGCATTAACCTCTATGAGACAGAGGGATGATGAAACTCTTCGACAGTATTCCAAACGATATTGGGAGACTTTCAATGAGATTGAAAATTACAGTGAAGAGTATGCTTTGGCTACGTTCAAGACTAGCTTGCCCATGCATAGCAAGTTACGAGAATCGCTCACTATGCACTCAGTCAAGACTGTGGCCAGGCTTATGGAGAGAATTCAAGAGCATGCATGGGTGGAAGATGACATCTTGCAGGCTGGAGAGAAGATTGTGGCTGGGCAACCTCAGCTTCCTGAGAAGAAAGCAGTAGAGTCCAAGGTGTATAAGAAGGAATACGCAACGAAAAAAAGGGACTACGCATAGCAGAGAAAAGACAGAGCTGACCCAGACCCCAAATCCTACTTTAGCATTATGGTAACCTTCAATATTCCGATCTACAAGATGCTGTACAAGATAAAAAATGAACCATGGTTCAAAAGGCCTCCTAAGATGATAGGAAACCCAGAGAAGAGGAATTTTTGGTTGGTAACCAAAAAGATGCCGAGCTGATAGAAGAGATGGACTATGAGAAAGTTCCAAAGGGAACAATCCATATGATACATGAATTAGTTGTCCCATATACAAACAATGAGATAAGGCACATTCAAAGAGTCAATGAACAGGTGAAGCAAATTATGAAGCTCGGTACGAAGAGGCCGAGGACAGAAGGGGTGATGGAAGTACCAATAACTTACTCCGATGAAGATTTAGATGGAGTTATAATACCACACAACGACGCACTGGTCATCACCCTACGAATAGGGGAGTATGACGTGGAAAAAATCTTAGTGGATCAGGGGGCCAGTACAGAGATTATGTATTATCACACTTTCAAAAGGATGGAGCTCCCGCCGAGCTCTTTGCAGAAGTGTTTGGTCCCTCTGGTCGGCATCAGCGCACAGACAATATGGCCTATGGGAACGGTCACGTTGCCTGTCCGAGCAGGGTCAATTATTCTTAAAATTGACTTCTTGGTGGTGGACCTGTCGTCCATCTATAACGTGATTATAGGAGGACTTGGATGCACAAAATGAAAGCCATCCCCTCCACTTACCATCAGAAGATCAAGTATCAGGGGGCAGATAGTATTGAGTGCATCAAAGATAACCAAAAGGTAGCCGACCAATGTTTTAACATGGTGCTAAAGAAATCCCCAAGGGCAGAGCTTGTTCAGACGGTTGAAGTACCAGATCAACCTACCTTGGAGGATGTGGGAGGAGACCCCACCAAGAAGATGGTGGAAGGATTAAAGAAGATTCAGATCACAGAAGATGATCTAGAAAGATACTTCCTGGTCGGCGAAACCCTTGCTAAGCAGGAGGAGAATGATTTGGTGGCTTCTTGAAAGACCATATCGATGTTTTTGCATGGGTACCCCAGGAGATGCCTGGGATAGACCCTGAGGTGATATGCCACCATCTGAATGTAGATCCCCGACACAAGCCAGTTGTGCAGAAGGTAAGGAGGTCGACACCATAGCACGCAGACGCTGTGATTGAAGAGGTGGAACGGCTACTGGAAGCGGATGCCATACGAGAAGTGAGCTGTCTAGAATGGTTGGTCAACACTATTGTGGTCAAGAAAAAGAATGGGAAATGGAGGGATTGTGTTGATTTTACTAGCCTCAACAAAGCATGCCCCAAAAACAGCTTTCCACTCCCCAAGATCGATCAACTAGTAGATGTCACGGCAGGCTATGAGAGGATGAGCTTCCTTGACGCATATCGAGGATATCATCAAATAGCTATGTATGAACCCGACCAGGAGAAAACGTCCTTCATCTCGCCAAGAGGTCTCTACTGTTACAAGAGCATGCCATTTGGGCTAAGGAATGCTGGAGCGACCTATCAAAGGTTGGTTACTAAGATGTTCAAGGAGCAGCTTGGCAAAACCATGGAAGTCTATATAGATGATATGGTGGTAAAAAGCAAGGCGAAGTCTGATCATCTTGCCGACCTGAAATCGACTTTCAACAGTCTAAGAGAGTACAAGTTAAAGCTAAATGCCTCAAAGTGTGCTTTTTGGGTCAGCTCGGGGAAATTTTTAGGGCACCTGGTGACCAAGAGGGGGATTGAGGCCAACCCTGATCAAATAACTACGCTTCAGAATTTCCAAAGTCCTAAGACCACGAAGGAGGTCCAAAGACTAACAAGGATGGCAGCAGCTCTAAACCGTTTTATCAGTAAATCCTCAGATAGTTGTAGGCCATTCTTCCAGCTTCTGAAGAAGAGAGAAGGGTATGAATGCGGAGTCGAGCAGGAGAAGGCATTCCAAGCATTAAAGGCCTACTTATGTTCACGACCCTTGCTCTCTACTCTAGAAGCTGGGGAGCGATTGATATTGTATTTGGTGGTATCCGAGCATTCAGTCAGCTCGATCCTCCTACGAATAAAGGGGATAGAGCAGGTTCCAATCTACTTTGTGAGCAAAACCTTGTTGGATGCAGAGACGCGATACTTACCATTGGAAAAATTGGTGTATGCTCTTGTTATTGCCTCAAGAAAACTGCCTCACTACTTTTTCCAGCATCCCATCACTGTGTTTACTGAATATCCACTAAGGGCTTTGCTTAGGAAGACAGATTTCTCTGGTTGGATATCTAAGTGGTCCATTGAGTTGAGCCACTTTGACCTTGACTATCAGTCTAGAACAGCAATCAAAGGGCAGATCTTGGCTGATTTTATACCTGAGTTCACTCCAATAGTTGCTCCACCACCACCAGCTCTCCGCGAGAAGGAACAAGGAGTCATTCCCCAACGGCCAATGAGAGTGGCCGAGCTGAATCCTGAAGAATGGAGGCTCTATGTTGATGGGTCAGCATGCAACAAAGGCTCTGGAGCAAGAGTGGTGCTTTTCTCCCCGGAAGGTTTGGTGCTAGAGTAGGCACTAAGGTTGGGATTTAGTGCTACCAACAATGTGACAGAATATGAAGCCTTGCTCGTTGGACTAAGGAGTGCCCTAAATCTCAAGATAAAAAAGTTAAGAGTATTTTGTGACTCGCAATTAGTTGTAAACCAACTTTCAGGTGAATACGCCGCGAAGAGCGAGAAGATGGCAGCTTACTTGGAGGCAGCCAAAGATCTGCTTGATAAATTTAACAAAGTTCACATCCAACAAATTTGCTCGGGCCAGAATGCGCACGCAGATTCACTAGCTTGCTTGGGCTCAGCAGTCAACACGGAATGCTGCCGTACGGTGGCTGTAGATTATTTGAGTGAACCGAGCATTGGCCGAGCAATTGAGTTGATCATGGAGACAGAACTTGGGCCGAGCTGGATGGATCCAATAGTGGCATACCTACGAGATGGGACTCTGCCAGAAGATAAGAAGCAAGCCCACAAGATTCATACCAAGTCCGTACGTTTCTGGCTCTCTCCAGAAGGTAAACTCTATAGAAAATCTTTCCTTGGTCTATATTTACTGTGTGTACACCCAGCTCTGGTCCAAAAATTCCTCCACGAGATCCATGTTGAAACATGTGGAGAACACACAGGCGGAAGATCCATAGCCCACCGAGCAATATCCCAGGGGTATTGGTGGCCTTACATGAAAAAAGATGCAAAGGTCTTTGTCAAGAAGTGTGAAAAATGTGTGGGGTATTTTCCAAAAGCTACAGATGACGGACAGAATAGCTCGTCCAGAGTTACCATGTGACTTGCGCGAGAGAAGTGACACGGAGTAATAGGCCGATGACCACCAAAGCCATGATTCAGTAATAACCCAAGTCTACCTGCTCGTCGGATAATGCAGATGGAACGGCCCAATACGGGATAAACCTTAATAGCAGACTTACCTTGCGAAGATAAGGAAAGGAGGGAATATTCAAAGATATTCCCAGAATCAGTTGAGCTTGCGAAGATAAGCACAATCTTACTCAGAGATGGAAAACTAGTCAGCATACTAAACAAGGAGCGAACTCCCATGTAGGGTAAAGCTCCGAACGAGCAATATGCGGCCATCTTGGCAAGAATCCTTATCGAATAAGGATACAGAATCATGCAGGCTACGCTGCCCAATAAGGAAGAATCCTCAGCTTGGCAGGATTCTATATAGAGAAGAATTCCACAAGGAATGTAAGTGCAAACTAATAGCCTATATAAGCACAAGACTCCTAAACACTAGAGGTATGCAAAAACCCACTCTCACATTTACACACTCGTTTTGCTTATCATCTAGATCGTCAGCGCTAACTTAAGCATCAGAGGGCCCTTGCCGCCTAGAGGCAGGGGTGCTCTGACTGTTTGCTTGTATTGCAGGATCGAGGTCGCTCCATTCGAAGAGGATTTGATCTCATAAGAGCAAGGAAAGAACTTCGTGAGTTTTTCCCCTCTTACAAAAAATGCTAGAGGTATTCACCTCTTATCCGAGCTCCAACGGAGGACCTTCTTCCTCTAACAAGTCCATGGCCATTTATACAATGGGGATTGGACATCGTGGGTCCTTTCCCCGTGGCTACAGGGAAACGAAAATTCCTACTAACTGGCATGGATTATTTTACTAAATGGATAGAAGGTAAAGCCTTCGCGAAAATCAGGGAGGCCATGGTAGAGAAATTTGTCTGGAGCTAGATTATCACAAGATTTGGAGTACCTTACTCCATCATCTCAGACAACAGATCTTAATTCGGCAGGAAGTTTAAAGCTTTTTGTGCTCAGTACGGTATCAGAAACTACTACTGCATCCCAGCTAACCCACAGAGTAATGGGCAAGCGGAGGCTTCAAACAAAACCATTCTTAAAAGCCTTAAGAAGAGGCTAGAGAGTAAGAAAGGAAAGTGGCCTGATGAGCTGTCAGCCGTACTCTGGGCGTACAAAACCACTCCTCGATGATCTACGAGAGAGACGCCGTACTCCCTTGCTTATGGGACAGAGGTAGTAATTCCATTGGAGATCGGCTTACCGACCAATCGCACTGCTCTTGTGGAGGCAAGAGGCAACGATAAAGCCCTAGCCGAGCAGCTTGACTTTGCAGAAGAAAAGAGAGAGCGTGCACTTATCACCTTGATAGCATACCAGGAGCAGCTACGAAGGAGCTACCATAAGAAAGTATAGCCAAGGGAGTTCAAGGTTGGGGATTTAGTCCAAAGGAAAGTCTTGGCCAACACCAAGGTATCCTTTGATGGGAAACTTGGGCCGAACTGGGAAGGCCCGTATATGATTGTGGGGATTGTTGGCATTGGGGCCTATCGTTTGGCTGTCCTGGATGGTGACCCAGTACCACGGCCATGGAATGTCCAGAACCTAAGAAAATTTTACCAGTAATTTGTTTTTCTTTGTGTGATTACGAATACAGTCACATCTTTTTTGTGAATACGAGAATATTCACATTTTCTTTTTTTAGTTGGGATTACGAATATAATCATCAACGTCAGTTATTCACATTATTGTCTTTTTGTTATTAATAAAACTCTGCTTTTTCCTATGTCTTTAGTCAATATGAACCAAAATCACGTAAATTTTGATTCCTATTGGGGAGCAGATACATACTTTATTCATTTTAATTTGCGACGAATACTGCAATTAATTTCTAAGTATGAAAAACTTATATTTGCAATGAATACTGCAATGAATTTCTAAGTATGAAAGACTTAGATTTGCAACTAATATTGCAAATTTCAAGTACGAGAACACTTGACAAGAAATCCTAAGTACAAAAACAAAACACTTAGTTTTGCAAAGAATACTGCATGATCCAAGTACAAATTATTTAGGAATAAAGGTTGTCTTTCGAAGCTGCAAATAAAGCAATGTAAGTACGAAGAAACTAAAGTATCTCTAAAGTCAGAAAATACTTGGAGAGTAGAACAAGCAAAAACTTAGTATCAAAGGCCACATACGGCCGAATCAGGTCGCACATGACCAACTATCGAACTAAAATAGTACGAGAAAATACGAGGGACTTAAGAGTATCAGAAGCCACATGCGGCAGTACAGGCCACGCAGGGCCGAGTAGAGCAATAAAAGTTAAAAAAGTAAACACAGGCATTAAGCCTCATCACTGAGCCCTTGAGCATCAGTGGCAGGGGTGGAGCTAGTGGTCTTATCAGCAGCAACAGGGCCAGCCTCCGCATTTTTAGCACTATCATCACGGACGGTGAGGTCAATAATAGCTTCTTCAGTCTGGGCCTGTTAAGGAAGGGGCTCCGACTGAGGAGGGATATCGAACTGCGCTTGAGCATCAGAATGAGCACTGACGGTTTGAGCTTCAGAATGCTGAGTGGCCAAGGCTTCTGTCTGGCTAGGGAGTTCCATGTCAACTCACATAGGGCAATCAACAGGAAACCCCATCTTGGCACATGCCTGTCACCAGCTCATCTCCCATACAGCATCCTTGACTGCTGGCATCTGAGCTCTGTAATTTGTTGTTATCTCGATTACCGCCTGATCATACTCAGCTTCAGCTCGGGCCTCAGCAGCAACAAGTTCCTGTCGCAGAGTCTGTTCGGCTTCCAAAGATTGACTCTTCTGCTCGACAAGTTCATTCTTGAGCCTGTCAGCTTCTTCTCTAGCTTCTTTCAACTGCTAAGCATAACCAGCAAATTCCTTCTCGGCTTTATCTGCCCTTTTTTTGCAAGAAACTTGCTTCCCTCTTATATTCTTTCTCAGCCTTCTTTAGCTTTCTCAAAGCCTACTGAGGCCTTTTGAATAATCTGTGAAACAAGAGAGGATCAGTAAAGAAAGGAAATAACGTACAAGGGAGAGGAAGTAGACATTGTACCTTAGCACTTGACTGAAAGATTGATTTCATTAAGGCATCATATGAGCAATTTTTCTCCCTCTCCATGTCCAATGGGAGGAGAGCAACCTTGGAGATGCCATAGGCAACGTCAACAGACGTAACCTTGTCAATCACATTCAGTGGGGTCCCGTCTGGGCGAACTAGCGCAGGGGCCCATGGGTGCACGAGAGGAGGAGAATCAGTCGTTGTAAGGCTGGAATTTGGCTCTCCTGTCCGTCGTCGTTGGAGAGGAGGTTGGAAGTCCTGTGGGTTCTCAATGGGCCTCTTGTCCCTTTGCTCAGCAGCAGGAGCAGGAGAGCTAATTGGAGGAATAACAAGAGAAGCGCGGGAAAGGAGGCCTCCAAGGTTCAGCTCATCGAGAAGGTTGATCGGCTGAAGAGGCATTTCTCGGTTTGGGGAGGGGGAATGTCCTGACGAATCCGAGAGTAAGGCGGACTACTCGGCTAGAGACAACATGGCCGCACGATGATCAAACCCTCCTCTCTATTCCTCTTCTTCTTCTTCTCCTACTGCTGCTCGTCCAGATGTGCTTGCCTCTTGGTCAGTGCGGGTAAGGATTGGGATGGTTGTTGGAATCTCCAGGATGTGAGCAAATGTGACTTGCCATTGTAAATCCCTTGGAGCACGAGAACGCGTCGCTCTCCTTCCAGATCGGCCTCTACGGGATCTTGTGCTCCTCTACTCAGCTGGGGCGAGTGGGGCAACTAGGGGAGCTGCGGGAGGCCAGGGATGTCTCGAGCGTGGTTCTCCCACTCTTCTGATACCACCCCAGTAAGAGGGGGTGTAGTCCAGCAGCAGGTGGGAAGCACGACCGAGACCTACGGGAGTTGGTTCAAACCCATCAAAATACAAAGCGAACACGATCTCGTCATGGTGTAGCCTTCCGTGGTTAAGGCGGCTGCCATGGTTTATGTTGCTTGCTGCAAGGAAAGGAAACAGCACGGGAACAAATAAGTTAGATAAAACGGAATATTCTCATAAGGGGAAAAAGTAATAGAGGTTTGAGTACTAACGTGGTTGGCCCACGGCCGTGGGGCAGGTAAGACGGATGGTATTCCCCTCGGCATCCCTGGGCTCCCAGTTACCACTGACTACAAGGTAGTTGTCTCTGTCACCCTTTGAAGAATTGGGCAGATCCGTGATAAGCTTCTGCTCGGGGTCTCTAGCCTTGAAGTAATAGGAGTTGTCAACAGTAGGGACTACACTATATAGGTAGTGTAAGTCCCACCAGTCAAGGTGAAAGCCGAGGAGCCTGTTCAGAGCGACCGTGCCCATAACTACCCTAATGAAATTAGGGCATAACTGCATTGGGTTTAATTTGCATCTACTACAGACCTCCCTGAAGAATGGGTGGAGAGGGAACCTAAGACCACCCTTAACTATGAATATCAGAGGTATATGAATTTTGTCGGGGTTTGACCTTCTTCACCTAAATCGTCACGTCTATTCAGTTGAAATTTGACATCATTGGGGATATTGTATTTTTGGCGGAACTCTATAATTTTTTCAGGAGTACTAAGAAGTGCTCTATGCCTGCCCATATTGGGAGTAGTTAGGGTTTCACTGTGGAAACCCCAAACGAAAAAGATGATGAACAGGAAACTGGAAAAAACAAAAAAAACAAACACGCGACGGAAATGTAGGTGTAGAGAGGAGTACCTTACAAGATATGGACCTAGAAATGAACTTTCTGACGTGAGCGGAGGAGGAACGGTGAAGAAACGAAGAACGTATGAACTCTGAAAATGGCGTTAATGGCGGACGAAACTCTTTTCTCTCTCTCTCTCTCTCTCTCTCTCTCTCTCTCTCTCTCCTGCTCTTTTGCTTCTAATGAAGGGAATAAGGAAATGGAGAAGGAGGGGAGGGGTTTTTGAGACTTAGAGGGTGATGCATGCAAAACGTCAGCAAAATCGTCCTTTGGGCTTATCCAAGCCACCAACAGGTCACTTCGCATTAAATGCGAAAACAACCCTGCCCCCCACATGAGGGGAGGACGCAGCGAAGTGCATCAGAGACCGTTGAAGCTTTGCACATCATTGACGACTAGCGATTATGGGCAGAGCTGGGGAGCAATTGGAGTGGGTAAAACCTAATTATCCTAGTAATGGGCATAGTACGGACCCTAACTGACCGCCACAAGGATGTGAGTAGCTCGGCACCACATAGGGAGTCCTTAAGCCCTGTGCCAAGTTGGTTTGGCCATGAATAAGGCCAAAATGATAAGAGTGAATTAGTAAATCAGGATGCACTAGCTTGGCGTGAGACACAAAGGGGTGTCCTTGATATGGCCGAGCTAGGTAAGCTACGTGTACAGCTTAAACAACATTCTGGAATACATAACTCAGTTCGGCGTGATGATCTGAGCTATGTACGGGTTATTCCGACATACGTGGAGACACGACACCGCCACGTGTAGGGCGGTGAGACATTCCAGAATATTCTATGGCGGTTCCTTACGTGATAAGAAGCAATCCCGTGAAATAAGGGAATGGTATGGGTAATCCTAATGAAATTGGGAAAGTACCCCTTATAGGAAAGAATCCTATATGGAAAGATAGACTACTGCTAGATGAGACCTAGTAGGATATGGAAGTTTGCTCTTAATAGGAAAGTCCTATTTAGAAATGGATTCCTAGAGCAAGAAGGAAACTGAGGCACAAGATGCCTAAACTCATGAGATATCTATACCTATAAATATGAGAGTGAACCCATGGAGAAAGGTACGCTGTGAACTCTTTTTTCATATGCACTGTGATTTATGAATACGAAATACTAACTTAGCCATCGAAGGGCCTTTGCCGACGAGAGGCAAAAGTGCTCTAACTCTTTTTCTGTCTTGCAGACTAAAGGTTGTATTAAGGAAGCACGAGATCCAGACCTACATGGATTTTATCCGTATACAAGTAGTGGTGGTGTCTATAATATTGGTGGTAGTGGCGACGGTGATGGTGGAGATGGTGGTGGAGACCCCATGAATGATGATGGAGTAGTCTTCAAAAACCTATCTAGAACTGTACCCTTATCCAAAGTCATTGACTTTGATGCATCTGCTAATCCTGCATGTGCCTGTTACCCTGTGAACAATCCCACTAACGTCTAAATGGCTTGATAAGTAGTTGTGGGGTCAATAGTAGTTGTGGGTGCAACAGAATTGGCAATAACTTGTGTAATTGGATCGGTGCCGGTTGTTGTGACAACTAGCTCAAAAGAAGGTTCTCGGCCTAGTGTATCATTGTGAGCTATGGGGGAGACACTACCTCTGCCACGGCTTGTAGAATTAGTAGGACCACGACCACGGGCAGTAGGAGTGTCACGACCACGGCCACGGGCAGTAGGAGTGGCACGACCGCGACCTCCAGCTGCTAAACCCCCATAAGTGGACCTAGTAGTATGACGGGAGTGATCCATCTCCTAAAATTCGTCAAAGGAACAATCCAGATATAATTATATAATTGTGAAACACTAACCAATAACCAATAATCTATAATTAAATAAACAATTAAGGAACTACCTAAGGACTCTGGCAACTTGGACCTCCACTAATAATAATTATGCAATATGAATGCAAAACTTTTTTTTTTTAAACCTTCAGTTCTGATACCACAGTTGTCACACCCCGAAACAGGAATGACAGACCGTGAACCACGCAATTGATACATGAATCACGAAGCCTAAAATAAAATAAACCATATAACACTAAATGACCATTTTTATTAATTAACAAAACCAAACCAAATTTGTCTCAGCATAAGCGTGGGGCACACCATCCCATGATCCAAACATTAAAAATGATCACCAATAATACCATAAATCCAATATTTACCCAAAAGGTTTAACCATGTGCGGAAGCGAAATAAATTAATAACCAAGCTGCGATGCAAGCAATAATATCCTACGGAGGTCGACACAGTAGTTTCCCAAGATGCCGCCATCATTTCCTTTTATCCCACCAGAACATGTACACAACCATACGGTCATGATTGCTATCAAAAAGATCAAGAGAAGAGGAAACAAGAAGGAGAACAATATTACCTCGAAGGAAAACAATGTTGAGCAGCTCCTAAACTTTTCGACTGTTGCTTACTCTCTCTCAAACTGTCTGGAGGTTATCGTAAGAGCAACCCTAATATACACATAAATATATGACTAAGCACATCTCTTAAAACAACCCACTAATGCCACACACCCAAAATTATAGCTATCTAGCCAAAGCCACGTAAATAACTAATAAAATGAATATATTTATCTATTTAACCTATTCCTAGAATATTAGACAATAATCCACTAAATTTAGAAGTGTACCCTCAAAACTATAACATTGTCAATAATACCCGTACATATAATTAAATAGGACCTGACGACAACACCCATTTATAAATGGCAACATAATTACTAAAAAAAAAAAAAATGTTAGGGCGTAACATCGAGTGGCGTCACAAAGGACGTCACCGATATCTCGGATCATCTTTTCGAGCCATCTCGGATACGATCCGTCTCGGATAACTCGTCTGGTTCATAGTTCGTTTTGGCCGAGATACCAGTTTGTCTCGGACAGGCCATCGCATTCTGTTCCTTAGCTGGCTAGGAGACCCGTTTGGGCCTTGCTACGTTATCTCAGACAGGTTCTTCCGTTGCTTGCATTGCGTCTTCTCATTCTTCTAATCATTGGGTTATTGATGCTGGTGCATCTGATCATATGACTGGTACTCATTCTATTATTTCCGGTCGTCAGTTTCTTGGTAAACAATCTTGTGTTACCTTAGCTGATGGTTCTACCACCAATGTTACTGGTTTGGGTTTTGTTCTTGTTACTTCCTCTCTTACTTTGGAATCTGTACTGGAAGTTCCTTGTTTTCCAATAAATCTTATGTCTGTTAGTAAACTTACCAAGTCTTTGAATTGTTCAGTCACATTCTTCCCTAATGGTTGTGTGTTTCAGGATCTCAAGACGGGGAGGAAGATTGGTAGTGGTGTGGAAAGTGGTGACCTATATTATTTTACCGATGATGTTCACCTTAGCTCTGTTGCTCTTCAGTCATCAGTGTCGCCATATCAACAATATTGTCTTCTTGGTCATCCATCACTTGAGAACCTTAAAAGGCTAGTGTCTTCACGTAGTCGTGTGGATGTTTTGCCATGTGAAGTCTGTGAGTTCAGCAAACATCATAGAGTGTCCTTTCATCCTAGGGTTGAGAGTCGTGCGCCACATCCTTTTGAGTTAGTTCATTTTGATATTTGGGGTCCAATGCATGTTCCTAATATTTTTGGCTTTCAGTATTATGTTATTGTTGTCAATGATTTCTCTCGTGTTACCTACCTTTATCTCATGAAAGAAAAGTCCAAGTTATCTTCTACTTCTAAGTCATTTTATATGAAAATTAAAACCCAGTTTGATACTTGCATTCGCATATTTTGTTCTGATAATGCTCGTGAATATTTAAAAAAATAGTCTTTCTCAGTTCTTTGATGATCATGGTATTATCCACCAGTCCTCTTTTGCTCGAACTCCACAACAAAATGGAGTTGCCGAACGCAAGATTCGACATTTATCAGAAGTTATGCGTGCAATGTTATTTCAAATGCAAGTTCCTAAGTCTTATTGGAGTGACGCAGTTCTTACAGCCTGCTATTTGATTAATCGTATGCCCTTTACTGTTCTTAAAGGTCAAATACCCCATAAGGTATTGTTTCCCAGTCGTCCCCTTTACTCATTACCCCTTCGGATTTTTGAGTGCACGTGTTATGTTCATGCTCAGGATCCTGACCGGAGCAAACTTGACCCTCGCTCCATTAGGTGCGTTTTTTTTGGTAACTCTCGGACTCAGAAAGGGTATAAGTGTTATTCTCCATCTTTATGTCATCATTTTGTGTGTGGTGATGTCACATTTAATGAGTCGCTCCCATTTTATTCGGAGCCTATCAGCACAAATGATCGGTTTGCATCTGAGTCTGTGTTTCCTATAGCTATCCCGTCAGGTACTGGTCTTCCTCCACCAAAACCTTTGCAGGTGTATGTTCGTCGTCCTAAACTTCCACCAGTGTCATCTCAACCTGAGCCATCAGAGCCATCTCAGCCAGCACAATCTCAGCCTGAGCCATCTGAACAAACAACCCCACCTTCGCCCACCACTCCGTCTTCTCCTCCATTGTGGGATCTCGATGACCTTGATCATCATATTGCCCATCGTAAAGGTATTCGGTCATGCACTATATATCCTATTGCTCAGTTTGTTTCCTATAATCATTTGTCGCCGTCCCTTCGTGCTTTTACTACTTCGGTCTCTTCTATTTTCGTTCCTAACACTGTTCAGGAGGCTTTATCTGTGTCTGAGTGGCAGCAAGCTATGGAGGCCGAGTTGTTTGCTCTTCATCATAATGACACTTGGGAGTTGGTTTCTCTTCTTGCTGGTAAAACTACTGTTGGCTATCGTTGGGTATTCACAGTCATGTATCATCTGGATGGCACTGTTAAGCGATATAAGGCCCGCCTTGTGGCCAAAGGCTATATACAGACATATGGGATTGATTATGTAGAGACCTTTTCCCCAGTTGCCAAGATAAACTCTGTTCGGATTCTTATTTCTCTTGCTGCTAATCTAGGTTGGCCCTTATTTCAATTGGATGTCAAGAATACCTTCTTATATGGTGATCTGCTCAAGGAGGTCTATATGGAGCAACCTCCTGGGTTTGTTGCTTAGGGGGAGCGTTCTCGGGTTTGTTGTCTTCGCAAAGCCTTATATGGTCTGGAGCAGTCCCCTCGAGCTTGGTTTGGTCGGTTTAGTAATGTTGTGCTGCAGTTTGATTTGCGTCGCTGTCATTCGAATCATTCTATTTTCTCTCTTCAGTCAGAGCGCGGGAAAATAGTGTTGATTGTCTATGTAGATGATATCATTATTACTAAAGATGATAAAAAAATGTATTGATGAGTTGAAGTAGTTCTTACAGCTTCAGTTTCATACCAAAGATTTGGGTAAGCTACGGTAATTTTTGGGTATGAGGTGGCAAGATCCAAGGATGGAATTAACTTGTCCCAACGGAAGTATGCATTGGATATTCTTGAGGAGACCGGTTTGTTGGGAGCAAAACCTGTGGAGACCCCAATGGATCCTAATGTGAAACTTTGTGTTGATCAAGGGGAGATATTTCCTCATCCAGACCGGTATCGTCACTTAGTTGGTAAACTAAATTACCTTACTAATACACGTCCTGATATCTCTTTTGCTATCAGTGTGATGAGTCAATTTATGTTAGCTCCTCGACTTCCGCATTGGGAAGCTTGTCTTCGTATTGTGAAATATCTTAAGGCTCATCCTGGACGTGGTCTGTTTTATCGGCCTAATGGACATTTGCATATTGAAGCCTTTACTGACGCTGGTTGGGCAGGATCACCATCTGATAGACGGTCAACTACTGGGTACTGTTGTAAGGACCCGTGTAAAAAAATCACTTTTTGGAGAAGTTTCAATTTGGCTGATAAAAAGTCCCAGTAATTGTTCCTTGGATTTTTCTAATCACAACTGTGTAATCGGAAGTTATTTTTGAGTAAAGCAAAGTCATCTTTCACCCATTTTCTTCGGAGAAAAATGTGCCATTTTTCGGTTTTGTACTATAAATGAGGGGATGAGATTTTGATGTGATTAAAATTTTAAAATTTTGGAAATGCCATTGTTTCCAAATGGGGGGTACTTCCTTATTTTCATAAATAAATTAAAGTAAAGAAAACTCGATTGGTTTATGAAAATAAGTATTGTGGTCACATATTATATACACAAGTGACATTTGGATGTGTAGTGTAATTAGAGGGATATAAGTGTAGTGTATGGAGGAAGTTTGCTCAAAACATAACACCCTCTCCTCCCTTTCCACCCGACAGCCCCTCTCTCCTCTCTCTCCTCCATTGTTACACCCTCCAAGCTCAAATTACTCCCTCCTCACTCAACCACTTCAAGAACCTAGGCTGTTTTCGGGTTCTACGCACTCTACGGAGCTTGGGTTGCGGTGTATTCGCACCGAGAGCTCCACATTCGGGATTTTGAAGTTTCTACGCTTAGGGTTTCATTCATCTTCCATTTTCAAGCAAAACCTTGAGGTAGGGGAACAATTTCTACTCTCTCTAGTTGTATGCCTGTGATTTATTGCATATATCTTGTTCTTGGCCTCAATTTCATTGGAATTCATGTTTTCCCCAATTGTGTGGGTTTTTCCCACTTAGATTTCTTGATCTATGAAATTGCTGCTTGTTTGGTGAAATTGGAAGTGAAATTGACCTCCCTCCATGTTTAATTGTTACCTGGCATCTCTAATTTGAACCTAAGTTATCTCATTTGTGATTGAGTTGAAATTCCACACCCTAAGGGTGAAAATCTGTACTGTTACTGTTCATATATTGCTGCCTCTGCAATTTCTAGCCACTGCCCCTGTTTTTAGGGTGGTTTTTGGTCACCCTTTGATGTCTGTTTGGTCCCCGATCGCTTATTCCTTCATAAAATCGACTTTTGGCATCACTTTCAACCATGTTTTGACTCGAGAACTATGGTTTTATAAGTAAATATGTCATCTTATCTCACATGAATGTTTGTTGGTTTTTAGAAAGCGTGTGTGGGTGTGTGCGTAGCACATTTTATCGAAAGGTGTGAAATGGTGAAATGAACTTGGAGAAAATGGATCTTTAATGGGATGTTGGGAAATGAGATGTTTCAAACTAATGTCATCACTTGGTGAAATCTTTTATAAAGGCACGCGGAGCCTATGGAATCCGGCAGGGCACGCGGGCCCCACAGAACCTGGCAAGGGCACACGAGGCCCACAGAACCCGGCAGAGACACGCGGAGCTTACAAAATTCGGTAGAGACAAGCGGAACCTATGGAATCCGGCAGAGGGATTAAATCCCTAGTAATGATGAAATGATGATTTTCTTCAATGAAAGAAAAGGAAAATGAGATTTTCGAACTATCCTTTGTGTTTTGTCGAAACTTGATATGTAAACTTGATTTTTGGGGCTTGTGTGGTAAACCTGGATTGATGAGTAAAATGAAACGGATACTTGTGTAGTGTTTGAATACTTGGCAAATCATTGGAGTACTTTGATGTTTTTAAACCCTTTCACTCATGATTCGGTTATCGTCACTCACATTGGTGTATCCATTTGATATATCTAGCCTCCATGTGCACGCATCATATTCATACACCTAGCGTTAGTAGAATAGATCTCCTACGAGCGCGTGTGCTCACCCTATCCCTTTTCAGGTACCCAGCTTTGATCGTGCATGGTTTGAAGTGCATGACTTGGATGATGAGCATACATAACGTGGAGTTATTTTATTCATCTTCAATGCATTAACTTTTCTTTTGGGGAGATGATATTGTAACTCTAATCTTTTCTCTGTCTTTTGACTATGGATTTGTAATAACTTGTGGGATGTTATTTTGATTTCACCTTTGGGGCAAGGGTGCCCAAACTTTATTATTTGATTACACCTTTGGACTAAGGATGTACTCTAATTTATGGAAATCTTTATCTATTAACTTACTTATTTTTTTAGATTCTTTTATTTATGTTTTGTAAAAATGAGGGTGTGACAACTGTACTTTTGTTGGAGGCAATTTGATCACATGGAAAAGCAACAAACAAACACTGGTCGTAAGATCCAGTGCAGAAGCGGAATATCGAGCCATGACACACACATCTTGCGAAATTGTGTGGTTGAGAGCTTTACTCAAGGAGTTAGGTTTTGATGTGGGGTTACCTATTCCTATGTATTGTGATAATCAAGTGGCAATACATATTGCTTGAAATCCAGTATTTCATGAGAGAACGAAACATATAGAAGTTGATTGTCACATTGTTTGTGAGAAGATAGATGGTGGTGTGTTATCTACTCCATTCATTTCTACAGGAGCTCAGTTGACTGACATCTTCACCAAACCTTTGTTTAAACCGCGTTTAGAGTTTTTATGTAACAAGCTGGGATTTTGTAATATTTACTCTCCAGCTTGAGGGAGAGTGTTAGAATAGCTTTATTGTTAGTTGTCCCACATTGGGTAGCTACATATTGTATTAGTCTCTCTCATAATATAAATAAAGACTTGTGTGATAGGGTTGGTTAACACCTTTACACACTTCTCTCTTTTTTCTCTTCTAAATAACGGAGAGCATTAGTGAAGCTGACCAGAACAGAAATCAGGGAATGGTTCTACCATTTGAGCCCCTTTCAATTTCTTTTGATGATTGTACGGGGATAAATCCACGTAACCCTGGATCACGTGCTTCCTTGAATCAACCCTAAATCTGCAAAACAGAGAAAGGGTTAGAGCACCTTTGCCTCTCGTTGTCAAAGGCCCTCCGATGCCTAAGTTAGTATCACGTACTTTCAGTGCTCAAACCACAATGCCTATGAAAATAGGTTTCGCAGCGTACCTTTTGTCATGGTTATGGTGTTGTATTTATAGGTGACGATAGCTTTGATTTGAGCATCTCGTGCCCCTGTCTCCTACTAGGTTTAGGAATCATTTTCCTAATAGGACTGTCCTATTAGGGACGAGTCTCCATATCCTGCTCGATCTCATCTAGCAGGAGTCTTCCCTTCCGTATTGGATTCTTTCCTATAAGGGGTATACTCCTAACCACGTTAGGACTTCCCATATCAATCCCCTACTTTACGGGATTGCTCCTTATCTCATAAGGAACCGCCATAGATTATTCTGGAATGTCTCACCGCCTTATCTGTGGCGGTGCCGTGCTTCCACGCAGCTCGGCATGACTCGTACATAACTCAGCTACTCACGCCGAGCTGAGTCCATGTATTCTAGAATGCTATTCAAGCTTTACCTGTAGCTCCCCCAGCTCGGCCGTACCAGGGCATCCCCTTATGACTTATACCGAGCTGGCACATCCTGGTATATTAGTTCATTCCCCTCATTCTGGCCTTGCTCATGGCCAAACCAGCTCGGCACAGGGCTCACGAATACCCTATGTGGTGCCGAGCTATTCACCCTTTTGTGGTGACCGCCATAGGCACGTGTCATGCCTAGTAGTAGGGTAATCGGATTTTACTCACTCCAATTGCTCCCCAGCTCTGTCACTGCTGTGACTCGTCAGCGGTGTGCAGAGCTTCAATGGCTCCTGATGCATCCCTTGCACGCCTTCCTTCCACGTGGGTGGCCATGCTGTCCTTGCATTAAATGTGAAATGACCCGTTGGTGGCTCAGATAAGCCCAAAGGACGATTCCACTGACGTTTTTCATACGTCACGTTCCACCTTTATGGGGTTTCAGGCGGGATAATTATTACTTTTCCCTCCCAAAACCTTCCAAACCTAAAAAACCTCTCCCCTTCTCCTTCACTTCATACTTGTCAGAAGCAAAGAAGAGAGAGAAGACTCCATCCGCCATCAACGACGTTCAAGCTTTCTGCAACCACAGTCCTCCCTCCAATTTTTGCCGGAAAATCTCCTTCCGTTCGCGTCGGAAATCAGATAACTAGGACCATCTCTCTCACGTAAGTGGCCCTTTTGGACTTCTACTCCCGTTTTTCGTGTTTCATTGCTGCCTGTTCATCTTCTTGTTCTTCTGGGTTTCAACTGTGAAACCCTTGTTTTACGAAGAAATGGGTAGGTATAGAGCCCTCCTTAGCAACCCTAAAAAAATAATAGAATTCCGACAAAGATACAACATCCCTGCCGATGTCCAATTTAGGTTAAACGAACCCAACGACCTGAGAGTGGTAAGCCTGGAAGAAGATAAAATCCTCATTCCTCTGATCTTCATAGTGGAAGGAGGCCTTAGGCTCCCTTTGCACCCCTTTTTCAGGGAGATTTGCAGTAGATGCCAGCTAAACCCCATCAACTCTGCCCCAATTTTGTTAGGGTAGTCATGGGCACAATTGCCCTAAACCAACTGCTCGGCTTGCACCTCGACTGGTGGGATTTACATTACCTTTACAGTGTCGTCCCCACAGCAGATCACAATTACGACTTTAAGGCTAGGGACCCCGAGCAGAAACTCATCACTGACCTACCCAATTCCTCGAAGGGCGAGGCAGATGACTTTCTCGTGGTCACTAGTAACTGGGAGCCAAAGGATGCCGAGGGGAACGTCATTGGTTTCTCCTGCCCTACGGCCACAGGCAAACCACGTTAGTACTTCGCTCTTTGCACCTACATCCCTCTCTTCCTCTATCTCTTTTAGGAACGGTCTCTAACCTTGCTTTCCTTTATGTTGTTTTTTGCAGCGAGCAATCTTAACCACGATGGTCGCCTGATCCACTGCAGACTTCACCATGAGGAAATCGCTTGGGCCCTGTATTTCGACGGTTTTGCCCCTACGCCTGTGGGTCTTGGCCGATCTGCTCACATTCTTCTGGGATATACGCCATCTTACTGGGGTGGGATCCGTAGGGAAGGCAAGCCGCGCTCTAGACATACTTGGCCACCTCCGGGCCCTCTAGTAGCTACTCGCCCATCAGTTGAGCAAAGGGCTCCCCAACGACGCAGAGGACCCCCCCAGGAGAAGGACCAGGCGTGCTCGGGACCCTGAAGACCTCCAGCGGCAAATTACCTTTGCTCACATCCCGGAGATCCATACGGCCATCCCCATCCTCATCCGTACTGATCTTGAGCCGAGCACATCCGGTAGAGCGACAGTAACGGAAGAAGAAGAAGACGAAGACGAAGCGGGTGGGGTGGACTACCGCGCACTCGTCCGAGAGATCACCGAGCAATCCTCCCAACTAGCAGACTCAGACGACTCACCGGGCTATTCTCCTTCACCGGACCGTTCAGAGATGCCTTTGCAACCGATCAACCTCCTAGACCAGCTGACTCTCGGTGGAGCCTCCCGTGCTCCTCCGGCCATTCGAACCACCCAACCTCCTCAATCATTGTCCCCTTCCCTCACCGACCGTCAGAGGGAGAAGAGACCAGCGGGGAGTCCCCAGCAAGTCCAGCCCCCACCTCAGAGGAGAAGAACTGGGGATACCAACCCACCAGTGACTGATTCTCCACCGCTGGTGCAGCCTTGGGCCCCTCCTCTAGCACGCCCCGATGGCACCCCTCTTACTGGAATTGATAAGATTTCCTTAGTGGATGTTGCATATGGCGTATCCCGGGCTGCTCTTCTTCCTCGGATGTGGATAGGGAGAAGAACAATTCGTATGAAAACCTTATGAAGTCCATCTTCCAATCTAGTGCCAAGGTAAAAAATCCTCCTTTTTCCTTAGTTTTACTTAGCTGTATCATCAAACTTTCTTATGCACTGTACTTTGACTTGCAGATCATGCAGAAGGCATCCGTGGGCTTCGAGAGAGCCAAGGACGCTGAGAAGGAGCTAAAGAAGGAACAGAAGAGAGCTGAAAAAGTCGAGAGGGAAAATGCTCAATCTTCTCAATCTCTAAAGGAAGCCCGAGCTGAGGTGGAGACGCTGAAGGGAGAGCTTGCTGATCTGAGGAAGAGATCGGAGGAGGTGGAGCATGGCCTGAGTGATCAGCTGACTGCAGCAGAGGCCAAGGCGGAGGCTGAGTATGATCGAGCTGTGCTGGATGTCACAGAGAACTATAAGGCACAAATGCTAGCCGTACAAGATGCCATATGGGGGGCAGCCTGGCGGTGCTGCCTCGAAAAGCTCGGCATCGACGAGTCTTCCCCACATTGGGTTGACATAGAGCTGCCAAGTGAGATGGCTGCTACTCGAGTTCAAGCAAATGCCCAGGCCCAGCCTGATCCTGAAAACCAGACCGAGCTTCCCTCCGAGCAGACTCAGACTGATGGTACCCACACCGACCTCTCTGCCCCAGAAGATGGTGATAACAACCATGATCCTACCCCTGCCACTGATGCCTCCGGGCTTAGTGAAGAGGCTTGATGCCTGCTTTGAAACTTCGTCGTTTCTCTTTCTTTCCCTGGATTTTACTCCTGACCCTGCGTGGTCCTTGCTCGGCCGGGTGTGGCCTTTCCAATATTTTTGATACTTTTGCTAAGTGTTTGCGTACTTGGTTCTGTTTATCAAGCGTTATTGTTGAGGCATTTATCTGCATGCCAAATGATTCAAGTATCCTCTTACTTGAGCCTTTCATAGCCTAAGTGTTTGCATACCTAGGGTTTCTTACAATATTCGTTGCAAATCTAAGTTTATTCATACTTAGGATTTTTTTTGCAATACTCGTTGCAAATCTAAGTTTTTTCATACTTAGGATTTTTTGTTTTGCAATACTCGTTGCAAATCTAAGTTTATTCATACTTAGGATTTTTTGCAATACTCGTTGCAAATCTAAGTTTTTTCATACTCAGGATTTTGTTTTGCAATACTCGTTGCAAATCTAAGTTTATTCATAGTTAGGATGTTTTGCAATACTCGTTGCAAATCTAAGTTTTTTCATATTCAGGATTTTGTTTTGCAATACTCGTTGCAAATCTAAGTTTATTCATACTTAGGATGTTTTACAATATTCGTTGCAAATATACGCATTCCCTGCTCCCTAATAGGAATCCAAATTTTTGAGGTAGAAATTTCGGTTCATATTAATCAAAATCATGATAAGAAAAGATAAAATTTCGTAAATATTAGAAATATTAAGAAAAAACTGGATAACTAACGTTGGTGATTTTACTCGTAATCCCAACTAGGTACTAAAAACAAATGCGAATCTTATTCGTATTCACCAAGGAGACGTGATTGCATTCGTAATCACGTGAACATGGTACTGGAAGAATTTCCTAAGGTTATGGACATTCCACGGCCGTGGAACTGGGTCTCCATCCAGGTTGGCCAATCGATAGGCCCCAATACCAGCTATCCCCACGATTTTGTATGGGCCTTCCCAGTTCGGTCCAAGTTTTCCATCAGTGGATATTTTGGTGTTGGCCAAGACTTTCCTTAGGACTAGATCTCCAACTTTGAATTCCCTTGGCTGCACCTTCTTATTGTAGCTTCGTCGTAGCTGTTCCTGATATGCTACTAAGGTGATGAGTGCACGCTCTCTTTTTTTCTCAGCAAGGTCGAGCTGCTCGGCAAGGGCTTTATCGTTGCCTCCTGATTCCACGAGAGCAGTGCGAATGGTTGGCAAACCAATTTCCAAAGGAATCACTGCCTCTGTCCCATAAGCAAGGGAGTACGGCGTCTCTCCCATAGATCGCCGGGGGGTGGTCCTGTATGCCCAGAGCACGGCTGGAAGCTCATCGAGCCATTTTCCCTTCTTCTTTTCCAATCTCTTCTTGAGACTCTTTAAGATAGTCTTATTTGAGGCCTCTGCCTGGCCATTGCTCTGCGGGTAAGCAGGGGTTGAATAATAGTTTCTGATGCCGTACTGGGCACAGAAAGCTTTGAACTTTTTGCCGAACTGGGACCCGTTGTCTGAGATAATGGAGTAGGGTACTCCAAATCTTGTGATTATCCTATTCCACACAAATTTCTCCACCATAGCTTCTGTGATTTTTGCAAGAGCTTCCCCTTCTATCCACTTGGTGAAATAGTCAGTGCCAATGAGTAGGAACTTTCGTTTCCCTGTTGCCATAGGGAGAGGTCCCACGATGTCCAATCCCCATTGGGCAAACGGCCATGGGCTAGTCAATGGTAGCAGATCCTCAGCCGGTGCTCGGATTAGGGAAGAAAACCTCTGGCACTTCTCACAAGTCTTGACAAAAGCCTTTGCATCCTCCTGCATGTAGGGCCACCAATATCCCTGGGATATTGCTCGGTGGGCTATGGATCTACCACCAGTGTGTCCCCCACAAGTTCCAGCATGGATCTCATGGAGGAATTTCTGAACAAGGACTGGGTGTACACATAATAAATATGGACCAAGGAAAGACTTTCTGTAAAGCTTACCTTCTGGAGAGAGCCAAAAACGTACTAATTTGGTTTTGATTTTGTGTGCCTCCCTCTTATCTTCTGGCAAGGTCCCATCTCATAGGTATGCTACTATTGGGTCCATCCAGCTTGGCCCAAAGTCTGTTTCCATCACGATCTCTACTGCTCGGCCAATGCTTGGTTCGCTCAGGTAATCCACCGCCACCGTGCGGCGATATTCTGTCTTGACTGCTGATCCCAAGCAAGCCAATGAATCTGCATGAGCATTCTGGCCCGAGCTGATTTGCTGAATGTGAACCTTATCAAATTTATCAAGTAGGTCCTTTGCCGCTTCTAAGTATGCGGCCATCTTCTCGTTTTTCGTAGCGTATTTCCCTAAAAGTTGGTTAACCACTAACTGTGAGTCACAAAATATTCTCAACTTTTTTACCTTGAGTTCCAGGGCACTTCTCAGTCCAGCGACCAAGGCTTCATACTCTGCCACATTGTTAGTGGCACTAAATCCGAGTCATAGTGCTTGCTCCAAAACCAGTCCTTCTGGAGAAAAAAGTACTATCCTTGCCCCAGATCCTTTGTTGCAGGCTGACCCATCAACGTAAAGCCTCCATTCGTTTGGTTCCAGATCGGCCACTCTCGTTGGCTGCTCGGGATTACTAATTTGCTCCTTCTCATGGAGAGTTGGCGGTGGCGGTGCCACTGTTGGTGTAAACTCTGCTACAAAATCAGCCAAAATTTGTCCTTTGATTGCCGTTCTGGGCTGATAATCAAGGTCAAATTGGCTCAGCTCTATAGACCACTTTGAGATCCTGCCAGAAAAATCTGCCTTTGTTAGCAAGGCCCTCAAAGGGTATTCAGTGAACACAGTGATGGGGTACTGCAAAAAATAGTGAGGCAATTTTCTTGATGCAATAACGAGAGCGTATACCAACTTTTCCAGCGGTAGGTAGCGTATCTCAGCGTCCAACAACGTTTTGCTCACAAAATAGATTGGAGCCTGCTCCGCCCCCTTTATTTGTAGAAGGACCGAGCTGACCGCATGACCGGATATTGCTAAGTATAATATCAACCGCTCCCCGATTTCTGGAGTAGAGAGTAAGGGTGGTGATGATAAGTAGCTCTTTAACTCCTGGAAAGCCCGTTCCTGCTCGGCTCCCCACTCGTAGCCTTCTCTCTTCTTCAGAAGTTGAAAGAAAGGTCTGCAGCGGTCTGAGGACTTACTGATGAAGCGATTAAGGGCTGCTGCCATCCCGGTTAGCCTCTGGACCTCCTTCGTGGTCTTTGGGCTTTGAAGGCCTTGTAGAGCCGTGATTTGATCTGGGTTGGCTTCAATCCCCCTCTTAGTCACTAGGTGCCCAAGAAACTTTCTCGAGCTGACTCCAAAGGCACACTTGGAGGCGTTCAATTTCAGCTTATATTTCCTTAGAATGTTGAAAGTTACCCTTAGGTTGGCGAGGTGATCATGCTTCAACTTGCTCTTGACTACCATGTCATCGATGTAGACCTCCATAGTCCTGCCGCGCTGTTCTCTGAACATCTTAGTGACTAGCCTCTGGTATGTTGCTCCGGCGTTCCTTAGCCCAAACAGCATGACTTTGTAGCAATAGAGCCCTCTTGGGGAGATGAAGGACGTTTTTTCTTGATCGGGCTCGTACATAGCTATTTGGTGATATCCTCGATATGCGTCGAGGAAGCTCATCCTCTCATAGCCTGACGTGGCATCTATGAGTTGATCAATTCTGGGGAGTGGGAAGCTATCTTTGGGACATGCTTTGTTGAGGCTTGTGAAATCCACACATACCCTCCACTTTCCATTCTTTTTCTTGACTACCACAGTGTTGGCCAACCAATCTGGATAGCTCACTTCACGTATGGCATCTACTTCTAGTAGCCGTTCTACCTCCTCAATTACAGCATCCGCGTGCTGTGGGGCCGATCTCCTTGCCTTCTGCACAACTGGCTTGTGCTGAGGGTCCACGTTCAAGTGGTGGCAGATGACTTCAGGATCTATTCCAGGCATCTCCTGGAGGGTCCAAGCAAACACATCGATGTGGTCTTTAAGGAAGGTGACCAAATCTCTTTCCTCCAGCTCGGAGAGGGTCTCGCCGATCAGGAAATACTTTTCTGCATCGTCCTCCTGAACCTGTATTTTCTTCAACCCTTCCACCATCTTCTTGGTAGGATCGCCCCCGACTTCCTCCAAGGTTGGTTGATCTGGGACTTCAACTGTTTGTACCAGCTCGGCCCTTGGGGATTTCCTTAAGACCATGGTGAAACACTAATCGGCCACTTTTGGCTGCCTTTAATGCATTCTATTCCATCTGCTCCAGGGTATTTGATCTTCTGGTGGTAAGTTGAGGAGACTGCCTTCATTTTGTGCATCCATGTTCTTCCTATAATCACGTTATAGGAGGAGGGGATGTCCACCACGAGGAAATCCGTCTTTAGTACTACTGACCCTACTCGGACGGGCAGTGTGACCTTTCCCATAGGCCACATTGTCTGTGCACTGAAGCCGACTAGGGGGACGAGACACTTCTGCAACGAGCTGGTTGGGAGCTCCATTCTTTTGAAGGCGTCGTAGTACATGATTTCTGTGCTAGCCCCTTGATCAACAAGAATCTTTTCCACGTCGTATTCCCCTATCCGTAGGGTGATTACTAGTGCGTCGTTATGGGGTATTGATATCCCATCCAGGTCATCATCAGTGAAGGTGATTGGGGCCTCCATGACCCCCTCCGCCCTCGGCCTCTTCGTGCCGAGCTTCATGACCTGCTTTGTTTGTCCGTTGACCCTCTGGATGTGCCTTATTTCATTACTTGTGTATGGGGCAACCAATCCATGTATCATATGGATCGTTCCCTTTGGACCTTTCTCGTAGTCCACTTCCTCTATCAGCTCGGCGTCGTTTTTGCTATCGGCCAAGAATTCCTTTAGGTGGCCCTCTGCCACCTTTTCATCCAGGAATTTCTTGTATTCCACACAATCCTCAGTCATATGCCCCCAATCCCTTTGGTAGCTGCAGTGCTGATTGGTGGCCCTCCTTTTCTCCGGGTTCCCAGTCATCTTTGGGGGTCTCCTGAACCATTGTTCATTCTTGATTCTGTACAGCATTTTGTAGATGGGTGTATTGAAAGTCGCCATAATACTGAAATATGACTTAGGGTCTGGATCTGCTTTGTCCTTTCTCTGCTGTGTATAATCCTTCCTTCCCGTTGTAAAGTCCTTCTTGTATATCTTTGACTCCATTGTCCTTTTTTCTGGCAGCTGAGGTTGTCCAGCTATGATCTTTCCTCCAGCCTGCAGGATGTCATCTTCTACCCGTGCGTGCTCCTGAATTCTCTCCATCAATTTGGCCACAGTTTTGACTGGGTGCATGGTAAGCGATTCTCGTAGCTTAGTATGCACGGGCAGACTTGTTTTGAACGTTGCCAAAGCATACTCCTCACTACAATTTTCAATTTCGTTGAAAGTTTCCCAGTAACGCTTTGAGTACTGACGCAGGATCTCATCATCCCTCTGTCTCATAGAGGTCAACGCATCAAAGGTTTTTGGAGCTGCTCGGCTTGTGAGGAACCGAGCGGTGAACTCCTCGGCCAGTTGGGTTCAGCATAGGATTGATCCTTCTGGGAGCTTATGGTACCAACTCAGGGCCACTTTCCCTAGGCTGGACGGGAACATTTTGCATAGTAGTGCATCATCCTGCTCATGCATAAACATGGCCTGCTGGTAGTGTTGAATGTGGGCCACGGGATCCGTGCTGGTTTCGTAAGGGATGAACGCTGAATGTTTCACTCTGCTCGGCGTCTTCTCCGCGCGGATCCAGTGGGCCAATGGTGATTTAGAGATCTGGCCTAGGGCCTCTTTAGCTGCTTCTCGTGCAGTTCTAGGACCTTGATTAGCTCGGCCGGCATCCCTCCTTCTTGCGTGCTGTTCGGGAATGTGCTCATTGGATCCAGATCTCTCGTACCTGTCCCTAGCATGCTTCCGTCTTTCTTTTTTCTCAACAAAAACGCTCCTATCTCTCCGTTTTCATGGAGAGGCTACTCGGTCGGTGGAGACGTTGTCGTGATGACGACTTCTCTTCTCTCGCTCGTGGTGCACAGATCTCGTCCGCGAGCGTAGGTCTTTTTCTTTCTCTTGAAGCTGCTTTTTCAGGTCCTGAATCTCTCGTTCCCGTCGAGTGACTTCACGGGCCAATTCCTCTGCCTCTTGTTCTTTTCTGTCAAGGCTATCTTCTCTCTCTCGATTCCTTATGTGCCTGTGACCATCCCTCCTTGGGGGGCTCCTTCCCCGTTCACGTCGGGTGGAGGCCGCCCCACCTCTTGGTGGTGTCTTTGAGTGTCCTGCCCTTGGAGAACCATGGCGTATTAGGCGTGTATCCCTGAATTTTGAAATCTCAGGGATATTCCCTATGTCGAACCTCTTTGTTGCTGGCTTTTTCTGTGGTGCTCTTTGAACCAGAGGAGTTTTGTCCACCCTTGTGCTCTTTCTCGTAGTATACACAAGCGTGGTACCGTCATCTTCTACGTCCCTTCGTCGTGGGGTGCACAGAAGAGGCTCTGAAAGCACCATTGTTGATCTCTGTTGAGAGGGATCGAGCTTTTTCGTTCTTTTCCCACAGACGGCGCCAATTGTACGGGGATAAATCCACGTAACTCTGGATCACGTGCTTCCTTGAATCAACCCTAAATCTGCAAAACAGAGAAAGGGTTAGAGCACCTTTGCCTCTCGTTGGCAAAGGCCCTCCGATGCCTAAGTTAGTATCACGTACTTTCAGTGCTCAAACCACAATGCCTATGAAAATAGGTTTCGCAGCGTACCTTTTGTCATGGTTATGGTGTTGTATTTATAGGTGATGATAGCTTTGATTTGAGCATCTCGTGCCCCTGTCTCCTACTAGGTTTAGGAATCATTTTCCTAATAGGACTGTCCTATTAGGGACGAGTCTCCATATCCTGCTTGATCTCATCTAGCAGGAGTCTTCCCTTCCGTATTGGATTCTTTCCTATATGGGGTATACTCCTAACCACGTTAGGACTTCCCATATCAATCCCCTACTTTACGGGATTGCTCCTTATCTCATAAGGAACCGCCATAAATTATTCTGGAATGTCTCACTGCCTTATCCGTGGCGGTGCCGTGCTTCCACGTAGCTTGGCATGACTCGTACATAACTCAGCTACTCACGCCGAGCTGAGTCCATGTATTCCAGAATGCTATTCAAGCTTTACCCGTAGCTCCCCCAGCTCGGCCGTACCAGGGCATCCCCTTATGACTTATACCGAGCTGGCACATCCTGGTATATTAGTTCATTCCCCTCATTCTGGCCTTGCTCATGGCCAAACCAGCTCGGCACAGGGCTCACGAATACCCTATGTGGTGCCGAGCTATTCACCCTTTCGTGGTGACCGCCATAGGCACGTGTCATGCCTATTAGTAAGGTAATCGGATTTTACTCACTCCAATGATATCAAGTACTCAATAGACATGCCACATGTATCTTCAATTTCTAAGGGTAGGATAGTCAAGACTATACGTGTTTGAACTCAAGTGCTAAAATTTAACCAATTCCAATGTTGTTTGGGTTGTATATGCTATCAAAGCATAGTTATGCTTAGTTTTACCATTTATACTGAACATCGACATGAGTTGCAAATCAAGGGTAGGAGAGTCAATATAATACTTCTTTGATTTCCGGTGATAGAATTAAAGACCCCAGAAATCCAAAACTATATGTATTAAGTTGTTAAGCACCAACTCATCTAAAAGCTTAAGCTATTAGAGAGAGGGGTAATATGAAATATATAAGCGTAAGGGTCCTCGCTTCATGAGCTAGCTTTTGGGGTTAAGTTCTACCCAAGACCGTGTAACATGGTATCAGAGTTGGGTACCAAAGATAGGTAGGGTGTGTCTCTATGGCCTACATGCGGTGGGTGCTACCGAATGAACATGTTGCACGTGAAGGAGGGTGTGAAGCGAAGTCCCACATTGCCTGGTTACCAAAGCAATATCAAATATATATACACATGCCATTTCTAATGAGGGCTCCCTCACTTTGCTACAGTGAGGGACTTTCATTTCCGGATCAAATTTCGACGATCCGAATTGTTAGATGTGTTTAAAACGTGTTTTTAAGGTCCAGCACTAGGATTCGTGAAAAAAAATGTAAAGACCCGAAAAATTTAGTTACTTTTTGAAAATAATAGTTGGGGTTTTTTGAGGAATGTTGTAAAATGTTTATTGACTAGTGTTAAATTGAAAATTAGTGAGATGGGATCACATTTTTTTTTATATACACAAAGGACATTTGGTTGTGATGTAAGGATCCGTATGAAAAATCACTTTTTGGAGAAGTTTCAATTTGGCCGATAAAAAGTACCGGTAATTGTTCCTTGGATTTTTCTAATCACAATGGTATAATTGGAAGTTATTTTTGAGTAAGGCAAAGTCATCTTTCGCTCATTTTCTTATGAGAAAAATGTGCCATTTTTTAGTTTTGTACTAAAAGTGGGGGGATGAGACTTTGATGTGATTAGAATTTCAAAATTTTGAAAATGCCATTTTTTCCAAATGGGGGGTACTTCCTTGTTTTCATAAATAAATTAAAGTAAAGACTAAAATTCAAAAATTTAGTCTTTACTTAAGTTTAGTTTATAAAAATAAGTATTGTGCTGGAACATGCCTTGCTGGCACAGTGTGTAAGGACCTGTAATTCATACAATTTTTCCGGAATAACATTGGGATAATGTGAGGAATCAAATTTTGACTTAAAGGGGTCAATGTGATGGGAGTGGATTGCATTTGGGTCTTTTTATAATGTATTTGAAAAATAAGAGGGGTGCAAGTGCATGAATGTGTGTATATGAGTGTGTGTAGTGTAAAATTTTGAAACAAAATACACTCCTTTCTTCCCCAAACAGGCAGCCCTCCCTCTCTCTCTCTTCTCCTCCATTTTTGCCAACTCCAAGCTCAAAACTCTCCCTCCTCACTCAACCACTTCAAGAACCAAGGCCATTTTCGTGTTCTACGCACCGTGTGGAGCTTGGGTCACCTTGGATTCGCACCGGGAGCTCAAGTTTCGGGATTTGAAGTTCTCTCCACCTAGGGTTTCTTTTCGTCACCATTGTCAAGCAAAACCTTGAGGTAGGGAAACAATTACTACCTCTTCTAGTTATATACTTGTGATTTGTCGCATATATCTTGTTCTTGGCTTCAATTTCTTCATGAATCATGTTTTTCCTCTTTATATGGGTTTTCCTCACTTTGATTCTTTGATGTATAAAATTGGTTGTTGATTGATGAAATTGGGAGTGGAATTGACCTCCCTCCATGTTTAATTGTTGCCTAACATCTTTACTTTGAGCCTAAACTATCTCATTTGTTTGGGTTGAAATTCCACACCCTAGGGGTGAAAATCTGCATTATTACTGTCCAAATAGCTGCTGCCCCCGTTTTTCCAGCAGCTGCCCCTGTTCTCGGGGTGTTTTTTGGACTCCCTTTGACGTCCGTTTGGTCCCCGAATGCTCATTTCTTGGCGTATTTGACCCTTGGCATCGTTTTCATACATGTTTTGATCCAAGGGTTGTAAAATCATAATTGAATATGTCATCTAACAATACATGAAAAAATTGATGGATTTTGGAAAGCGTGCGTAAATGTGTGCGTAACTCTTTTTATTGAAAAAGGGGTGCTTTGGTGAAAGGAAATTGGGGAAATGGACTTGTTATGAAAATTTTAATGAAATATTTGCGATAATGAGGTGTTTTAAACCAATGCCATCATTTGATGAAATTTTGACAAGAGGCACGCGGAGCCTATGGAATCCGGTAGGGGGAGTAAATCCCTAGTACAAATGATATGATGGTTTTCTTCAATGAAAGAGATGAAAATTGAGATTTTTAGACTATCCATTGTGTTTTGTCGAAACTCGATCTGTGAACTTGGAATTGTATGACAAAGTTGGAAACGAAAATGTGTTGAGATACATATGACATATTGGTGAACCTTGGATACTTGGATATGATTTTCGGACACGTGCTACACTTGTTGGTGTTTTTGACGAACTTAATTGGTTTTAGGAGAGATGGTGGAAAAGCGGTCCGACAAGTGGTATCAGAGCCAGGAGGTCATGGGTTCGAGTCGCGGGAGCGTCATCGTGAGGGAGGGATTGTTGGGCCCGGAGTGCCCCCATCGATTTGGTTACACAATGCCACTCCCTGCGACCGCTCTAAAAACAGACTTGCGGGTGCGATGTCGAATGCCATAAAAGACTTAACTGAAACCCTTCCTAACACCAATTGGTTTTAGGAGAGTTGGTGGAAAAGCGGTCCGACATTAATGTATTTGGATACCTTGGGACACCTTGAAATCATTTTGGGCACTTTGATGTTACTTTGGACACATGGGTACTTTTTGGACATGTACCGCTTGTTTTAGCTTCCGTTAAGTTCCTTTGAGCTTTTCTTCTCATGTCAACCCATATCATGTGCACCTATCATATTTATACACCTAGCGGTTGTAGTATGGTTTTCCCTACGAGCTAGTAAGCTCACTCTATCATTTTCAGGTACTCGGCAAGGCACATGATTGGAATGCTTGGCGTGTAGATGCATAACTTGAAGCTTACTTTGATCATGAAGTTATTTTATCCTCCCCATACTTAACATATTTTAGGGAGATGATCATGTAACTTTAATTTCATCAATCTTTGAACAATATTCAAAATGTGTAATAACTTTAAATCTTTTTGGTACTTATATATTTGGGTATGGGTACCCTTTGGAGAGAGACATGTGTAATTTGACTTGGATATGTACTATTGACCTGACTTTTCAAAGGCGTTATGGATGACTTTTGACCAATTCCACATGGATTATATTTGTATTTTTATTGTTAAAAATGAGGGCGTGACAAAAAATATGCGGAAGGGCTTGATCTGAGCGGAAGGGCTTACGACATCTAGTCAGGGATCCCTTAAACTGGTTAAATTGTGGACCTCACCTTTAACAATTGAATTTTGATGATCCGAACCGTCCAATGTGTTTAGAATGTTTTTTTAAGGGTCCTCGTGAGGAATCAATAAAAAAAATGACCGGGAAGGGCTTGATCCGAGCAACTTTTGATAAAACTATACATATATAGTTTTTATCAAAAACTGTTCAGATCAAGCCCTCCTCGGTCATTTTTTTTTATGATTCCTTGCGGGGACCCTTAAAAACACATTCTAAACACATTAGACGGTTCGGATCATCAAAATTCAATCGGGAAAGGTGAGGTCCTGACTTTAAGCAAAGTGAGGGATCCCTATATATATCAGTCCACTTCCTATGTGGGATCCCACTATGTTAAAGTGTGTGGAACTCCCATTTTCAGATCAAATTTCGACTATCCGAACCATTCAATGCATAACGTGTTTTTAAGGTTTTACGCGTTTCGTCCAAAAAAAAAAAAATTACCCATAAGGGCTTCATCCAAGCAGTTTTCCATAAAATATACATCTGCAGTTTTGTATGAAAAATTGCTCGGATCAAGCCTTTCCGGGTAATTTATTATTTTTTTTAACAAATCATCACTTAGACCCCTTAAAAACACGTTTTAAATGCATTGAATGGTTTGGATCATCAAAATTTGATCCAACTGGGTGACTCTCACACTTTAAAAAAAGTGTGGGTTCCCACATGCGAAGCTCTGTGTAACAAGACCGTGTAACAATAACACGTGTGCTTCTATCCTTACTTCTTAGGTCAACCTTGAAGTAGAAATGCAACTATGTAACTAATTCAAGTTAGCTTGTGGTGTATTCTTGTTGTTGACTCTATATGGTGATCGGATCAGGAGAAACAAAGAAACTATCGCGGAATTGAGTAAACCTCCATCGGGATCAAAAGATTTGTACTTCGCTACTCAGTTCTCACAATCTTTCTTCACACAATGTATGGCATGCCTATGGAAACAACACCTATCATACTGGCGAAACCCACCATACACCACAATGAGATTCTTGTTCACAACTATTATAGCTTTGCTGTTTGGGACAATCTTCTGGCATATTGGCTCCGAAAGGTAATCCACAAACCATGGAACCCCGTTCTCCAATTTCTCTATCCATATCTTAGTTTCTAAATCGGTTGATTCGTGTTGGACTTTAGGGGAACACAACAAGACATATTCAATGTAATGGGATCTATGTACACTGCTGTCATTTTTGTTGGTGTACAAACTGCCACATCAGTGCAGCTAGTAGTAGCTGTTGAGAGAACAGTCTTTTATAGGGAAAGAGCAGCCAGAATGTACTCAGCTTTGCCTTATGCTTTTGGACAGGTATTGTATTTTTATGTGGAGACTATTGCCTATTGGTGAAAACTGCGTTCTCTGATAAGGATTTGGCTCCTCCAATCCTTTAAATAGATTAAAGGGCCCAATTTAAGCTCATTTTGGACCCTTTTCAAAACCAACTCGATGATCGGGATCATTCATATTTTAGATGTCATTGAGAACAACAATCATGTAAAAAATCACATTGATCGGTCAACTTGATTTCGTAATATTTTTGTCTTGAGATAAATAAGATAAATGATTTCCGATCACGTGTTGCAATCTCTTCTTTTGAAAGATAAATTGATTTCAAAATTATATCCACAGACATCCGATCATCGTGATTTGTTTGAAATTGAATTACAAGTTTTTTGTCAAGATAAAAAATATTATCCATTTCGATTATCGAGTTGGGTCCGAAAAGAACCCAAAATGGGCTAGGTCCATTTGTAGAAATGGAGAGGAGCCAGACCTGATTAATTAAGTACCTTCCTAACAAAAGGAGTCAATATTCTTCTGTGTATTGGCTTTCCTTCAAATGGGGATTAGCCATATATAGATATACTACCAAGGTGGAAAGATTAAGGAAACAACAATAAGAAAACAAGTCAAAGACCAAAACAAGTAGGCTGAAATAAAGCCACCTGACCTGCGATCCACAAATCATAGGCAGAGTCAGAATTTGTACATTGTAGGGTTGAATCTGACCTAGAAACTAGGCATAACACAGCCATGAGAGGTTGAGAGAAATATTAGAGGACCTAGGTAACAGTGTTGGTAACAAAAGAGGAGAGATAGTGACAAGGATGAAAATAGAAGCGAATAGAAAGCAAGAGAGTAGCTGAAGAAAATGTAGGGGAAAATTGAAATCACTTTGAAAGTCTTGTTTTCATTTACTAACTCTACTTCAAACTTAGCTTACTAGTTTCTCTTTGTGTTAGTAATCGACATTTAATCAACGGGTATCTGTAATCTTAACGTGGGGAGATTAATAAGTATTTAATAACGTGGAGCTCGAAATATAATCGAGATAAAGATGGGAGTGCAATTATAATTCTTTAGTGGTGTGAATTATAATTTGTGAAATAAGAATAGAATCCGGATGGGATTAGGTTTTCTTATTTACACAAGGAGCCCAGATTTATTTCTCCTCAGGTCCCTGCTCTAGCCCTATAAATATATCGTTATGTTCTCTAGGTCACAAAAAAAACAGTCATTCAGAAAATTAGAATAGAGCTCTGAGAGAGAGAACAAAGAGATCATGTAGAAGTCCACACTTGGCTACATGATCGAGATATAAGGGAATATGGCAGAAGATCATGAGGTACTGTCGAGCAAAGCTTGTTGCATATAGTAATTAGGTCTGTCAAGTTCTAAAATAAACAAGTCAACCAGCGTTCGTGTCTACGGATGAGAGGTAAACCCTAATTCTGCCTTGTAGGGTTTGTGTTTATTTTTGTTGTTTAATCTGTATGCATAATTATTGGGTTCTGGGATTCGTTTCCCAACAGTGGTATCAGAGCGGGCTGTAATCATGCGTATGGATTAAGCAAGCCATGTTGTCCGTAGAACATAGATATAAAACTGTGCTAACAGTTGTTTTGCAGAGTTCTAGTTTGTTCTAACGTCTGTTTTGCAGAATCGATTATCCCACTATTATGGTCACGCATGTTTTAAATTGTATGATTGGATCCCACGCTTTGTAATTGTTTTATGCGTGGTTACTATTACTGTTTTTTGATTACAAGTTTAGATTTGTAATCTGTAATAGCAGTGTGTGGGAGGCATAAGTTTTTGATGTAATCTTTGTTTCTTCAGTTGTATCGTTTTAGATATATAGATCTGTTGTAAGATTACAGATTCTGTAATGGGGCATACGATACGGAGAAAACAATCTTTTTTTTGACAAGAAGATAAGTTTTGTCAAGAAAAAAGAATGTTTGGCTCGCAGCAGAATTTTTCCAGATTTTTAGGGTCAGATTGCAAGGCTGTTTTGACCCAGTAAACATCGAAATTGGAAAATCTGTTCTTCACAGAAGTTGTAGATAATTGAATTTCGAATCCAACCCAATTGGAATCAGTTCAATCGGAGTTCGGATGAGGGAGAAAAGTCCAAAATAGTGAAGGCTGTGCAGTTTACTCGGGAAAAATTTCAGATCCGATTTTTCTTGCCTAAGTATGGTTGGATTTTGGTTTCCTTGATTGATTCAAAGTATCTAAGTCTTCAACATATGTATTGCTCAAGGATTTCAAGTTTGGAAAGGATTCCTTACTGCTTAAGGATTTCAAGACTCGAAGGATTCCTGACTGGTTAAGGATTTCAAGACTGGAATGATTCCTTATTGCTTAAAGATTGCATCTTTGACCATAATAGTTGGGATACATATTATTAATGTTTCCTTTTTATGAATATTTGTATAGTTTGCATGTGTGATAATTTACCATATTTGGACAACATGGTAATATTTGGCTTTTGACCTAGATCACGTTTTTTGCAAACATGTTAATTTTGATAACCCTCACAAATTTTTTAAATTACTAAGTGGGAGAGGGAGTTTATTTTGTATAAATCCCATGGTCTCCATTACTAGTATGTAGATGATATAATTAAGTTTTGTGTGTTGGTTTTAGTGCCTTCCTCCCCATCGGACGAAATTAATTATGGCATCATCAGTACTTACTTCCTTAGAGGATAGCTCCAAGATAATTGTTGTGTGGACTACTCCTCCATCTGGGGTAGTTTATTACGGAACAATAGATCTTGAAGTTAGGTAATGGTATACACTTAGCTATAAATAACAAGTATCCTCTCCATCTGAGTCACTGCTTTTATTTATAGGACCGAAGCAAATTAGCTATTTAATTTTATTGGGCGCGGTTTAGTGTCTAGATAGTAAAATTAAAAGGTTGTGCCTATCTACACGAATGATGAAGAGTAGTGGACCTACCCATCGAGGTATACTCTTCACGGTGTGTAGGGTTGCTAATGTTTTTCTTTTAATAGACTGGTTGAGGGAACCAATTTAATAGAAATACAAAAAGTTTTAATTGCCCTTCATAATTGTTGTTATGTGATTCTCAAATTCAAAAAATGGACTCTTTCAATCCACTTGATGACATTGTCAAACAAATTTACTGGTCTTAATTATATTGACTAGAAAAGGATCTGGATATTGTGTCAACTACTTAGGGGACCAAATTTGTGTTCTCTGAGATGTGCTCTATCAAACCCACTGAAATTGCAACATAACTTGAAATCCGGTATATAAGGATTGGGTTACAACTGATGAGATGGTGCGGTGTTACATTTTAGCTTCTATGTCGAATGTATTCCAACATCAGCATCAATTTTTTGGAAATTGCCTATGACATGATGCATAACCTAAAATAAAGGTTTGGGGTGTGGCTAGGCAAGTTGTAATGTGAGATTTGGGAAATTAACCATTGATGAAGGAACCCTAGTAAGGGGATTATGTTCTGAAGATAATAGGTCTTCTGAATGAACTAGAAATCCCAAGAGCTGAAATCAATGGGGAAACCCAGGTTGATATTGTGCTCCAGTTGCTTACCAAGTTTTTTCAGCAGTTCCGCCTGAATTACAATATGAACAAAATGCATTATTATTTGACGAAACTGCTGAAAGAAAATTAAAATTAGCCAAGGGTCTTTTGGTTAATAAATAGACAACTATGAGTGTAGTTGAAGAGGTTTCTACTTCTTAGCCGGAAGGCTACAAGAAGCAGGAAAAGGTTCAACAACAAGCCACGGTTCCTCAGACAGTTTATGAGCTTGGAGGTAGAGTGAAAAAGTCTAACGACAAGTGTTTTCACTATAAGCAGAAAGGACACTAGAAGAAGGTTATCCGAATTTTCTCAATAAATTGAATAATCAACGAATTTTTTTTTTGCACTGGTAGTTGAATCATGTTTAGCGGTGTTATCTACCAGTACTTGGTGTGTAGATACGGGTGCCACTAATCATTTTGCAATTCATTGCAAAGGTTCCAGGAAACCAGGAGACTTAGTGATGAAGAGATTTATCTACATATGGGAACTGCTACAAAAGTAGCAGCAGTTGCAGTAGGTGTTTAATTTCAAGAGATTGTCTTTATGATCATTGAATTAGGAGAAACTTAGTTTCGGTTTCTAATTTGGTTGTAAATGGATATTTGGTTTATTTTTAATAACTCCGTGGTTATTAAGTTAAATAAACATTTTATCTGTTATGGTTCATTAGATGACAATCTCTACGTTATTAATGATATCGTTCCTACAATGCAACTAAATGAATTGAATAACACTAATAGATTGCCATATAAGAGAAATGAGCCTTATAAGTTGAACCAAACGTATCTTTGGCACTTACGCCTAGGTCATATTAATCTAAACAGAATTTCTAGACTGGTTAGAAATGGATCTTTGGGTTCATTAGAAGTGGAGGCACTTCCAGTTTGTGAATCCTGTTTGGAAGGTAAAATGACCAATATGTCCTTTTTCAGGAAAAAGGGAGAGCCAATGAAACGTTGAAATTGGTTCACTTTGATCTGTGTGTACCTATGAACATCCAGGGTAGAGGTGATTTTGAGTATTTCAATACTTTTATTGATGATTACTCAAGATATGGTTACATTTATTTGATACACCGTAAGTCCGAATGCTTTGAGAAATTCAAGGAGCATAGACCGGAAACGGGAAAGCGTTTGGATAAATGTATCAAGACACTGCGATCTCATCGTGGTAGCGAATACCTCTTGGAAGTATTTAGGAACTAGTGGCAGCAGAAGGGATTACATCCCAGTTGTCTACGCTAGGTATGCCACTACATAATGGTGTAGCAGAAAGAAGGAAAAGACTCTTATGGATATGGTGAAATCAGTGATGACTTAGTCAAATGAACTAAATTTGTTTTGGGGACATGCACTAGAAACAAAAGCGTACATTCTTAACTTGGTACCATTTAAGCTAGTACCAACTGCACCCACAGAACTGTGGACTGGGAGCAAAACTAGTCTATGGCATATTCAGAATTGGGGTAGTCCAGCACATGTGCTGAAAGGGAAAGCAGATAAATTGGAATCAAGGACAAATGTTTGTTTGTTTTGGTGGGGTACCCTAGAGGAACGAAAGTTGCTCTATTTTATAGTCCTAAGGATCATAAAGTCATTGTTAGCACCAATGATTGATACTTAGAAGAAGACTATGTCATAGATCACAAGCCCAGTAGTTAGATTGTTCTAGAAGTATTGAGAGAATATAGACCGGCACAGACTTCTTCAACACCAATAGTACAAGAGGCTACATCACATGAAATTGTTGTTAACACACCAGTACCTTGTCGTAGTGGAAGGGTTATTGTTTCACCCAATCGGTATACATTGTTGGGAGAATCTTGTGATTTGATCCTTGATGAACAACGTGCCGATCCCTTTAACTACAATGAGGCATTACAAGATAAAGATGCGGAACTTTGGCAAAAGGCTATGAATTCAGAGATGGAGTCTATGTACTCAAATCAAGTCTGAGATCTTATAGAACCACCTGAAGGGATAAAATCCGTCGGAGGCAAGTGGATTTATAAGAAGAAGAGAGGAGCGGACGGGAAGGTTGAAACCTATAAAGCTAGGCTTGTTGCGAAAGGTTATACTCAAAACGAAGGGATCGATTATGAGGAAACGTTTTCGCCGGTAGCCATGCTTAAGTCCATCCGGATTCTCTTGTCCATTGCGGCTCAACTCGATTATGAGTTTTGGCAAATGGATGTGAAGACTGCATTCCTTAATGGCAATCTGGATGAATGCATCTACATGATGCAACCAGATGGATCCATAGCAAAAGGTCAAGAGCACATGTTGTGCAAGCTTAAGAAGTCTATTTATGGACTTAAGCAAGCATCTAGGTCTTGGAACATCCGTTTTGATCAAGCAATCAAGTCTTTTGGTTTTGATTAGTGTCCGGATGAGTCGTGTGTGTGCAAGAAGGGCAATGGAAATGTGGTGGTGTTTGTATTGCTATATGTGGATGATATCTTGCTCATCGGAAACGATGTCAGAGTGTTATCTTTGGTATAGTTGTGGTTATCTAGCCAGTTCGATATGAAGGATTTAGGAGTAGCCAGTCACATCCTTGGGATTAAATTTTTGCGAGATCAAGCAAAGGATGTTAGGCTTCTCCAGCTTCTTATATCGATGTAATCCTTACCCGTTTTAGCATGCAGGATTCCAAGAAAGGATTGCTTCCTTTCAGACACAGAGTCAATCTATCCAAGGATCAGTGTCTTAAGACATCTGAGGAGATGGAGATAATGAAGGGAGTTCCTAATGCTTCAGCAATAGGAAGCCTCATGTATGCTATACTGTGAACTGGACTTGATATTTGTTTTGCTGTCGGCATAGTTAGCAGATTTCAGTCTAACCTTGGACAAGAAGATTGGACTGGTATAAAATGTATACTTAAGTATCTGAAAAGAACTACGAATTATACGTTGGTGTACCAGTCAGACAGTCTAGTGCCTTGTGGGTACACAAAGTCAGATTTTATATCAAATAAGAGTTCCAGAAAGTCAACATCGAGATATGTGTTTGCCCTAGGAGGTGAAGCCATGAGTTGGAGGAGTAGCAATCATGTATTGCTGATTCCACCATGGAGGCCGAGTATGTGGCAGCTTCTGAAGCAGCCAAGAAGCCGTTTGGCTCAAGAACTTCTTGATGGATCTAGAAGTGGTACTTTCGATACAGTTGACAATTTCAATCTATTGTGACAATAGTAGTGCAATTGCTAACTTAAAAGAGCCAAAGATTCATAAGAAGGGAAAACACATCGAGTGTAAGTATCACCTGATTCGAGCGATCGTATAGAATGGTGATGTAGCTGTGACCAAGATTGCATCAGCAAACAACCTGGCAGATCCTTTTACAAATGGCTTACATGCCAAGACTTTTGATAGTCACGTAAAAGGCATGGAAGTGAGATGTGTGGCAGCATAGTTTTGAGTCTAAGTGGGAGATTGTTTGAAACTTATACTAAAAGTCATGCTTTTATGTAATGGATTAATATTTAATTAGTTAATTATTAATCAGTTTTATCCCTTTTTGATGAGAATCTATTATGGGCAATGTTTGCATGATATAATTGTATATTGTGCATGTGTCTTTTATTCTACATAGTAGATGATCCAGTGTGTAGAGTACGGCTTACACACAGAAGATTGGATCATCGGTTCTTGTGGAATATAAGCTTTGGTTCACAATCTTAGATGGAATTTGACACACCATCAGTAGGATTGTAGTACAATGTTTTAGTAGGTTTGTCTTGACTACAGGGAACGGTTATACTTCCGACTCATTGTGCTAGTACATTTTGTGTGTATTGAACAGGACCACTTTAAGATAATTGTCTTAGTACTGACATTTTAAGATAATTAGAACCTTATAGTTATTAAGAATACTTATGCTCTTAATCCGGATATAATTAATACATATATACATTTAATGTTGTTGACTTTGATTCATTATAAAGTGAGATCTTTTTTCACGGTCAATAGTCTTGGTGAGTTGGGTCACAACATTATATGCATGAAATATATGGATATTAATTATTGATAGAATCCACGTCTCGTTAGAGATTGATGATACCCCCTTGAGTAAACTTATAAGTTTCGGTTATGTCAAACCCTGCAGGTGGATATTTGTATCCGACATATCGAATAAGTTAAGTGGTTAGTCTCAAGGTGTTTTATAAGATGTTGATTAGTGGGAGATTGTTAGTAATCAACATTTAATCAACGGGTATCTGTAATCTTAACGTGGGGAGATTAATAAGTATTTAATAACGTGGAGCTCGAAATATAATCGAGATAAAGATGGGAGTGCAATTATAATTCTTTAGTGGTGTGAATTATAATTTGCGAAATAAGAATAGAATCCGGATGGGATTAGGTTTTCTTATTTACACAAGGAGCCCAGATTTATTTCTCCTCAGGTCCCTGCTCTAGCCCTATAAATATATCGTTATGTTCTCTAGGTCACAAAAAAAACAGTCATTCAAAAAATTAGAATAGAGGCTGTGAGAGAGAGAACAAAGAGATCATGTAGAAGTCCACACTTGGCTACATGATCGAGATGTAAGGGAATATGGCAGAAGATCATGAGGTACTGTCGAGCAAAGCTTGTTGCATATAGTAATTAGGTCTGTCAAGTTCTAAAATAAACAAGTCAACCAGCGTTCGTGTCTACGGATGAGAGGTAAACCCTAATTCCGCCTTGTAGGGTTTGTGTTTATTTTTGTTGTTTAATCTGTACGCATAATTACTGGGTTCTGGGATTCGTTTCCCAACACTTTGAATCTTGGGCCGGGATCCAAATATAACACCAATACTCCTCTCAAATTAGGTCTCTTGGATGGTGGAGAGAAATCTGAATATAGAGTGAAGAGGAGAAATAAGGAAAAAAATGATCTAGGAAACAGCTTGGTAAAACCTGTAGGTAATAGAAATGATAAACTATTACCATTCGGTGAAATCGATATTTGTTCTAAAAAATAATAGTGAGGTATGAACCGTAAGAATCATAGCAAATATAAATATGAATATCATCCTCACTCCACGGCTGCCAATCATTAATGAGAACAACAAACAATCTACATAAAACCATAGTTCAAAGATGCAAGTTTTCAAAACAAGACCCTTGATAGCTCAAGTATTTTCCTCACTAGTTGTTGCATTATGCAGGTTGTGACTGAGCTCCCATACATTTTAGCACAGTGTCATATATGGAGTCATAGTCTTCAGTATGATCAGAATTGACTGGACAGTAACCAAATTCTTTTGGTATCTGTTCTTCATGTATTGCACTTTCTTATACTTCACATACTATGGGATGATGACAGTAGCCATAACACCCAACCACAGCATCGTAGCCATAGTTGCTTCCACTTTCTATGCTATATGGAACCTTTTCTCCGGCTTTATCATTCCAACGACAGTAAGTTCTAAAAGATTCAATTCAAATTCCACAATTGAGATAACTACTCAGAATGTGTCTTAATATTTTTTGTTCCTATCGTCATAGAGGATTCCCGTGTGGTGGAGGTGGTACGTCTACGTGTGCCCAGTATCCTGGACTTTGTATGGATTAGTTGCTTCACAGCTTGGAGACATTCAGGACAGGCTTGACACGGGTGAAACAGTGGAATAATTTGTGGTAAATTACTTTGGTTTTAGGCATGATTTCGTAGGATATGTCGCATTAATTGTGGCCGGAACATCTGTTCTCTTTGGGTTCATCTTTGCCTTCTCAATTAAGGCATTTAACTTTCAGAACAGATAATAATGATGTCTGAAAATAGTATACTCAAGTTTTGCGCAACAACAATGAAACTTCGAGACCATATTATTTAATTCGGACAATTAGCCAAAAGGCCAGGTTGAGGCTTTAAAGGGCTTTTGTCTAGCCTAACTTATTTTAATGCCTCCAATACATGGTTTGGAAGTTTTTAGAGCTTAAGGACAATTCTAGACAAAAATACCCTTAATGAAATAGTAAATACAGTGTTCGTCAACGGCTGCCAATTGGAGTGCCAATTGTGACAGATCAGTGGCTCTCTTTGTAAGTTCACAAGCCACATGGGAGGAAGACACGGCCCGTAGGCCAACTTTCTGGGATCGGCAGCATTTGTAATAATTACAACCACCATTTGAGGAAATCAATTAATAGTCTCGTGAGGCAATAAACTTCCTCTCTCTTAATTGATTTCCCTATCTTCAATTTTGGGTTAAATTTTAAGGGGTTTAGGCTCTTTGGGGTAGGGTATAGTGGGTTTAGGCACTTAGGATATCATACCGTTTCATAGGGTTTTAGAAATTTAGGCACTTTCATAGGATTTTGAAAGTTTAGGCACTTTCGTATGGTTTTCAGGGTTTAGGCACTTTCATAAGGTTTGGGGGTTTAGGCACTTTCATAGGGTTTTGAGAGTTTAGGCACTTTCATGGACTAGTGGGGGCATTTTTGGAACGTTGGATTGATTTGTCCTCTTGGCATTAAGGAATTAGTTTGTGTCCTATTTGCATGATTGGCCCATGTACCATGTCCTCCTCGAAGAAAGACCCTATTTAATGAATTGACACAAAAACTTTGAGACCATATAATTTAAATCGGATATCTGTATATGTAATGAATTGACACAGAAGGCACCTAAAAAAGAAGAATAATCAGGAGTTATTTTGAACAGACTTTTTGCACTGCCATATTTTTTAAGCTTTTATTTTGGTGTCTTCTTACAGAAATTGCAGGTGGTATGCATATCATCATATGTAATCATGTAGGTATATAATTGAATCCCTTCTGTTGTAGGCTTCTTGAGGCTGTTGTCGTGCATTGAGTTCCTTTAGATTGTATGTTACGTGCCCTCCCCTTCGCGGAGGTACAAATAGTTTCTTCACTTATAACAAGCCGGCGTTCGCTTAAAAGAAACTTTTTTTGTTGATTATGTTTTGTGTGTCGAGCATGATTGGGGCATGATAGGTTAGCACCATCGGCTCGTCATATCAACTGGCTTCGAGCTGGCCGTGCCTTGAAGACCCAGAATTATGAAATTTGAATTTGGACTAATCATCAACCAGTAGATTAGTGAATGTTATATGACAAAATTTAGAAACGAGTACAAACGGCAGAGCAGCTACACTAGAACAAAGCAATTTATGCCTTTCAGTTTAAAGGCTGCATCAATGGGAATATCAGCAGATAAAATCTTACAATGAAGAGGTCCTAAAGCTCCCAGACACCCTTTGTAGGCAGGAAAACCTTAGATATTGAACTACATAAAAAAAAATGCTAGAACAAATTCCAAAGGACAGTTGATATCAGTATCACATACAGATTATATAACGGAAATTTTCGTGTTCTACAAAAGAAACAAAGCAGAATTAGGGTTCATACCTTCAATGTCTCTCTGGTTTGACATTGACAAATCACAAACCAAATGTCTCATGATTGAACACAAATAAATAGCCCCCACGAACAGGTCAGCATTGAGTGCGCTCCACATATTTACAGATGAGTGTGAAGGTCCAGTTTCCAGTTCTCCACAATAGAAATAGTTCATTGCAATGTCTAGACCTTAACGGGACATTCATATGCACACAGGGTACGTGGATATGGTTGCTTATGCATTACCCGTCATTGATGATAATATCTCATCCATTCTTAAAAAAACTGCGGGTAGTCTAGAAATTGGGGAGTGGAAGAAGGCTATGGGTGAGGAGATGAACTCTCTTCACATCCTCACAAGAATTAGACTTAAGATTTGGCACCATTTTTGAAAGGCAAGAAATAGATTGGTAGCAAAAGGAGGAGTAAATGAAGAAGTGTGGCATTCATTTCAAAACTAGGTCGGTAGCAAAAGGCTATGCATGAAATGAGGGGATCAGTTGCAATGTGGTATTTTCTCCTATTGTGAAACATGCTTAAATTTGTATATCGCTAGCATTGGTTGCTCAGTTTAATTTGGAATTGGCTCAACTTGATGTAAAACTTCTTTTCTTCATCGTGATTTGGAGAAAGAGATTTACATTTCTCAACCTAATGGTTTAATAATTGACGGAAAGGAGAATTTGGATTGTCGGTTGAAGAAATCTCTCTATGGTTTGAATAGTCGTCGTGACAATGGTGTAAACAGTTTGATAGCTTCATGTAGGCCAGAAATACCTCAAGATCATTGTGCGTATTTCCGGCAGCCTGTGGATAGGTCCTTCATAAATTTGCTTTTACATATTGATGTTTATGTTGGTTCCATGTAAAAGCAAGGAAGAGATACCTCGTTTGATATTTCAGCTGATTAGCGATGTAAGATAATTGGCATTTTTACTTTTATATTTTTCAATTCTTCTCATTGTGACAAACAATGTGATATAAAAATTGGACCACAGTTTAGTAGTAAAAAGTAAGAGTAAACAACCAAAAAATACCATGCAAAAAAGTCAGCAAAAAGTTAGACCGGGGTGGAGTCCCCTGTGGAACAAGATAGGCTCCATAGATGTCACGCCCTCAATTTTGAACATGAATAAATAAACGTTTTCTTCAAGGAACATCTCAATGAACTCAAATATTCGTCCAAAGTCACCTCACCGTATTTATATTGGTAAGAAACATCAATCTAAGTCCCGTACCCATGTCCCATGTGATTTGAGAAAAATATTATATCCTTGGAAGGGAAGGATTTTACAATGCTTCAAATAGTCTTTCATGCCATGCTCTCACTATGCCATGCACCACAATCACTTCATTTCATGCTCCAAGCGAAACCTGAAACAACAAAGGGGTGAGCACACTTCGCCCAGTAGGTATCCCCTTTGGGATTTCAGACTCAGATAGATATACTAAAACCAAAAACATATAGAACAAGAGCATAATAGAAAACCAATGTTCATAAATGGATTTCCAAGCTTATCACTGTCCCATCCACACACACATACTTATACCCTCGCGCATACATAACACCACATATACATAACCACGCTTGAAGGTTTACAATCGATCGGAAGTACTCTTTACCATTTAATTTCCATTTCAACACCACATCAGGATCACCACGACTTTATCCCAGTCTTTTCTCTGACAATCAATTCCTCTTACTTCCCATCACACCCAAAGGCTCCAGTTTCTCAACATAACCACGCATTTTGATTTCTTCGATAGATACTTCCTCAATATCGAGACGCATTTCATAAAATGTACAACGAATACCATACAATTCCCAATTTCCACGAACACAATCAAATCAACTAAGGAATGTACAGAATAATGTACAACAAACAACACATAAACAACCACACACAACAAGCAACATATAACAATAACACGCAGCCAACAACTCACCACAACAAACAACACAACATGTCCGATTCCACAAGCCAACAACTCAATTAAGGAATGCAAAAGACTAAAAGATTGGACCCTCAAAACATCCCACCAACAGTTTCACTTACCAAGAGCTCAACATGTCAAACCTTCCCAAATTCGTTCGGTTAAGGGCATTTTCGTAATCTCATCACGGGTCAAAACTGTAAGCATCCTCGTCAATCCATGCCTCAAATACACTCATAAATATCCCAGTTTCATTACTACGAAAGCAATATGACATATCCACAGGAGTATCCCAAAAGCCCCAATTTTGGTTCAAGTCATAAATTAGAAATTTCATAGCACAACATCATTCACGAAAATCGTATGTAGAAACCAAGAGTTTATTATCTAAACACATAGATATGTAGAGAGAGGAGAGAAACCCCTACTTGACTGGGTTTTGAGCAAAACCCGAACTCCCGAAACTCAAGCTCCAAGCTTTCATATGTCCGTGACGCATTCCACACGTAATTTCAGCCGATACATCAACTTCGAATCAAAAACTGCTATTTTCTAGAAATAGTTAAGATACAACTCTTACATACTTTCGAAGGTATACGAGTCTAGTTTCATAATCAAAAGACGGATCGAAATTTCAAGTTTCCTAGACAAAAATATAGCTATTCTCGTAACGTGTGGCAATGCTGTCAACACAGCGAATTTCAGTACCACAGCCCAATCAAACATTTTTCATATTTTCTATATTTCAAATTAACTTCTGAAATTTTTACACAACACAAAGAACATCCATGGGTAGCTTCTATAAAATTTTAGGAAATTTACCAGTTCTGGAAAAGTATCAAATAAATCGGCCAAAACAGAGATCTGTAGAAAAACGGATGAAACTGGACAGCCAAACTTTGAAAAATCACCATAAATCGAGCTCTTAATGTTTTTGAGAGATTCTTGTGTCATAAGCTTCTTATTGAAACGAAGTTCAAAGTTCCAGAAGAGACCAAAGTCTAATTCATGCTCCAAAGGCGATAAAACAACCAAATACAGAGGCTACATGAATCTGCCTAAGATCAGATTTCCAGATCTATAGACTCAACTTCAAAAATTCATAATAAATCGAATTCTCAATGGATTTCAGTGATTCCAGCGGCAAAAGAAAGCCCTCTGAATTATCTTTAAATCATATGAAGGATCCAAAACTTAATTAACAGTTTATGAAAGAGATTTTGGCCAAAAACCGTGACCCTGTCAGCTGTGATACGCCCACTGTTCATACCAGTACATATACCCGAATTTTGTACAATAAAATTAACAAGAAATACGGAGAGGAGAGGTATACTTGTTAAGATGAAACTTGGGGGAAGGTGGTGATGATCGGCCATGGTGGCGGAGGTGGCCGGACTTGGCAGCAGCCGGTCTCCCTCTCTCTCTTTCTCCTCCTCTCTTCTCCTCCTTTCCCTTCTTCTTTCTCCTTCTTTCTCTTTTCTTCTTTTCTTTTCTTTTTCCCCCAGACAATGAAAGGGTAAGTGGGGTGGGGGACAGGCGTGGGAAATATGGCATGGGCGGGCGCGAAGCACTATGTGCAGTACAATTTACTCTGAGCGGTGTTCTAACTGTCCGGGTTTCGATTTCAGAAAAATCCCAAAATATTCGTACTAACTCAGAAAATCGTGGGCAACGTCACCGTGTGCTCAGAATCATCTAGAAAAATTTTAAAAGTTGGACACGCATTACGATGCTATCCCAAGTGACGTCATCGGATTGATTCGAGTCCCCCAACCATAACAATTAAGCTGGTATCACCCAAGTAGCTAAAAATAAATATATTCCACATCTTTATTTTATTTAACAGAAATTTGCGGGTCTTCACATTCTACCCTCCTTAGAAAAATTTCGTCCTCGAAATTTCATAAGCCATAAACAATGAACTCACGCACGAATAGACGTAGATACGGGGCGCCAACACGACATTAATTTCAACCCAACCACTACGAAATTTCGATTCAAGACACCCACATACATCATACAGCAATTACTCCAATAACCAAAATCCATAAGAAGGAAATTCAAATAAAACAATCCATATCGAGCATACAAAGCGCATATTTACTTTCTGTAATGACCAGCGAATATTTCAACACGTTGGTAACAAGTTCTAGTATACGTCCACCTATGTCTCCAGCTTTGTTCATTTTACCCTTGTCGGTGTCCCCAAATCTGTCCAATGACACACCCCCACTCACACAGAAGTTTCACCAATTGTGTCTCACGTATCTGAACTCCACCATTATCACATTTCAAGTCTTTCTTTCTCATTAACTCAATCTAGTACCCCAGTGTTATCTCATATGTATCAAGTGTCACAATGATTAAATCTATCACATCTTTATTTTATTTAACAGAAATTTGCGGGTCTTCACAATAGATCTCATATATGAACAAAGATATTTTGGTGTCTAATTAAACTAGATTGAAAGTTGTCATGAATTCAATTCAAATAATGATAAGTTAATAACTAGTGTAATTGCTATATGCACGACCCGATTGACCGTCATGTATGAACCCCTTCTTCTTATCAGTTACCCTTCTTTCTTATGAGGTATTTTGGAAATGATTGGAGGAGTTTAAAGTGCAAATAGGAGTTGTGAAATTAGTTAGCGTATTGTAATCCATTCTTGATTAATAAAAGCCATTTTCTGACTGACTTCAATCACATTTGCAATCCATATATTCCATTTATGGTTGTGAGTTTATCATTTGGAATCAGAGGAACTGATCCTCGATCATGGCATCGATACGAGATCTTAGAGTCCATGCGCGCTGATTTTCGAAACCTACCTCGACGCATTGATCTAAAAAGCTATTGAAACAAATAATGCATTTTTCTCGTGATTGAAATCAATAGGGAGTTCAAGTCTACAACAAATTACACAATCGCCAACTAAAAATCCCTACGAAAATTGTTTAGTCTCCAATTTCTATACCATTGCTGACTAGATACATTTTGGTTGGCCAATGGTGATTTTAATCCCCAACTAAACTAATTTAGTCCGGAAAACCATATATTTGCCGACTAGAAAATGTTGTGGTCGGGGAAATTATGGTGCGGGAAAAAAATTTGGTGGGAATTTAATTACTGACCAAATATTTGGTCGGCAATACTTTTTTCCGCGAATTTAAAATTTTCACAAAAATGTTTGGCGGGGATATTTTGTTGGGCCACTTAGGCAAAAATCCAAAACATTTGACATTTTTAAAGGGAAAGACAATGAAATTTTGCAATCGAACATAAAACCAAAAAACATTTGCCATTTTTAAAACGAAGGACAAGGAACTTTTGCAATCGAACATAAGGACAAAAAAAATTACTGAAGTGTTACTAATTTTAAAAAATTCAAATTTCAAATAGAAAATTCAAAAAAAATCACCACTCCACCTCGGCCGACCACCATCCCACCTCTGCCTAACTTTCGGCGACCAAAAAAACTAGTGAAGTGTCACTAATTTTTAAAAATTCAAAATTTGAACATAAAATTCAAAAAAATCACCACCCCACCTCCGGCCGACCACCACCCCACCTCTGGCCGAGCACTTCCGGTGACCAAAAAACCTATTGAAGTGTCACTAATTTTTAAAAATCCTAATTTCGAACCTAAAATTCAAAAAAATCACCACCCCACCTCCGGCCGACCACCACCCCACCTCTGGCCGAACACTTTCGGCGACAAAAAAAATTAGTGAAGTGTCACTAATTTTTAAAAATTCAAATTTCGAACATAAAATTCAAAAAAATCACCACCCCACCTCGAGCCGACCACCACCCCACCTTTGGCCGAGCACTTCCGGCGACCAAAAAAATTAGTGAAGTATCACTAATTTTTAAAAATTTAAATTTCTAACATAAAATTCAAAAAAAATAACCACCCCTCCTTCGGCCGACCACAACCCCACCTCTAGCTGATCACTTCTGCCGACTAAAAAAATTAGTGAAGTGTCACTAATTTTAAAAAATTTTAATTTCAAACATAAAAATAAAATAAAAATCAACACCCCACCTCCGGCCGACCACCACCACACCTCTTGTTGACCACTTCCGGTGACCAAAAAAATTAGTGAAGTGTTACTAATTTTTAAAAATTCAAATTTCGAACATAAAATTCAAAGAAAATCACATAAAGCACACTCTCCGGAGAGTCCCACCCTCCGTTTCCGGCAAAATCGCTGCCTTCTGAAATCCATGGGAGTTCGATTTCGGGTAGTTAAGCGACAATGACCCATTCCTCTCGATTGATGAAACAATGGTAGTCTCTCGATTGATGAAATTCTGCAATCTTGACTTCTAGAGACCTCCAGATTAAAATTCTACAAAACACGAACAAATAGGCTTCTTAGATAGATTTAATAGTACAGTTAATATGGGAGGAAAAAAATAAACCTTAAGTTGTAAAAGAATAACGATGTGCTTGGGAAGGAGGGAGTTATTATTTAGTGGCTGAAAATGTGTTGTAGATGATGCCCAATACCACCAAATAATTTTTCGGGAACAAGAAGGTTTTATCATATTTCATGCGTATAGGGTTACCTAATGTTGTAGCCCATCATCATTTAGAGCCCACTATTCGGACAGACCGCTATTATTTAGATAATCGGGGCGGTGGGAGCCAAAGAGGAGAGAGAGGATTCAATTCTTTTAGAGAGAGAGAGAGAGAGAGAGAGAGTCTCCATTGAGAGTCTCTTTTAGGGAGTGAGGGTATTTGTGACTATTATAAAGGGAGGGTGGATGTGTTTTATCCTTTTATTAAATCATAATTGCAAACAATGTCTTTATGTTTGATTGCAAAAGTTTCTTGTCCTTCCCTTCAAATAAGCAAAATATTATGTATTTATGACTAATTATTCCTATTTTATTTTCCTACTAAAAATCTAGTCAGCAAATGTTGGATTATATTGCCCAACAAAAAATCTAGTCGGCAAATGTTGGATTATATTGCCCAACTAAATTATTTAGTTGGCAGGAAAATATACATAAGCCACACTCGTTCCGCACACACGTGATCCAACCCATTGCTAAATACAATTTTTTGCATTTTAGCAATCAAGCCTTTTATTTTGTTGTTTTCTGATGAATAATCAATCGTCTAAATTTTCTTCTAGATTGAGTTTAAAAAGCTTGTTGATCAGGACCGAATTGTTTTTTTTAAAAGGTACTTTTTGTTCAATTAAATGCCTAATGGTATGCTATGTTAATAACTTTTTGTATAACTGATGGCATCTATGATATGCAAAAGTTAAACGGTTCCGAACTTTCGATTGAAAAAAAATAAATAAAACTTAGGTGGAGCTTGGATTGTCCACTATGCGACTTTAAAGGCCTCTTGATGCATTAAATGTGATCCGATCAAACATGTTCCGATGATCTCCACTTTTGGTGACATTGATGAAATCAGTGAGATGTGAATTTCTAATGGTCCAGATCAACAATCGTAAATATTAACTTAGTGATGCCCTTTAAGATCTAAAGATTGAATTTAGTTAATAACAAACTATGTCTTGCGCTGTAGTTGAATGTATAGTAGCTATGCGACCGTGATACAATTAAGATGATCGAGACCGTTGATATTTTTGTTCTTATGAGTTAAATCATTGCTGTAAAATTTGGGCTGAATCGGGATCAAAAAGGTCATTGATCGGGACGCAATTTCATTAAGTAAATGAGTTCTTATGTCTGGTCAAATGTGTAGCAAGACCGTCCGTGATACAATTAAGATGATCAAGACCGTTGATATTGTCCTTCCTATAAGATTAGTTATGGCCGTAAAATTTTGGCTGAATTAGGTTTAAAAAAGTTATTGATCGGGACTCAATTTTATTAAGTAAATGAGTTCTTATGTTTGATCAAGTGTGTTGCAAGACCAGAGTAACTTTATTCTCGATGTGAGTGATCTAATATGTATAATGTAAACGATGGATGATTCCGATAGCCAAAAATGCCTCAAGTGGATACATCATAAGAATTCAATGTCTCGGGATGCATTAAAAGGTGTATCCATAAGTAGTATTTTAATATTTTTAGGTAGATACATCATAAGAATTCAATGTCTCGGGATGCATTAAAAGGTGTATCCATAAGTAGTATTTTAATATTTTCAGTGTTGCATCATAAAATTTATTATAAAAAAACGAGTTTTTTTAGTTTTGCTGACTAAAATTAGTCTGTGAGGGGAGTTTTTTTGCGGGAATTTAGAAAATTGGCCAAAATGTTGGCGGGTACAAGTAATGCCCAGTTTCAATCTTAACCTAGACCAAACAAAACTACAGTTGAGAGATTCATCTCTTTCAACAGATCTGCTCCGTAATTTCATTTGGGATAACCCACTTCGATGTGCTTCTCTTTTCCATCGCCCAAACCATCTCCATGGCTCCACCCTCAAATTGATAAACCGGCTTCAGGTTGAGAGATTCTTCTCCATCGGACGTCAAACCGACTTCCACCACTTCGATTTGGTTCTCTCGCTCATTCCATGTACTCTCTCTCTCTCTCTCTCTCTCACACACACACACACACACACACACACCCACACGCACACACAAACACGCATCTACATCGGTGTTCATAAGCTCATTATTTTGTTTTTTCCCTTTTCAACAGACCTCGAATTTCAGCTAGTGCAACGCTGTCTCCGAAGGTGAGTTTTATGCTTGTTCTCTGTTTGTTTTAATTGAAACACCCATAAAGTTTAGTCTAATAATGAGGTTTGAATATATATAGTTTGTTCTGTGTGTGTGTATTTTTTTTTATGGGGAACTAGGCCAGGATTAAAGTATGGTTCTAAAACACTTGTTTTATAACTGATATGGAAAGTTTGTCATTAAAATAACTTATAGAATGTGCACATGCAGTGAATGCTGTTTAAGCAGCTCATAGGATCCGGTTAAAGACTTTGGATTTGGGTCCCATGTGCACATTGGTTTGTCTACTTTTGTGTTGTTTTCAATGATTTTTTTAATGGCAAACCTGCTCACACCATTAGATAGGTTTTTATTACTTCTAGGCAGTGATTTAAAGTCCCAATTTGTGCACTAGTTTTGGTCATGAAAATTTACATGTATTAATGTTTAAGTTATTTATTGGTCAAAAGAAATGGACACGAGTTGGATGAATATAAAAGATAGGTGGTCGAGTCAGGAGTATAGGCAAGGGGTAGAAGATGAGGAGGAGGAGGAGGACGACACAGTGCAAATCTGGGGTGGTTTGGAGCTATTTTAGGAAAATGGCATTTTTGTATTCCAGTTGTTGGGTTTGTAATAGATTTTGGGCTGTGGCATGCTGATGTTTGATAGAATTCATATAAAATTCCTAGATGTTTGATGGTTGTAAAAGTCCCTAGTCTAATCAAGATTTACTTCTAAAATTTGTTTTAGCAATTGCATTTCTCTATTTCTAAAGTTATCTGTATCTATGCTTTGATTGAATTACTTATGTGCAAAATGAGTACAGAAGTTCCTTTACTTGGGCACGTTTGATTGAATTTGAAAATTTGACAGATTGCATAATGGCTCCTGGATCAAAAAGGAGTAGTGCATCATCCAACTCGACTGCCACATTGCGTGGAACTGCAGCATACCAAATGATACAGCAGCTCCAACTTCTGCTCCGCAGATTGAAGCGTCTACTCCTTTGAGCGCTTCATCTCCTTCTGCAAATATGAGTGTTGTAGGTAAATACATCTACTCCGTTGTTCTAATTGATTAGATATTTTTGCCACTATATTTGTAAAGTGTTTTGCATAAATAAAGAAGCTTTTAGTATAGTATAAACAACAATGTGTTTCTTATATCTTTAAACCCCACATGTTTTTATGCTTATATTTCTACATTCAGTTTGTCAACAATTGAGAAAAGTTATTAAGGTGGACAAAATAGATAATGAAGAAAGAGAAGTGGTATACGGAATCACTAGATGAAACTATGTTCTTGGCTATAAGCAAACATAAGATACATTAAGGCTAAGATGTTGCTTGATAAGTTACTAAACTGAGTTAAAGTTTTAGGAATTCCAGCTTTGGGATTTTATTATTCCTATTTTTTGAGTTCCTTATTTATTCCTAATCACTGTATTTGATGCTTTGAACCAGTAAGTTTTGTAGTTCCCATTCAGTTCTTTCTTTTTATTGAAGTTTGATTGAATTAGTTATATGCAAAATGAGTATAATTATTCCTTTAAGTGGGCACATTTGATTGAATTTCAGAATTTGACAGATTGCATAATGGCTCCTGGATCAAAAAAGAAGGAAGAACTGTAAAAAATTGTAACCAAACAAAGTTTTTTGACTCGTCTGGACTAGTTTGCACTGTGCAACCCTTTTTTTATGTGGTACTATTACAGGGTAATCTAGTAAAAGCTTATTTCCAATTGAATTATCCTCTCCAAATTGATAAGCACGAGAAAAGTGCAATGTACAAAAAAGTATTTAGTAGATTGCAGCAATAAATAGGATAACGATGAAAATATCAGTTGTGACTTAGGCAGTGGAAATGTTACGTACTGTTCTTTTTCAAGTGCACCTTCAACAAGTCAGCTGTGTACGCGTGTGCGAGGGTTGCTTCCCATAATGGGGAGAGGTTGTCAGTTTATGTGCTAACATCAATGCGGACTTTTGGTGGTAAGAATGCAACCAAGCTGTCAAATGAAATTGGGTCTCAAATTAGGAGGGTGTGTCCTATTCAGGGTTTCGCCCACTCTTGGAAACAAGTTGATTCAACGCAGAAGGAGGCCATAATGCAGCTTGTTCGTGCAAGCCTATCTAAAAGTTTGCAAATTGATCGATTCAAGTGATAATGAATATTCTTAGGGACTAATTCCACTTATTACATGTTTGTAGGACAAATTTAAAGTCATTGAAAAGGAATCAATGTTAGGAGAAGACATTGAAGAAAGAAATGAGCACACAGACTTAATGAGGAAGCTTTTAATGTTAAGGCGAACCTACGATATAAGGAATGGAAACACAACATGGGCAGTCATTACTGGAAGATGAAGGATGCAGACAAAGTCGACCCATATCAGCATCCTTATCGAGGGATTAGCATGGATGGATGGAAGTGGCTTATCGATAATATATTCACCGATAAGGATTGGACGGGCCACAAAGCTGCTGGCAAACAAAATAGATCATTTTTACCTCCTGGTCATACTTTGGGTTCAAAATCCTTGGTTGCTGCAATGACTATTTCGGTGAGACATTTTATGCGTCAAAAATATATATGCATGAAATTCTATGGAAAAAGAGAACTAATTTATATAATAACTAATTTATAGGTGTAATTGTCACATTCTTTATATTATGAAAGGGGTTTTCATAGTCTCATTTAATCATCTGCTTCTACTGCTATTCTATTGTCTGCATATCACATTTTTAATTTGAATATGTTAGGCTGAAAATCATAAAGGAGTGTTGCCGGATTTTTGTGATACATACAAGGCATCACATACATTGAAAGAGACAGAGGACTGGATCAATGATAAATGTAAGAGCAACAAGTATGTATCCAATCTTGAGCACTTCTATTCCTCTACCTTTTTGTTGTTTCTTTTTTCATTTGACAATGCCTTATCTTTTTTGTTGTTTCTTTTCTTTTGCTACAACAGACGAAAATGGTGGCAATACGAGATGAGGCGAGAACATTAAATATGGAGGTGACAGGGGAATATCTTTCAAGAACAGTCCTTGGGGAGAGAGAGAATTACTTGAGAGGATTTGGGGTTGGCCCGATGCCCTCATCCTATACTTCCATATCAAGTTCTAACTCAGCACGTCAAGACCAGCTACAAAAGATGGTTGACGCTCAAATGGAGTCGTTTCGTGCAGAGCAAGGAAAGGAGCGGGAGGAGGAGAAAATGAAACGTGAGGCAGACGAGCAAAAACGGCATGAGGAGCGAGAGGAGGAGGAAAGGAGGCGGGAGGAGGCAGCAAGACGACAGGATGAGAATGCAACAAGGCTGCAAAGAGAAATCGATGTGCTTAAGTCATTAATGATGCAACAAATGAAGGGACAAGGCAATTTGAGATCAGGTTGATAGTAAAAAATATTGGTATGTCATTATGATCTCTCTCTCTCTCTCTCTCTCTCTCTCTCTCTCAACTATGTTTGAAAAACTGCTATGCATTATAATCTTTGTTTAATCATTAGAAAAACTGTTGTCCTTGTGTTTCTATTGCATTTCGGAAGAAAATTTGTACTTCTATGCATTATAATCTTTGTTTAATTATGTCTAACCAACTTGCTGCCATTTAGATCTCTTGATATCCAGCCCAAACCGCATGAATGATTAGTCGTAATTCTACACAAATGTTTCAAAGTGTTGGCATTGCATATATACCCTTTTGCTTTTCACTTTCCAGATTTGTTGCTTTTATCCTTAGTCCAAGGACTTGATGAGGAAGTCTTCTCTCTATTCTTAATTTAATTTGTCCTATATCAATAACTTGCTTATTGAGGATACCCTCAATTTGTGATCCTACTCTGAAAGTGGGATTTGGGTACTTTTGGCTATATATTTTTAACTTGATGAGCTGCATGCCTAAAATGCAGCTACATACATGTCCCTTTGCCCAACTATCTCATTCCATCTTGCCATAGTGTCTAGCTACCCATTCCTCATCATATCATTCTGCAAACCTCCATCCACATGGATCTCTTATGCTAGTTCATTTTCCTGAGCCGTCTCTGAGTTAGGAATGCTGGTAAGAATTACATACCTACTGATTGGTTTGGGTCTACTACTCTAGTTACCTGTTTGCTGCTATTTTTTTTGGGTAATTATACACAATCTGCTTGATGTTTGTTGTGTTCTTTGGGTCTGCTTGATTACCCTGGGACTTGTTGAGTACTCATTTCTGCATTCAGAAAACCCTTGTTGCTTCAGTTCTTGGGGCCCTGTTGGATGATCAATGGTAGCATGTTTTCAACGTTTTTATACTTTTCTGCTCCTGTTAGATCAGTCCTAATTTGGAATCCATTTTTCTTTTGTTAGCAATTTGGCATTCATTTACCAGTGTTGGTGTGGAGTCATGGCAACTCTTTTAAGCCCCTACAGAATTTTTGAATGATGGAATCATTTGAGTAATACCAAAGTCAATTTTACTAGTCTTAACTTTTAGGGTTTGGTAAACCATTGCAAGAGTCCACAACCCTAGATTCAGATCCTTCTCGAACAGGGTCAAGGACGGCAAGTGTAGGAAGGCTTAGGTGGCCTCGAAGTGAGATAGACTTTAGTTCCAAAAGTTGTGATAGAAGTTGTGCCGTATCAGATCGTATGAGAGGCTGCTACAGAACTTTTTCAGTAAGGGGGATAAAGGGCTTAACAGCCCATATGATAAGTGATTTATTATTAGAGATTACAAATTAGGTGAAAACAAAATTCTTAGTATACAGTTTCTGTTTCTGACCTAAAAGTGGAGAAACAAGAAAATGACTTGTGTATTTCATAATATCTATGTGGCCCATTAAAACTCAAGGAAGAAACCAGTGCGCTTCGTGCCTTGCCTTCTTGACGTGCCATGTTTGAATAATATATAGGCTCAGCCTGACTCATGGACACTCTACAACTCGTAATGTATTTGAATGGGTCAATCTCTTCTATTCATTTCATGGGAGTCCATATGCCCATGATTTAAATCATGCACAACATGGGTTTTTGTGCTTTACGACTGATGTACTTCATGGGAGTCTCTCTCCTGGTCAAACTATCGGGGTAGGACAGATTTTGCATTTTAGAACTGATGTACCAGGTTAAGGAATACTCTCAGCTGATATGGTTTCTCTTTTCTATTTTACTGTTGGCATTTGATTTGTCAAACATTTGGAGTATGATATGGAGTGCTTGGAGTGCATACATGCATTGCTTTTTTGAAAGCTAATAGAGGAGTTATATCATCATCTTAGAACTTGTATTTTGTTAAGATGATTTTGTAACTCAATTAAGTTTCTTCTTTTGACATTGGACTTGTAATAACTATACATTTATTTTATTTCCATTTTGGGGTACGGGTACTCATAGACCGTGGTGTATTTTGATGTTGACTTTAACTATTCTATTTAGACTTTGACGTGGCTCGTGGACTTGTTGACCGTCCATGTGGATTATCAAAATGAACTATCCTTTTAAATTTCGAGGGCGTGACAACTTGGTATCAGAGTAAAAGGTTCGAAAACTTAGGAACCGTGGGAAGACTATAAGTCTCGGGGCTTAACCTATTGCATAAATCTTGTTCATGAAAAGCATTTTCACATACATTGTGTGCTCGCATGGGTGACATTCATCTACGTGACATTGCATGCGTGATTACGTAGTGTAGTGTTTGACCTGTATCGGGAAGAATTTGAGGCTTTGGCCTCATCGTGCTATTATTGTTGACACATGTTGTGAAATGGAAGTTTAATTTCATAATGAAAGAAAGGTGTTGATTGTAAGGTTCATACACTAGTAAGGAAAAATGTTATATGTGTTGGGTTTGGTCACGATGGTTTAGGAATGACTTGGGGGATTGATTTGAAGGGTGATTGGCCAGCACACTTCAAAACAAACCTCTATTGTCACTCCATTACCACGTGTGAGTGTGTGAAGGTGTGCAGAGACATACATGCAGTAGAACAAGAGCTAAAATTTATAAGTGTGTTATATTCTTTGCTTGGAAACGTGTGATTCATGGTTTGATCTATGTGATAAATTATAACTGTGACTAGAAGTGAGAACGTGTAGAATGGAGTATTTGTTTGATACATCGAGCATTGTTTATTTCAAGGGTGTTGCAAATTATTTTATGCTATCAATGTGATACGTTACAAGTCATCATTCTTTTGGAGTCGGTGGACTTATTTTTATTGCATGTGGAAGTTTGGGGTCCCAATTGACTGGGTATTGCTTGTTGAAAATGAACTAACAATTAGAAATAAAGTCCTGAAAGTGATGATCCTAGTAGTATCCTTTGGGATTTGGTTAAGGCACTGGTTGGGTTAGACTCTTGTTTTACGTTGGAACATAGTACATGTGTGTTTACTGGTACTTAAACGGCGGGATATAGTGGGGCGACAGTATCATCAAGTATGAAGAGATTATTTTGGTGTGGGGTATTTTGGGTTGTCGATAGTAGTGATGCCTAGGGGATTGTATCACTAGGTTAGAGGGGTTCGGCTAGTCTGGTTAGCATAGTTTATATGGTTGATAGTGTATCATTATGTTTGTTGTCCTAATGAGAATTTATCCATTGTCAGGTTAGATGAGACCGATTTTCTCGATTAAATAGGGTACGGTAGTAGAAGAATTTTGGTCAGAAGTGAATAGCAATAAGTGTGGATGAGACTGACTCGTTGAGGTAGTTAAACTAAGAATGTACTATCCTTGTTGGGTTAGGTGGAGTAGCTATTCGTGGAGCTTGTCGAAAATCAAAGGTTTGGGTTTTGAGTAAGCAAGTTTCTTAATTTCTTTGTTGTTACCGGTAGGTTGGTCAAGGTATTGGCAATGGTCACAGAGTGTTGGGATGTGGGAGTTTGGGTTGTCTAGGGTCTATATAGAATGAGTTATTGAGTTTTGTGGCTATGATTGGTCTACTAGATGGCAGGGTGGAAACATGAGGTGTCGTGATTGGATTTTAGTGGTGGTTCGTGAAATTATCTTATGTTTGTGAGAAAATCAGAAGTACTAAGGTGTTAAGGGAACTAAGTGACAGGACGGTCTTGAGGTTAACAGAAAGAGAATGCTGGTGGACTTGGAGTTATTACATAGTGCTAGTCCCGTATTGTGGGAGTAAATTTGTGAACTTGAGATGATGGTATGCATTGTGAACTGATCGAGCACTATGGCTAGGATCTAGCTAGTTGAATATGACTATGAGGATAATATGAATCAAGGTTTGGTATATTACAAAGGTTATAGATGGGTGCGTGAGAGGCCTAAGGTGCCTTTCTAGATGACGGGCGTCGAGGTATTTGGTTTAATTCTTAGAAGTCGTTCTATGCTTTCCTTAGTCCATACTTTGAATAATTAGATTTAACAAGGATGTATGGAGACATGAGACTTGATTATTGGCTAATGTTTTAATTGGGTTTTCAAGGTTAGTTGGACTAAAGAATGAGAGATGGACGGCTAGGTCATAGAACTGACACTTGGTGCGTGTGTGTTTCTGTGAGGAATAAAGGGATTAGAGTATGGAGACTTACGTTTTGAGGCTGAACAGAAAATGTCGATAATCTTAGGGGTCGAGAGAACTTGGGATGGATGATTTAGGTTGGATTTGGGCGTATTTGTCACAATGGGTTTGCGTTGGTTTGTGTTTGGTCGAGGGTGGAATGGGTTGTTCCCTCCATGTTTATGTGGTACTACTTGGCCAAAATTTGAAACTGTATAATACAAGTTGTTGGTGATTGGCATCGTGGAATATAGATGAGCGATATATTAGGAAACTTGACGGTAGTAGAATTTGGTGAGAAAGAGAGTGTCCTAAGACAGAAAAATGGGCGTATAGGTTCCAGTCGGAGAACCAAGGGAAGGTTGTGAGTTTCGTCTAGTTAAGGTTCGGTCATCGAGCGCAAATTTGAATGAGTTTAAAATTGCTTTGAAAATAGGAGATCTTTATTACGTCAAAGTCTGATTAATTGTTTGTCGACCATAGCAAGGAGTAATAGGCAGATAATGCTTTTGAGAACCAGGTGAAGCATCGTGTGATAGGTGGGTTTAGCCTTTGATGATTTTCCTTTTTATGGTTAAGATGGGTCATTCTCTACTAAGTTGGTGAGTTCGAATGGTGTGCCAAGCGGAAGATAATACTATGAGGTTTAGTTTGTACGATTAGTTAAGGAGGCTATGATAGAGTCACACGGGTGATAGAGTTGAACAGTCCAATTAGTTAGATTTTAAGTAATAGTCGGCATAGATAAAACATTTGGAGTTAAGGATTCGTGATCTTTGCTTTGGGTATGAGCTAAATCGAGAGCCATGAGTGATAGCAAAATGGTAAGATGGGAGAAGTTCAGGAGTAAGAATTGTGAACTATTTGAGAATCTAAGATCAAAACTATGGAAGAACAGTCTTATGAGTAGTATTATGTTGGAGGACTAAAATTTTCTCAGTGTTTGGTTTCTTAGTTAGTTGTTAGTGTGGATGGGACTCCAAGAGCTCTCTAGAATTGGAGGTGAGTGTGAGTCTAAGCAAATTGGAGTCATGGTTAGGTTGGGTGATAAATCTTGGGATGATTGTCATGAGGAATGGGGAGTTTATTTCCCATAGGTAAATCGTGTCGATGGATGATAGTTTGGTGAAGAAAATTGGGTTCATATTAGGTGAAACTTGTGAATTGTTTGGTAATGTTTAGGGATGACATGGGCATATTATTAACTATGGGGGAGTAGATACAAACTAGATTGCATGAAGTATTCAACCTAAGAGATGATGTTCTAAGAAAATCGTTTGGGCAAGGGGAACAAAGTTAACTTTTGTCGTACTCTAGCCTCACTTTTATGGTATATTCTGAGAAATCAGAATAGGCACACTACTTGGTGAACCGGTGACGATGTCGCAAGGATTTTAGGTTTCATCCCTAGTAAAAAAAAAAATGACGGTATAAAAAGGGAGTTCCATGGCTGCGGTACATGAGAATATATATATGGAGGTTTGAGTGAAGGAGAGATTATCAATGATGGGGCATGGGAGAAAAAGATTTGAATTTTTGGTTAGACCAAAGCACGTTATGAATGATAAACGGTAGTATAGTACGGAGAGAAAAAGTTTGAAATTCTAAGACTTGGGCACTAGAGCGATTAGTGACAAATGGACCACGACAGAAATAGAGAACCTGAGGAGCTTAAATTTGTTGTTGTCATATGAGATTGATTAGTCTTGAACCTATCTGAGTAGTACTAGTTTGACAAATCGGGGTTAAATGTGCATTGCTGATATTTTCGATGTGTGGTGACAAAATATGAGTTTCGATCGATATAGCTAATATTTTACTCTTAGGAGTGGGTGCTACTGTTTACAAGATAGAGGATCCGCAATCTTTCTGGTCTTTGACCTCTAGGACTTTCTGTTAGACAATGGATAAGAGGGTGATAGGGCTGTTGGGTAGAGCATTTAGAGGTTCCTGGATTGTTTGAGAGATCGAGTATAATGCAGTGGTAAGGGCACGGAGTAAGCTGTACGGGTAGCAAAAGGTGTGAGATAAAGGTAGCGAAGATTTTGGAGTTTAGTGCGTGTGTTTTAAAGAAGTTAACCGTAAACCGTTTCGTATCTTAGATTCGTCTAAACGTGGGTAAGAAACCGATGAATTTTACAGAAATGAATGAACACGTATGGGGGTAGGAGTATTCAATTAGTGCGGATTTTATGAAATAATCTTCGGAGTGTAGAGTTGACATAGACAAAGGGAGGCCGAGCTGATGGTGAAGTGTTCGGAGTTGATTATTGCGTAAATCGGTGTGGATTCTTATTTGGATTTTGCTTTTGCTATTGAAAGGTGTTAGGTGCATGCTGCATATCACGTCTGGTCATGTGTTGCCTGTCTCGCTTGAGTATCCGATGTTATTTACTATCTAAGCAATGTGAGTGTTTAGTTATTTTAGTCGTTTTGTATCGGACACGTGTCCACTTTTATGCATGATATACATGATTATATGATTGGCCGTTTGAGCAAATTTTGAGGACAAAATTTTTGTAAGGAGGGTAGAATGTAAAGACCCGTATTTTCATATTATTTTCCGGAAATAAAATTGGGGAAATATGAGAAACTAATTAAAATGCTAAAGTGTTGGATTATTAAGTGTTGTGAGTGGGATTGGACCTATTTGCATTACACAAACCACATTTGGGCTTGGAGTGTAATTACATGATATATATATGGGTGTGTGTGGTGGGAGAGGAGAGAGAAAGTCATCTTCCTGCCCCAAAATCAGCCGTCTCTCTCTCTCTCTCCTCCATGGTTCTCAAAATCTCTCTCTTCACAAACCTAATCAAAACTCAAGCTCCAAACTTAGTCCCTTCACAAAAGCTTCTCCAAATCTCATGCTCTACGCGTTGGTATGCTTATTTCACTCCGGTGTTTGAAGATCTTTTCTTGGATTTTGAAGCTAGAGTTTGAGTTTTGCTCCTTGGGGGTTTTTCAAGCTAAATCACAAGAGGTAGGGAAATTTCTAACTCTTCTAAGTGTAAATGTGGTGTATGTGTGTGTATAGCCACTTGATTGCTAAGCTTTCCATTGTCTTGCTGATTTCTTTGAGAAAAAAATCCATTTCCTAGACAAATTGGTGTTGAAACTGCTTATCTCCTAGCTTCTATGTTGTTCTTCTCTTGTTTTTGGTAGATAACCCACTCCATTGTTACTTGATTTCATGGTGGTGCTTGCAATTTCTATGAAACCCATTGTTTGCTCATTGTTTGAATTTGGGAAAAACTAGCAAATCTTGTAAATTGATGGTATGTTGTGTTACAATGTTGTTTGAACCTCTTTTGCTTCTTAATATGTCCATTTGGAACCAAGAGATGCCCAAAAGAAGCTCCATTGATCATTTCGTTGCTTGAGAAATTTTGCATCTGGTGTTGTTCTATCGATAGGGCTTCATCTCCTATCGATAGGAGCCTTTCACTTTTCGTTATGGCCAATCTGATGGCTTCCCTATCGATAGGACTTGATCTCCTATCGATAGGAGCCTCTGACGCTCTATCAATAGGACTCTCTAATACTTCAATAGTGGCCAATCTGATCTCTCTCCTATCAATAGGACCTAACCTCCTATCAATAGGACATCTATATTTTTGAAAAAATTTCAAGAATCATGATCCGTTGGTTGTGGCTCATTTGTGTAAGTTGTTGGTCACATGTTAGGGTCCGGGAGGGTCACTTTTACATCTTTGACACTCAGGTCAAAATCTCCTTTATGGCACGTTCGGGTAACTCGAAACATGAGTTTTGCGTGAAATTAACACATGATAGTAAGGTGATGAGACATATGGACACCGTAATGATATTATTGAGCATGAAATAAAGTATGAATGTGGTAATGATGACACGGGGCCCGAAAGGGTATGCCCGGAGTGACACGGGGCTTTTATGGCATACCCGGAGTGACACGGGGCCTATATGGCATGCCCGGAGAATAATCAAATGTTTAAAAGGAATAAGATGTATGTGGTTAACGTGTGGGACATATGTGGTGTATCGGATACAAGTTGGGTACAAGAGGCGAGAGTAACTAAAATCTAGTTGATTATGTGTCCTTTTCAAGCCCTTAAACCATTTGAACTCTTTCTTAACTCTTGTTACGTGACTTGTGTTTTCTTGTCTATCATCCATATGCATTTCATTTCACTTAGATTTGTTAGACATTTCTCTACTGGGCTAGTGAGCTCAACCTTACAAATTTCAGGTACCCACCAAGGAGCATGATATGGAGTGCTTGGAGTGCATACATGCATTGCTTTTTTGAAAGCTAATGGAGGAGTTATATCATCATCCTAGAACTTGTATTTTGTTAAGATGATTTTGTAACTCAATTAAGTTTCCTCTTTTGACATTGGACTTGTAATAACTATACATTTATTTTATTTTCATTTTGGGGTACGGGTACTCATAGACCGTGGTGTATTTTGATGTTGACTTTAACTATTCTATTTAGACTTTGACGTGGCTCGTGGACTTGTTGACCGTCCATGTGGATTATCAAAATGAACTATCCTTTTAAATTTCGAGGGCGTGACAAGCACATTCCCCCGACTAAATATTTAGTCTTCAATAGTTCATACATTCCCCAACTAAATTTTTGGTCTCCAATAGTCCATATATTGGCCGACTAAACTATTAGTCTCCAATAATCCATATATTCCCCAACTAATTTTTTTGGTCTGCAATAAGTTATACATTTCCCGAGAAAGACACAATGCCGACTACACTATTGGTCGGGAACTTTAGTCGGCCAAAATAGGCCACATTAGCCGACTAGATCTTTTTTGGTTGGAAAATACATTTGCCAACCATCCGTTCCCGACCAAAAATGCCTACTAAAAATCTGGTTGGGGAAAGCGTTTGCCAACTAAATAGGTTACCTTCGCCGACTAGACAGTTAGTCTGGAACGGTGATTTTTCTTGTAGTGAGTTTATTATTTTTGTTGATATTCTCATTGAAGTAGGCATTAAGCTGAAAGGCATAAATCCCATCTATTCTAAAACTGAAGCAACTCTCTACACCACTGCAAAAGGGAGGCCAGTAAACCTACGGTCTAAAGAAACTCAACACATTGTAACAACATTCATACTTATATTACATGTAACAGTGCTACAACCATCAAGTTGGGTAAATACAACACCACCGAAATAAAAGCTTCAAAAAGTTTGGAGTGCAAAAAAACATGGGTCCAAAACAGCTGATCAGAATTCTTCTTTTTATTCCAACTTATCTGATTCATTACATTACATATACATACAAGGATTACATTGCATAGTCTCATAGTTCCATGGTCATTCCACAGAACGTTAAGGTGTTATTTCTCTACATCATTACTATCTTTTCTGGAAGTTAAATGACTTGATTGAGAAGGCAAAGATTAACCCAAAGAGCAAAACTATTCCAACCATGATTATACCGACACATCTCACAAAATCATACCTATAATCAAAGTATCTTAACACGAATTGTTCTACTGTTTCTCCTGTGTCAAGCGTCTCTTGAATGTCTCCATATTGTGACCCAACTAATCCGTATAAACTCCAAGAGACTGGGCAAATGTAGTAGTACCACCTCCACCACAATGGAATTCTCTATCATGATGGAAAAACAAAAAATATTAAGACCATTTCTAAAGAGTTTTCTCAAATTACGGAATATGAAGTGAAATTATTAGAACTTACTGTCTTCGGAATGATGAAGCCAGAGAAAAGGTTCCATATTGCATAGAAGGCAGAAGCAATTATGGAAGCGATGTTGAGGTTGGGAGTTACGGCTACTGTCATCATCCCGTAATATGTGTAGTATACGAAGGTGCAAAACATGAAGAACAGATACCAAATGAATTTGGCAAATTTCCACTCAAATCCGATCATACTATATACTATGGCTCCATATGTCACAGTTTGAACAAAAATGTATGGGAGCTCAATCACAACCTGCATAATGAAACACGTAGCGAGAAATTGTTAGAGAACCATCATGAAGCTTAAATAGTCTCTAATTACTCTCAACTCTTTTAGTAAATCATTTTTCTTCTTCTCAACTTCCATGTAACATAGGCAGAGCTAGCAAGGGTCGAGTTTTGAAAGATACACTTTGAACTATGCTTTTGTGCTGTTCAAAAAAAAAAAGGAACTATGTTTTTGTGGAATGTTGCTTCTTAATTGATGTTTTGAGGTTGGTCAATATGGGTGATATTTGCACTGATATTATTTAGGATTCTTAAGGTTCGTAGTAGTGTAATGTTTGCGTTGCCATGTTAATGTTGGTCTGCACTAAACTGATCTATGTACTTTTACTTCTTTTTGTACCGAGAAAAAGAAAGTTAGTTTTAACTATGGGTCCGTTTGATTAGAGTGAAAATATAGAAAATGCAAGAAAGAAAAAAACTTATACTTTTATGGTGTTTCAATAGTATGAAAATATTAGATAGTGCTAGCAACTGAATTTTATTGTACAACCCATTTAAATAGGGTCGCATTTATTGCTAAAAAACACAAAGGAAATATTATTTTCTTGTAAAAAGTTGCCACTTAAGCAAATAATTTTCAGTTCCCCATCATGAACCGTATTGTATTTGATGGGTAAGTTAGTAACGACAAGTATTTTCTTGCAAGGTTATATAAAACTATTCGAGCGTAGAGAAAAAAATAAATTTTCTTTTCACTTCCTTTCTGTCATTTTAACTTTTCAACATAACTTTCTTTCCAACCAACGTACCCTATATGGTTTGTTGTCTCATTTCACTTGATTGCTTCCCCACTAAACTTCCTTCCCCAATTCTTATCCAAGTTCATGTTTTTCTTAATTTCTCCTCTCTGTATCAAGTCTCACTTTATTAATTTTTCTCTACTATCTTCGATATTCTCCCTAACTTCTTCTGCTCTTCTCTAACTCTCGATTCACTTCTTTCTTCCATCCTTTCTCACCCTCTCTCCTCTTTTGTGACCATCACTACTACCTATGTCCTCTACCATGGCGCATGCTTTTGTAGCATATGCCAACAATTTCCTATTCTATAGCAGATCAACAGTTCCATGAATGTGTTGTCAACTTCCTCGGTAAAGTGCTTTAGTGAATTCCAGGTCCTTAATACTACTTCAACAATAGGCTCCACGTGAGAATACAAAGACTTACTTGTCCAAAAGCATATGGCAAAGCTGAGTACATTCCAGCTGCACTTTCCCGGTAAAAGACTGCTCTCTCAACAGCTACTATCGGCTGCACTGAAATGGCAGCTTGTATACCAACAAATACAACAACAACGTACATAGAACCCATTGCATTGAATATGTCTTGTTGTGTTTCCCTGAAAAGCAACACAATGAACTGCGACTTGGAAACTAAGAAATGTATAGAAAAATTAAAGACTGGGTTCAAGGCTTGTGGATTACCTTTTAGAGCCGACATTCCAGAAGATTGTCCCAAATAGCAGAGCTACCATAGTTGTGTACAAGAATCTCACTGCAGTATATGGGGGGTTTCGCCAGTATGATAGGTGTTGTTTCCATAGGCATGCCATGCATTGGGTGAAGAAAGACTGAGAGTATTTTGTGGTGAAGTGTAGATCTTTTGATCCTGGCGGAGGCGTACTCAGTTCTATAATCATTTCTTTATTTCTCCTGATCGAGCCACCACATAGTGTTATAATAAATACACTAATGTTGACCTAAGAAGTAGGGGCACAAACGTGTGATAGCATGTCACGTGTTCCACACAACATGTTATTTATCTTTTTATTGTTGTGTCATGTGTTGGGTATGTAATTATTATGTCATTTATGTGAATTTTTCCTCGGTAGATGATCCTGATGAACAGTGTAACTCTAATTTCTAGAGTCTTAAGGTGGCGCTACAAATTTACATTGTTCTCTTTCATCACTAGATTCCAAGTTATTTTATTCCAATTTCTAATGTACATCACATATGTAAAAGCAAAAAAAACATGGTCCTCAAGTGGCTAAAAAGAGAGTCCAAGTTAAGTACTTTTGGAAATGTGTCCAACAAGTGTCAAGAATTGGGTGATGAATGTCGTGTTAACAAGGCACAACCTTCTTAGAAATTCCCTGCTTCTTAGGTTTTGACCTTTGTAGATTATATGTCGAGCTTTACTAAAATAGATATTGACAACCCAAAATATTCATTTGGAGAATTCAAGTTTTTCCCATACCTGTAGAGTTCTGAGTTCTTGTACACATGAGCGAAGTCAACCCCAATAGCTGCTTCTTGTGCTGCTGAAGTCACCTCTAACATCCAAGTAGCCGGGTTATAACCATCTTTGATTTGACCAACTCCATTGATACCCTTGAACAAATATCGCTCAATTATGCTAGTTGCTAATTGAAAATACAGAAGTATTAAGTTTCTCGTATATATAATCATTAGCTTTACCTCCAAATATGCAATGAGATGACAAGAATGACGACCTAATGGACCAACATATATTTCCTCACCTCCTCGTTTCATAAGAAAGAGCTGCGCATCCAATACGGTTTTCCTTAGTATTGATAAAATTTCGAAGGTAAAACTAATATGATCCTTAATATTGTGAAAGAACGCATACCTCATCAAATGCATCAAATATGCCGATGCTTGGCTGATGGATGGTGCATACCACAGTTCTTCCCGTATCTACTGTATTTCTCACTGTTCTCATCACTATCGCTGCAGCCCTAGCATCAAGTGCTGAGGTTGGTTCATCCATGAATAGTATAGATGGGTTGGCTACAAGCTCAACTGCAATTGTCAGCCTCTTGCGTTGCTCAGTTGAAAGACCACTTACCCCAGGCAACCCGACAAGTGCTTCCCTTAATGGGGTTAGCTCAACAAGCTCCATGATTTCATCAACGAACATCTGTTATTCCTCGTTTAGATTTACAACCAGTGATTAACAATATCTAACATGAAAAAAGGTAATCATATCAAGGTTTTTAAGTCCTATCTTTTTTAGAACACTCGTGGAAGGCTTTTCTAAAACAAAAAAGACACATTATTTTCACATCTTATTCATTCATGGCTTTGTTTCGTTGCAGTCGTTAGAATCAGTTTTCAATAACAGTAACTAGGAAAATAGTTTATGAACACAGAAAACACCCATCATCGTCTTCGGTTTTTCTTCATTTCTCACGGAAATCTCTTCTGAGAATACAAACATCTTTTTGATGTTCTCTAGAAGTTTTTTTCTATCCCATGAAACAATATCAAAATAGCTTTGAAAATTGTTAGCCATACAAGTTCAGTATTTTTTAGAAAAATCCAAAGAGAGAAATCAAAATTAGAAGACTGCACCCAAAAATGACCTTAATCTATATTATTAGAGCTCACCTTTCTGGTGGCAAAATCAACTTCAGGAGGCAACCGAAGCCATGCGGAATATTTCAAAGATTCATAAACTGTAACATGAGGAGAATGAACATCTGTTTGCTCGCAATATCCAGCTACGCGAGCAAATGTTTCTTGTTTCTTTGGGTATCCTGATATTGAGATCCTCCCCCCAATGTATCCACCAGTTTTTCTACCAGCCAAGGTATCCATCAGTGTGGTCTTACCGGCCCCACTAACACCCATTAACGCTGTGAGAACTCCTGGTCTAAAAGAACCACTTACTCCTTTTAGAAGTTCTAGACGATCTTCTTGTATACCTTGTGCTCTCAATTCCTGCCATTGTAGTATCAGCTTTAGCACTATGTACATAAAGAATTGTGGTCCAAGAATTAATTATTTTTCATTTCATCTAGAGAGTATATATTCAAACAAGCTGACAAACAAAAGTGAAGCTGAAGGATAACAGTTTTTTTTTTTTTTGCATATAACTTTGGATTTCATAAAGAATCCAAAATGCATAATCCGGAGTGTTCAAGTTTAATACTTGTGTTTAAGTAAGTGTACGTTGTCTTTTCTACCCTTAGAAGTTGCAGATACCTGTGGCATGTCAACTGCGTACTTGATATCATCGAAAGTGATGGAAAGGGGCTCAAATGGTAGAACCATCCCCCTCTTCATATTCTGGTTAGCATTACTACGGCTCCCCACTTTTGAAGATGTTAATTTCAAGGATACACTTCTTTGAACTTCAACTCCCCCTTCTTCACAATTATGAAACAAGTATGTTAAAGTTAGAAACTCACAAGTCGGAAAAGGAAAGTTGAGAGTTAAATTACCCACCAGAAGAGCTATTCCCTCTTGAGGATAGCTCAATAACTTCTCCTCCTTTACAGGTGTTTCTCTCTTCCAACGTTTCTTTAGATAGAACTGCCTGAGGCTTCTCAAATGCTGCATCATGTTGGATCAATTAATTAAGAGAAGTTGAACCACAAAAACTTGACTAGGCTTTCGAAGTGTTAAACAAATGTAAATATATTGAAATGATTGAATTATTTACTTACGGCTAAGATATGACAGAGCCAGGGCGAAAATGCCGTTGAAGAGAAGAACATATCCAACCAAAGCTCCTACGCCGATCCAATACCAATGTGCTTCTGGAAATATTCCACGAGACTTCAAAACCAACACGCCTAATGATTCGGTAGAATTAGGAGGCACCTGTTAAACAAAATTTTCAAATCTCATATGACCGTAGTGAGAATTTACTTTTTGGTTTTGTTTACCACAAATTCACAAGCACAATGCTTACTTGTCTCCAACTATCCCCAAGAAATTCATTCACTGCTATAGCATTCTGCCCATACATCAGAGGCAAGGCCCAATAACCCCATATCAACCATGTCTTTATATCATCTGAGGCAAAAAAAGAGAAAGAAAATATGGATTTACATGAATGCACATGTTATAATACTTACATGGCACTTCTTGTTTGTTTTCTTTTACCTCTTGACAAGATAAATCCTCCCATCAAAAGAATTGCAAGTAATGCAAATGTGCCGAATGTGTTTGCCACAATCATGTTACGTCCTAATGCAGCTAACAGTCTGAATAGTCCAGAAGCCATCTGGTTAATGCAAAGGAGTAGAAGGTACATTTTGAACAACCTGTGATTTAAAAATGTATCAGGTTTGAGATGAAAATCTTGAAGAACCAAAGCCTAGATGATAGTCACACAATTTACCTTCCGACATCTGGATCGAAGCCAATGACATAATAAGTGGTGAACACCCAAATACCGGTTTCTACCAATGTTATTGGGATCTTGAGGATCCACAAGGGTAAAGCATATGCCCATGCAGGAAAAAAGAGAAGGTCCCTTTGTTTGTAAAAGGGAGGAAGTTTTAGGACTGTAAAGGCTAGCTCCGAGAACCCATTGAACATAATCATAAGGAGACTAAAGAAGAGAGCACCCATGAAAATCACACCATCTTCAGTTGTTTTCTTGCTCATCTCAGTTCGTAGAAATATAGTCATTGCAATGAATGCCATTATAATAAGCTGAAAGAGAGACAAAAAAAAAAATATGAGATCTTTTGGTCGTTCAAAATCAGTCTTCCAGAATGTTTTCCTGAAAACTTGTTTGGTCGGTATATTTTTCCCCAAAAAGTTCCTCAATTGATAAAGTTCCTCAAATTCTCAAAAATCACTATTCTTGCTTTAAAAAAACACCAAGACAACATGAGAACGGCGAGTGCTTGAGTTTTCAAAATTAGCTTCTATTGAAGGGTTGCAAAAAACTTATTCTAAAAGCACAACGAAATAGAGACAAGGATTTGTTCGATGGGTAAAATGCTTAACTCGAAACATCTTGAATATGTAGACAAATGAATTCCTCTTCATGAGCAAATACTCCCTGGATATGAGAGCTTTTAGCAATTCTTTCTTACCAACACCATATTTCTTAGTTGTTAAAGCGGCCGGGTGGCTCTTGGCTTTGTCAAACGGGATAGAAAGCTCATCACCTAATTTCCTACCAACATGAAATGAAGCAAATGCCTCAGCAAATTCCCTGACAGTAACAAAACCATAAGGCTCATCTCTTCGTGCCCAATATTGCTCTTGATCTTTCATTGATGTCACCTATGTTTCCCACCAAAAAAACCTTATCAAGAATTTATAGAACCATAACAAAGGTTCTACGGTATACAAATGCACAACCATTATCGAATCAAAAGCACAAACACATGTACAAGAACACCTTACTTCAGGTGGTTTATACTATGTGAACTACATCCACGGCTGTTCAAACTGTTTCACTTTGATGCAAATGAATACAAGAGCCATATGCTACAATATATAGCTAGGGCCACAAGTTTGCGTAAAACATTGGAGTTGGATTTGGCACACACATGGCATTTTATACAGTACAAACTTCACACTCGATTAGAGAAGTATTCTAAACATACAAGAGTAATATGAGAATTCAAAGAACATTCAAGTTCAAGAGATTACTTCTTGTAAGAAGTCAGCCACTCCTTTCCTATCTGGACACTTGAAGCCCATGTGTTCAAAAAACTCAAGCACGTTCTCACGTGGGCCTTGGTATACAATTTGACCGTCTGAGAGGAGAATTATGTCATCGAATAAGTCATAAGTTTCTGGTGCTGGCTGGAGGAGGGAGATAACACAAGTTCCTTGAAGGATATGGATGGACTGCTTGATTGAGTTCACAATATGAAAAGTTGTGGAACTGTCCAAGCCAGTTGATATCTCATCCATGAAGAGCGCTCTAGCTGGACCAACCAACATCTCCCCTATAACCATTTCGTTTGTCAATTATTTTTCCTAGTGAGTAAATTCAAAGTAAGAAATGACATATATCATCTTAAGGAATTAAGCATCACATTTCATCAAAATAATAAGCATATTCTTCATAATCACACCAAATGTGAATTTGATGATTAAAATGAATGCCTGCTCCATTGATATACTTATAGCGAAGGCTGTGAAGCAAACACTGAACATTCAAAACATGAGATATGAAAAAGTGAGCACTCATGCAACACATTATGTTCGTCCAACATTTTTTGCCAATAGTGAATCACTCATGTTTGGAATATAGTGATTTGTATGTTGAATGCTTTTACCTGTTGTCACTCGCTTTTTTTGTCCACCAGAAATGCCTCTGAGCATTTGATCACCTACCATAGTGTCGGCACAGACTTCCAGTCCCAAAATCTATGGATACATTAAGACAGAAAGGAATATAACAAATTTTCAAAAAATCCATACTGTACTATCGTTAATTAAGCTGGGGGACTTCAAAAAAACACCTTTAGTACGTAGTCTGTTACCACATTGGCCTCCTGGCCTTCTAGCGATATTGCCTGGAATATTACAAGAGTACAACTAGATTAGCATATAACAAAAGCACAAGTGATTTATGCCTATTACATCAACAAAATAAAAATGCATATTGGTGGAAGAAAATATGTTTTTGAAATCAAACTTGCGTAGCACTTTGCAGAAGATCGGCAGTTTCTATACTTGTTTTTCAATAAATTTTCGACAACTCATTTTCAAAAACCATTGCGATGATTATTCAAAATCCTCAAAGATGCTTCGTGTCTTAAGATGTGAAAATGTTGATGGCTTTTTTTTTTTATAGAACAGATTTGATAAATTTGCCAGGCCACAGATGTTATTATAGAAACTAAGTCTTCACCTATTTGCTTACCTTCATGTAAATATCAAGATCTGGGTCTGGCATTATGTTGGCTTCCTTCTCTCTCCTAGACAATTCTGTTAGCATTTCTAAAAGAAAAATAACCAAATTCAAATGAAATGATTTAGAACCAATATCATTCTAGAAATCAAAATGCGAGTATAGTAGTATTATGAAGTCATTTATTAAATTGTACTAATCACTAACCATAACGAGACCCAACCCCTTGACATCTAGCTGAGAAAGCCAGTGTTTCCCGCACTGTCAATTCTCCTATATGCAGGTCATTCTGGCTTGTATAGGCTGATGTCCTTTGTGGAACAAACTCATTCATTCCACAGCCGTTATATGTTACATTCCCTGAAACCTGTACAAAACAATTTCTCCATAAAGATTTATTTAAGATCACAAGATGAATCAAGTTCCTAAACTTCGTTAGATGTTGACACTTGCATCACTTCCAACGTACGTCTAACCTTGGGGATTGCATTTTATTGCTCACCGAGTGTGATTCAAATCTTACACCTTAAAACAATAACATTATAATAGTACCCATGTCCTTTTCCCATCTATGGGGGTATGAGCATAGGAGGGCCGGAGACATACCTAACCTTTGGCAATATTCAAACAAAGTGGCTACTCTTAGAAAGTTTTACCACTAAAATAGAAGCCCCCTATACCTCAAAAAAATCGAGGAAATCAAGGGACATTACACCGTGGAACCACACCACCCAATCTAAGCTGAAAGGCATCAGAGAGCAGACCCAGAGACTGATCCATTTATTGTGCTCAAAATATTGCTTCCTTCATTCAAAATCTAGAGCACAAGTAATGCACAAAAATTTTAGAACTTCCGTACAGAAATTTTATGTTCTGAGAAATAGGACCCAAGCTGGTAAGTTGGCAATTGCAGTTGAAGGCAAAGCTGTTATCATTAGTTAGCTTAATGAAGTATTGAGGCTAGCTCAATGGCTAGAGCTTGGAATTCGATTAATGTTGTTATTCTTCACTTGCCTCAGAGTTTGCTATCTGTATTATGCAAGTGTTGAGGCTAGGTCATTATGTGAGTACATGAGATACACATACTATGATTAGGTGGTATCAAGTCCAAAACATCTCATCCTCAATAAACGAGGCTACTCACAATGAGTTATAATGCAATATGCTATGTAAAATACAATTTACGAAGCTAGTTTAATATAAAGTCAACATAAATTATGGATACAATGATACTAAGTAAGTACATTTTACCAATCTAGTTTAATCTAAAGTCAATACAACTTATGTCCAGCCCAATTTAGTGGTAACTTAGTTATCTTACTTTTAGATCACAATGAAGTTCTCCGGCCAAAGCTTGCAGCAATGTAGTCTTTCCAGAGCTCGGTGGGCCTAAAAGCAATGTCAATCTGAAACAAGAATAATGAAAATTTAAATTAATGAGTTGTTAGGTGGTGTTTGTAATGGACTACAATGTGTGTTGTTTTTTTCTTATCACCTGCCCGGCTTGATGATTCCACTAACATCATGGAGAATTGCCATTGGTATCTTCCTGCTTGGTATAATATGGAGATAATTCAAGAATCCCTTCATACACATAGAAATACGCACAGAGAGAGAGAGAGAGAGAGAGAGAGAGAGAGAGAGAGAGAGAGATTCCAAGCTAATTAGTTCAATTCATAAGGATAATACTATCATTAATGTTTGAATATGCTAAGGTGATATAACAGTGAAGACATCATTTTAAATTGGGAAAACAAGAAGCCAAACAAGTCTTAGGCCCAGTTTTTCAAAAGATTTTAGCACCCAGGTGCTAAAATCATGATATTTCAAATAAAAAAAATGAAGTAGTTCCGTGTATCGTTTTTCAATTTTTTTCGCACCAAACTAAAGTACACGAGGAGTACTTTAATTTGGTGTAAAAAAAATCGAAAAACGATACACAAAACCACTTTATTTTTTTATTTGAAATATCATGATTTTAGCACCTGGGTGCTAAAATCTTTTGGAAAACTGGGCCTTAGTAAAATTTGCCAAACTTGACCAGAAGTAACTTTTAGCTAATGGTAAAAACTACACAAGCGGCATCCATAGTGGGCTCTTCAAAAAATTCCTAGGTGAGACTCCTAACATTTAGCAATTCATTTGTTCAATTTTGATCTTCAATGGGCTCCCCATAGAAACTCCTAAGGATGGCTCCTACCACACTAGTCTAGGAGAAGAGGGAGGGGGGATGGGGGACCCACTTACATTTTTGTGTCCACAAATAATCTTAAGACAGTCTAGGAGCCAATTTTAGAGAGTTCATTGGAATACTCTCGCACTTCTAATTTAGCAAGTCCTTAACAAACAAAATTGGATCCCACTTTTGCTTTTGTGTAAACTTTAGGAGTCATTTTAGGAGTCAAATATAAAGAGCCCACTGTGGATGTCTTTATTGGCCAAAAAATTAGCCAGTTTATTATACCATTAAAGTTATTTTACTTGCGGGCAAGATTAGGCGCAGAAGTTGTCCCTGACCTATTTATTCTGAGAAGAGAATCATGTTGCGGCAATTTTAGAAACTTTTGCTGATGAGATTATCGGTGAACTTAACTAGCAAGTAAATAAAGAGAAATAACTCATGTACTAAGAACCTAATCATTTATTTTCCTCTGACTACAAATTAAATCAAACCTGAAAAATCATCTGTGTAATATATATTTATTGTTTTGCAACCTTTTTTCTGGCCAAAAAAAACGCAAGGAGACAAATTTGGCGATCGCAGTTTATGAGTTTTCATGTCATACATTCGCACAGTAAAATTGCTGTCAATAACATCGAGCACAGCTTTTGCATTATATGTGACTAAGCAATTAGCTAAACAAACTTTATACGAATATTGCAATTTAAAAAGATCTTTTAACTGCTGCAGTTGCCGCCATACTATTTTATGTGGAGTCAAAATTTGACCAAATAAGCATGTGGCACACGTAAAATAAACAAAACAACATTGGGAAATTATTTTAACACTCCCCTTTTAACTAATGGCACTCCCTCTTTTGGAGAATTAGGATATGTCCCTCTTGGTCCATTAAGGTTAGGCTCCTTTCGATATCCTTTTGGGATGTTTGCTATTGGGTATCATTGAGGAGATTGTCGGATTCTTTGTGTTGGGGGCTTTGATATTTAGGGTTTTGTGTTGTTGGGTTTCACTTCGGGTTTGTGCTTCCTTTCGAGTTCCACCAAAGCCCTCTGAATATATTTTGGTGCTTCTATCAGAGTTACGGATATAGCCGGCTTTTTATATTCTCTTCTCGTTCATAGTAATCCTCTCTTGCTCTTCGCCTGTGGAGCACGTTCCTAGAGCAAAACTTGATTTGTTTACTTTTCTACTTCGTGGTTGGCATAACATATTTTATTTCAATGCTATTTCTCCCTGGAAATTTTTCCATCCTCTTTACCGAGTCCATTACTACGACGGGATCCACCCTACTAATTTTACAATTAACTGACGTGAAACTCACCCAGTGAAAAAAAATACTAGTTTCTATTGTGATGTGAGAGAGAAACTTTACCTGGAAAATATTAACGAAGAAGTTAGAAATTGTTGGCATTGCTCTGCCGCCAACAAACGCCTCTGCATCCACATTTAAATGCTCAAACCTTACTTCAATGGTCGGAAAATGAAGCCCAACTCTGCATCAAGTTTTTGAAGAAAAAAATAAAAAAAACCAGTGAGTAAAACTTAAAAGATCTTACTCACCCATTTTTTTGGCGAATGGATACATATATAGCATAATAGGCAGTAATAGTCAGTAAAAATGACACACTTTTGCTTCTTCTTTTTTTCCCCTCCCTAATATTAGAATGAAATGAGATTAGTGTAGCTGAATTGAGAATGTTGATACGGATGTGATGAAACGATTGGTGAGATGATAAGTTCTGCGCCTATTTGAAATAAATAGATTAAGGTGGTTTGGATATATCTATAGTAAAACATGTAGATGAAGTTGTAAAGAGAGTTGATAGTATATAGTTTTAGGTTAGAGCACAAAGATCATTTCTTAAGTGAACAATTAGCCATTCACAGAGGACAATAACAATTAGTCAACTTTTATGCATATTTTGTGTTTAACATTTTTAAGCTTTTTGGTTCAGTTCAATGATGGAATCGAATGAAAATGGATTAGATCGAATTATATCGAACATAAAGACAAATTTAAAAGTTTAGATTATTTTGACCTTTCATAATAGATATATTGAAATTATTTTCCATTAGTTTCATATCCCTTGATTTCTATAGTTGGAATAAAATAGATAAAGGGAGAGTTGATTAGACATTCTGTATCAATAATATCAGTATGATTCCATGCTACAGAGTTTGAATACTTGTGATTACATCATGTCTTTTAAATAATACCCAAAAGGCCATTTATCCATAATTAGAATACTTATGCTTATTATGTAAATTTCCAAAGTGGTAAAATAATAAACCATATTCATTGTGTAAATAACCCTCTTTTATAGGACATGTGAATATGGTTGATTAATTTACCATTTTACAGCAAAGTCGTAAGACAATAAACCATATTCACTTATATTTAACTTTCCTTTATGAATTTGGTCCGCACAGCAATTCCCTTAAAAATTTTAATCATGATTGCTGGATCAATGATCTTTGGATGAAAACATAAAGAACTACGACAAAAATCATTTATGTTTTCACCCGTAAAATCTTTACCTTATAGGCAAAGAATTTTAGGACGAAAACATAAACAATTTAGGATGGAAACATTTTTTATGTTTCCATCCCAAAAATCTTTACCCTATAGGCAATGAATTTTAGGATGAAAACATAAATAATTTAGGATGAAATTTAGAATGAAATTTGGATGGAAACATTCTTTATGTTTTCATCCCAAAAATCTTTACCCTATAGGCAAAGAATTTTAGGATGAAAACATAAATAACTTAGGATGGAATAGGATAGAAACATTATTTATGTTTTCATCCCAAAAATCTTTACCCAGTAGGCAAAGAATTTTATGATGAAAACATAAACAATTTAAGATGAAAACATTAAAAAAATCATAGTTAAAATTGTTTAGGGAGCCGCATGCGCAGACCAAATTCATAAAAGGAAGTTATATAATAGTGAATATGGTTTACTGTTTTACCACTTTGGCAAAAAAAATGGTAAATTAATCAATCATGTTCACATGTCCTTTAAAAGATGGTTATTTACACAATGAATATAGTTTATTGTTTTACTACTTCTGTGATTTCACATAATAAACATGATAATCATGGTTAAAATTTTTAAGGGAGCCGCATGCGCGGGCCAAATTCATAAAGGGCAGTGGAAAAAAAGTTTTTTGATTGGGAGGTTTGAACACTAGATTTTATTTGGAAATGGAATGGTTTGATAATGTTGTGTTCCATGGGTAGGGGATAGGAACTAAATCCCATTATACTAATGACATAAATAATGAAATAGATAAGGGCATAAAGATCCAAATATCAAATGTCGGGATGGAATCATAAGTATTTAAATCTCAAAGGATGAAAACATAAGTATAATTTCCAACCAGGATGACTAATTAAAATTCTCATAGATAAATAAGAAATTTGGCATTAGGTACAGGATTAATAGGAGCAATATCTTGTGCTTGTTTACAAAAAAATTGTAAGAGTAGATTTAATATTTTTAGCTTGTGAGTCCAAGTTGTTATCATGAGATTCTAAGTGTTCAAGTCGTGCCTTTAGAAACGACACGGGCTAAAAATATATAATGTGCGTACATGTGTTTATACGTATTTATATTATCTGATATGTATTTATATATATTCATCTTCACGCGTTTACCCCTCTTTCCTCTTATAGAGTGCATTGATATTTGTTATCCGTCTCTGTCGATCTCTGACTCTCTCTCTCTCTCTCTCTCTCTCTCAGCATCCCTTTCATTTCAGTGATTTCACCTACTGCTATATCAGTTTATGTGCCCCTTTATTGTTCCGATAAGTTCAATGCTCCAGAGAAAATAAAATTCACACCCTCTTTTTATTGGTACCCACGCTTTGTTCTTCATTTCCACCTCTGATAGCCACATTGCAAGCTAAAAAACTAAGGTATGTAACTCTTTGTTATTTACTTTCATCGATGAACAATGCTTTTATAATTTGCTCATTCTGCAAAACCTGTTTATTTTCAGAATCTATATTTTTAATTCTAATTCCTAAAAATTAAATTTAGAGCAGGACAACTATTCGCCATCCTTAAACTTTCACTACACATATCTTAGATTCTTGAATCTTAGAGCTATGCTTTTGAGTTAGAAAGATCTTTGCTTTACAATCTTCATGCACGAGCTAATTGTGCTTTGCCTACGGAGATTTGTACGCTGGTATTTTATGAGGCATGCACCTCAAATGGAGGGTTTTGCTACGTGTACACGGCTGAGGGTGAAATTTATAGGTGGTTTGAAGTGTAGATTCGTTTTGAGGAAACCTGAAAATGACTTATGACTTTTGTGCTCCTGTTTTCAGGGCCAATAAAATGAAAATGAAATATAAAGTCTTGCCAACAAATGAAGTCAAATTTTCCCTGTTACAATATTTGTTTCTTATAGAATCTTTTTCTTGGACACCTTGATATGTTATGTTATGGTGCTAAAATACGAATCATAGAAGTAACATTTTTCAATGGCTTCCAATCCTCTACCTTCCCCATCTATCCTCTCTTGCTTTCGAAGCCAAAACAACAAATGATTTTGTTGGTATCTTAAATGAAAAAATTGAACCCTCTCTGTAGTAGTATTCACTGGGCTAAACTTTGGAAAAACTTGTGCTGCCTTTACAAGCAACAAAATGCTGAAAGTTCCCTTATGGTTGTGCAAATCACAACTAATTGGAAAGACGGTTGCTTTTGCTTTGCTGGCATTGCTTTTTTCATTGGTGCTACACAGCAATAGATATCCTTTCCATTTTGCAGAGAAAGAAAGCTCGGTGAATTAAAAGACGAGGAAAAAGATAATTGATATTCACACCCCCTAAATTGTTATCCACACCACCTTTTTTGTCTTCTAGTGAAATTTTCATGCAGATAAATTGTCTGATTCCAAGCTTGGATCTTTGGCCACCTTCATGGCACATACACAATCAATTGCTTCAATTCCATCACATATTAATGTTATAAAGCATTAGTTACATAACTTATTTCTGTTACATAAATCATAGGCACATACTACGGGCATTAACTTCGTGCAAAGCACATAAGCCTTATACCTAGTTTATCATGAACAGAGAATCTTGTCTTTCATAATCATGATAACGATTGGCAGAGAATTTTTTTTGTTGAGCTTATTTTTTTAACTTAGAAGATGGTTCTATTGGTTACGTATGGGGCTTGAAAGTTACTTAACTTTTATGCTCCGTCCCGAATTTTTTTGTCTATTTATGTGTCTACGTGTGATTTTTCAATTGATTATATCTTTTATTTTATAATTTTGAAAACTTTGTTGAATAGAACCCCTCAAGAACTATTAAACGAGATCCATATTGAATAGCCATAATATTAAATATTTAAAATTATAAACAGATTTTTGAAGAGTCGTGAATACTTAAAGTGAACAAGAAATTTGGGACGGAGAGAGTATTTGGTTACAATCCACAGAAAATTCTTTTATATCCTTTGTGGTTAATTGCCGGAAAAATGGAGGATGAAAATTGTGTTATCGTCAGACAAGTCACTGAAAAATATCCGTCACCAACCAGCGCCGAGGTGATTGCTATCGACTGGATGTGGTGACCTGACGGGTTAGCATTTTTTGTTTTTTTTTTTGTCATTCATCATTCCTAATCTATCTTTTTTTTTTTTTTTTTTTTTTTGCACATGGGATTAGTTTTGGAGCAACAATTAGTGTGGGCAATTTTGAGATTTTCTCGCCTTTTTAAGTGGGTTGAACTTTTATCCCCAAAAAACTTGTGTGCAGAGCATCCACCACAGATATGCTTCCTTCATTTCTTTTACAGACAATTGTCCAAAAAAGGACAAGTTTGGGACTTTAAAGGGTGTTTAATCCAACTTAACTTATTTTACGGCCTCCAATACATTGATGGGAAATTTTTGAGGACTCAAGGACAATACTAGACAAAAATACCCTTAATGAACTCTTTTTCGCGCCTCCTTTATGCACTGCTTAAAAAAAAAAAAAAAAACCCGACATTTGATGGCCCAGTCCCAGTTCACGTCACTTTCAATAATCTGTAGCATTTGGCCACTCTCTCTCTCTCTCTCTCACTAATTGATGCACCTCGATTCAATTCTCTCTCTCCTCTCTTTCCTTTCTCATTGATGTAGAGTAATGGTTGGGTGGGAGCTCTCTCATCAATTTTGGAGGAGGGTTAAATTTGGGGGTTCAACTTTAGGGGGGTTTAGGCTCTTTGGGGTAGAGTATAGTGAGTTTAGGCATTTTGGGTTTAGGCACTTAGGGTATCATACGGTTTCATAGGGTTTTTAGAAGTTTAGGCACTTTCATATGGTTTTAGAGGTTTAGGCACTTTCACACGGTTTTAGGGGTTTAGGCACTTTCACACGGTTTTAGGGGTTTAGGCACTTTTCATTAGGTTTGGGTGTTTAGGCACTTTTCATTAGGTTTTGGGGGTTTAGGCACTTTCATGCGCTAGCGGGGGCATTTTTGGAACGTGGGGTTGATTTGTCCTTTTGGCATTAAAGAATTATTTTGTGTCTTATTTGCATGATTAACCTCTATACCATGTGGTGATCAAAAAAACCTCTATACCATGTCTTTATTGAAGAGGCTCCCTTCTTTTTAAGTATAATGCTTCCTAATTTCAACTTATTAAGAAAACATCATCATTATATTTTTCACATCAACTTTGTTCAACTTATTAAGAAAACATTATCATTATACCTTCACTTTCCACTATTACTTTTGATGGAGACATCATTATTAAACTTTACCAACTAACTTTACACAAATGAATCTACTTTCAAGGGCAACATGGAAAATATACCAACTTTACCCATTAACTTTTCAACATCATACTTATTTAGGAAAAACCCAAAATAGAATATACTACTCTTTTTACGGAATGAGGAGTACTGAATTTTTAGATGTTAAAGTGTCCAAATAGCCAAAGTTAGTGCTCACGTCACTTAGTTGAGGTTTAAGATTGGTAATAAGCTAGAATAAAGTTTTATGTATAAGCTAAAACCCACAATATCTCAAAATTAAAATAACTTATTAATTTATTGACAGAGTCTACTCTTGAATTGCTAAGAGGTTGAAAAAAATTCGCCAGCCCCTCAATCTCATTTGCTAAATGTAACTTTTATCCCAACCTTTTCAATGCACGGTAAAAATGCCCAAATATTAACTAGAAATTTAACATCTTGCATTACCTCACTCTCCACTTACTAGTCAACCCATGCATAATGATGATCCATATTGATCTATGGCCACAGTTTCCAAAACAAAATACTCTTGCCATCTCAAAATGATAGTCTGGTTTGCAAAATAATAAGCAGAGCCGGCTCATAGGAAAATCCTATGAAGCCTGGGCTTTCGGCCCACAAAAAATATAAAAATTTAGGGCCCCCAATTATTTAGTGCACCTACATATATATACTAGGCCCAAATAATTTTGTGCAAACCTTCCATACCAAATGGATTGGCTATTTTTTCTATTGAGAAGGATATGGTGAAGCCATTACTTGATTATGAGGACTTAATTAGTACGTTTGTTGCTAAAAGTGCGAGAAGACAAATGTTCAAATGATGGAATTTTGAAATATTGTAGCGGTTGTTTATTTTTGGATAACTATGGTTTGCATTTTGTAATGGTAAATATTTTGTAATGATTTTTGTAAAGACTCTTTATTGACCAATTTTTATGTGCAAAATATAGGATGAGCCTCGTTTAATGAGTTCGATTCAGGCCTGCAAAATCTATGAGTCAACTCTGACAATAAGTTAAAAACAATGCATTTTTTCCAAGAAAAACTCAAATGTTTTCGTTTTGCGAGCCGGACTATGTTATCATTTTTCGAACCGGACTATCATTTTGGACAGAGGAAGTTGAAACAAAGGTAGCATTATAAGGTAGGCATATGACAATATTACTTAGTTAAAAAACACTCAAAACTTGGTGTGCTTTTTCATATTGCAAGAAAGAATTACCTGTCAATTCTTTTCTTGAGCTTCAACAAGAAATTCCTGTTACCTTCCTCTGCAATCTCGAGAAGCCTTTCCACCAAATTCCTTTTCTCCAATACCCCAAGATTCTTGACATCAATCTCTCTTATTTGGCCATCTTCGTCACTCAGAATTCCTTTCCTTATTCTCGCATAGGTTGGCATCTTTTCCAGGGCTGCCCATTTCAGTGCCTCTTCGTCGTCTTCAATATAGGAATTGTAGGAAGAGAAAGAGAAAAACTCATTGCTCCTCCAAGTCGTAGAACCACCCAAACGTGCACTAATCCCTCTAACTATGTTCTCTCCTCCGTCCATTTCTCAACCTAAACAGTTTTTCTGCTGGAGAGTACTGATGATACCCCCAGTTTTCTGTGTACGGTTTCTTCTGTACTTGTTCCTTTCAAGGGTGTGTACACATTATATATTCTTCCATAGGCCTTGTCTGCAGGTGATGAAGTGCATAATGAAATGTCCATTTACAGATTAAAAAAACGAGGCCCAAATAATTTGTGAAAACCTCTCTTACCTAAGACTGATAATTTAATCACAATCATCCCTCCACTTTTTTTTAATATAATTGCTTTTATGAAATTGACATCCTGTTCAAAGATTCCAGTGGCGGAGAGAGCCAAGGACCTGTGGGGCCGATGACCTACTGAATTTTTAGGGTTTTTTTTTTCGAATTCTTCTACCCGCAACGACCGTGGTGCACCAACCACGTGCCGACGGCGTCCCGGGTCCCAACCGATCGATCCGAGCCGTTCATCGTTCTCAAAATCGAATTCCGAGTGGGCCCACGCGGGAATCGAGGCAATCGGACGGCTGTATAAGCTCGATCCAAAATCACCCCATTTCATTCAAATTTTTTAGCAATGATTCAGGTAGAAAGGTCAGCCTTCCTGAACAGAACAATGATTCTGTGAGCTTGAAAGTATGGGAGCAGCTTCCTAGAGGCAGTGACAAGAGCAAAGGCTACCTTTTCAAGGGGTAGGTACCTTGTCTCGGCACCTGTCAACGTCTTGCTGAAGTAGTACACTGGGCAGTGCCCGAAACCCTCTGCTCGGACGAGTGCCGAGCTGACCGCATGTGGAGAGACAGAGAGGTAAATAAATAGATCTTCATTCTCCCGAGTCGTCTCAAGCAGAGGAGGCTCGGAGACATAAGTCTTTAGGCGTTGCAAGGCCTTCTCGCACTCTTCAGTCCACTGGAATTTCCTTTTACTTGTCTTGATCAACTAAAAGAGGGGTCGGCATACATCTGTCGAGCGACTTATGAACCTGTTAAGAGCTGTTGTCATTCCCGTAAGCCTTTGCACCTCCTTGATTGTGCTCGGGGAAACCAATTGTTGAACTGCTGCTACTTGAGTTGGGTCTGCTTCAATACCCCTTCTCATAAGTAAGTGTCTGAGAAACTTTCCCGATCTGACGCCGAAAAAGCACTTCTCGGCATTGAGCTTCAATCCGTGCTTCTTGAGTACGGAGAACATCTCGGTAAGGTCTGCAATGTGATCTTCTTCTTGGACAATCTTCACTACCATGTCATCAATGTAGGCCCCCATTATGTTTCCGAGCTAATCTTTAAACATCCAAGACACCATACGTTGGTAGGTGGCTCTGGCGTTCTTCAGCCCCGAAAGGCATAACGCGGCAACAATAGAGGCCTCGGGGGTAATGAAGGTTATCTTCTCCATGTCTACCTCATCCATTGATAAGCCCTCAAAAGTGTTAATAATGGGGCTTATCTCACTCAATTTGATCACACGCACACGCACTTTGTTGCTTTAAACTATTGATTTTGCACGAGGTTGCTTTTTGTTAGTTTCAGGTAAAAGTGGAGAATTTTGACGCCATGGTTGAACCAAGGGATGCCCGAGCACCAGAGGCCACATGACACTTTGCCATTGAGCCCCAGGAGTCAAGGAATGAAGCATTGAACAAGACTCGGGAAGCCTAGAAGTCACGATGACAAGCCGGAAGGTCAAGGGATTAAGACGAAGAAAATCCACAGTTCTAATATCTAGTACCCGTAGAGCACTTTTGTGCCTATAGGTAGACAGAGGTAGCCAAACTACAGTGAGATCCAGTATCAGTAGAGCACTTTGTGTCTACCGGTACTGGTTGCACTTTTCTGCACTTTGTGAGCCCAATCAAGAAATATCTAGTGGCATATTTGTAATAACTTAGCACGACTTTTTGGGCATATATAAGGTCCCCAACCTCAGATTTTTAGGGTTAGCTCTTACTTTCACCTTCTCTCTCTACCACTCTTCATTTCCCTTAGTTTTAGCTCTCCCTTCTCTCTAGAATTTCATGCTTTTCCACTTAGATTCAATGTAAATCTTCTTCTTTAATGTTGTAGTACGTACTTTGATCTTTATATAAATCTAGTTTGTTTCCGTTTTTATCGGTTTTTCCATTTTCATGCTTTTCTAGTCATTTCCTTTGAAAAATCAAGTAAGTAGTTGTTGTTTGTGATTTTCTCAAGTGTTAATGTTGTAGACAAACCTAAGATTAGTATTAAAAATCAGTTTTTAGAGTTATAAATCAAGTTTTTAGTTTTCTTCAAATTTCTAGACTTGTTTACTAGTGTAATGGGTGAGTAGTTTTAATAGGCTTAGTCATGGGTGATTAACACACCATGACCTGGGTCTAATCCATCCATCTCATTCATATAGCATACATTACTTGTTTATCAAACATTTAGGGTTTCGATTTTATGTTCCAAAGGTTGGGTATGTTAATCCTATTGATCCCACGTAGCCAAGGGTTGCACCACTTAGCATGTGGGATGCTTTGGGCGATGTCAATTCAACCGTTTGCAAAATGACCCGAAAACCCCTAATCTTTGTTAAGCACTTTTTTTAGTAAATGGTTTTAAAATCTAAATCTTTCGTTCGGGGGCATTTAACGATGCCCTGAGCCAGTTATCAAGAGGGGATGGATTAACCCGAGTCATGGTTGTTAAATACCCCTAGACTTTGCCTTAGTTTAATTTGTTTTTTTTTTTTTTATCTCCGAGTCGTTCTCAAAGTCGAGAAAATCCCACCAAACAAACTTCAAATCACAAGTTTGCCGCTTTAAGGCTAAAATCTTCATTCACAAGTCAACCATCACGCTCAGCGCATTCGGTCTCTGTGGATTCGACCCGGTCTTACCAATTATCTTGCTACGCGATACCTAGCCCTACGCTTGGGGCGAAACCTTTTGCAATGCAATCCAAGGTCACAAGCATCCATGAAAATCTAGTGGTAGCCCCTGTACGCATCCATAAAACTCAGTCGAACGTGTCCTGTCGTGGCATCCATGAGTTGGTCTATCCAAGGGATTGGGAAATAATCCTTTGGACAGGTATCATTGAGGTTCATGTAGTCCACGCAGACTCTCCATTTTTCATTCTTCTTAGGGACCACCATTGTGTTTGCGAGCCATGTTGGGTACTGCACCTCCTGGATGGCTCGAGCTTCCAAAAACTTGTCTACTTCTAATTCAATTGCCTCGGCATGAGCAGCGGATGACCTTCTCGGTTTCTGGATCACTAGACGCCTTAATGGATCTACATTGAATCGGTGCCTGATGAAGCTCGGATCGACCCTGGGCATCTCGTACGGTGTCCAGGCAAATACCTCGATATTTGCCTTAAGAAAAGCAACCATCTCCTCCCTCTCAGTCTCAGACAAAGAGGATCCGATCAGGAAGAAACGGCTACCGTCCTCATTAATTGGGACCGTGACGAGATCCTCAACAAATTTTTACTCAGCGGGTCACCCGACATCCTTCAGAACTGGTGCATCTGGAATTTCCACCCATTGCACTTGCTTCGGTTTCTTTTTCTCTTTCCTTCCCACTATTGAAATATAGCACTTCTTCGAGGCGATCTGATTGCCTTGGATGTCCTCCTGCCTTCGATCTACTCCACTAAATCGCAACGCTTGATGGTACGTAAATGCTACGACCTTCATGGAGTGAAGCCAATTCCTTCCAAGAATAATATTGTACGGGCTCGGGGGAGTTAACGACAATAAATTCAACTTGTTGCACCACGGATCCAGCTATGACAGGTAGGGTGATTGTTCCGAGCGGATAGACCGGAGTGCCACTAAAGCCAACAAGTGGGACCTCGGCAAGCTTGAGATCCTTTGAAGTGAATCCAAACCGTTTGAAGAGTGAGTAGTACATTACCTCTGCGCGCAGCGCTTCCTTGATCGACCAGAATTCTTTCCACCGAAGCCTTTCCCACCTTTAGCATGATGACAAGAGCATCATTGTGAGGGAACTAAACCCCTTCTAAATCCTTCTCGGTGAACGTGATGGTACACTGAGAGCCCTTGGCTGGGAGCTTCAGCTTCAGTTGCTGCTTTACCGAGAGCACCTCCATTGCTGTGGTAGCTTGATCAATCTCCTTGTAAATCCGTGCCTCCAACATTCTCGTCACCGGGTCGTGAATCACGTGCATCACAATCATCTCCTCCTGGGTACCACGCGGTGTGCCAGTTCCATGGCTCTGGGCCCAAGCAAGGGTTTTGTCCTGGTCAATGTGAGTGTCTAGGTTCCCTGCCGAGACAAGAGATTCCAGGTATAACTTGAACGGTTTACAAGCTATAGTGTAATGACCCTGCTGTCGGTGGTATGTGCATTACACCTTATTGTCCTTTGTCTTGTCTTGTGTTCCCATCCTGTGATTCGACCACCGAAAGAAGCCTTCGTTCTCAATCTTTCGTAGAAGCATATAGATTGGCTCGGTAAAAATCGTCCGCTCCGCACCAAAGTCGCTCGCCTTTGGAGGTTTCTTTGCTCCAGCCTTGATAGTATTCACTATCTTCTTCTGATTACCTGAGATGTGGATAATCTTTGGAACGGTTGAGGAGGAATTAGGAGCATCACGCTCGGTAAGGAGTTCTTCCAACTCGATGTACTTGTTGATCCGTTTCATCAGGTCAACCATGTTCTTGGGTGGGTGTAGCATCAGATCGGTGAAGACAGGGCTCTTGCTCTCTACACCGTGCTTGAAGTGAGTAGAGGCAAGAGTTTGATCACAGCCCTGGATCTGGTGAAACATCTCCCAGTACCTTGTAGCGTATTGGCGAAGAGTTTCATTCGGGCGTTTCCTCAGACCTAGAAAGGAATCCATCTCCTTCTTCTAAACGTTGTTCGTAACGAACCGAGACAAGAAAGATCGCTCCAAAGCCTCGTAACTTCCAATAGATCCTTCTTCAAACTTGTTGAACCAGAGGGATCCGAGAGTCCCAAGGCTCATAGGGAATACCTTGCACATAATAGCATGATCCGAGGTGTAGAGATTGATGATTTGCCTGTAGTAGATGAAATGGTGGTACGCGTTGGTGAGAGCATCGCAGCAATTGAACTTTGGGACTGTGAAATGGTGGTATGCTCTGGCAGTGTTACCGAGGAGATCTCCTTTGTAAAGGGAGATTAAGGGAGATTTGGCCAGCTGCTTCAGGCGCTCGTCCACGCTCGAAGATCACCAGATATCGTCTGAGGGGGAGGGGTTTTGTGGCGTCGTCTATCAAAAGAGCTCTCGGGCCGAGTTACCTCCTTGGGATCCTTTCGGAGGTAGATCGGTTTGTACTGACCGTTCTCATAATAATACACCGTCTCGTGAGTTGTGGGCAACTGTGAGTATGGTGACCGAGCACCAGACTCGAAGATCTGCAAGGAATGATGTCGAGAGGAATAGCCATGGTTCCCCCCTTAGAGAAGCACGAGAGCCTTACTGTGAGCCCTCTCATCGCTAGGGTTACGAGGCGGTCTTTAGCCGAGTGCCTCTGATCAGTAGATACTCCTCCATGAGATGTTGCGGTAGCTTCCACCGCGGCCTTCTTTTTCCCCGTCTCGGACAGTTTGGCTATCTGAGCCCTCATCGTAGCCATCTCGGCGTCTCGCTCCTCCAGGTGGTGAGTGAGTTATTGATGGTGAGTTACTGAGAGTTTTGGACTCGAGGTGAGTCTGGCGTGGCCCAGAAAGATTGACACGGAGACATGAGGGGTGGCTTTGGGATCTTGAGAGGAGGATGGGTGGGTTGGGTCAGTGGGGTTTAGGTGAGTCGGGTTTGTTGGGTGAGTTGGCTCGCCACCCATGGTTTGCGAGTCAAGAGAAGAGAGAAAAAAAAAGAGAAATGAGGCAGATCTAGGAAGAAACACGGAGGTTCTGGGTTCGTATCCCCAGCGAGGTCGCCAATTGTGGAGCCCTGGTTTCTAGATGAGCCTTTTGGACCTCTCTTTGACCCTTATGAGTAGCAAGCCAAGCCCTCTTGATACACCCGCACACATAACACCCGGCGTTAAAGCCAAACCTGACCGGAATGTGGCTAGGGAAGGCACTCTGACGGGCTAGTGAGAGATCAAAAGTAGGAAGTACCAGAGAGAGTATATTTAGAGAGAGAAAGTGTTGTGTACCTCAGTAGGTTTCCTCCTCTTCCCTTATATAGTCTCCCCCAAGTACAGGGATAGATCCGTAATCTAGCTCTAATGACATCACTGTGCATCACGAGCCAGATCTGTTATCATTGCATGCACACGTCCTCGGATGAGGTACTGACACAAAGCATAACAGCTCGGATGCCGTCACCATGAAGTAGGGCCAGTTGTAGCATGCATATGTGCCTTCCACAATCTGTTGCTCGTGCTAACCACCTCGGGTAACGTCACATATGATGTCATCGATATCTCGGATCTCCTTTCGAGCCATCTCGGATATGACCCGTCACAGATAACTCGTCCGGATCAAGGTTCAACTCAGCTGAGATGCCGATTCGTCTCGAATAAGCCCGTCTCGGACGGCTTATCCTGTTATGCTTTGTGCTGGTCTTGGAGCTACATTTTGGGATTTACTCCTCCTGGGCTCTCTGACCGAGACCCTTTTGGTCCGTTATATTTCAGTCCACTACACTCCATTCACTGTATTTTTTTAATTTTGTCATTTGTAGCTACTTAGCTACCTTAAGGTATCGTGATGGTGAATTTTTTCTAATAGAGAGCTTGAAGAAATAGTTTCAATAGAAAATCAAGGTATGTTAGATTGTTGAAAAAGGAGATGCGTAATTTTTTGTTTCACAAAAAAATCGCATGTTTTTATTTGTGCCCACTGGTACAAATTTTCTGGCTGTGACACAGCACGATTCTCTCTCTCTCTCTATCTCTCTCTCTCTCTCTCTCTCTCTCTCTCTCTCTATATATATATATATATATATATATATATATATATATATATATATATATATATATATATATATAATTCGTGACCAGTTTGCTTATAACTTATCCCAAAACCGTAAGGTTTCATACTATAAGGCTAAAGTTCCATGGTGTGGTGAGGATTGTATCTTCTACTCTGGTTTTTGTATTTTGAACTGTCGAGAGAAAATTATTTTCTGGCTTTGTAGGCTTTTGAAAAAAAAATGGTTAGTAAATATGAGATATAAATTTATTTTATTTTATCCCACAATCAATATTTTATATCTATCTACTGTAATTATAATCAAATTAACCAATTTATCCGTTTAATAAACAAACTGAGGGCAATTAAGTCTTTTGACATCTTGTCCCATTATATCTACCTTCCAAATCCCTTTTCTCAAAAGACCATTCAAACACTGCTATATACACCTTCAAATCCACCCTCCTGTATCCATCCAAAACCAAATCCTTCCGTCAAATAGGCCACTAATGTGATGGCATGGCAATGGAGTTTTAAAAGTTGTGGCAGATGGGTGGCGAGAAAGCCGTGGAGAGGAATTAAATTCCTAATGCAGCCGATTTTACACAATAAAATCAACTATAACCAAAAGAAAAGAGTAATTATTCGGTGGAGAAGCAATTAACATTGTTAATGGCACTATTGACAAGAGTAATTATAAAAGCAACTATAACGGAAAAAAAAAAAAAAAAACAGAGAGTACACTTTCGGTGGAAAAGCAATTAACATTGTTAACGACACTTTTGACGAGAATACTTTGTCCATCTTTAATAACACTTTTGCTAGCACTCTATCTTTATTTATATTATCTTATAGAATTATTGATCTCATTCAAACTCGTTGAGTGCTAAACCAAGAAAACGCACACCAATTGGCTTTCACTCCAATAACGAGTTTTTTTTTTGATCACCTCACTCCAATAACGAGTTGGTGGGCTTAGCACAGCTTATAAAGGTAATTATCCAATACTCTTGGGACCGACTTATTAGTTTAAGGCTGGTTCAACCAACATTAAGGAAAAATTACAACATATGAAAAGCAATATTAATTTTGCCAATACTAACTGCAAAAACTGCTACAATATCAAAAAGATTAATTTTGCATAGAAATTATTAATAACCTTATCTTATAATTGCATACAAACTTGTGCTCCCCTGACCACTTGTGTGAGTGTGTGGATAAATTGTGGGTACAAACTTTATGTGTATGTAGTGTTGCTCAATCATATCATAGCCACACAGACAAAAATGAGGATAATAGATAACAGGATGAACCCCACCCATCTCCACTCTTTGGAAGTGAAAAGGAGAAGGGTTTTACTGCAAATCCGGGAGAGGGGTCATTACCACGGCTGGGGAAGGGGGATTAGGATTTTGACAATCGCATCCCTCACTTATGCGTGCAGGGCTGTTAGAAAATACCCTTATTTAACATAAACGTTCAAAATGTTAAATAAATATACTCGAATAAAAATTAGCTCAATCAGATATCGAAAACCGGTAAAAGTGTTTTCTAATTTTGGTATCACAATACATACTAGGTATCAATTTCTTTTGCCAAAAATATATTCCTATCCCTCACTCGTACGTGCTTTCAAAAACCGGTAAAATCGGATATCGAAAAATGGCACAAGTGTTTTCAATTTGCAATATTCTAATATATTTTTTTACGAAATAACTTAATTTTGATAAAAAAAAAAATATGGTTAATAAATATGAGATATAAATTTATTTTATTTTATCCCACAATCAATATTTTATATCTATCCACTGTAATTATAATGAAATTAACCAATTTATCCATTTAATAAACAAACTGAGGGCAATTAAGTCTTTTGACATCTTATCCCATTATATCTACCTTCCAAATCCCTTTTCTCAAAAGACCATTCAAACACTTCTATATACACCCTCAAATCCTCCATCCTTCTATATCCATCCAAAACAAATCCTTCGGTCAAGGCCACTAATGTGATGGCATGACAATTGAGTTTTAAAAGTTGTGGCAGATGGGTGGCGAGAAAGTCGTGGAGAGGAACCAAATTCCTTATGCAGCTGATTTTACACAATAAAATCAACTATAACCAAAAGAAAAGAGTAATTATTCGGTGGAGAAGTAATTAACACTGTTAATGGCACTATTGACAAGAGTAATTATACTTTCATTTTGTTTGTCATTTATTCGTTTTATCTTTTTCGTTTCAATTGACTATATTTTTTAATTTATAATATTTTTCGTAATTTTGAAAACTATGTATTGTAGAACACCCATCTCACCTTATTTGCACATCGATTTCCCCATTTTGCACACCCATATGCAGCTGATTGTACACAATAAAAGCAAGCAACTATAAAGAAAAAGAAAAAAAAAAAAAAAAAAACAGAGAGTACACTTTCGGTGGAAAAGCAATTAACATTGTTAATGACACTTTTGACGAGAATAATCATTATACTTTGTCCATCTTTAATAACAATTATGCTATGCCTCTATCTTTATTTATATTATCTTGTAGAATTATTGATCTTATTCAAACACACTGAGTGCTAAACCATGAAAACGCACACTAATTGGCTTCCACTCCAATAACGAGTTGGTGGCTTTCATCTGTAGCAGCACAGCTCTTAAAGGTAATTATTCAATACTCTAGGAACTGACTTATTGCTTTGGTTCAATCAACATTAAGGAAAAATTAACACATATGAAAGGCAATATTAATTTTGCCAATACTAACTGCAAAAAGTGCTACAATGTCAAAAAGATTAATTTTGCATAGAAATTATTAATCAACTTATCTTATAATTGCATACAAACTTGTGCTCCCCTGACAATTTTAAAAGAAAATAGACATTAATTATGAAATTAAAAATTTGATAAAAATAACATTATATTAAAAATACTATTGGTAAGATGAGCGTAAGATCATTCAAAAATCAGGTTGATCCGATAACTCGATGTGGACGGTCGATCCACGCGGCTCTTTGGTTTAAAAAATAGAAAGTTGATGGAAAATGAGTCGCCACCCGGGATTTATTTTTAGAAAATGATTTTGGTACCCGAGAAACCGTGAAAAATAATTGATGACTCTTGTGCCGTTTTGGAAAAGGTTTGATCTGCGAAAAGATTCTTGGATTCGGAAGCTAGGTTACGAACAGGGAAGGTATTATTGAAAAGCACCCCGCTCGCCCGGGAAATCCCCGGTCTCTACTAAATTTGTGGGAGTTTTTAGAAATATTTTATTATAAAACTTGTAACAATTAAGACGATTAATAACAATAAACAAGTAAATATGAAACCATAACGGAAACAAAATAATAATAAAAAGAAAAGAAAAAGAGCATGATAATAATAAAAAGAAGTAAAGAGACTTAATGGTAAATAAAAGGGAGTTGAGGGGTGTAACTGTAATAAAGGAGTAATACCAAAAACAGAGCACGACATTAAAACAAAGGAAATTTTTTGACTTTGGCCAACTCAGCCGTACGGCTTACTAACATAGCCATACGATCAACCAACTAAGCCGTACGGCTAGTTTAGGTTGGCCGCGCAACCAACCTGCTCTGATTTCTGGAAAAATTTTGATTTGCTCAAACAGAACCAAAACTCAATTAGAAATTGTTTTTTTTTTTTTTCTTATGAAAGCAAGCCTTGGGACTGTCCAAACACTTGGAAATTATTTTTAGGAAGAAATGTATCCCCGGGTAGATTCGTATCGTGCGATTACGGAAGGTATCGCCAGGTACAAACCCGTGGGGAGAGTTTTATTGAATGAAAAACATTACCCAAGTATAACGACGACTACGGGAGTCGCATAACACCCGGGTTCTGCCCTCAAAGAACCAAAGTTGAAGGACTTTGGTATCGAAACAGAATTTCGTACCTTGAAACGATCGAATTTGAGACCGAAACTTCGGGTTCGGACGGGAACTTGAGATGAAACGATCTTTGGACGATCTCTGGAAGCTTTTCAGGAGTGTTTATGGGTTACTGGAGGTGGAAGTAGAAAAGCAGAGAGTGGGTTGCGGTTTAGATGAAAGTTTCAGATGAGATTTTTTTTTGGACGGAGTGGTGACCGGAGGATTTTCCGGCAACGTGGTCGGAGTGATGGTTTTTTCTTGCTGTCAATGGGAGAGATGGAGGAGGGTTTTTATAGGCGTGAGAATGGAATAAAATCACGCAAACGATCCGCTGAATGATGAGATTCCTCTGTTTGCCGATTTTCTGAGATTTTTTGCAGAGGATAACGATACCCACCGTGCGGCTCCCAGGGGGAGCCGTGCGGCTTGTAGGCTGAAACCGTGCGGCTTGTGAAGAAACAAAGGGGGCCGCACGGCTTGAGACAGGAGCCGTGCGGTTTGTGTTGCTAGGTTTCCAAAGTTCCAAACAGCTGTCTGAGCATTCCGAGCATTTCTTCTTATCATTTGGTACTTATTTTCATAAACCATTGGGTACTTATTTTCATAAACCAAACTTAAGTAAAGATTCTTTACTTTAATTTATTTATGAAAATAAGGAAGTACCCCCCTTTCGGAAACAATGGCATTGCCAGAATTTTGATATCCCAATCCAATCAAAATCTCATCCCCCCACTTTTAGTACAAAACCGAAAACGGGCACATTTTTCTCCGAAGAAAATGGGCGAAAGATGATTTTGCCTTACTCAAAAATAACTTCCGATTATACCATTTTGATTAGAAAAATCCAAGGAACAATTACCGGGACTTTTTATTGGCCAAATCAGATCTTCCCAAAAAAAGTTAATTTTCCATACTTAGCCAGATTTTCGAGCGACAGACAGGGGTGACTCGATCAAGAGGCGACCCGATGGTAACATGACCTATGTCATTCGAGTCTCGGATGAGAGACAATGATGAAGGAACACTTGGATTAAAATTGGGGTGTCTACACTCGACTTTTGTTAGGTGAGTGAGAACACACCTAACAAAATTTTAAAAAATATATTGTTTTTAAACTTTATTTTCAACAAATGTTTTTCAAAAAACTAAAAATCAAATGTTTTTTCAAAAAAATTTAAAATATTTTTTTGTAAAATTGCTTTCAAACTCTATTTTCAAAAAAAAAATTCTTAACAGCAATATTTTTTGAATAAAAAAAGTTCTTTTTGAAAATATTTTTACAAAAAAGTAAGTTTGAAAATCAAAGTTTTAAAAACAGTTACTTTGAAAACATATAGTTTGAAATAAGTTTGTCAAAAAAATTTCAAAATTGTTTTTTTTAAATCCATTTGAAAAAAAGAAAAAACATCTTTTGAAAAAGCGTTGTAGAAAATAAAGTTTGAAAATTTCAAAAATGAATTTTTCCTTTTCAAAATTTCTTTTTTGTAAAATATTTTCAAAAAGAGCTATTTTTTATTCAAAATATATTTCTAAATGTGTTAAGAAAATTTTTAAAGCAATTTTTCAAAAAACTATTTTAATTTTTTTTGACAAAACTATTTTTAGAAAAACATTTGTTGAAAATAAGATTTAAAAACATTTTTTTAATTTTTTGAAAAAAAATTGTTATTATTTTTTAAATAGTTTTTGGAAACATAGTTTTAAGATTTAGGAGTATATTTGATATTGAGGTCAAAGTTTGGCAGGTTTTCTGAAATTTTCTTGGAAATAAATTATTATTTCTTTAAACATGCCAAAAACGACGTCGTTTTGGGCACTTAACGGTTTATGGTGTCCGTTATCCACAATTGTTTCCATCCGTTGGGTAATTCGAATTTCGAGGACGAAATTTGTTAAGGGGGATAGATTGTAATAACCCGAAATTTCGTAAATAAAAATTTTGATTTATTAATTCGATTAGTTATTTTTAATATCGCTAAATAAAATAATTTATTATTTAGTTTAAATAATTTGAATGAAACTAGATCTAGTTTGTTTATTTCCTTTTATTTATTTTTCCGCGCCGTAAAATCAACGCGTGCACACCGAGTATTTCACTACATCGCGTCCAGAAGACCTACTAATTCCCCCAAATCCTATTTTGTCCTATTATGACTAGCCTTATCTATTTTAGAAAGAAAACCCTAATTAGGCATGTGCTCAATTTGACTTTTCTACCAATGTTGACTTTACTTTTACTAAACCTAATTTGTATATTTGTGAGTTAATGAGAAGAAAGAAAATTTGACTACCTAACAAGTTTGGCCACCTAACAAGTTAGGCTACTTACCTAATTACAATCTTCTATAAATAGCTCCCTCACCTTACTTCATTTTCTCACACCAAAATCTCCCAACTTCTCCACTTTGTGCTTTCTAGTGTTCTTGAATGAGTTCTTGAGTGTTCTTCTTGAAACTCATCCTAAACCACCACACTCCACCACTCTCGACCACCCCTAGATCTTAGAAAGGTAAAATAAGTTAGCTAGAAAGCGTTTGAACGGAGGTCGACTAGTCGTTACGCCGCCGGAATTCAACTAGCTATTCGGCTTCCGACTAATCATCGGAATTAAGGTAGATACTTTATCTTAACCTTAGATTAGTATTTACTAGTGCATATTAATTATGTTATTATTTTGCTCAAACGTGTTTAATTATGATTAAATGTGATTATGTTGGTGATTAGTAATTTTATGAACAATTAGACTTTAGAAAAACACACTTAGTCATTACTATGCACGATTTGAAATTGACTTATCAAAATGCACCGTTATAATGCCCGATGGACTTTTGGAAACCTAAAATATCCAGTTATAATGGCCGAATGAAAATTGACTTTTCAAATTTACGCCGTTATGCTGCCCAATTGATTTTTGGAAAATAGCCGACTAAACTTTTCTTAAAGCGACTTCAAAATGTTTTGACTGTACTTGGACTGTTGAGATTAACCCAAGGCTAACACCCTTGAGGGTCTGTCAAAAAAGATATGCTTAGCGCTGTCTAAGAAAGGAATGGTGCCAGTAACTGCATTCGTGCGGCCATCCAGCCTGGGACTCTCCTGGTTATCTCATTTGTCTAAAGAAAGTCACCAACGAGATTTTATACCTAAAGTAACACAGTTATCGTGAAATATTTTTAAACGAAAAGTTTATCGTGAAACGATTTCTAAACGGAAGATTTTTTTTATGTAATATGGCATGTGCACGTTTTCCGAGACGGTACGACACGACACGTTTTTTAAGAAAATGATCGATTGTTTTTACAAGAAGAAATAGAGATGAGAATGAAAATGCTGTTGTAAATAAAATACTGCCATTGGAGTCCCGCCTCAGTTCCCCGGGGTGAACTGGTGGCCAAAGCTTAATGGAACTATACGGTAGTGCTGTTTATAGTTCTCCTCAAATTCCGCGGGTGAATTTGACGGTCAGAACTTACTCAGTACAACACGTAGTAAACGGATCTTATAAACAGGCTGTTAAGTTCGGTGCTATAAGAAAACCGGGACTATGTCGTGTGTGACGCGGAGTTAGCGGAACTCATACTGCAGGAGTCAGTATATGGGTGGCCGAACCTTCGAACGGAAAGGTTGGTGACCGTTAGAACGGGGTTGTAGAACGGGCCAATAACTTTCGAGAGATGTGAGATGTTGACATGGTTGAAATTTGAAGAAGAATGCTGTTATGAGAAAATGATACGAGATACTGACACTGCACTCTGGATTTTGAAATGATATGAGATATTGATTTTATTAAAGCTGCACTCTGATTTGAAAAGAAATGGGATACTGATTTTATTAAAGCTGCACTCTGATTTGGATGTGATACTGATGCATTGACACGCATGAACTTACTGTTTTGATAAATGATTTTCAACTATTTACCTGCCAACTTTATTGTTCTAGAATTACTAGTTTAAAGTTGGGGTAGGGTATCTATTGAGCGTCCTCGCTCACGGTTTCGCCCTGGCATAATACCACGATGTTGCTTCGCGACTCTGACGTATTATGCTAGATTATCACGTTGGACAGGTGAACCTCTATGGAGAACACGGAGCCGGAGAAGCTGCCGAGATGGAGATCCACCAGGCGGAGAGATTTGCGGAGCCGTAGAACCCACCCACTTTACCTTTTTGTAATCTGTGAAGGATAGATCATCTATATGTATTTTTGGTTATTATTATTACTGTTTAGACCGACTTTAAATTGTAATAATAATCCATAACGCTTTTCCCAAAATGCGGGGCGTTACAAGTGGTATCAGAGCCCTAGGTTCAAACACTCGGCCTTGGGTAGAATGGGTAGATCACTTTCCGAGAGCGTAACCTGAATAAATGTCCGTACTTTGTACTTTTGCTACTCTAAAAATATCCTATTTGATAACGGTCTAGTTATAGGCATATATGAGCCATTACCAAGCGTAAGGAAGCGAAACGCGAGAACACTTAGGATTTGACTGTTTGTGACATGTGTCCTGCTCACATGTCAGTTTCAGTATAAATATGTGCTCAAAGATAACGTTTAGCAGCAGTAAATCCTTTCCGAATTTAGATTTTAGCCGTAGTGTTGTGCTATTATTTTCAAAAAAGGGTATTCTAGACTGAATTTCCCTACGAATTTCCAACTCTAGAATGGCGATTATGCGTAACAATGGTGAGGGCTCGTCCAACGGAATCAACGGTAACCCTGTCTTCACACAACTCGTGCAAGCCTTCATTGCTGCACTCAACGCGAACCGACCCCCACCAAACAACCAACACTGGAGGAGGAATGATTCCAAGCAAGGATCATCCAAAATTCTGGACGAGGTAGCACAATAGCCCGATGCTATAATTGCTCAAGTATTGGACATTTCAATCGTAACTACCCCCACCCGAGGAAGGAGGAGACTAACACCAGGGTGATACGCCAAGGAAATAGTTCGGGAGGACCTATCAAGATTGTGCATAACAACAACAATCGTGGGCCCTACCCAGCCAAACTTAACCCTGCTCAGATTAACACCCAGCCTTGGAAAAGGGGTGACCGAAGGCAAGGACCGTCGGGATCAGCACACCGATAACCCAACAATCTGATGCTTTAACTGTCAAGCCTTTGGGCATATCAGCCGTAATTGACCTAGGACAGTAGGACCCATAGATTTTGGATATCACCAGCCCCAGCAATATCAACAGATTGACTTTGCCAATCCGAGCTTTGGGAAGCAACCTATACAATAGAATACTAGGCCAGAAAAGAAAGCATGTCGAGAATGTATTTCCCTTGAATGCTCCGAATGAAGTTGACCAGATGACTGAGAAGATTGGAACCTAGCCATAGTTAGGTTTTTCAATAAAATGTTGTTTTCACTTCTAGTATGAGAGGTTAACCTTTTGCTGTATTATAAGTAAACCTCGGTTGTAAGCAAACCTACAAGTCTGTCGGTTGTATCAATAAAGCAAGTATTTAGTAAACCTTGTTGTACTTCCTTTAGCACCATTCTCACGTTTTCACTTAACACACAACACAATTTCACACAAGGACTTGCTTTCTCTTAGCTTATGACTATGCCGATGAGCCGTCTTTTCCACTGTCCTGGCACGCTACCACCTCGACTGCCGCACAGCCATCACTACCGGTACCTTCTCCAGGACCATACGCTAGACTCTATCCTACTACTGTTTAGTACCTGCGTTCAAACTTTATTTGACACTGGAGCATCGTGTTCGTTTATATCAGCTGCATGCGTATCTGCACTAGGATTAGACACAGAACCCCTAAAGAATAAGATGACAATAGCATCACCTTTTGGTGATAGATTACCAGTTAATCTAACCTGTAAAGGCTGCGAGTTAGAAGTAAGTAATATCCGACTAACCTGTGACTTACGCGTGATCGAGATGGTTGACTTCTGCTTAATTATGAGGATGGATCGGTTGTCAACTCATCGAGCTGTCGTTGATTGCCATCAAAAGATAGTAACGGCTTTCACCCCTGATAGGACATGTTTCCGTTTTAAGGGGGATAGACAGGTTGTGAATTCGGCGACTCAACGCTCGTAGTGACAGAACCAACTGTTTGGATGGCTAGTTAGCCTCCAGTTGGAAGAATCTGACCGAGAAGAGTTAGGACTGCCACACATCGTCTGTGACTATGCTGACGTGTTTCCTGACAATCTACCTGGATTAACCGCCACAAAGATAGATCAATTTTACCATCAAGCTTCAACCTGGAACCGCCCTAATGTCGATAGCCCCATACCATATAGCGCTGACAGAACTGAAGGAATTGAAGACCCAACTACAAGAGTCGTCAGAAAAATGATACATCAAACCGAGTACTTCACCATGGGGAGCACCTGCACTGTTCGTGAAGAAGAAAGAAGGAACCTTACGACTATGCATTGACTATAGGCAACTGAACCAAGTCGCGATCAAGAATCGCTATCCACTACCTAGAATAAATGACCTGCTTGATCAGTTGAAGGGAGCAACTTGTTTCTTGAAAAGTGATCTAAGATCAGGATATCATCAGTTGAGAGTACGAGATGAGGACATCTCGAAGATTGCATTCAGGACAAGATACAGACACCACAAGTTCGTGGTCATTGATGAATGCTCCGGCAATATTCATGTGTCTCATGAACAAGATATTCCAACCCTATCTGGATAGATTTGTGGTGGTGTTCATTGACGATATATTGATATACTCAGCCAATAGAGTGGAGCATGAAGGAGACCTGGAGAAGAGTTGCAGCCGCTACAAATTCCATAGTGGAAATGGGAGCATATTTCAATGGATTTTGTGACTGGACTTCCAAGATCATTAAAATCAAACACCGCTGTGTGGATAATTGTTGACCGTCTCACTAAGTCGGCACACTTTTTGCCAGTGAAAATGACGGAAAACATGGAAGCATTGGGAATGCTCTACTTACAAGAGATAGTGCGGCTACATTGAGTACCAGTATCAATCGTATCAGACAGAGATCCTAGATTTGTCTCACAGTTTTGGAAAGGACTGCAGAGGGCACTAGGGACTGACATTCGTCTCAGTACTGCTTTTCATCTGCAGACTGATGGACAGACGGAGAGGGCAATCCAGATATTGGAGGACATGCTTAGGGCTTGTGCCTTCGATGTCACAGGGAATTGGGAACGACATCTACCATTGGTAGAATTCGCTTACAATAACAGTTATCAAGCTAGCATAGAGATGGCCCCCTACAAAGCTCTGTACGGCCGCCCTTGTCGATCACAAGTTTGTTGGACTGACGCCAGAGAGATAGGATTACTAGAACCTGAAATGGTTAGAGACACGACGAGAAGATTAAGCCTATCCAACAGAGACTGCTTACTGCGCAGAGCCGACAGAAGAGTTATGCGGATCGAAGAAACAGACCCTTGTCGTTCAAAGAGGGAGACCACGTGTTTCTAAAAAAATTCGGCCCCAAAGAGGAGTAATTAGATTCGGGAAGAAAGGGACTCTCCGCGATATATCGGCCCATTTGAGATTTTGGAGAAAATCGAACAAGTGGCCTACCGATTAGCACTCTCGCCACAGATACCGAGTGCATAACGTTTTTCACGACTTTATGTTAAGGAAGTATCTCGCCCTGCCAAAACACGTGTTAAATTAGGAATATCTCGACATAGATGAGGACGCAACTTTTGAGGAAGAACCAATTGAAATTCGGGACAGCCACTACAAGAGAAAACACATTTGGCGACCAAATTTGGCGACCAAATCAATTTTTGTCGCTGATTGTAGCACCTTCGGCGACCAAATTTTGTTTGTCGCCATATGCAATACTTTGGGCGACCAACCAACATTTGTCGCCTATGCAATGCCTTTGGCAACCAAATAAATTTTGGTCGCCGTATGCAATGCCTTTGGCGACCAAATTTTTTTTTGTCGCCTATGCAATGCCTTCGGCGACCAAATTTTTTTTTGTCGCCTATGCAATGCCTTTGGCGACCAATTTTTTTTTTTTGTCGCCTATGCAATGCCTTTGGCGACCAAACATCGGCTTTGGTCGTGGAGACATATGGCGACCAAAAATTTTAGTCGTCGATGGTATATTTCGATAAAATTAAATAATATAATAAAATAAAATAAAATACTTTTCAAAAATATATATATAATAAAATATAGTGCAATACATAATTTATGATAAATAATGTTATACATTTGGTAATGTAAAAAGGAATATACGAAAAGATAATACATATATATTGTTTCTAACAAATGGAACATAAATGCATAGGTACCCCAGTGGTTAGGTGTTGGGTAAAGAAGTGGGAGGTCGTGGGTTCAATTCCTGGCAGGCGCATGTGGAACATTAATTTTTTTTTTTCGTATGAACTTTCGGCGACAAAATATTGGTCGCCGTATGGCTCCCCTTTGGCGACAAACGGTTTTGGTCGCCGTATGGCTCCCCTTTGGCAACAAAATTTTTTGGTCGCCGTATGGCTCCCCTTTGGCGACAAAATATTTTTGTCGCCGTATGGCTCCCCTTTGGCGACCAACCTGATTTTTAGTCGGCATATACATTCCCAGACCATCTTTCGGCGACAAACTGGGCAACTAAAATATTGGTTGCCAAAGTATTAGGGCGACTAAAAACAACCCTTTGACGACAAATTTTTTGGTCGCGGAAAGCGATTTCTCTTGTAGTGAGCATGGAGAAGCGTATCCGTAACAGAACCATTCAATTAGTACGAGTATTATGGAAAGATCGAGAAATAGAGGAAAAACTTTGGGAACGAGAAGAAGCCATGAGAGCCAACTATCCACAATTGTTTCCATCCGTTGGGTAATTCGAATTTCGAGGACGAAATTTGTTGAGGGGGATAGATTGTAATAACCCAAAATTTCGTAAATAAAAATTTCGATTTATTAATTCGATTAGTTATTTTTAATATCGCTAAATAAAATAATTTATTATTTAGTTTAAATAATTTGAATGAAACTAGATCTAGTTTGTTTATTTCCTTTTATTTATTTTTCCGCGCCGTAAAATCAACGCGTGCACACCGAGTATTTCACTACATCGCGTCCGGAAGACCTACTAATTCCCCCAAATCCTATTTTGTCCTATTATGACTAGCCTTATCTATTTTAGAAAGAAAACCCTAATTAGGCATGTGCTCAATTTGACTTTTCTACCAATGTTGACTTTACTTTTACTAAACCTAATTTGTATTTTTGTGAGTTAATGAGAAGAAAGAAAATTTGACTACCTAACAAGTTTGGCCACCTAACAAGTTAGGCTACTTACCTAATTACAATCTTCTATAAATAGCTCCCTCACCTTACTTCATTTTCTCACACCAAAATCTCCCAACTTCTCCACTTTGTGCTTTCTAGTGTTCTTGAATGAGTTCTTGAGTGTTCTTCTTGAAACTCATCCTAAACCACCACACTCCACCACTCTCGACCACCCCTAGATCTTAGAAAGGTAAAATAAGTTAGCTAGAAAGCGTTTGAACGGAGGTCGACTAGTCGTTACGCCGCCGGAATTCAACTAGCTATTCGGCTTCCGACTAATCATCGGAATTAAGGTAGATACTTTATCTTAACCTTAGATTAGTATTTACTAGTGCATATTAATTATGTTATTATTTTGCTCAAACGTGCTTAATTATGATTAAATGTGATTATGTTGGTGATTAGTAATTTTATGAACAATTAGACTTTAAAAAAACACACTTAGTCATTACTATGCACGATTTGAAATTGACTTATCAAAATGCACCGTTATAATGCCCGATGGACTTTTGGAAACCTAAAATATCCAGTTATAATGGCCGAATGAAAATTGACTTTTCAAATTTACGCCGTTATGCTGCCCAATTGATTTTTGGAAAATAGCCGACTAAACTTTTCTTAAAGCAACTTCAAAATGTTTTGACTGTACTTGGACTGTTGAGATTAACCCAAGGCTAACACCCTTGAGGGTCTGTCAAAAAAGATATGCCTGGCGCTGTCTAAGAAAGGAATGGTGCCAGTAACTGCATTCGTGCGGCCATCCAGCCTGGGACTCTCCTGGTTATCTCATTTGTCTAAAGAAAGTCACCAACGAGATTTTATACCTAAAGTAACACGGTTATCGTGAAATATTTTTAAACGAAAAGTTTATCGTGAAACGATTTCTAAACGGAAGATTTTTTTTATGTAATATGGCATGTGCACGTTTTCCGAGACGGTACGACACGACACGTTTTTTAAGAAAATGATCGATTGTTTTTACAAGAAGAAATAGAGATGAGAATGAAAATGCTGTTGTAAATAAAATACTGCCATTGGAGTCCCGCCTCAGTTCCCCGGGGTGAACTGGTGGCCAAAGCTTAATGGAACTATACGGTAGTGCTGTTTATAGTTCTCCTCAAATTCCGCGGGTGAATTTGACGGTCAGAACTTACTCAGTACAACACGTAGTAAACGGATCTTATAAACAGGCTGTTAAGTTCGGTGCTATAAGAAAACCGGGACTATGTCGTGTGTGACGCGGAGTTAGCGGAACTCATACTGCAGGAGTCAGTATATGGGTGGCCGAACCTTCGAACGGAAAGGTTGGTGACCGTTAGAACGGGGTTGTAGAACGGGCCAATAACTTTCGAGAGATGTGAGATGTTGACATGGTTGAAATTTGAAGAAGAATGCTGTTATGAGAAAATGATACGAGATACTGACACTGCACTCTGGATTTTGAAATGATATGAGATATTGATTTTATTAAAGCTGCACTCTGATTTGAAAAGAAATGGGATACTGATTTTATTAAAGCTGCACTCTGATTTGAAAAGAAATGGGATACTGATTTTATTAAAGCTGCACTCTGATTTGAAAAGAAATGGGATACTGATTTTATTAAAGCTGCACTCTGATTTGGATGTGATACTGATGCATTGACATGCATGAACTTACTGTTTTGATAAATGATTTTCAACTATTTACCTGCCAACTTTATTGTTCTAGAATTACTAGTTTAAAGTTGGGGTAGGGTATCTATTGAGCGTCCTCGCTCACGGTTTCGCCCTGGCATAATACCACGATGTTGCTTCGCGACTCTGACGTATTATGCTAGATTATCACGTTGGACAGGTGAACCTCTACGGAGAACACGGAGCCGGAGGAGCTGCCGAGATGGAGATCCACCAGGCGGAGAGATTTGCGGAGCCGTAGAACCCACCCACTCTACCTTTTTTGTAATCTGTGAAGGATAGATCATCTATATGTATTTTTGGTTATTATTATTACTGTTTAGACCGACTTTAAATTGTAATAATAATGCATAACGCTTTTCCCAAAATGTGGGGCGTTACATGTATCCCACAGCAAACCCTAAAAAGAGTATGCTGATTTTCTGGAGTGTCTTTTATCTTTCATTCTGATCTCTTCTTTTATCTTTCATTCTGATCTCTACTAGAGCAACAATGTTTTATGCTTACTGACATTTTGGCTCAGCAAATAAAAAAAAAACATGTTCGTCTCATGTCTGTGTGACTGTTCCTTGTTCCTATGTGCTCATCTCCAATATGTGTTCCTCATTTATGTCTCCATCTCATCCATCTGTATGCGTGAATATGCCTTTACATTATCATGTTGAGAAGGAGTGTAACAAATGAAACAAATCTATATAATCGAGTTCGAGACAAAGAACGTGTACCGCGCACATGTGCTAATCATGAGTATTTCAAAGGTAACTCATTCTGAGGCTATCAAAGCAAAAAAACAGAAAGGTGTCTCAGACGCAAGGTTCGTCATAGAGTATAGAAATACTCATGTAATACCTACAGGGGTCCAAATACTGAGGTACAATGCTTATTATTATAAAAAAAAATCTTTAAACCATGCATGGTAAAAAGTACTTACCTATTATATTTCTTGCTTCATGTAGGGAACCATTGTTGAATTGTCACCCACTCAATCAAAAAAAAATCTGAGGGTCACATGATTATTTCGTACGTTTAATTTACTTTAATTTGTTTGTGCTATTACATTTATTATTTTGTGTTCAACTTGCGAAAATAAAGATGATTCTATTCACAAGGGAACACAGTTACACATGGTGGCTTAACACATGTCAACTGATCTTTCTGTTGAAAACCATTAGTGCATATATGCTGCAAGCCTACAACTGCTTCTTCTGGCAATAAATCGTATGCTTCGGCAATTGCGCATTGGATCCTCTCCTCGTGGAAGAAGGTAAAAGCTTTTTGATTCTTTCCAACAAAAAATAGTGTCCCTAAGACACAATAATGGTACCTCTTGAATTACAGTATTATTGAAAAACTAGAAGGCAAACAACTAGCGAAATAACGAGGATCGTGAATCAATGCATGAATGGCAAGCGGTGACTGTCCCATGCAGTAAGGATCTTGTACAAGGCATCCCAAGTTCGAAGCCCCCCTCCCCCTTAGAGTTAGGATTAACGCTTGACCAAAAAATAAATAAAATGAAGTCAAGAATCAATGCATTAATGAGAGAAATTATGATCTATCACAAAAATTGAGTATGGATTCACTGAGGAATGTTCTCCAAATTGGAATAAGTCTTATTTGTGTCTCCTCATCAAGATTCAAAAGAAGGGGACAGAGTATATAGTGGTTGTCGACATGGTGCTTATTCTTCGGCGGATCGAACCAAATGACTATACTTTTGGACGAGCTCTCAGTATTTTCAAGGAATTATATAGCAATTGTTGCTTTGGTAATGGATGAATGTAATTATGGTATTTTTATTGGGAAATGTATAGTACTTTAGTTAAAAATTTCAAGGTGTGACACTATATTTTTTTGTAACTTTTTATTCTATTTTATTTTAAATGGTTGTTTTTGTTATTCTAGGACACATAAATTAGATCTTATCATTTTAATTTTGCTCAACTAGTTTGGATATGGATTTACCCGAATATACACGATCCCTAATGGGAGGCGGGTATGGTGGATTTTCCACTATCCCTTCTGGGTATGGAGGAGGGGATGGGGGAAAATTTTTCCATTGAGAATGGAGGTAGAACAGAGTCTCCCGATCCATACCCCATTCGTTGTCATCCCTGTACGACCGAGTATGAGAAAATAAATTCTTTGAACTACCCAAACAAGATTTTAAGAAATGCTCGGATAGAGGGTTTGGTAGATACTAGATAAACATATTAATAAAGTATTATTTATTTCGCAAGTGGTGGCTGGCTCATGCGGTAGAGCTCTTGGATGTCCCACACTATATCCCGGGATCGAGTCTCATCCCCCCCTCCTGTCATGTAATAGATTAGAAAGGTTGCCATGATCCTATATTTGTGTTTTCAATGGACCAGATTGTTTGAGATGACACTGATAAATTTTGATAATAAAAGTTTGAGCTCTTAGAGTTTACAATGTCTAATATCCGGATGACCTATGTGGCCCAAGTGGGAGATAATTAGCAATTTTCTGTAGGTGGGCCTACATAGATCATATAATTAGATGTTGTCTATTGTCGAATAAGGTTTGAGTGGTGTCAGTATTATCCATTGAGTTGTGATTGTCTAATAAATATGACCGGGAAATTGACAAATCTCTGCATCCCGGAATCGAGTCTCATTCCCCCCTCCTCTCATGTAATAGATTAGGAATGACGAATGACAAAAAAAAAAAGTATTATTTATTTCTCCTTAGACAATAGCATAAGATACTTAACCTACTACATGTTTATAATAAGACCCCATTGAATCATTGATAAACGTCCCCTTGTGCAAAATTGGAAGATAATAAATAAACGTCCCCTCTCTTAGACGGAACGCCCCTGCAATTTTTCTCCTAGGCACTTGACAAGTTTAGGGTATTATACTTGTTAGCCTTAGGCTCAGTTTGGATGTCCGTAATTTTTAGCAAGAATATGAATTTGATTACCAAGAACTAAATTCTTAGTAATTCAACATTTGGAGTAATTCTATTTCAACGTTTGAATTAATTCAGTAATCTTATCCTTGAAACAGATATTTTGAAAATTTACTTTAGTCAAACATTTTCTTTTTGTATGGATTGAACCAGCAATCTAGGATTTGCATGGGGGTGAGAGCGATCAGATTCTTTCGAAATGTGATTTCAAATTGAAATATGTCAACAAGAATTACTTTCCTATTCCAGTGTAGATGTTTGCGTCACACTCAACGTCTACGTTGGGGGTGAAAGACATTGTTTACCTTGTGTTTTTCTCGTTTTACGTTAGCAGATGATTAGTTTGGCTTTGTCTAAAATTTTTGTAAGGATCTCTGTTATGTAAGTGCCGTTGGATTGTTATCAACATAATCTTCTTCATTTTGATGAGAAAAATATGAAATAATTTTCACACTCCTCTTTATCCTAATTGCACTCTTTTTTTGTGTGTGCTTATACATGTGAAATGACAAAATAACCCTACATTTGTGGAAAAGTTAATCAGTATGAATAGCTCAGTAGGTTTACGTGATAAAAATAAGAGGAGTGCAAGAAGATAAGGGAAGTGCAAAATTATTTTTTCCTTTTTTAATCGAAAATTATAATTCTTCTCTCCTACCAATCCTTCTTTTACAATACTACCCCACTCATTATTAATTCTTATAACTTCCTCACAATTTTTTTTATTATCTATTTCCAATAATATATCCCCCAATTCTCTCTTTTATTTTAGAATTACAACAAATTAAATTGAATATGCACAAAATTTAAAAGTGCATGTACATAGATAATATGCATATACAATCCAATAAATTACAATTCCAATATATTTTTACGGTTATCAATTTGCTTTCGGGGTTATTAATATACTTTTCTCTGATATAATTAATACTACAATATTAACAATGTCAATCGCCCTTAAGGTGCTGATTAGCATGTTACTTTTACAAAGTTTTATTCTGTCCCTAGCTAACCTATAAAAAACAACAAAATATGAAATGTTTTCTATCTGTAATTTGGTACACTTTCGCTCTCAATGAATTGATTAAACACCCCTGTGGTGTAAAATATTATGTAATTCGCTGGCAGATGTACCTTTTGACATTCCATAAGTAAAATGGAGTAATAAAAAAATCCATTTTTGTTTCGTACGTGTTTACATATAAAATTAACACATCCAGTAATTAATTGACACGTAATCAGAAATTCCAAACGTTGGAAACATGTTTTTGATGAAAAGCACTGGATTAATAGTTTATAAAAGATCAATACGATGTCGTATTGTTCTCTAGTTTGAAAGACAGTTACGGCAGTTATAGCCAGGAAATAAATAAAGAAGTGGACTTCGAAGCCACATTACAAACTGCTAAAAGGCATGAATTATACGTGTAAACGTGTAAAACTGGGCAATTGGTAGTTGAAATAATTTACGCATGAAATAGATCGTGCAAGGCAGTTATTCTTTGAAATTAAATCATGTGCAAAATATCATTTGAATGAGAAACCGTGCAGATTCAAATTCAAATGTTTTTGAAAGGAGTTCGAAGCAATTCAAGTTCAAATGCTTTTGGAGGGAAGAAACAATATTTTGAAATGCAATGATGTAGTTCGAAGTCAAGAAATCAACCGGACAGTTCAAACTGCAAGCAAGGTCTATAAATAGAAGAAATTGAAGAGTGAGAAACCCCGAAAAATCTTCAACAAATAGCAAAAATGATGCTTGGTTTGTTCTTTGGCAGTTAGAATTGTAGATTTAGGAATTCGACCCAGTTCGAAGTAGTTTAGGAAGTAGATGAAAGTAGTATTTGTAACAATTCAGTGTTCGAAGTTCATATTATCTTTGTCACGCCCTCATTTTTATAAAAACAAAAAAATAAAGGAATTCCTTACAATTAATAAGTCAAATGATAAAAATATTTCCATAAATCCTCCCATCGAGGTTTCCATTCAAAATGTACATCATTAATCCATTGGCAAATCAAGTATTTGGGCACCCTTGCCCCAAAAGTGAAATAAAATATTATTCCATAAGTTATTTCATAAGTCCAAATTGTCAAAATATTGAATAACCAAAAATTACATTGTCATTTATCAAAATACAAAATTTGAGAAGGAAAAATATCTTCATGCATGCATAAGCTTCACATAATGCATCACTCCATAAGCATCTGATCTCATGCTCCATGCCGTGTACCTGGGAAAGATAGGGTGAGCTCACTAGCTCGTAGGGAAACCATACTACAACCGCTAGGCATACAAATATGATGAGTGCACATGATATGAATTAACATGAGAAGAGATGATCAAGGAACATAATGGAGGCTGAGACAAGTAAGACGTGTCCAAGAAGTAACCACGTGTCCAAGTGACATCAAAAGTTTCCAAAAAGGTTTCAAGGTGTCCCAAAATACTCATTAGTTCATTAAGTTTGCCAAAATCACCCACAAGTATCACACATGCCCAAAATCGTGTCCAAGTATCCAAGGTTGCCAAAATATCTTATGTACCTCAAAACATTTCATTTCCAAGTACTCAACACCACCCAAGTTTCCATTTTTGTTTCACCAAGATCACCAAAGTTACTCACACAAGTTTAAAACCAACTTCACAAGTCGAGTTTCGACAAAACACAATAAATAGTCCAAAATCTCATTTCTCATTTCTTTCATTGAAGAAAAACATCATTTTCATTGGTACTAGAGATTTAATCCCTCTGCCGGGTTCCGTAGGCCCCGCGTGCCTTTGTTGGGTATTTGTCGGCCCCGCCTGCCTCTGCCGGGTTCTATAGGCCCCGCGTGCCTTTGCTGGGTATTTATAGGCCCCGCGTGCCTCTGTCGGGTTTCATAGGCCCGCGTGCCTTTATCAAAAATTTTACCAAATGATGGCCTTGGTATAAACACATCATTATCACAAACATTTCATTAAAACTTTCATAACAAGTCCATTTCTCAAATTTCATTTCACCAAAGTGCCCTTTCTTTTGAAATGCCACAATTTTCGCCAAAAGGGGCGACCAATCCACTATGCCTTGTGTTCGATACGTATAACGAATTGTCCAATAAAAACACGTGTCAAAGTGGTAGTTTAAAGATTTCAAAATAGTTTTTGGGGTTACCACGTTACTATATATCAAGTATACGAAGTTTCGGACGATTGGAGGTCAAACGGACGTCAAAGGGTAGCCGAAAACCACCCAGAAAACAGGGGCAGCAACATAGAAACAGGGACAGCAGCTGCCTTGTCCAGAAAATGGCAGATTTTCACCTCTAAGGTGTGGAATTTCAACCCAAAACACAAATGAGATAGTTTAAGCTCAAAATAGAGATGCTAGGCAACAATTAAACATGGAGGGAGGTCAATTCCACTCCCAATTTCATCAATCAATGACCAATTTCATAGATCACAAAATCAAGGTGAGGAAAACCCACACAAAGAAGGGAAAACATGATTTTTCATGAAATTGAAGCCAAGAACAAGATATGTACAGCAAATCACAAGTATATAACTAGAGGAGGTAGTAATTGTTTCCCTACCTCATGGGTTAAGCTCTAAATGTGTAGAAAATGCAAAACCCTAGGTTATGAAGCCCCCAAACTGAAATGCTTGATCTCCACGAAGAACCACGGTAAACCCGACTCCAATTGACGCGTAGAACGTGAAAATGGCCTTGGTTCTTGAAGTAGTTGAGTGAGGAGGGAGAGTTTTGAGCTTGGAGGAGTTGTTAATGGAGGAGAAGAGAGAGAGAGAGAGCCGATCGGGTGGAGAGGGAGGTGAGAGTGAAATGTTTTTAATTTTGCAAATCTTCCCCCACACACTACTAATATAATTTCCTTATTACACTACACACCCAAATGTAACTTGTGTATATAATATGTGACCGCAATACTTATTTTCATAAACCAAACTTAAGTAAAGACTGTCTTTACTTTAATTTATGAAAATAAGGAAGTACCCCTCATTTGGAAACAATGACATTTACAGAATTTTGAAATTCTAATCACATCAAAATCTCATCCCCCCACTTTTAGTACAAAATCGAAAATGGGCACATTTTTCTCCGAAGAAAATGGGCGAAAGATGATTTTGCCTTACTCAAAAATAACTTCCGATTATACCATTTTGATTAGAAAAATCCAAGGAACAATTACCGGGACTTTTTATCGACCAAATCGAAACTTCTCGAAAAAGTGATTTTTCAAAAAGTAATTAAATTTTCTGGGTCTTTACAATCTTTCTATTTGAAGTTGAGGAAGATTTCGAAGTACGTTTACTTTTTATTTCTTAATCAAAGTACCTTGTTTCTTATTGCTCTTTAATTTCCTAAGTAAATTGGTTTGTATTTCTTCACTTTGAAGGAAAAATCCTCTTAGTTGAGGTAATTGAACCATTTAAACACAATCGTCTAATTAGATTTGGTTTTCCAAAGTTAATCTGAGAGAGAAGACTTAAAGGCTTTCTCTCGAACACTCGCACACAATTATTTTCTATTGGAAAGAAGCAGAAGAACCAAACAGTACGTCAACTGTGACCAATTTATATTGTTGTATGGGTACTGTCTCTATTTGACTTGCTATAGCCGAATATTTCGTTGTCCCAAAATCAATGACTGCTCCTGTCATGAATGTTAGAGTAATAATACGTACCCAGAAAAGATACACCGAAAATACCCAACCCACACACAAAGTTTGTGGGCTCCACACACACTGGATGTGCAGTGTGTGTGGGTTGGGTATTTTCGGGGTATTTGTTTCCGGGTACATAGCTTTTCCGTGAATGTTAAAGGTCATTTTTTGGCTCCCAAGACTTTTATACTGCATTTGTTTTTATAACTCAGATATCCTAGTTAGTTACTTATCTTGGACCGTAATAACAATGCCCACTTGCTGAGTGCAATTAAAATTAGAGTAAAACTCCGTATAGATTGGCCCTAAAAGAGTTAATCTTGGAGCCTAATAACAACGCCCACTTGCAGAGCCCAATTAAAATTAGAGTAAAGCTCGTATAGATTGGCCCTAAAAGAGTTAATCCTGGTCAGTTACTAATTAATCTTGGAGCCTAATAACAATGCCCACTTTCAGAGCCCAATTAAAGTTAGAGTATAAGCTCCGTATAGATTGGCCTTAAAAGAATTAATAGCACGTGAAAAGTTTCGAACCTGAAACTTTAGTGGGAGCAAATCTCCAAGTCTCAAATCTGATCATCAAGCCAACCACTTGGGATTGTTTACATTAATTTAACTTGATTTTTTTTTTTTTTTTTTGGACATCTGAAATTTTATTCATAAAAGTCATATGGTACGTACAAAGAGATTTCATCACAAAAAGATTAGTAATATGCACAACAACCTATACCTCGACACGACTTCCTTTGGTTGGTAGTTTCAAGATAAGTTTTGGAGATAATAGTTTTGTATAGAGTTACGTAATTTTTCATCTTTAAGTCAATTTTAGAACTAAAAAAACTAAAAAATAAACTTTTTATTTGTTTAATTTTGGAGATAATAGTTTTGTATAGAGTTGCGTAATTTTTCATCTTTAGTTTATGTTAATAAACTTTTTTTTGTTTAATAAAGATACATAATATACATCTAAAACTAAAAAAATAAATGAATAATTTGATAAAAAAAAAAAAAAAAAACATCATTAAAGATAAAAAAAAATACAGATGACGAAACAATGAAAATTTTAGAAAATAAATTTTCAAAAATGGAATCCAAACAAAGGGTTTACCCTAATAATGGAAGGTATATGAAACTATTTTTGGTAAACGCTATTGGTGCATTAAGCAATATTTTTAAACTGCAATTATTACCTATTTTGTCTCTAAAAGTCAGTGTACCAACACATTGATTTTATTATATTATTTTTAAAAAGCCGATAATAATAACTAAATTAATCAGTGTGTGAGATATGAGATGCCTTGAATATCGTCATACAATTGATTTGAAATATAGTCACTATATATATAACTAAAACATGCATATCATAATTCACCGTCTTGGCCAAAATGTCTGCGCATTTAATTGTTCGTTTCACGGAATATGTGCTTGAATGTTACCTTCAATGTAGGATCTTCAATAGTTGATGGAAGTTGTCAGCATTTTCCAAATAGTTGCATGACATGAATTGAATATAATTTAATCTCCAGTTGATGGAGATTTAATTCTGTGGTTAGGGTCTGCTCAAAAGTAAGTCCAACGAGTTCCTGGGTTGATGCAACAAAATTTTTTTGTTTTTGTAAACCCAATGACAAAAATTATTTTCAGTTACATTTGCTTATCTCAAACCTTTTTTTCCAAAAAAAAAAGAAAAAAAGAAAAAGAAAAAGTAAAGACCATATTGTTTTTACGTTCTTTACTTCAATTTTTCTAATGAAAATAAGAAAATATCCCCCTTTTGAATCTAATGCCAAGGCCAGAAAATCAAATTTCCAATCATATATATCAAAACCTTGATTTTCAGTTTTAGTACAAAACACAAAACTGCACATTTTTCCTCCGAAAGTGATAGTTTTAGACGCAACCTTGTTCTTCACATAGAAACCGTGCAAATGCACAGTTGCTCTTAGCAAAATACAATGATCTAATACCTAAACTTTTAATTCCTTAAATCAATATTTTTCAAAAATTTATTTTTCTATAGTTAACCAGACTTTTGGGAGATAAACGGGGGTATTTTTCTTGGTTCATCGGGGTTTCCGATCCCAATCTTTGAATTTTTTTTCTTTATCCAAGAATGTGAAACCGCCTCTGTCTCAACATACTTGGAGAGAACCGATTATCAAGAGAAAGGGAAGCGTACCCTTCTCAAATATGATAAAAATCAAAAAGAATTTCCTCCAAAAAATGCAAGAAGTTGTTTTCTTTTAATTGGATCGTGCTAACCATAAAACACGATAATCGAGGTTACATTTTAATTTTGATATTAATTTTTTCGATGTAATTCAAGCTAAAAGCACAATGTGACCTTTTGAATTTTGGTAGTGATAATGCCAAAACTATTTAATTTGATTGTGTCAAAACTCCAATGCATAAAGAGCTTGTACTTTACATATGAGTTTTGGCATTAGTACTACCCTTCGATTGTTTTACTATTTGACTTATATGTCTAGCAACGAAATTTGAGGTCGGGCATATACAACTCAAATATCGGGCCGGCTCTATCTATGATGAGCTTAAGACCATCACACAATGCCCAAAGCTCTACTGCTAAACGCAGTGCTGTCCCAACTTGTCTTTGAAAACCTTGAACCCAAATCCCAATTCCCAGCACAATCTCCAATTATGTGGTGGTCTAGCAATTTTTCCTCGAACACCGCCATCAACATTCAGTTTAAAGAAACCTGGAGCTGGTGGTTTCCAGTTGACCGGCATGGTAATAGTGATCGGCAAGGCTTATGGATTCGCACCAAAAATCGCCATTCCAAGCTTCTGGCCAAAACACCCTTCACAGAAAATGGTCAGTCTAGAAGGGCGTGATTTGTACCGGATTAAAATGATTTTGTTTCGAGACAACCAAATGGTCCAACAAGTGAACGGGAAAACAACGGCCCAATTTCTAGCAGATCCATGCGTGCATAATGTTTGTAGTGCAATTTTCCACAATCCACTCTGAAAGAGGTTTAGAAAAATTTTGTGGGCTGGGGTTGGAACTCCGATGTCATCCCATAATTTAGTAGCATTTGGGCCTTCTCTAAGAATGTGCAGAGCTGATTCCAGATAATTTGAACAAGCTGGACATATGTCATCTACTCATTAGTGGTGATTTAAAAAAAAAAAAAAAGAGAAACTATCCTTATTAGCCAATTTTTGCTGAGAAACAAACCAAAGGAAATGTTTGATGCGTGGATTGGAACCGAAGATGGATGAGAACGATATATGGGATTACTTATGTATTGTGATGAAGTATGTATTGCCTTTAGGCCTCTGCTTGAGCCGTTTATAATGACATTTGCCTTTTGTTAAAAAAACAAAATGTATGGGATTACTACCGTACTTGCCAAGTAAAGCAAGTGCCCATTAGGACCTACGTTCCGTGTTCACGAGCCGATGTAACTCGGCCATTGGAACAATTAGGTTATTTTTGGATGACCGGAATTTTGAAAAGATAAAGGAATATAGTTACTGGGAATCAAATACCAAGTAATTTTCTTGAGTAGGAACAGGAATATGATTACTAGGAATTAAATTCATATGAATTTAATACCTGGAATAATTTCATTCCGGTGTCTGCATTAATTTAGTAATCTTACGCATAAAATAATTATTTTGAAAATTTATTAAAGTAAACATTTATTTTTAATAATTGAGCCATTAATCTAAGATTTCCATGGGGTAATGGAGGGATGAGATTTCCACTCAATCTGGGAATGTGATTCCAAGTTGACTATGTCATCAGCAATCACATTCTGATTCTGGTCTCTTTTCCTAACAGCAAAATCAAGGAAGTATGGTATCTCAATCCAATTGGTGTCTTTTCCAAACGTCGGAATCACAAAAATATGGTATCACATTCCCATTCCTCCTCAAAATTCTTGCCATCCAAACTGAGCCTTGATGTTATGCAACTTAGCCTTATGAATTCCTAAACCACCAAGAGATGTACGACTCAGTGGATCCCCAAAGAAAATCCCTATTCAACTTGTCAATAAAATTATGGCCTTGTTTCCCGTTTAATTTTATGGGAATCTCATAAAATCTAACAGGTTGATTTTAGCAAATGACTCATTTGCTAAAATCGTCATTGGCTAAAATCAACGCATTTGATTTTATGGGATTCGCAGAAAATCAAATAGGAAACAAGCCCTAAGAATGGGTTTGGGTGAATTGGATTTCTCAAATATAACGCAAAATAAAAACTACACACTTCATCAGATTGAGCGAACTCAATTCAAAACAAAGGCCACAAAAACAATTAATGAATGGGCAATTTTCTATTGTTCAATATCCAAAATAGAGTGACCAATCATGCAATGATTCTACAAGTTATATGACATTCAATGATAGACCAAGTTAACCATGCAATTGTGACATGAAAAACAAAAAGTAAATAGTAGAGAAGAGAGAAATCAAACACAACAATTTATCGTGGTTCAATCCATAACTTGACATCCTAGTCCACTCTCCAAGTGTCCAACTTAGGATTTGCTACATTTTGTCCAATAGTTACAATCCTTCTATCTTCACGGGGGCTAGATAACCTTCACGAGTAATCTATCCCCATCACTCTGACTAATTTTGACTCTGGTGCAATGCACACCTAACCCTACTAGTTTTGAATCTAGTGCTAGTAACACCTAATCCCAAGGGATTTTCTATCCAAAACTACTCATAAAAAGATAAACTCTCACAAGATTATAAACAACAGAATACAATCACTTTTACAATGAAAGTTCAACTCACAAAATAACACTTTCTCAGAGTAAGGACAAAATCAATTTAGTTCATGATTGATTTTTTCTTCCTAATCCTACCAATACAATGATTAATTGATTGACTTGTTCCTTAAATAGATCCCCAAAGAGAAAGGAGGGAAGACCAGGGTTCTTTTATTCCATCGAAAAACAACGAAGAACTTGATATCAAGAAACTGACCCAAGCTCTCTCTAACCCTGAATCCTATCATGTCCTCTCTCTCTCTCTCTCTCTCTCTCTCTCTCTCTCACACACACACACATAGATACGTACGTACATTGTTGTATGTGAATATTAGAAATGACTTTTGTATTTTATGACATACAGATGAAGCAGGTGAAGCCGACGATACCTCGGTAACCAGTGTCTCTTGTGAGAAGGTCCAGTCAAGTGTAAGCAGCGAACACTATGTCATAAAATACAAAACCCATTTCCATATTCACATACAACTATGTATGTATATCTTTTAAAAAAAAACAATGTATGAATGTATCTTTGAGGGTGTGTGCGCGCGGGCAAGAGAGGGAGAGAGAGAGAGAGAGCAGACAGGATAGGATTAAGAATTAGAGACAGCTTGAGTGAGTTTCTTGAGATTGAGTTATTCCAATCTTTTATTGTTCTCTTCTGGCCTTTTCATATGGTTTTCCTCGAACGCTGCTACCTTTGACTCCACCATTTTCTCCTTCTCTCTCAACAAATGGATGCATCTAGAGAGGAGGAAGAAGAAGCAGTGCAGGGAAATTCTATTGTTCAATACCCAAACCAGAGCAACCAATCATGCAATGGTTCTACAGGTTATATGACATTTTAATGATAGACCAAGTCACTCATGCAATTGTAACAAGACAAACATAGAGTAAATGAGTAGAGAAAAGAGAAAACAAACACAATGATTTATCGTGGTTGAGTCTGTAACTTCACATCCTAATACACTCCCCAAGTGTCCAACTTGGGATTTGCTGTACTATGTCCAATAGTTACAATTCTTTTTAGCTTCACGGGTGATTGATAACCTATACAACGAGTAATATATCCCCAGTCACTCTGACTAATTTTGACTCCGGTGCTAGTCACACCTAACTGAACTATTTTTGAATCCGGTTCTAGTAACACCTAATCCCAAGTGGTTTTCTATCCAAAACTACTCACTAAAAGATAACTCTCACAATAGTATAAACAACATTGCACAATCCCTTTTAAAATGAAAGTTCAACTCACAAAATAACACTTTCTCTTAATGGGGATAAAATTGATTAAGTTCACAATTGATTTCTTCTGCACAATCCTACCAAGGCAACGATTGACTTCTTCCTCAAATAGATCCTCAAAGATCAAGGAGGAAGACCGTAGTTCTTTTATTCCATTCACAAAACAACGAAGAACTCAATCTCAGGAAACTCACTCAAGCTCTCTGTAACCCTAAATCCTCTCTCTCTCTCTCTCTCTCTCTCTCTCTCTCTCTCCGTAGATACATAAATACATACATAATTGTATGTGAATATTATAAATGGGTTTTGTATTTTACGACATACAAATGAATTGGGTGAAGCTGAAGATACCTCGATAACCAGTGTCCACTGCTTATACTCGACTTCACCCTCTTCATTTGTATGTCATAAAGACAAAACCCGTTTTTAATATTCACATACAACAATGTATCTATGAGAGAGAGAGGATTTAGGGTTAGAAAGAGCTTGAGTGAGTTTCTTGAGATTGAGCTGTTCCAATCTTTAATGTTCTCTTCCAGCATCTTATACAGTTTTCCTTGTACGTTGCTGCCTTTAGCATCACCATTCTCTCTCTCTCTCTCTCTCTCTCTCTCTCTCTCTCTCTCTCTCTCTCTCTCTCTCTCTCTCTCTCTCTCTCTCTCTCCCCCCCTACAAATGGATGTATCTATAAAAGGTGGAAGACGAAAAAGAAGCAGTGCAAGGAAATTCAAGTGTTCAATATCCAAAACAGGGTGACCAATCATGCAATGGTTCTACAAGTATATGACATTCAATGATAGATCAAGTTATTCATGCAATTGTGATATGACAACGATTTATCTTGGTTCAGTCTATAACTTGACATTCTAGTCCACTCCCCAAGTGTCCAACTTGGCATTTGTTGCACTATGTCCCACAGTTAGAATCCTTCTAGCTTCACGAGTGATAGATAACCTTTACAACGAGTAATCTATCCCCAATCACTCTGACTAATTTTGACTCTGGTGCTAGTCACACCCAACTCAACTAATTGAATCCAGTTCTAGTTACACCTAACCCCAAGTGGTTTTCTATCCAAAACTACTCACAAAAAGATAACTCTCACAATAGTATAAACAACGTTGTACAATCGCTTTTACAACGAAAGATCAACTCACAAAATAACACTTTCTCTGAGTGGGAATAAAATCGATTAAGTTCACAATTAATTTCTTCTGCACAATCCTACCAATTCAATAAATGATTGATTGACTTCTTCCTCAAATAGATCCACAAAGAGAAAGGAGGGAAGACCGTGGTTCTTTTATTCCATTTGCAAAACAACGAAGAACTCAATCTCAGGAAACTCATTCAAGCTCTCTCTCTCTCTCTCTCTCTCTCTCTCTCTCTCCCCCCGCATAGATACATAAATACAAACATTGCTGTATGTAAATATTATAAATGGGATTTGTATTTTACGACATAGAAATGAATTAGGTGAAACTGAAACCAATATCCACTACTTACACTTGACTGAACCTTCTCTATAATCAACGGACACTAGTTATCGGGGTATCTTCAGCTTCACCCGCTTCATCCATATGTCATAAAATACAAAATCCATTTTTAATATTCACATATGAAAATGTATCTATGAGATATATATCTATATATATAAAGAGAGAGAGAGAGAGAGAGAGAGAGAGAGCGCGCAAACAGGAGAGGATTTCGGGTTAGAGAGAACTTGAGTGAGTTTCTTGAGATTGAGTTGTTCCAATCTTTAATGTTCTCTTCCAACATCTTATACGGTTTTCCTTGTACGCTGCTGCCTTTAACACCACCATTTTCTCCTTCTCTCTCTCTCTCTGCAAATGGATGTATCTATAGAGGTGGAACATGAAGAAGAACCAGCGCAAGGCAATTCTATTGTTCAATATCCAAAACAAAGTGACCAATCATGCAATGGCTCTTCTGGATATATGACATTCAATGATAGATCAAGTTATTCATACAATTGTGATATGACAGTGATTTATCATTGTTCAGTCTGTAACTTGACATCCTAGTCCACTCCTCAAGTGTCCAACTTGGGATTTGTTGCACTGTGTCCAATAGTTACAGTCCTTCTAGCTTTGCGGATGCAAGACAACCTTTACAACGAGTAATCTATCCCCAATCACTCTGACTAATTTTGACTCTGGTGTTAGTCACACCTAATCCAACTAATTTTGAATCCGGTTCCAGTGACACCTACTCCCAAGGGATTTTATCCCAAACTACTCACAAAAAGAGAAACTCTCACAAGAGTATAAACAACGGTGTACAATCGCTTTTAAAATGAAAGTTCAACTCACAAAATAACACTTTCTCTAAGTGAGGATAAATCAATTAAGTTCACAATTGATTTCTTCTTCTCAATCCTACCAACGCAATGATTGATTGATTGACTTCTTTCTCAAATAGATCCTCAAAGAGAAAGGAGGGAAGACCGCGGTTCTTTCACAAGTGATTTTCTTTCCAAAACTACTCACAAAAAGATAACCTCTCACCAGAGTATAAACAACGGTGTATGATCGCTTTTACAACGAAAGTTCAACTCACAAAATAACCATTTCTCTAAGTAACGCAAAAATCAATTAAGTTCATGATTGATTTCTTCTTCACAATCCTATCAATGCAATGATTGATTGATTGACTTCTTCCTCAAATAGATTCTCATAGAGAAAAGAGGGAAGACCGGGATTCTTTTATTTCATTCAAAAAATAATGTATAACTCAATCTCAAGAAACTCACTCAAGCTCTCTCTCTCTCTCTCTCTCTCTCTCTCTCTCTCTCTCTCTATCTCTCTCTCAATATATATATACACACACATACATACATACATTATTGTCTGTGAATATTAGAAATGGATTTTGTATTTTGCGACATACAGATAAAGCGGGTGAATCCAAAGATACCATGGTAACAAGTGTCCACTGTGTATATATATATATATATACACACATACATACATACATTATTGTATGTGAATATTAGAAATGGATTTTGTATTTTGCGACATACAGATAAAGCAGGTGAATCCAAAGATACCATGGTAACCAGTGTCCGCTGTGAGATGGTCCAATTAAGTGTAAGTAGCAAACACTGGTTACCGTGGTATCGTCGGCTTCACCCGCTTCATCAATATGTCATAAAATACAAAATCCATTTCTAATATTCACATACAACAATGTATGTATGTATCTATGGGGGAGCGGGAGAGAGAGTGCACAGACCAGAGAGAAATTTTGGATTAAAGAGAGCTTGAGTGAGTTTCTTGAGATTCATTTCTTCCAAGCTTTTATTATTCTCTTCCAGCCTCTTCATACAGTTTTCCTCATCATACGGTTTTCCTCATACACTGTTGCCTTTGACACCCCCACTTTCTCCTTCTTTCTCTCTCTACAAATCGATGCATCTAGAGAAGAGGAGGAAGAAGAAGAAGCAACGCAGGAAAATTCTATTGTTCAATATCCAAAACAGTGTGACAAATCTTGCAATGGTTCTATAGGTTATATGACATTCAATGACAGACAAGTTACTCGTTCAATTGTGACATGGCAAACATGAAGTAAATGAGAAGAGAAGAGAGAAATCAAACACAAAGATTTATCGTGATTCAGTCCGTAACTTTACATCCTAGTCCACTCCCTAAGTGTCCAACACTCCAACTTGGGATTTGCTACATTATATCCAATAGTTACAATCCTTCTAGCTTCGCGGGTGCTAGATAACCTTTACAATGAGTAATCTATCCCCGATCACTTTGATAAGTTTTGGCTCTATGCCTAGTCACACCTAACCCTACTAGCTTTGAATCTGGTGCTAGTAACACCTAACCTCAAATTCAGTTCATGATTGATTTCTTCTTCACAACCCTACCAATGCAAGTATTGATTGATTGACTTCTTCCTCAAATAGATCGTCAAAGAGAAAGGAGGGAAGACCGGGGTTCTCTTATTCCATTTGCAAAACAGCAAAGAACTCGATCTCAAGAAACTTACTTAAGCTCTCTCTCTCTCTCTCTCTCTCTCTCTCTCTCTCTCTCTCTCTCTCTCTCTCCATAGATACATACATACATTGTTGTATGTGAATATTAGAAATGGGTTTTGTATTTTATGAAATAAAGATGAAACGGGTGAAGCCGAAGATACCTCGGTTATACAAAACCCATTTCTAATATTCACATACAACAATGTATGTATATATCTTTCTATTGGGGGGAGAGATGCATACATACATTGTTGTGTGTGAATATTAGAAATGGGTTTTGTATTTTATGAAATAAAGATGAAACGGGTGAAGCCGAAGATACCTCGGTTATACAAAACCCATTTCTAATATTCACATACAACAATGTATGTATATATCTTTCTATTGGGGGGGGGGAGAGAGAGAGAGAGAGAGAGAGAGACTGACTTTCTTGAGATTGAGTTCTTCCAATCTTTTATAATTCTCTTACAGCTTCGTCATACGGTTTTCCTCGTACGTGACAACACCATTTTCTCCTTCTCTCTTTCTCTTCAGATGTATGTATGTATCTAGAGAGGAGGAAGAAGAAGAAGAAGCAGCAACGTAGGGAAATTGTTGTCTTCTCTGTTTTTACTTGCTTTTCCTTCTCTGCCTTTTTAAACTTCAAAATATAGCCTTTCAAGAAAGATATTCTTGTATAAATCTAGCCTTTCCATACTTTCAATGTTCTTCCTTGATTTGAATTTGATGGAGCTCTTTTCAAAATGTTATAGTAATTTGATCTCCAGCATTTCTTTTCCTTTTTCCTAAAAATATCACTTTCAAAATTCGTGGCCTCGAAGATGTATTCAAATTTGATCACAAGGTAAGTGTGCTGGGATTGAGCTAACTCTGGAGCTGACATCTTCTATCCAATCACTTGATTTCCAATTCGAATCCAACTTTAGAAACATTTTTCATCTTGATTTCCAATTCGAATTGCGCCAACTTTAGAATTATTTTTCATCTTGTTTTCCAGTTCGAATTCCACCAACTTTAGAATGATTTTTCATCTACAGTCCTGTATTTTCTTCAATATTCTACTTTCGAATAGAAGCATTCCCTAGCCAATTGAGTTAGGAGAAGCTTTTTCCTTAACCTTATTCATTTTCCATCTTAATCTTGACTATTAGATATGGGAACTTGGAGCAGAATCTTTCCTTGAATACCTCAACGAAATCCTACTAAATAAACATTTATTCAAATAAGTACCAAATATCATATTATTAATTATGTTTCTCTTTTAATGACATGCTTTGTTATCATCAAAATTAACAAGGTATCCATAGAAACCTTTGAGATAACAAAAGATAACTTTTGCATAACTTATTGCCGATAAATAAATAAATAAATAAATAAAAACTTTTGCACATGAGCGTAGGAAGGAATGGGCGAAGTAACTAATTTGGTGAGAAGAACCTTGATTTCCACACGTTAAGACATGCACTTGCTCGCCCAACCCGTGAGACGACATTGATTTTATCCAGAATGTGGAACTTGTTATGAAACTAAGAAGATAGTAATAAGAACTGAAAAGTAAATGACGTGCTGGAACACAATTATATAGAAAGAGAGTCTTCTGGACTCCTCGAATATAATTCAGAGTGGTATTTTGCTTTCTACTTTTCTTTCTCTCTCACTGTGTGTACAATCCCTTTCTGGCCGATTCCTGTATATAGCCAAAAGGCTACTCCCATTTCAACTATCCTAGGTAATACTTGCAACTAACCTATTCAAGAACTTTTTAAGAATGGTTATCCATATGGTCATCCATTATACAGATGTCATTTATAACAAAACTTTGTAAGACTTAAATTTTAAAGATATGTTTTTATGTCGTTCATTTAACGATTGACTTTTAATTTTGAATGAAAAGAAATAACTATGTGAAAAGGTATTTAGAATCCTATAAATATAGAATCACCCCAAGTTGTTTTTAAGTACTTGTGTTCTTTCATCTCACTCTGTTATTTGGTGGAAATATGGTTTTCAAACTATAGTCTAGCGAACATTGTGCTAAGATAAAAGTGGGACCGTCACACCGTTTGGGTGGGTCCAAATAGTAACGTGTTCACATTCGAGTAGAGATTAATGTGATGTATTGGTTGTAGAAAACAATTTCTGAGTAAATGGGAGAATTGAATCTTATATAGTATTGCAGAATGATTTTTCATGAGGAGAGTCATGGTTGCGACAAGTGGCAGGAACGTGGATGTGACACGTGGCACCAGCAAAAATCAAGAATAGAATTTCTAAGATGAACTTACCTTAGATGAAGAAAGTATTATAATTGGTACAGATATAGAATTGTTAATTTTAAAATGGACATAAGCAATATATGCTTCAGACAATAAACACACTTGTTCATACTAAAAAAAAAAAAAAGAAATATTGACAAATTAATATATAGGATTCACTGATCAAATTTAAGATTACTGAAAATATTCATCGATCAATCATTAGTCAATTTGAATATGTCAACACCAATTGATTTGGTATGGTGAATATTTGATAATTAGACCTCCCTCTCCATCGGCATTTTCCCTTTTCAAAAGAACAATGGAATACTGTTGCCTTATAAAATCATATCTAACAGAAAAAATATAAACAGTAAGTATAAAGGGACGAATTATTTGTATTTCCTTATCAATGGACAGTAAAAGGAAAAGATAAAATACTAATCACAACTAGCCTAGCAATTAGAACTATTTACCTACTATATTTTCCGTGTTAATCGGTTGTAAAAGGAAAAGGAATACATTAGTTATGTCATGAATGAAAGTTTTGAATTTCTTTCCTTCCCCATACTTTCTCCCTCCCAGTTTCCAAACTACCAGTTTGAAGTTTTAACCTACAAAGGTTGAGTTTGTGGGTGGATTCTGCGTAGGAACAAAAACTGTCGAATCATATATGATCTATCATTTTTTTTTTAATTGCGTTGTTATGCATGCGATCTCTTACAATCTTTTCTTTTTCTTTTTCTTTTTGTAGGTTTTTACGGGATCGAGAACTGCTACCTATGCGAGTCATTGGTATCAATCTACATTTTTACAACACAAAATAATTAGTGATATGATTTATTTTTATTTTGATGGCATAGTTATATGGTCTTATTACGAATTTACGATCTCGCTTTTAACATTTTGTACATTTTTGGTGATCAACAAGGGTCAAGGGCTACCATGCAACTAAAGCCAAGGATGCAACAATACTTCCAACTTGACGAGCTTCATTTTACACAAACATATTTTCTTATTGACGTGAACAAGATGTTGGCGACAATATAAGAATTTTGTGCGGCCAATTATTTTCCTTTACTAATTAGGTTTTTCATATTTTTATCTTTTATGAAACACAAGATAAACAAAATGTGTCATAGAGAGCTACTTCCATCTCTTTCTTTCCATTACATCTTTTTTTATGGCCCGATGCCATGCATTTGGCTTTGTTGGGGGTAAAAGTAAGCTATCAAGATTCAAGATCATTTTGTGTGTTGGATTGTATAGCTTTTATGTTTGTGAGGTCATTATCACTATCATATTCTGTAAACATAGCATTATTAGCAATTTAAACTATACAACCATCACAAAAATTCATGAGATCTGTGGAAAATCATTAAAATTAAATGGTTAAAAGATTGGAGCATAAATAAAAATGTTCAACCTATGTCTTATTGTCTTTGTTAAATCTAATCCTTAATTGCATATAATATCCCAACTTAGAAGGGTTTTTTTTTTTTTTTTGAAAGAGTGCAAAATTAACTTCGAACTTACGGAGAAAATTCCAATGCCCTTGGGGCACTGCCACGTTATACCCCAAACCCCCTTACCACCACACATTTGACGTGGGGTGTTAGACAATTATGTGTGTCTCACCTTAATTTGTGGTGGAACTTATGACATTTGCTTTAGCCTTTGATTTTTGTCGATCCACTATTATTGTTTAATTATTACAATGGGATACATAATATTTTTCCTTTTTTGTTGACCAATTTGATTAATGAAAATACAATGAGTGTTAGAATGATGAACCATACTATGGAGAACAACTTTAAAAAAAGAAAAGGGGTTCCTGTAGTGCATGTATGCACTATAGTGTTGTAATACACAATCCTAGCCGTCCAATCCAAAATCCATAAAACGCAAACATTTTTATTTTTTGGGTATATACAAGACCTCTGACAATACACAATAGTTATTAAATCTTGGTGACTTTCTAACCGAGTTCAGTTTTTTCACTGCATACCTTTTTTTTACGATTGTCACTCATCACTAAGAAAAATCTTTAATTGAAATTGGATTGTTGAAATTAGTATGAGAAATTTACACTATACAATCGCAATTTGCCTTTAAGTTCAGTGAATGTATCTTTGGATTGATTCACTTCAAAGAGCTTTTGTCTTTTTTGATCAATTTCTTTTTATTTTTTTATTCCTATCGCTCTATTTTGTTGGATTTTGTAGTTTTGCATGAAACCTCTTATGTTTTTGTTTAATTTATGTCAACTATCACACTTCTAATTCATTTTTTAGTTTACATTAGGAACATTATAAATCATCTTTGACCTAACTCATTTGGTATGAATTGAGAACACAGACCCAAACTGACAATTATTACTTAAAGCTTAAAGACACTCTTACCTACTTACATCACTTGATCCTATTCCAAACTATTCAGACATTCTATAAATGACCAATCTCGACTAAAAGGACAACAAAATTAAGTCGAGGCTATCTGGTCTTCGAAATAACTACATTTGAAAATTTAAAAATTAAAAAGTATTCCAAATGTACATCGATTGCACTACATAAGATATTATAAAAATGTCTAGGTGATGTGATAAATTTATGAGGTGTAGGATTTTCTATTTTAGTTAAATGTTTATGTAAAAAGCACTTCAGTTTAAGAAAAATTATAGGGACACACCACCAACCACACCATGGCCAGCCTACGTGGCACTGCATGACTGGAGATGAGAGAATAAACACTTTACTTTAAACATCTAATATCATGTATTGCATGGACTACTAGAGTAAAATTCTTATGGTAGGCACTTTGATTCTTTTTTATTTTGGTAGAGATAAGTATTAATTGAGCTCTAGCTAGAACGGTTTTTTTGTAGTTATATGAATAGTGACAAATGTTTCATCACCTGTGCATAGCACGGGTTTTTCTGCTAGTACGGTAGTAAGCCGGCTGGTAGTGATTGTAAGTGGTGAATCGTGTACGTCAATTCCATTTTGCTAAAATATAGAGTGGAATTAAATGACCAACTTTGGTGTAAAGGATTGGGCACCTGGAGGCTTTAATAAAGCCTTTGGCCTATTAGGCTTTTGTTTTTGTTTTAAAAAAAAAATTAAAATAATGTTAGTTTTAAATTTCATAATCAAACCCCTACATATTTTTTGACACTCTTTGAATTTCTAGTTGCGTTTTCCCATCACTCCTCAAATTGCTCTGCTTTATTTTCCCCGAGAGAGAGTTCAATACTAAATTTTGGTTCAACAGAATTGTAGATTGTAGCGTTACTTCTACAAGGTGAGATCGGTGCATCCTGGTAGACAGGCGCTATTACAAACTCAAAACACTAGAGCAAGGGTGAATTTCATCTAAAGGAAATTGTGTCAAATACAAGCCTCGATTATTTTATTTTATTTTCTCCCTATCGTTTCTTTTATCAGTTTCAGTTTCGTTCCTTTTTATTTTTTTGATAGACAAAAAATTTATTAAAAAAACTTGACGAAGGGGACATCAAGTTGGGGGAGAGCCGGAGGGGAGGGAATCCAAAGATTAGACAAAATAAAACACCTGTTGGGATAAAGCCCAATAAACACTCAATGGACCGAACGGTTTCAAAAACTTCATTACGGTGGATTCTACAATCTGTACGCTTGACTTGTTTTTCCTTTGGATTGATCAGAATGTATCTTAGGAATGTTCAATTAAAACGCACGGCCTAAAAACAATTTCACACACACCACCAACAACAAGAAGTCTATCGCGAAAGAGATTCAATTATGTACTTACATGGATTGCATATAATAACTACACATACCTGAAGGTTGGATAAAAAAGACACCGAAATAAAAGGTTCAAAAAATTTTGAAGGGAAAAAATGACTTAAAATTAACTGCTCAGAATTCTTCTTCTTTGTTTTTGTTTCTGCAGTTTGTGCCAGTTCATTACATATACATGTATTACAATTTCCGACGTACCCAAAAAGACATTACAGGGATTAAATAACATGGTGTCAAAGCTCCACGGTCATTGCACTGAACTTGAGGAGCTATTTCCATACGCTTATTACCTTCTCTGAAAGTTAAATGCCTTAATTGACAAGGCAAAGATGAACCCAAAGAGCACAGCGAACCCAACCACGATTATACCGACATATCCCACAAAATGATGCTTAAAACCGAAGTAACTTTCCACGAAATATTGCACTGTTACACCCGTGTCAATTGTGGTTTGAATGTCTCCGAACTGTGAAGCAACTAGACCATACAAAGTCCAAGCGACCGGGCAAATGTAGACATACCACTTCCACCACACAGGAATCCTCTGCCACGATAGGAGAAAGAAAAATGTTAGTCTTCTCAATTGTGGAATTCAAATTGAAATTATTAGAACTTACGGTCTTTGGAATGATAAAGCCGGAGAAAAGGTTCCATATTGCATAGAAGGCGGAAGCGACTATGGCTGCGATGCTGTGGTTTGGAGTTACGGCTACTGTCATCATCCCATAGAATGTGAAGTATAAGAAGGTGAAGTACATGAAAAACAGATACCAAAAGAATTTGGCTGCTGTCCACTCAAATCCGATCATACTATAGACTATGACTCCGTATATGATACTTTGCACAAGAATGTATGGGAGTTCAATCACAACCTGCATAATGAAACAAGTAGTGAGAAAAATTATAAATGCATCATAAAAATAAATACTACAGTCTCCAATAACACTACAATGTTTTAGCAAATAGTTTTATTTTGCTCAAATTCCATGTAGCACGGGCGGAGCTAGAGAAGGTCGAGTTTTGAAAACTTGCACTTTGAGATATGGTTTTATGTTGATTGTTGCAGCTCCAGCCAATACCTGTCCAAAAGCATACGGTAAATCTGAGTACATTCCGGCTGCTTTTTCCCTATAAAAGACTGTTCTCTCAACAGCGACTACCGGCTGCACTGATGTGGCATTTTGTACACCGACAAAAAGGACAGCACTGTACATAGAACCCATCGCATTGAATATATCTTGTTGTGTTTCCCTGGAAGACAACACAAATGAATTGGTTAACTCAGAAATTGACAGAGAAATTAGAGAATGGGTTCATGGCTTGTGGATTACCTTTTGGAACCAATTTGCCAGAAGATTGTCCCAAACAGCAAAGCTATGATAGTTGTGAAAAAGAATCTCACTGCAGTATATGGTGGGTTTCGCCAGTATGATAGGTGTTGTTTCCATAGGCAAGCCATACATTGGGTGAAGAAAGACTGTGAGTATTGAGTAGCAAAAAACAGATCTTTTGATCCCGGCGGAGGTGTACTTAGTTCGGTGATTGTTTCTTTGTTTCTCCTGATTCAATCACCACATAGAGTTAACAGCTGGAATACATGACAATACACTAGAAATTATTTACGTTGTTGCATTTTAACTTCGATTGACACAAGAAGCAGCGACGGAGGCAAGTAAAATAGCACAAACGCGCTGACATAGGAAGTTTTGAATATCATAGGACACAACATATGCTTGCATATGGCACTTCTATCTTTCTTTCTTTTTTTCAATGCCATCTAATTCCAATTGTCATGTCACATGTATAAGCATTTTTATGTGACCATTTATATCAAAGAATTGTACCGAAATCAAATATAAATCAAATTTCTGAAGTCTAAAGGACAAGGCACAAGTTTACATTGTTTCTCTTTTGGCAATAGATTCAACCTTATTTTTCTTACACTTGCAATAACTGAAAGACGTGTTGCTCGAGTGGTTAAAGTGAGTCCGGAGTGTGGAAATATTTCAGCATACAATAAAATATGTTTGGACCTGTGTAAGTGTCGAGATTGTCCGAGGAATGTCATGTTAAAACGATGCAACATCCTTAGAAATTCCTGAGCTTCTCAGGTACCTTCGCTGATTGCATGTTGACCATTTAAAGTAGATGTTGAAATCAAAACTTTGCATTTTGACAATTTTAGTTTTCCCATACCTGTATAGTTCTGAGTTCTTGTACACTTTAGCAAAGTTAATCCCAAGAGATGCTTCTTGTGCTGCTGAAGTCACCTCCAACATCCAAGTAGCCGGATTATAACCATCTCTAATTTTATTGACTCCATTGATGCCCTAAAGAAACATTACAAGAATACATTAGCTAAGAACCAAAAAAAAAAAAAAAAAAAGGAAGATTTAATATCTTGTGTTTTCATCAGCTTTACCTCGAAGTATGCAATGAGATGCGAAGAATGGTGGCCTAATGGACCGACGTATATTTCTTCACCTCCTCGTTTCAAAAGAAGTAGCTGCAATTCCAAAACGCCTTTTCCTTGGTAACTCGTAAAACTTTGAAGTTCGATTAAATCATAGTAATCCATAATCTTATGAAAGAATTCGTACCTCGTCAAATGCATCAAAGATGTCAATGCTTGGTTGATGGATGGTGCACACCACAGTTCTTCCGGTATCTACTGTGTTTCTCACTGTTCTCATCACTATTGCTGCAGCCCTGGCATCAAGTCCTGAAGTTGGTTCATCCATAAATATGATTGATGGATTGGCTACCAGCTCAACTGCAATTGTCAGCCTCTTGCGTTGCTCGGTTGAAAGACCACTTACACCAGGCAACCCAACAAGCGCTCCCCTTAATGGGGTTAGCTCAACAAGCTCCATTACCTCGTCAACGAACATCTGCAATTCTCATTTAGGTTTAAAACCAGTGATTAACAAGACCTAAAAAGAATATAAAGTGTATCTTGTTCATGTATGAGCCGTATCAGTCCCGAGAACAGAAGAATGTCTTTCTGATCTTATCTAAAAGTTTTGTTTCCCATAAGATTTTAGGGATAAAATGCTCTGAAAACCCGTTAACCAGTAAGTTTTTCGAGTTTTCTAATAAGGTAAATCAAGAAAACAGAATTTGAAAACTATAACCAGAAAGGACCTTAATCGATGTGATTACAACTCACCTTTCTGGTAGCAGAATCAACTTCAGAAGGCAACCGAAGCCACGCAGAATAAGTTAAAGACTCATAAACTGTGACATGGGGAGAATGAATATCAGTTTGCTCGCAATATCCAGCTACGCGAGCAAATGTTTCTTGTTTCTTTGGGTATCCGGATACCAAGATCCTACCCTCAATATATCCACCAGTTTTTCTACCAGCCAAGACATCCATCAGGGTAGTCTTACCGGCCCCACTAACACCCATTAGCGCTGTAAGGACTCCTGGTCTAAAAGCACCAGTTACTCCTTTCAGAAGTTCTAGCCGGTCTTCTGGTATACCTTGTGCTTTCATTTCCTGCCATTGCCATACCAACTTCAGCACTTTGTGCATAAAGAATTGTGCTTCAAAAAGTGATTATATCATGTGGTGACGTTAACTTTACTACTGATAATGATTTTCGTTTCATGTACTCATCCTAACTGAGTCTTAAACGTAAAGCATAAGGATAACCTTTAGTTGCATATAATTCTGTACTTCATGCGAAATGCCTAATCCAGGGTCATCAATTCTAGCACTCGAGTTAAAACAAGTAATACACTGACTTTTTTACATTTAAATTACAGTTGACACAAAAGGTATCAATATCGTACCGGACAGCATACAGTTTTTGTTACTGGTATTATACGTACCAGTACGTGAAATATACCGGTACTATTTCGGATTTAACGTTACATATTATATATGAAAAATATATACATTTCTATACAGATCAATATTTTTCCCAAATTAAGTACATTAATCTGTAAACCTCACAAATACCCATGCATGTATTCCTTTTTGCTTGTATATGTGTATATTCCGGAGTAGCATTTACATTTAAAACAATAAATGTAGTACACAATTCTGCCACGGTGCCACCTACTCTCCCCCAATTTAATCGACACATTTCCCATGACATGTTTATTCTTTTGAAAACCATATCCCATTGCCTTAAAGAGTCAAAACATGCAAGTGATCCCTGCAACCTTTTTTGATACCTGCTACCTAGCCTCTCCCTCCCCCTCTCTTCTCTCTCTTCATTTCTTGATGCCGGAATGTACAGGTTGCTCGCCAGAGGAAGAAATCACGTTTCTCTAGCTTCGTTTCTCATCTATTCCTCGTTTAATCTGCCCTATTGAACAGAACTTGATGCCGGAAAGTGCAGAGTTTCACAGCGGAGGTTTTTAGCACCTGAACGAAGGTTGAAAACTGTGTCCATTTTGTACCGGCCGGAATCCAAAAACGGCCGGAACAGCCCAGAATAGATTGGAACAAAGCGGTATTTCAGCTGGAATGGAACACCTTGCTCAGTACCGGGCCGGTATGGTACGGGATTAACAACTTTGGTTGACACACTTCCATTTAAATTGTAAACCGAAGAATAAATGTATAGTAAGCTCAGGAACAGCCCTGATTATTGTGGGGCCCTAGACGATCCCATAAGAAAGGGCCCTTGTGTATTTTTATACACAAGTTTCAAAAATATTCTTAAAACTAAATTATAGTCATGTTTAATTAAATAAGGTTGTGGAAATTAATAAAAGTAGATATAGAATGAACAATCAACAAACAATTTCAAGTGGAATATTTTTATCGACCAAATAGTCAATATACCTATACAATTTTGTAATACATTTCGTAATTGAACAAAAATTGAAGATACCTGTGGCATATCTACTGAATACTTGACACCATCGAAAGCGATGGAAAGGGGCTCAAATGGTAGAACCATTCCTCGCTGCCTGTTCTGGTTATCGTCACTGATGCTCCCCTTTCTCCAAGACTTTGATTTTGATGATCCACTTGTTTGAACTTCATCTCCCCGTTCTATATAATTATGAAACAAGATGTTATAGCTAAAACCCACCTATTGGGAAAGGAAAGTTGAGAGTTAGATGACCAACCGGAAGAGCTCTTCCCTCTTGAGTGTAGCTCAATCACTTCTCCTCCTTTAATAGCATTTCTCTCGGCCATTGTTTCTTCAGATAGAACTGCCTGAGTCTTCTCAAATGCTGCACCATGTAAATTTTAATTAAGGAAAATTGAAGCGTTGAATCACGACATCACGTAAACTCGATAGGCTTTGCTGAATGCATGCCAAACAAATTATATTTCAAAACAAATATATTGGTTACTTACGGCTGAGATATGCTAGAGCCAATGTGTATAGGCCATTGAACAGAAAAATATATCCAACCAAAGCTCCTACTCCAATCCAATACCAATGTGCTTCTGGAAATACTCCACGAGACTTCAAAACCAGCACGCCTAATGATTCAGTGGATCCAGAAGGCACCTATAAATAACACAGAAATTCCAAATTTCAGGTGATTAATAACAAGTTCGTAGTAGTTTTAAATTTCGTGTAGCCCACAGTAAAAAAACACAATGCATACTTGTTTCCAACTGTGTCCAAGAAATTCATTCACTGCTATAGCATTCTGCCCATACATCAGAGGCGATGCCCAATATCCCCATATCCACCACTTCTTTATATTATCTGAGGCAGACAGAGTTGTTCTTACAATTACCCAAATCATATATCTATTTGTATGTATGCACAGTTCTGATACTTTTATGGAACTGTTTTTTTACCTCTTGACAAGATAAATCCTCCCAACACAACAATTGCAAGTAATGCAAATGAACCAAATGTGTTGGCCACAATCATGTTTCGTCCTAATGAGGCTACGAGTCGGAATAGTCCAGAAGCCATCTGGTTAATGCAAAGGAGCAGAAGGTACATTTTGAACAACCTGCCACTCTGGATTTGTCAGATTTTGAAATGAAATAGAAAAACAAAAGCCTAGCTAAACGATAGATACACAAGTTACCTTCCCACGTTTGGATCAAAACCTATGACATAATACGTCGTGAACACCAAAATACCGACTTCGATAAATGTTATTGGGATCTTGAGGATCCATACAGGTAATGAGTACGCCCATGGGGGAAAAAAGAGAAGGTTCCTTTGCTTGTAGAAGGTAGGAAGTTTCATGATCGTCAAGGCTAGCTCCGCCATTCCATTGAACATAGTGAGAAGGAGAGTAAAGAAGAGAGCACCCATGTAGATCACACCATCTTCTGTTGTTTGCTTGCTCATCTTAGTTCGTAAAAATACCGTCATTACAATGAATGACATTATAATAAGCTGAAAAATTGACCAAAAAAAAAAAAAACAGTGAGCTCTTTCATTTGATCCATGTTTCGGAATAAGTTTTTCAGAAGAGTTTCCAGAAACTCGCTAGGTTGATGATTTTCAAAACTGTTTCATAATTCTTCGGAAAAGAACCCATTTTCACCAAACATCATGTTTGCAAATTGTCAAAAAAATATTTTGCTAAAGACTAATTCAATTTATGAGAACCAGGAGTGTTTGTGTTCCCACCGCCATTTTTTAAAAGAGTTGCAGAGAATTTTCTTCTAAACAACAGTTGAATATGGAAAATTTGACGTGTTCGAAATGTAAACCACAAACCTGAGTCATCTTGAATATGTAGACAAAGGAATTCCTCTTCATGAGCAAGTATTCCCTGGATATGAGAGCTTTCAGCAGTTGCTTCTTACTAACTCCATATTTATTAGTGGTTAAAGCTGCTGGGTGGCTCTTGGCTTTGTCAAAGGGGATAGAAAGCTCATCATCTAGCTTCCGACCGACATGAAATGACTGAAATGCCTCTGCAAATTCTTTGACACTAACAAAACCGTAGGGCTCATCTCTCCTTGCCCAGTATTGCTCTTGATCTTTTCTCGATGTCACCTGTGCTTTTCACCAGAAACTTTACTAGGAATTTTTACGACCGTAACACAACATCTAGGGTTTATAAATATAAGTTTACTCGACGTGGGCTATATCTATAGTAGTGGTTCCAGCTGTCTCAATTTGATGAAGAAGAGTAGAATAGATCATGCTATAACGTATACTTATGGTTACACATTTGTGTACACCTATGATGCACGGACACGGAAACGGACACGGACACGGACACGGACACAGACACTGGGACAGGGCAATTCTAAAAAAATGGGGACACAGACACGGCGGGGGACACGCCACGTGTATATTTATTTATTTATATATATATACATATATATATACATATATATATATATATATATATATATATATATATATATATATTATAATATATTTTAAAACTTTTAGGGCTCAAATTGAGATTTTTTAGAACTTTCAGGGGTAAAATTGAAATTTTTTAAAACTTTCAGGGGTAAAAAGCACATTAGCCGTGTCCCCATCCAAAAAAGCACATTAGCCGTGTCCCATGCCACGTGACGTGTCGGGACACATGTCCCACCGTGTCCCCGCCGCGTCCCCGTGTCGGGACACTGCGATACGGGGTCCCGGAGAGGTGTCGGTGCTTCGTAGGTGTACACTCTCCTGCAGAGTTAACATAGGCCCAATGGAATTTTATTTTCATTGTTGTTGTTGTGTTGTTGTATTTGGAATAAACTTACACCTCAGTTTTCACTTTATATCACTAGCCGTTTCACCAAATCTCATAACCCTGTTTTGTTTTTCAATTTTTGAATAGCCCTGTTTTGTTTTTCAATTTTTGAACAACTCAGAACCCTATCCCAATTCTCAAATAGTTCTTTAAAGCATAGCAAGTTGATCACACCGATGTAGGGATTTCTACCAACAAATCCATTAATGAGAGCTCAGTTGATGGAGATGCTAACCAATGGGTGGGCCTAGGCTCTACGTACATGTAAAATGATAGAAGAAAAAGTGAGCGAAAAAGTATCTTTAAAATTGTGAATGTGCATAGAAAAGCTAAATTTTGTGGCCTTATGTACCATAACTACCATCATTAAGTGATGATTGGCCATTTATGTTATCTGTCGTATTTTTATTTTTTTTGGTTGAAGTTGTGTTTAACTATTACCCCGCTAAAAATAGTTCTTGGCCACCAATGGTCAACGGTGCCATCCATTTTCACATACCATATCAGAACATTGTGTTCCAACAGTTAATAGCAGAATAATTTATGAGTACTCCTAGAGTATTTGAGTCCAAGAAATTACTTCTTGCAAGAAGTCAGCCACTCCTTTCCTATCTGGACACTTGAAACCCATGTGTTCAAAGAACTCAAGCACGTTCTCACGTGGGCCTTGGTATACAACTTGACCGTCTGAGAGGAGAATTATGTCATCAAATAATTCGTAAGTTTCTGGTGCCGGCTGGAGGAGGGAGATAACACAAGTTCCTTGAAGGATATGAGTGGTCCGCTTGATTGAGTTTACAATCTGAAAAGTTGTAGAACTGTCCAAGCCAGTTGATATCTCATCCATGAAGAGTGCTCTAGCTGGTCCAACCATCATCTCCCCTGCAGCATATTTGCCAAGATATTTAGAACACCCGCTTCATAAAAGTAACCAACTCATTGTTGGATTATTTGTTATAGTGAGTGACTTAAAATTAACAATGACATATGCAATAGCTTAATGCAAGCATCAATTTTCCTAGAAACAAAAGAAATTTTTTCAGACTAAAGGTGAAGGTTAATTTATAGATTGTAGTAAACTGTGCTTTAGTGAAACTCATATAACAAACTAACCATCCAAAGCCACAAGATTAAAAAAAAGAAAAGAAAAGAAAAAAGAAAAACAATTGAGCATTCATGCTAACTAATTAGGTTCGTCAAAAGTTGTTTTGTTGAATGTGAAGAACTCATATTTTGATTACAATGATCTATCTGATGAATGCTTTTACCTGTGGTGACACGTTTTTTTTGTCCACCAGAAATGCCTCTCAGCATTTCATCACCCACCATAGTGTCAGCACAAATGTCCAGTCCCAAAATCTGTGAATGCATACAAGAGAAATGGAGGAATATGTACAAACCCAATTTCTCACAAATAATGCTTAGAATACTATTTTTGGTTTAGTTGGGATTACAATCAAACACCTTGATTACATAGTCTGTGATCACACTGGCCTCCTCGCCTTCCAGTGATATTGCCTGGATTATGACAAGAGTATAGCTATATTAGCATAAAAAAACAAAACCAAAACTGATTGCCAATAATTACATAGAAAAACAAAAGAGAAAAGTATTTACGGCAGAAGAAGATATATTTTCAGAATTATATGTGCGTAACACTTTCAGAAAATTTGAGTTTCCGTACATTGTTTTTTGGGAACTATTTTCAACACCCATTTACAAGAAGATGTTGTAGAGATGTTTCTGAATTCTCAAAAACTGCCTCCTCTCTAAATTATGGAAATGTTGTGGTGTGTTCTTAAACACTAGTTTTGGAAGATGTGTGAGGCCACAGAATTTGATAATCGAAGCTAGTCTCAGCTGTTTGCTTACCTTCATGAAAATATCAATATCTGGGTCTGGCTTAATGTGGGCTTCCTTCTCTCTCCTGGATAATTCTTGTAGCATTTCTATAAAAAAAATTGTCCACAAAATTAAGCAAAATTATTAAAACCCATTATCATTCTAGATATCAAAATGCCAGTTACATAAATTATTCTGTTCTTTTCTTTTTGTAACTAAAGTACTTAAATGGTTCAATTTCATTTTATTTGGTGAACAATCCAAAGGAACTTTCAAGAAAGAAGTAAAATCATTTCAATTGATGATCAAATGTAACTTTATACTTATAATATTAGAGATTGATTTCCTATTCATACAATAACTCTATAACTCTACAAAAATTTCATTAAAATTCATATAAAATGTCTAAGGTGTCGAGGCCTTCCCGGGTTCCCTGCTAGCTCTGCACCTAATATGAAGTCATCAAACAAATTTGAGTAATCACTAACCATAACGTGATCCGACCCCTTGGCATCTAGCAGAGAAAGCCAGTGTTTCCCTTACTGTTAATTCTCCTAAATGAAGGTCATGCTGGCTGATATAGGCTGATGACCTTTGTGGGACAAACTCATTCATCTCATGACCGTTGTAGGTTACATTCCCTGAAACCTGCACACACAAAAAAATATTGGCCCATCAAAATCACGTAATATCCGAAGATAAATCAAACTCCTAAAACTAGGTTAGAAGATGATGTGCCCGAAATCGATGCATGTGGCCCACGCAATGTTTCTACATTCATTGCACAGAAGGAATGACATATGCGGCTTACCCAAAAATTACGATTCCTAACCCACTGAATTGACTGACTTCATAGAGGAGTAAATGGGAGTAGAAATTCCGGATACAGGGGGGCTTTAGATTGGTAGAATGCGGGCAAATTACGCCGGATTTGAAGGCGGCGATGGCCGATACGGCAAAGGAAGAAGCGGCCATGGAAGCTTCGGCAAGTCTCCGAACCACGGCGACGACTGAGGCGAGGGAGGATTGAGAAATGGCGACGGCAGCGACAAATTCTGTTTTGTATGTTTTGAGTGGAATTTTAAAATCTCATTATCAACAGGTCATTTTATTTTGCAATTCAATTGAACTTGTTCAGCGATTTGGGGGGTGGGCTAGAGTTTGATTGAAGGATTTAAGCGTCCTCCGGGCCGGCTCACAAAGTTACTACCCAAGTCTGCCCGCGGGCTGGGTTGGGCGGACTTTTTTATTTGGCAGGCTGGACGGGCCAGGCTATGTGCTAAAAGTTAAAGTCCAAGCCCATTCCACGGGCTTGGGCCAAGAAGCGGGCGAGCAGGCTGGAGTTTTTCTAAAAGATTTTTCTTCTTTTCTAATCAAAATTCAAATGGACAAGCAAGTATTAATAGTGCAATGGTGAATAAAAAAGACATCTATTTTTGCAAGTACAAACACTCATTTTCTCATAAAACCTCGTTTTATCAAAAAAAAAATTAGTATTTCCAAAGAAGAATATTTTACAAATGAAAATATGGACATTTATTATTTACTTTTTGGGCTAGATAGCAAGCTTACGGGCCGGACTTACGGGCGGGCCGAACTTGAATAATCAAGCCCAAGTCCAGCCCATTTACTATTCAGGTTGGGCTTGCTCGTCCAAGTGATGGGCTCGAGCCGGGTTAAAGCCCGATGGGCCAAGTGGGCTTCGGGCTCACGGGCCAAATGATAACCCCTAGATGGGAGATGGGTTCTAACATATTTTTTTATTCACAAAATATTGTGATTGGGCTATTTCAGTCTATGTTCGTTTAGACATTTTAGTTTAATTTAGTTCAGTTTTCCAATCATTACCATATTTCTCTTTTCAATTATTACCCTTATTTCCAATTATATACTCACATTTCTCATTTCTTTGTATATCTTTCTTCACTCATTACTCTTATATCCAATTATTACCTCATTTCTCTTTCCACTTATTCCCAAAGCAAACAAAACTAATCTCCCCAAAACTCCTCAAACAAACACAGCCACATGATTTGATGATAACAAGCAAGTGAAGGAAGAACTCCAAAGGAAAAGTTTGCATTCCACGCGTTTGATGATGAAATGCATCAACAGCGAAAAACTTGTGCTCTCTCTTGATTATAATTAATGTGGAGCCCATTTAGAGGTTCTCAACTAGAAAGTTGGGACGCACCGTTGTTATAATATCGGAGCCAAAGTCGCATAACTTGTGTCCAAACCCGTTCATACTTCATACATGGTGGCTACCTTTGATTGTAGACGCTCTAATCTGTCACTTGTGACAAGCTTTCTTGTGAGCATTATTATAGAGACAAGGCAGTTAGTGGACCGTCGTTGTAATTTGGGTGACAGAGGCTGAACATTTCTCTTCAATCAGTGAGGCGACAAATCTAATTTAGGGCTCGATTCACATTGTCTTATTTTGATTTTAATATTTCTATTTTCTAATCAGTTTTGTTATCATAGTTTAATATCTCTGTTCTGCTTTCTCATTTTGATTTTAATATTTCTATTTTCTAATCAGTTCTGTTATCATAGTTTAATATCTCTGCTCTGCTTTCTCATGTACTTGTATTTAAATTTTTTAGTAATTACTACTATTACTGTTGTCATATCTATTTTTCCTTTTATTTGTCGTGAGTATCAATTGTAAAACTAAAATGCACAATATACAATTAGATCAATCGAGAAACAAGTGTAATTTCTTACTTTTAAACCAGGATCAAGTTCTCCGGCCAAAGCTAGCAGCAATGTAGTCTTTCCAGCACTTGGTGGACCCAAAAGCAATGTCAATCTACAAAATAATTGAGATGAGAATTACTTAATTAATTATGTTGTTAATTTGGTGGAGTTTGTAATGGAGTACAACGTGGTGGTTGTTTTGTTTCTTCTCACCTTCCAGGCTTGATGATTCCACTAACTTCATGGAGAATAGCCAATGGTACCTTCCTACTTGGTAAAATATGGAGATAATTCAAGAATCCCTGCACACAGACACAAATCAAAGAGAGATTCCAAGCTAGGGATTTGTTTGATTAAAAAGTCTTGGCAAAATCTGCCAAACTTGGCCAAAAGCAATTTTTAGCACATGGCTAACACTCAGAGTGGCCAATTGTTGGTTCAATAACACTACTTAATTTGATCCGTAGGCAATGCGTAACTAATTCTTAAATCGAAACTATTACTCAGAGGAGAGTATCACTCAGCGACCGCTCTAAAAATTTTATAGACGAATTTTATTCATAATCTTCAGTTACAATAATTTGGTAAGATAAATGAACATTTATTTTTACAAGATTGCAAATTCAATTAAATTTATCACAAGTAGGACATGCTTTCATTGCATTGGGAAGAAAGCTCATTTTACATTTGCAGTTGTGTAGTAAAAAAATTGACCAAATGAGATGTGTAATTGGGATAATGAAAAATCAAATCAAATTTAAGCCATCTATTGGGGTCAACTATACTACCAGTCTAATATGATAATAAAACAAAACAACCAGTTTAATAGCCTAGTCATTGTCGTCATTTGATTAATGAATTTCTCTCTCATTCTCCCCAAAAAAAAAAAGTAATAATAGCCTTGTCATTGTAGTCATTCGACTACGAAAGTCTATCTTCTCACCATAAGTCCTCAGATAACCTCTGAATAGAACAATTTCAAATTAATTCCAATATATTAATGAGTTCAATCTTTTTCTCAACGTGAATCAAATGAGGCCATTTGTAATGTTTTCCGCCCTCAAAAAGTTCTACATCCATATCCACTCATACAAATATTTTACAAACACTAGCATTTGTACATGTGTCCTACACACATTGCTCAAAAGTCTTTGTGGTCGTGTAAATTCGAGTGTAAAAATATTTGTAATTTGTGTAGGTGTGTGGTTTGTCATTTGTCAAGACTTGTTCCACCCTCCTCTCTTCCCTTGTCAATTTCTAAGATGAATTCCTCCCTAAATTCACATGAATTTAACCTAAAGTGGGAAATTAAAGTAGCTTTTCTTTATATAGCTAGCCTTTGGATGGTACTGATCCGAGTGAGAAAATTTACCTGGAAAGAATTGAAAAAGAAGTTGAAAACTGTTGGGAGTCCTCTGCCGCCGACATAGGCCTTTGCATCAACATTCAACTTCTCGAACCTTACTTCAATTGTCGGAATATGAAGCCCAACCCTGCATCAAGAATTTTAAGAAACATTAAAAACTGAGGAAATAAAAAGAAAATATTTAAAAGATCTCACAACCATTTTTTTTCGACTTAATATTAAATTTTTTCTTCCAATGTGTAATTCGAGTCAAATCATTTCAACAATAATCCAAATAAAGCCATATTAAAACATAGAGTAACAGAAATAAATCAATGAAAAAAGCTTATGTTACCAACTAAGGCTCCCTTGTGTAACTTTTATTTTGACTTTTCCAGATTTTTTTTTTTTTAAATAGTTGTGTGTCTATTTTTCCCGGATGACGTGCTTCTGATAAAATTCTAAAATGTAAAAAGAAAAGGATTAAAAAAAAGGGGGGGAAAGTTGGTAAATGCAAAAATATTCAATAACAGATAGGTTCTTTTAATTATTTTATTTTCTGAACTTTTTGCAAGTTTCATTCATATATTTATATTTAAATATTATGATCAAATGTTTAAGAGAAATCATGAATTATAGAAATAAATCACTGATAAAATAATGTGTCAGCAGAATAATCCAAACTCCACCAAAGTAACTCAACTTTTATGCTTTTGTTTTTTATTGTTAAGCATGTTAAAGCTTTTGGTCAACCTTAAAATATTTTGATCAAATGTTTAAAAGAAATCATGAATTATAGAAATAAGTCACTGATTAAAAAATGTGTCACTAGAATAGTAAACTGTTTAATGGTATCCATTCGATAAGAAGAACCTAACTAAGTAATACATTGAATTTATAAGCAATAAAAATATGCTAAAAAACTTGGCTTATGTTTATCTTCAGTTCATTTCTTTTTGCAATAGCTTCATTTTATTATCCCTTTTGTCCAAACAAATAGTAGCTAAGTTAAAAAAATATTTGATTCAAAATTTAAAAACTTATAACTCTGATCCAATTTGTTGGTCCATTTTCGACATACGGCATCACAGAATCGTCTATATTTCACAACTATAAATAAGTTTAAAATTTGAGATTTATCAAATAAGATCTATATTCCCTTTTAAAAAAATATAGACAATTTTTTAGAGTTCCGTAACAGTGAAAATGGACAAACAATATGGAATGAAGGGGGTAGGAAATTAAGCTACAGTTTAAGAGAAACTGGTGTTATGGTTATTTTTTTTGCCTTTATTCAAAAAAAAAATTCGCATTTGTTAGTTTTGCGGCGATTTTTTATGGATTCTTTGTTCGTCTCGACAAAAGGAATATGAAAAGTTAAATTTCTTAACCAAATTTAAATTATTGTGAATAAGGATAAAAATAATCTAACAATCCACAATATTTTAGATTTTTTTTTTGCCTTTAGTGAACTTTTTTTAAATTTTGATCATAATTTTTTACGTTTTAGACTCATCTCCTCGTCACGACAAACTAATATTCCTAATTCATAAAAAGCGATGCAAAACTAACAAATGAAAAAAAAAATTGAATAAGGACAAAAAATTAGATTATTTTTGCCAAAAACATGTAGGAGTATCTTTTTATTTGAAGATTTACCTGTCAATTCTTTCCTTGAGATGCACCAAGAAATTCTCATCACCCTCCTCTTGAATCTTCATAAGCCTCTCCACCAAATTCCTCTTCTCAATCGGCCCAAGTTTCCTGACATCGATTTCTCTCATTTGCCTCTCATCTTCCGCCAGAATTCCCGTCCTTATCCTCTCAAACGTCGGCAGTTTCTCCAACGCTGCCCATTTCAGTGCTTCTCCGTCGTCTTCTTCATTGGAAGACAGAGAAAAAACCTCCCTCCCACTGGTCGGCCTGAAAAGGTTAGAACTGCTCAAGCGCGCACTAATCGCTCTCATTAAGTTCTCTCCTCCTCCTGCGTCCATCTTGTCGACCCAATTCGTAATCTCAGCTCTTCAATGCAAATGGAAGTTCAATTCTTGAATTTCACAGATGATGAAGAAATGGGTGTGCTCTGTTTCTCTCTCTTAAGTGTTGCTTGGTGGAGAGAGAGAGAGAGAGATTTCAATTATGTGGGTGTTTTCTTCGTCTGATGTTGTGATGCACTTGTTCCCCAGCATGTGGGTGTGTATATATATATGTATGCATGTGTATATAGAATTGTTTTTTTGTTGAAAACGCAAGAACTTCGTAAATAGTAACATCATAAATAATAATACTCCCTCCGTTCCTATTTGTTGGTCCTCTACGAAAAGTCGTGTCATTTTTCAAATAAAAAAATAAAGTGTTTTCGTGTATAATTTTTCAAATTTTTTTACATTGAATTAAAGTACTCATCGTGTGCTTTAATTCGGTACAAAAAAATTTTAAAAATGATAGACGGAAGCACTTAATTTTTTGATTTGAAAAAAGGTAAGAAATAGAGTGTGGGACAAACAAATAGGAACGGAGGAAGTAATAAAAAAAATACAATTGTGCTATCAGCATTAGATAGAGAGCGTTCGGAAGAGCAGAGGCGGTTTACGGCATAAGCTAATGAGTGTTTTACCCTAGAAAGTTAGCTAGTTTATTTTTTCGTTTTTATTTGATTCTTTTTTGTATTTTTTAGTTTTGCAACAACTTTTTGTGTATTATTGGTTTGTCTCGGCGCGCGAGAGGAATCAAAAAAGTACTGTAAAAAATTATGATCGAATCATAATTTTTTTAATAAAGACAAAAATAAGTCAAAAGGCCAATTTTTTTACACTTTTTTCGATCTTATTCAAAAGATTGAGAGTTCTACTCATAATCTTTTACTTTTTTTTATTTCTCTCGCCGAAACGAACCAATAATACTCAAAAAATCGATACAAAACTAACAAACGAAAACAAATAAAGACAAAAGAAAAAGTTAAGTTGACTTTTTAAGCCAAAAGACCACGAAGTCATCGCTTTGGGGCCCCTCAAAAATGTAAAAAATAAGGGTCCCAAACATGTAAACCTCTTATATTTTGCAATGGTTGTTTGTTTTGGATGACTATATCTTTAAATTTGTTCAATGATTATTATTTTATAATGGTTTTTTACGAACATATGTGTTAAAAAAATTATTATACAAAATACATGGAAGGCCTCATCTAATAGATTCGTTTCAGGCCTCCAAATCTAATGAGCCAGCACTACATAAGAGTGAGTGTATCTAGAATTTTTGTAAATAAGAAAGGTCAACTGAATAATTATGTATAATTTAATGTGGGTTGTGAAAGGGATGAGGAAATGAAAAGGGTACAATGAATGGGCATATATAGAGTTGTTGTAAATTAAGAAAGGTCTGAATAATTATGTAATTAATGTGGGTGACGAAAGGGATGAGGAAATGGAAAGGGCAACACAAATAGCTTGTTAGTTGGGGGGTGACGGAAGCGATGATGAAAATTTCTCAAGTTTACCCAATCAAATTATAACAACCCTCCAGATAGAATTTATCAGGAAACATTTTTTAAATTTTTTTTCCCGGGGAAAAAAATAAATTTTATCTTAAGGATAGTATTGGAAAATAATGAGCTTCCCAATGGTGCGTTAAGTATTTTTCAATTTATCATAAAAACTACTCCATTTTTATTATTAGTATATGATCAAAGATTTATATACTAAAAATCACCGCATCAATTATTACTCTCTCCGGTCAGTATTGTTTATTAGGACTGAGGGGGGTGCTGTGCAGCCACAGCGCGGCAGCGCCGGCATTGTTCCTACGATCGGACACGTTCAACGCGTAGACCTCGTCGAGTACTACAAGTGTATCAAAAATCAACTCCATCGGATATCTTTGAGTGTGTCATCGGACACAATTACTTTGAAAAGAAATGGAACACGAATGGACACAAATACTAGATCAAAACCACTTTTTCAAGTTATTTGTGTTCCGATGAAGCACTTAAAGATATTCGATCTATAGTTGATTTTTAGCACATGTCATCGGAAGCAAATACTTTGAAAAGAAATGGAATACAAATGGACAAACATTGGATCAAAACCACTTTTTCAAGTTATTTGTGTTCCGATGAGGAACTTAAAGATATCCGATCGAGTTGATTTTTAGCAAACTAGTAGTACTCGACGAGGTCTACGCGGTGAACGTCTCCGGTCGTCGAAAAAATGCCCATCGAGTCGTGTGCAGCCCCCCTCAATCTGTTTATTCTATACGGAAGCTCAATTTTTTAAAAGGACATACAATTATTTTTCTCCTTATAGCGTTTGATTGGCTTTTAAAACTATTTTTAAGCAATTATGAGAGTGAGTTTGTGAAAAATAACACACGCTTTATTTTAAGTTTTGAAAAAGGACGAGCATTTTGCGACATTTCATACTACATTAGAATCTAGTGGTAGGGATGGGCATGGGGACGGATCGGGGCCGGAGACCACTATCTCCACCCCCAATCCCCAAACCCCTAACTCATATCCATCCCCTATCCAATCTCCAACGGGGATTTATTTCCATCCTCCATCCCCACTCCAAATGGGGAACGGGGATCCCCGCGGGGATTCGGGGATCCAATTTTTTTCAACTCTCAAAGACAATATTGTTAGTTTTCCCTTGGTACAATGTGACCAAGTCATAAAGACGTGTCCGAATGGCCTCCACCATCTCTTCACCAAGAACCTCTCCGTATATCATCTTATAGTAATAACCAATTAAGGTCATCTTGAACCTTGGATCCAATACCACTGCAACTCCCAAAAATCCATGTGTATTATCCCAATACTTGTCATATTTCTCAATCATCTTGTAGGCCATTTCCTCCACCAAATCAATCCCACAACAAGCCCACTCAGACAAGGTTACTTTAATGTCACACACATCTGGAAAAAACAAATTGGAAGTAGGATAACTAGTCCCACTAAATAATAGAAAATGTAGGCCATCTCCTTATAATGCGGCTTTGTAACTTCCAAGTATCATCCACGAAATGTGCTGTGATAACCATAAACCCCTTTTTTTGATTGCTAGATGTCCACATATCAGTTGTCAAGGAAACTCTACTTCTGTTCTTTTCCATAAGCCTCATCGACTTGACCTTCTCAACATCATATATCTTGAAAATGTCCCTCTTGATAGTGTATCGAGAAACCACTTTAAAGCCCGGGTTTAGAGCATAGCAAAATTTCCTAAACCAAATGTGTTCCACCATACGTAGAGGGTATTCATGCATTATAATCATGTAAGCTAGTTGTTTTCTAGCAAATTCTGGATCGTAACTATAAGTTTCAACGTTGGCCTTCTTTCCCTCCCCCCCTCATAAGACCAGATGTTAAAATCTTTTGCTTGCCATCAATCATTTTTTTTTTCGTACAAGATTTAACATGATCTCCTAAATGTGTTGTTCCACTCTTAGGATCCCCAACCAATTTCTTTTTACAATATATGCACCTTGCTTTATATACACCCGTTGCCTTAAGTATTATCCTCTGAAAATGCGGCCAATGTTCACTCCTTAAATTACTTTGTGACAAAATTTCATCACCTTCAGAAGTGTACTCCTTCGGTTCATCAGCGGGAATTGAGACTTCTTCTGAAATTGAATTCGATTCGACTTGAGTTGACATAGAGTGAGATTCCCGAGTCGGCAAACTGCATGTTAAAAAAAAAAAAATCACTCGGCTTGATTGAAACAACTGTATTGTTTAAACTGACTAAACAACAAACAACTGAAAGAGAGAGTAATTACCTTGACGACCGTGGGGATCTTGAGGGTGGGGATCTCATATCCATTTTAGGCTTCTCTGAAACAGTAACAATCAGACAAATGAGACAAATGAGAAATCAACAGGTTCGTTCAATCCCACCAAATATTTTATCTATTCTGTAGATGATATTTTATCTCCTAGTGACTGTTTATTAGTGGTGTCTATACATAAACAAAGTTGGTTAAATCCCACCAGATGATATTTTATCTCCTAGTGACTGTTTATTAGTGATATTTTATCTGTTCGTTCAATCCCACCAAATATACAAATAAGCTCAACCACTTGACTCATAAAGAAAGTTGGTTAAACCAAATTCAATAATTACTCTAATAAATCAATTCAACTTAACATTATCAGATTCGAACAACCCCACAAATTTGAAGAGAATAATCAAAGACTAAATATCTGATGAACACCAACAGATTTGAGATCCCTCCACCTGCAAATGCAAAATCGACAGCTTCTTGACAGAGATCAAGATGAGACAAATGATAGCCTGGGCAGGTCCTGCTATAATAATCAATCAAGTATTCAAGTCATGCAATGTGATTTGCTTAGAGGTATGTTAAGATCAAGCGAGCACAGCACAAATATGGTGGCCGAAATTATTCGAAGTCGAAAAAAGTTGAAACGCAGGTCCTGCTATACACTCTAAGTCGAAAAAAGTTGTACCAGGGATTTGCAACTTGAAACGCAGGTCTGAAGTGTAGCTGAAGGACGCAAACCAAAAACAACAACTTCGTCTTCGTGTGTGCGGCTGGCCAACTGGCGGCTGCTTCAGTGCTTCCAAATGAAATACAGAAAACAATGAACAATACGTAGATTTAATAAACCCTAGAACAAAATTACAGTGAGACCCCATGAGTTCGGAAAAAAATTAGTTTGACCCTATATGTTTGGAGAAAATTCCATGAAACTCCAAAGTTTCATAATTCACGCATAGACCCCTATATTTCGGGGATTCGGGGACGGGGCGGAGCGGGGACGGGGCGGAGCGGGGCGGGGATGGATCGGGGAACGGATTCGGAGCGGATTCGGGGCGGGGACATACCTATCTCCACCCCCTACCCGATCCCCAAACATTTTTTTAAAAAATCCCCATATCCTATCCAATCTCCAAACAGATCTCCATATTGCCGATCCGTTCGGATCGGGGATCGGATCGGATTCGGACGGGGCGGATGAAATGCCCAACCCTATCTAGTGGACAAAGAATATGACACGGAGGAAGTACTAAAGTAGGGAACCACTTTTTCCTGAAAGTGAAAGGTCGTTAGCTACAAGTTGACTTTTTGCACCAATTTAATTGCCTTGAAAATAGGATGTCTATGGTAGGACCTGCTTTAGTAACTCTAACAATTTCGCTGACGGTGCCAAAATCCTGTTTCCCCTTTTCCTTTACTTGGAATTCAAAAATTAGATTGACATTTTGCCGTCAACAGCCAACTACGTAGTTGAATTTTTTAGCAAATTGAAAAATAATGGCTGTTCAAAAAAAATTGAAAAATAATGGAAGAATTACCAAAAAGTGGCATTGTCATTTGTACTAGATGAACATGTTCTTATAACTTTATGTACTTGTTCCTTGTTTTTGTTTGACTTATACCCAAAAATACGGGCAAGGGGCAAAATGGTCCGGGCAAATAATTGTACCATGTATTGGGACAGAGGGGGGTGTTGCGCATAAGCTGCTTTGCGCATTGCACAGTATTGTGTATCAAAACGACGCAATTTTAAAGTTTTTTTGGGTCACCAATTTCTGCTGGAAAGGGTTCTGTTTGGACTCCTGAAAACCCATTTTTTTCCTCTCGCACAAAAAAATGTCAAAAACATTCGCCTTTCTATTCATGTTTGTTCCAGTAAGTTGCCCAATTTCTATTTCTTTTGTGCTTTTGATAATTTGATTGGTTTTTGGACTTTTTCGTACCCAACGAATAATGCGTATTTGAATTATGGACTTTTTCTTGTTGGTTTTTGGCAATCGAAGGAGGATGTGTAGACAATGGCTTTCGTGAACTGCGTTTCAATTTCGATGATTTGCAAATCCCATTTGCACGAACCGAGAGCAATTTTGTTCACCCTCCTCAAAAGAGGGTGAACAAAACCTCTCTCTTATTGGTTGAAACATGTGGGTTCCACCACAAAGTGATGCCATACTTACCTCAAAATGATGTCATGCTTACCAAAAAGTTTATTGTAGAGATAAGCATGACATCACTTTGTGGTGGGACCCACACCAATTCAACCAATAGGAGAGAGGGTTTTGTTAACCTTCTTTTAAGGAGGGTGAACAAAATTGCACTCGCATGAACTACATTTTTGTTGGGGGAAGTTGTGACCCAAAAATGGAAAATAGGAACGAAAAAAAAAAAAAGAAAACGGGAAACAGCGGTCCAAACAGAGCCTTGGTTAATTCCTCCGTAATTTTTCAGGGAAAAGAGTCACATGATTCTTGTAAGATTCGAACTTACATTTTTTTTTTAAAATTATGTCAATTTGTTCTCAGGAAAAAGGTGAACAAAAATCATTGACTTGATATTTCTTGTCCAACTCGGAATAAGTATGTATATGGGTTCAAAAAATTACAAATTAAAATTACTTTAATAAATACTGACTTTTGAAAAACAATGTTTCAAGGGATATTTTTCTTTAAAATTTAATTTGAAATAACATGAAGGTCAAAGGGAATTCCCATGCAACTTTGCTTCTTAAAGCTAGACAAATCTGTTGCTTCACAAAGTAGACAACGTGAACTTCTTAATTTTCTCAAAAGATCAGAGGAGACGTATGATCATGCTATTTTTACGTTGACGTCGGGGAATACGTTTCAGCATGTTGTTCTAGAAGATAAATAAATTGACGTAAATATTCCTTAAGCGAGAGTTAATTAGAGGTCATGTTCGGAAAATTTACTTATGTTTTCAACCTAGTTGGTTTGAGTTAATAAGCTGCCAATCTCAAATTCAAATAAGACCCAAACTACCCTTCTCTTTCCTAATTCACATTTTAAGAACCACTGAATCTTTTAGGTAATGTAAAATGAGATTATCAAACCTACTTAATTATTTATTACTTAATTCATTCAGTTTTAAGTGATGAATTTGGGTTATCAAGCAAGACCTAAATATTTCTCTCTCCAAGTCTTTTCTAATTTATCTCAATTTCTCTCTCAACAAAGTCCGCACGAGACTACTGATACTGTATTTGCTTTGCCACGTGGAGGGAGAGAAGTTATTTCATACATCTATTCTACAGCTCATGAATCCATGGATCAGATCGTAGTGCAAATATGTATGATAATTTGATTGGATCTACTATTAATGTTAATTCAGTCGAGGTGCAACTTTGTTTCATTTAAGGCGTAATTCCCTATTTTTCAAAAATAAACAATTGAATTTAAACATCATAGAGGTAACTCAATCGTTCTCATTTGAGTGCAATGCTATTCTCAAATGGTGCAATGTTAATTTAGTCTAGGTGCAACATTGTTTATTTAAGGAGCAATGATCTTTTTTTTTTTTTGGAAAATAAAAAATTCAATTTATACATCACATGGGCAAGTCAATCTTTCTCGATCGGGTGCAATGAAATTCACAAAAGGTGCAATGTTAAATCAGTCTATGAGACATTCCCTTCACAATTCCCATAGGTAATTTGATTAATAGAGTGTATCATTCTAGAGAGAAAAGTAGGCAGTCATTGATTTGGGGAGAAGAACATTCTCTCTAGTGAAATCTCCCTATTCTCTCTAGATCACTTTGGTCCCCCATGGATTAGCATAAGACCTTCACTGCCTTAGCCTTTTTTGTACACACTTGCTCTCTTCTTCACCATTCCTCTATATCACTCCATTCCCCCATCTTTTCCGTTGATTATTCTTATCTCTCTAGCTCATTTCTTAAGCATTGACTCACACAAAGAATCTCCCTTACAGTCTTTATGTTCATAATAGCCCCGACTTAGTGGGCGGAGGTTAGCAAGACCCAATAAAGTTTTGTGAACCGCGACATTTTTCTCCTATTTTTCTTTCATCTCATTTTCTTTTCTTTTCTCACTTCCTTAAGTTCCAAACATAGTCTTAGGTTATGCTCGGAACTTGTGGAAAAGAAGAGAATTTTTTTTAAAAAAAATCTCGTCCCTTATTTGGTTCTTAAAAAAGAGAAGAGAAAATTTCAAATTCCAATTCACCTTCCTCCCAATTTCTCTTCTAGCTAATTTCCTTCTTAATTATTTTCTCTTCTTTTCCCTTTCTTCCCCTAAGTTCCAAACAAAGCCTTAGCTATCCTTTTGTTATCGCTCGATGGCGATCCTTTTGTTATTGCTCGATATATAATTGCAAAGGGAATTACTATAAAAAGAAGGCTTTTATTTGGTTTGTAGCTGATATGATGAGTCAATAGCGTACAATGGTGTCGAATTTCTATTTTGCTCTTACTCAACGGTTGAAAAGTGCATATTTTCAAAAACAAAAAACTGGTTTACAAGTGGGCTCCCAGTGATCACATATTGAAAGTCTCTCTAACCTAGGTTTTTTAACCTCCACCATCTTCCTCTCTTCTATTCTCTAACCCTCCTCCAGAAACACCCCATATTTGCTCTACATTTCTCCCTTCTTCTCTTCCTTGTTTCTTTCACAGCCCTGTCCTATTTTTTCTCCTTTAAATGAGCACCTAGGAAAAAAAAAGGCCTTATGCAGATAATGAAGAACCATAAGACTGAATTACCTAGGATGCCTGTGCCCATAAGAAATTGCGTAGCCACCCATTACTAGTAATGGAACTCTGCGCAAAGTTTCCTCCTGTGATATGGGTTACTATTCCTTGATCACTTATACGGCCCCAAACATTTGACTGCATTTTCCAATTGAAATGGAAAATGACTACCGAAATTGCATTGTACATCCAGAATAGACCTAAGAAGACATGATCCCAAGCCGCTACCTGGCATGTTCCCCCTCTTCCAGGCCCATCACAAGGAAAACGAAAACCAAGATTTGCTTTATCCGGTATCAAACGGGAGCTACGAGCAAATAGAACACCTTTCAGGAGTATCAATACCGTTACATGAATCATAAATGCATGAATGTGATGGACCAAAAAATCTGCGGTTCCTAATGGAATAGGTAACAAAGCCACTTTGCCGCCCACCACTATCAAATGACCGCCCTTGCCAAATGGTGGAACCCCCAGTGTTTGTAGTATGGTGTGTCATTTAATCTTTGCTCTTTTATATTTTTATGCAGGCACAGTGTGTGGTAGATAACTATGAAGAGGTTGATAGGGCGGAAAGGATCCTACGGGCATCTATGACAGCATCGAATCCCGAGGTGTTGGGTTTGCTTGTCAAAATACGTGATAGGTGCTACGGCGTGCTACATAAGGTGAATCGTCAAGATCGTTTACCAGATACATTGCCGTCTACTTCACGTGGGCCTAGGGAAAATGAACCGAGTACTTCACCTCTAAACACATGCGAAATGTCTACCTTCTCAACACCAAATGTTTTTTCCCCACAACACACTCATGATGACAACCTATACACCCAAGACATGCCATTCAATTTCCTCTCCCCACATCCCAGTCTTGATGACCCGGTCGACCCCCTCCACTCCGCACAGCTGGTACTTGACCATAGCATACCACAAACAACTCCTCCGCACCATATAACTCCACCTCAAGGTACATTTTCACGACACTGTAGGTCTCCACCACAACCTAATATTGATACACCTGCACCGAATGAAGTAGAAGATGCTACGGTGCAATATGAGGTATTGACTGGGGTACAATGGAATCGACGTGTTGGCGTTGAGGGAGTTCAAGAGGGAGAGGAACATAGAAAAGTGGCAAATGATGGTATGGTGGAGGATGAGGTATTGACTGAAGTTGAGTGCATTGGAGATGGGAATGATACATTAGGAGGAGAAGCAGAGCACCATACTACTGGGGAGAGGGATGGAGAGGTTGAAGAAGGTGGACATCGGGGAAGGTGTCAAGGTAGAGGAAGGGGAAGGGGGAGGGGGAGAGGGAAGGGGAGAAGGAGGGGGCATACTTTATTGCCGGAAGGCCCCTCGCAAGTCGGGGTGTCCCAGGTGACTCAGTTGGAGAATATTCAGCATTATTATTTGAGGAGGACCAAAAGACCAAAGGCACGTCAACCAGGTTGTGGTACATAACTAGCGGTCATTGCACTCAAACTTTTTGCTATTTTAGTTGATGAAAACTGCAATATTTTAATGCACGAAGAGGTAAAACCAATATTTTGAGAACATATTATAGTTTTGGTTAATTCCTCTAATGTATTGGATACAAGATCTGCCTTATTTTTGTATGTTGGAATGATGGTAGCTGCATTCGCTAGTGGATGAGTTATACTAGCTTTGAGATGTATGGTCTAAATGACACGAAAGTTACTTCTTGTTGCTGTATCCTGTATGATGTGGTATTAGTTGTCTTATAATTATAAAGTCTTTGCATCTGAATTGGTTGTCTTATACTATAGTTCATCAGACAATTGGTTTGTTATTTTGCTCTTGTATTGGCTAATACTTTGACTAGTACCAGTACCATTTTGGGTGGAAATCTTGGACTTTTTTGCATTCGAAGACTGTGTCTGTTTCCTACCCAATTTAGCTCTATGATTACAGTCCAGTTTTGCTACCAATTTGGATCGTGAAGTTATTTTTCTATATTGGATTGCTATTTTCTTATTCACTCTGGGCAGCCGTGTGTTGGGATTGTCTTAAAACAAACGAAATGCTGCTAAAATTTTCCCAGAATTTCCTTCGATTTGTTGTCTGTATCACAGAATTTCAGATGGTAGCCATATTTGATGGATGGGCCTATTCGTATCATTGATGGTCATTTCTTTATAATGCGTTATTTATACGAACAGGTTTAATTGTGGTGTCTTATTTTGTCAATTTTGGGACACCTTTTGTCCATTTTTTTCGAAGTTCCAATGAAATTAGTTATTTTATAAATCCATTTTAAGGCCGTATAGGACGTGACATTCGCACTTGCATTTGTGCAATCTGGTGAAGAAAGAAAGGAAAAGGTTGCAATTCTCACATTTGTTTTGTTCCCCATTGGAATGGGTAGCCTAGCCTAAGGGGGATGTCTTTTGGCACGTGTTTGTATTCCTATTGAACTGAATTTCCATTAATTTTTGTATCTGTTACTCCCGGTAATACTCCACTGTGATGGGAGATCCTATGCTTTGGGGTTATTACTCAACGCAATTCTCGAAATCTATTTCCATGGTCCAGTCACAAGTGGATTATGTGCTTTTGAAATTGATGTCATAAGTATGTTGTTTAAGTTCAAACGAAAAATTATACAAAATGTCTAAAACGAATCTACAAATATGGTCTACTTTGTTGACTAAGGCCTAATGTGTAGTAGAAAAATTTTAATGCATGAAACTAGTGACTCATGAACTCCTTGTTCAGATTCCACCATTGCACCATTGATGGATAGCCATTTTTAAGACTTCGGCACAAAAGGTTTCTTTTGCATTAAAGTACACATTTATATGCTCAAATTGTTTGCTCCTTTTGGGAACTAAAATTAATGTAGAAGCATTAACTTTTTTTGAACAAACTTAAAACCAAATTAAAGAAACTTGACAAGAAAAAACTGTTGTAATTCTTTTTCACGAGTAGTTCTTTTGCATAAAAGATACTCCACCTGTTCCAAATTGTTTGCCTCTTTTGGGAACAAAAATTAATGTAGAAGCGTGTATTTTTTTTTGAACAAACTTTAAACCAAATTAAGGAAACTTGCCATTTTGAAAACTGGTGTAATTCTTTTTCACGACTAGTCTTCATAAACACGTTATTTTTTGCGTGCAAAATACACACTCCCCCAAAAGGGACAAACAATTTGGAATGGAGGGAGTGTGTTAATAATTTGTCATGTCTTTTATTCCTAGCCATGAGAGAGATTTTTTGTAAGCAAAATAGTAAAAAAAATTTGTCTAACAACGCACCTGAACTATTATCACTTAAAGGTTTTGTTAATTTTTTAAGCAAAAAAACACATCAATAAATCTCATTATTTTTGGATTCTCTATAATGACTTGTCAAAATGATGATGTATATAATGTCAGCCATTTATGCGCGTGGCCAGTTATCCCATTAGTTAATGTTGCCCTATTAGACAAGTGAATGACATGATAGGTCGAATGGGTGGTATTGAAGGGCAAGTCACGGGTTGGCATCTGATGACATGTCATGTGACAAGTCATGGAGTCACGGGTTGGCCTTTAATGGGAAGTCACGGACTACGATTGTTGAATAATACAAATCAAATGTGATGACACATAAGACATTAAAGAGTCTTATCCAGCTCTATGTGTATAAAAAGGAGAAAGAAGTATGATTAGGTACTGAGAAAGCTCATTGTATAGGAAATAGCCAAGTATGAGGTATAAAGTACGTGACATATTCGAAGCAACTGGGCGTCATTGGCACCTCGATGACGATTTTGAATACCCTTTGAACCCAAACGTCCGATACACACCCAGGGTTATCACAGAAATGCGACGTGAGTATCAGTATCGAATTGAACTATCTGAAGTTCTTATATTCGATTGTCGATCATTCAACATTCCAATTCCACGTCGCCGAGCAGTTGCCATGCCGACTGATACTCCACAATTGTTGCAAAGAGCCTTGCATCGTATTCGTGAAGAAGTCAATCGCATGCAGATGCGTTTGTCTCGATATAACTATCAACGCTTAGCCAATGAACGGAGAGAGGAGGGCTTGATGGCTGAAGCTAATTTCTATATCGAGGCTAGCATGAACGAAGACGTTCAATCCGACATTCAGATGTCTGATGATGATGAAGAACTATGAAAGTTGTGCTACCATTGGAAGATCAAAAACCATGGAAGTTATGTTACCATTGAACTTCTTTTTTTTATTATTTTTTTTCAATTTTGCAATCCATTTTCTTTTGTATTTTGTGTCATTGGTAGGAATGACTTTTATTTTCTTGTACTAGCAATCTCTCTATATTAATTCCACTCTTATGTTGTCACTATATTTCGGACATCCATTGTAACTTCTTGTTAAACCAATTAAATTTATGAAGGACAATGCAGAAACAAGAAGAACTAAATTGTAGTTAATCAAAAAACACAACAAAGTTAACGTACGTAGCAACAATCAATACACCAGTTAACTTACTTGACTTAAACTGACACACTGATTAACAAACTTAACATATTACAAATACATAACTTGAAGTACTTAATGTAGAAGCAATACAACGCATAACATAGTAGGAGATCTACATATCTTCATCAGACATAGCGTAGTCAGATAGGTACTTCTCATTATTCAACGCATTGTTGTGCTCATTTTCTGTTAGTTCTCGGCCATTTGCCTCCGCCATCTCAATTGCTAGCTGAAGCATGAAATATCGGCTCCTACGCATCAGCATCCTATTATTCTCCTCTTTGATTCGGGCCACAGCAGCTTCATACTCATGCTTATTTGTTCTTCGCATTTCTAGCGGCCGACGATGAGGAATTCTTACTCCCATGTTCCGTAAATCAGCAACTAATCCCTCCTGCTCTTCAACCCTAAACTTCCATTCTTCTCGAAGACCAACATAGTAATCTTTAGGGCTGCTTCTTTTTTCTTTCCAGTATGGGTCCTTGAACCTGGGAAGTATCCACACCCTAGAAGTGGAGCCTCTGTTTGCCATTGTGATACAAGTGACGAGTATGAAGTGCTATACAAAAATATCATAAGTTTGAAATTAATTTATAGACAAATAGTTTTGAGCCATCTTGCATATATGAGCTGTATGAAGGATTGACAAGACATCAGATATGAATAAAGTGGTCTAAAAGCTGATATTAATAAATAAAGATGATGAATAAGGCTGTAGTAGTACAAAAGTAGATGTTGACTTGACCATCCATTGGTTTGCATTGAATGATTGATTACAAGTCCCCATTAAATTAATGTCACTATGTGGCCACTTGACATGTTTCGGTTTTTCTTCAAGAGCATTGGATTCCAATTATTATCAAAGAAGACCAATAAGGGTAATGACACAGGCACGTTGGCGGGTCCCCCGGCATGCTTTGTGCAAGCTTTGGATTCCAGTGACAGCTGAACTTTTCCTGAAAAAGTCTGTATCATTTATATTGCAGACACAACTACACAGTGACACAGGCATGTGGGTAGGTTTCCATCCATAAGAGACTTTATGAGAGCTTTGGATTCCGAAGCTGAATAAGTCTATACCAATTATGAGCACACAAGCTAGAAAGCCAACCAATATTAGGCTACAATTTTTTTTATACATGACATAAAAATTCGTACAACTACTTCACCTAGCATGTTTTATTAGTAGCGATTATGCATAATACACTAACAAGCCGTAAGTCTTAAGAAAATGGGAAACAGAAGATCAACACGTTACATTTACAAAGTATTCAACAATTTGATGTCACACATAAATCGGAAGTTACAATTACAAAAGCATACCTCGTCATAACCATTATATAGTCCTATGCATATGGAAAAAGGATTTTTTTTTGTTTATGGTTAGGGATATGAGGGGATTTAATCAAAGTGAATCTCCCCATTAGTATAAATTTTTGATGTTTTTGTTGTTTGTCCACAACAATTTTTAATTACATTCGTGATAAAAATAAAAATAAAATAAAATAAAATAAAAACAATTTTAGTTAGGGAAAAGAAGTAATGCAAAACATCCACTCCCACAACAGCATATGAAGGCGTTGTACATGACTTCTAAAGGCGGGTTTGCTAACCACGCTTTTAGAAGGTGGGTTTACTAAACACGACTTCTAAAGGCGGGCTTGCTAACCACGCTTTCAGAAGGCGGGTTTACTAAACACGCTTTTAGAAGGTGAGCACCAGTTATTCATAAATTGTGTTTGATAACCACGCTTTTAGAAGGCGGGTTTAGTAACCACGCTTTCAAACCGGATTACGATTAACTTAATTTTTCGGTTAATCAGGCTTAACCAACCGAGAAAGCGTGTTTGACAAACACGTTTTCAAGAAAACGTGGTTGGTAACCACGACTTCACGTAGTCCGGGAATTAAGTTAAAAAACACACGTTTTTTTTAATAAAGTTTAAAAAAAACCGTAAATCGGTTAATTAGCCCTGATAGTGGCCACCGCCGAGTATCGTGTCATCCCTTCCCTCCCCAGCTCCATCAACACCGGTGGCCTCCGCCTCCCTCCCCATCAGGCCGTCCAATGACGGGGATTGGTAATCGCTAAGAATGCAAGCAGTAGTGGCCCTTATACGTCGTCAGAGGGTCTCCGGGGCAATTCATCGAACACTTGGCGTCTCTTGGCCTGTGGAACAATTTCATTCAGATTTTCCCACCTTCTGTACTCTGGCGCCCGACGATTCGTCTGGGGAAGAGAGAGAGGATTTGAATCGCCAAGGAGGAGGCGAAGAAGAACCCAAGAGTTTGTGTGGGAGGATTGAGAAGCTCCCGAGAGGAGCGGCCGTTGGGTCTGCGTTTCAGAGCTGGATGGGCGACGGCTTTCCCATTCACCGAGGCGATATCTTCCACACCATTAACCGTTTAAGGAAGCTCCATTTCAACAAACGTGCACTCCAGGTCTCTCTCTCTCTCTCTCTCTCTGGGTGTATACGTGTGCTTTTTCATATTCTCATATGCAGTGGTAATGTGAGTAATTTAGCTGGTACTACCTTTTGGATTGCAAGACAGTGTCGGAAAAGGAAGGAACGAAAATTTTCTCGGGGTAAAGAAAAAGAGGTGAGAAATGGATGAGAATTTTGTATGCATGCACATTGTTGGAGAAGAATTAAGAACTGTAAAGTGGACCTATTCCTAGTTTGGAACATAACTCCTAGGGTGTTTGCTGCAATGCAACTGTCTGTCTTTCAGCTCTGTTTTGCTGAGGTTTGGTTTGATGTTTTGCCTTTAGCCTATTTTCTTGTGACTGGTGTTTTCATTAGAGCTTGTCTCTATGTTTGATTTGTTTTGGGAGGATGCCCGTGCTCATGTAGTTTTGGTTGTTCAATGATAGTAACTTTCAAAGACATAAGGATGAGAAATGAAGCAAAGAATGGAATTTTATCTGCTTAATTTTATTTATCACCAAATCTCAGCATAACATTTCACCATTTTTGGTTATGAAGTTCTGAAACCAGGACCTTTTTTAATTCTCTCCCTTAAAGGAAATGACAATTTCTATTTTCCTTTGTAAGGTGCAGAAAATGTAAGCACAGTATATGTTTGTTACTATGCTTGAAACAATTCTGCCAAGTGCATAATTAGGTGAAATGCTGGGAATGTTTTAACTTGCAAAATAAGCATGTGATGCATCTCAGAGTAGAGTATGGATGATCGAGTAGAGTAGGTGAGCATAACGAGTTATGAATTGGAAATTTTCCCAATTCTATCTGAGACTTATGGTTGCAATATCAACAATTGGAATTCAGAGCATGCCTCGTTTTTAAGGAATCAACAGCTAATTTATCTACTGGATTCGCCCAAGATGGTAACATAACTACTGAAACCAGAAAATCTCTGAAACATCTTGCCAGCCTTTTGTTTATCTCACGCACCGCATGAGTTTCTAAATATGTAGGCTCTTTTGTAAGATATTTTCCAATTGGTCATCATTATCCTATTCGCCACGGCTTTCAAAACCAAAGAATAATCATTCATATTTCACCTTTATTTCAAGATAACATTTGCGCACACAGATTTGGTGAAATAACCGATGATCAGTGCTATAGTTTTCTGAACTGCCACAGTGCCATGTAACACATCATGATGGATTTGTTGAGGATTTTTTGACTGAAGTTTTCTCGCAGATTTTTTTGTCATTTGAGACTATCTAACCAGCTTGTTGAATAGTGTACTTACAACCCCTTACGAAGTCTCGATCAGTACGATGAAGAAGCAATTATATGGGTTTTTACTAAGTCTGATTTTGACCTTTGTCTGTAATTTTTAACAGGTAATGGAATGGGTGATCAGGGAGAGGCCCTACAGGCCAAAGGAACTAGACTACTCATACCTATTAGAATTCACAACTAAGCTTCATGGGGTATCACAAGGGGAGAAACTTTTTTCTCATGTCCCCACAGAGTTCCAAAACGAGTTGCTTTACAACAATCTTGTTATTGCATGTTTGGATAAAGGCATGATAAGGCTTTCACTTGCATACATGAAGAAAATGAGGGAGTTGGGCCATCCAATCTCACATTTGATTTTCAACCGCCTCATTATCCTCCATTCTTCACCGAGCCGTAGGAAAGCAATCACAAGAATCCTTAGACAAATGAGGGCTGATAAGGTGGATCCTCATGTTTCCACTTACAACATTCTAATGAAAATCGAAGCTAATGAACACAATATCGATGGTTTGGTAAGGGTATTTGGTGAAATGAAGCGAGTAGAGGTTGAGCCAAATGAGATATCTTTCTGCATATTAGCAACTGCACATGCTGTGGCGAGACTGTATTCTATTTGTGAGGTCTATGTTGAAGCTGTAGAGAAATCATCTACGGGGAACAACTGGTCAACGTTTGATGTACTTCTTATATTGTATGGGTATTTGGGGAAGGAGAAAGAGCTAGAGCGAACTTGGGGTACTTTGCAAGAACTTCCCACTGTAAAGTCTAAGAGTTTCATGTTGGCTATTGAAGCATTTGGGAGGATTGGGGGGCTAAGTCGGGCTGAACAGATTTGGGTGGAAATGAAATCAAAGAAAGGGTTAAAAGCAACAGAGCAATTCAATTCTATGGTATCTGTTTATTGCAAACTCGGTTTGATCGCTAAAGCAATTAAGTTGTACAAGGAAATGGAGCAAAATGGATGCAAACCGAATGCTATAACATATCGACACCTTGCACTAGGTTGCTTGAAAGCAGGCTTAATGAAAGAAGCGTTGAGAACACTAGATTTGGGGAAGGATATATCAACAAGTGCCAGGATCAGGAAATCAACCCCATGGCTGGAGACTACTCTTTCAATGGTTGAGATTTTTGCTGAGAAGGGTGACTTAGAGAATGCTGAGAAGCTCTTTGAAGAATTGAAAAGGGCAAATTATTCTAGGTACACTTTTGTGTACAATGCCTTGTTTAAGGCTTATGTCAAAGCCAAGATTTACGATCCAAATCTTCTAAAAAGGATGATCCTGGGAGGCTCAAGGCCGGATGCTGAGACCTATGGCCTCTTGAAACTTGTTGAGCAGTATCAAACCAAATGATGAGTAATATGGTTGGGTAAGTAGAACTTTTTGTTGTTCAATTTGTTGTGCTCGAGACGGGGGCAAAATCTGGTGTATTTATGTTGTAAGCCGAAGGGAACAAACTTGGGGCAGACAGAGGAAATTGGAGACGATTATTTCACTGCAGGAGGAGGGTACAAAAACTGCTTCCAGATACGATCTTCTCCTGCTAAGCCAGTGTATTTATGTTGTAAGCCAAAGGAAACAACGCGTGGGGCAGATGGAGGAAATTGGAGATGATCATTTAACTGAGGGTAGGAGGGGTACAAAAACTGCTTCCAGATATGTGTCTTCTCTGCTAAGTTAATGGCCGGAGAAGATATAAAATTTCAACTCTTTCTTTTGCTCATTGGAGTTTTCTGAAGCTGTCCATTTTCGTATCACTCTCTCGGAACTCAGAGCACCTTTCAAACACAACAATATATTGTCATAGAACAGATCAAAGTGTAATTTACACGTTAATTAAATTTTATTTTCTGTGATTGTTTTGACAGTCTCAGAAAGAATTCTATGTACATAAATTGAGATTGTGGGCGTGCAGCAATGGAGCTTCCGTTCCACTTAAGCGGCTTTTTCTGCTTTTTGGATTTTTTGATTTCACGTATTTTGATACATATCATTCTCTTCACGTACATTTACATCCATCAAAAAGTTGAAAAAGTCAAACTTATTGGAACGGCATCCTTTAATTTAGGAGTATTTCTTTTGAATAATTTTGATCACGTGCTTGAAATTGAATTAAGCAAGTATTTCTATGGAGAAAAGATGGGCCTAGAACTCGGATCACTTGGGCGAAGTAGAAATTAGGGATTCATAATTCATTGATTCTTTTCTTCTTCTTTTTTTGTGCTTTTGGGAGGTTGCTGTGTTGATGTGTTTGTATTGAATTTTACAGTTGAAAATCTTGTCAAAAGTGATCAGAATTTTGATAAATTCACTTGCAATGAGAACTCTAGTACTGCCTCGGCAGACGCACTATTTGTACATAACTAAAGTAAAAGTGTATTTCATATGCATTTTTTGTCACACGGTAGTAAGTATATCAAAGGAAGCGACTAGATTGTGTATAGCTGCAATGTATTTATACACGCGACCAAAAAATGGTTGATTAGATTTTTCCTCGCGCATACAGGAGTTGCAAGAATTTTTTTAGTACACTTTTAAAATTGTTTAAGTTGTCAAACTAAAAATTTGAACATCTTATTCTAAAGTTTATAACCATTTATATAACATAAGCAACTCAAATAATGGAAGCGGGGACTTGCCTCACTACAGGGGTGCAGTGTGGCCCATCCGGTTGTTCATTGGTTGGATTAAAATTCGGGTGTTTACTATTGAGATGAACAACTGGATAAACTCACTATACCCCTATAATGAACCCATCACTACAGGGACTTGCTCCCTCAAATAGTATAGTAAGAGTTGTTGATGTTTTACATCAACTTCGTATATGAACTATTAGGATTGAGTACTTTTTTTCATCTATTTTAAGTTTCTAAACTGAATGTATATCCCATGTTCTTGTGACCATATGGGATTGGATTGAGGCGGCTTTGAAGGCAGGCCCTAGCACGGGGGAAGTTTGGCATTTTTCTACTCCCTCGTGACTTTGCTTTATAAGTATTATTCAATCAACTGTCCACTTGTTTTATTGTTTGCGATCGATATTTTTTCCAGGCTAAATTACGCACACTTCAATTAGTCCCCTCCCCGATTTGATCAAAGACACGTCATTCATGCCAAGACTAGGGGATTTCATAAAAAAATAAATAAATAAATTCCTTGTTATTAGACCTCTAGAATTGATCTCTGATCAATTGTGTATGAAGCAAATTAATTAACCATCCAGACTAATCCTTGTTCATTTTGTTTGCCATCTACTCCATACTAAGTCTCCTTTTCTTCTACTATGAGATATCTTGAATTTAACATCATCACCTTTTCCCATGTGTTACAGATATTTCTTCATTTTGTCCATTTTCAGGATATTTTTTAGTTGAGTTGATTGGACCCAAATAGATATCTTTAGCTGCGGATGTATGTGTCGGCATTAACTAACTGGGATCAAAATATGACCAAAAAAACTGGGATCAAAATGATTGCTTGCCTTCAAGTACGTTTTATGTTTGCCTAAACTACTCCTACATGTATCAGCTACTAGTACGATTGATCGTGGCGGAGAAGGAAAACGGGGGCTGTAAGGTGCCCCTTAGAGCAGCCTGTAGTGCAGCATTCGAACCGTAGAATGTGTTTTCAACGGTCTTGATTTTATCTCAGCATTATACAGATATGAGCCGTCCAATGCCAACATGAAATTTAAGTCGTCGATTGTAGAGATCAACGGCTCGAATGCCGCCCCGCCCTACAGCACCCCCAAAACCATGGAAAAGTCGAAACAAATTTCTGTTAGGTATTGAAGACACGACCTACGAATAGAAGAAAAAACAAATTCAGACATGTATAACCATGCTATTATAGCCACCGTAGTTATAGTATGGAAATTCTAATAAATACCAAACATGGAAAGTACACTCCGAATAAAACCAAGTCGGTTCCAACACATGCAACAAACAAGGCATCTGAACAATAGTTCAGTCTTTCTTCACAGTAGCCTCAAATTTCACAAACAATTATTTAACATTCCCTTCATAAACAGAGAGGCAAACTCATCACACCCTGAGCCTTAGGAAGCTAATCGATGGTACAAGTTTTGTTTGCCTGCCATTGGAGATCCATAGCTCCAATTTGGGATATCATCAATCTCCCGTTCCAAGGTCCTGCAAAAACCCAAAAAGCCCTGGTTAGTCATGAACTAGTACACCTGGCGGGGATCCTCGAGTGATAATATTGATATTAACGACAGCATCAACAAAAAACAAAACCATTCGAGATACAAGTTGATCTGCTTTATAGGACAGCTTACATTTATATTCATTAAGCTATTTGCCGGATAACACAAAGCCGTTGACATGGTAAACTCACATTGTCTTCAAGTATTCAGTAAGCAAAGGAAGGAACTTCAAAGTTCTCATTTCTAATTTTGGCCAAGTTGCAGACCGACTCAATGCAGCTTCAGAACCAGGCAGGCACGGTGATAGCGGGAAGAAACCAGAAGATATCATTAGTTCTACTTGATAGCATCTCCATTTTTTGTGGCAATGGTCTTGATGGTTTTGTCTAGGAATCTAAAAGAAGGGGTAGGACAACATGGCAGCAGTTTAATAGAGAAGCCAAGGGCTAACCTAGTAGTTGATGAAGAAGCCAAAATATTGGCTTGAGCAAGTAGCATTTTTTTTTTTTTTTCACTTGCCTTGCTTTATAATTTGCTAAGAAATAGCAGTTTTCGCCACGCTACTACAATAATGGCATCAATGCATGACCAGAAAGGGCATCAGCAGTCTGAGACAACTGAAACACGGAATGGCAACAAACACATCATCAGAAACCATAACTGACGGGATTACAATACAGTTGCCTCAGTCACTAGCCATGTATTCTTTCACCAAGATAGAACTCACTAGAATGTGTTCACTTTAGAAATAAGTACGTAGAAAACAAGTGTTCAGCTAAGCAGACTCGGAGGGAAATAAAAACTTCCAATGATTTGCTGCAGGCTTAATGTGTCTAATTTTTGTCACTTAAACTAGCGCGTTTTGAATTCATCTTGAAAATCAGTTATAGTTAAATTTTCTTAAAATTCAACCTAGGTCCGTATACTGGGGCTGCAAGTCAGATGGATCAGTGTGCACAAACAACTTTTAGACTAAGCCAACCAGAGCTTTTTAGAGGCTTGGACAAGATGCATGAATACACCATATCACATCTGTTTCAAAATAATCAACCATTATTTAACTTTGGGCCAGGCCAATGTAAAGCTGGGGCGAGCCAAACAACCTGAGCAGGCCGGATGTCTACGGTTTGTGCATGCATAAAAGAGTGGACCACATAATCCACTGTGTTACCTGGAAAGCACAACATTCTAGTACGAGAAAGGGGAACTTGGTACCACCATATATCTTATGTTATAACAGGAGTACGCTTCCACATATTGCAATAGCAGAATGTACTTATTTCAAGCCTCAAACATCCAGTAAAATTAACACGTTTCCATGCGAACTATAAACCATCTTTTTTTCTTTTGCATGTGATTATCACATTTTACCATTTTCTCTTACGAAAGTCAAAAGGGAAAAAAATGATTATTGTTTACAACAGGTAAATTCACCATTACGTATCTCGCTACAGTATTACCGTTTGTTTGGAAACATTGATACACTCACTCTTTATGTTAGCTATGCCCATAGGCCATATCCTATATACTCGTGGTTTCTTAGTCAAGCAAAGACGGTTTGGTATGGATAAGAAATTTTAGTTTAACAAGCTGAAAAAGGAGTCTCAAGCCTCATCAAGCACGACCCCAGGTATGACTTCCTCTTCACCTCAGTATTGAACACAGTCGCAAGTGGACGTTATAGGGGTAAGCAAAAATCTGATGGACCCACTACTCAATCCGATCCGACGCCCCAAGGTCGGTTTTGAACTGCATACCGGTCGACATCGGGTGAAGCTAAAAAAATGCAGGTCTCGGTCAGACACCGGATTCAATGATGTTCAAACTCAACAAACCGTAAAACCCAAACTGAATGAAATTTCAACTAAGACTATTAATTAGGGGTGCCTAGCGGATCATCCATCCGCTCGATCCGCCCAATCCGAACCATCCGTTGATCCACCCAAGGTATGGTATGGATGGTTCCGGATCGTGAAATACCAAATTTAACGGTTCCGGATCGGTTTTGGTTAAAACCGATCCGCTCGTTGGAAAAAAGAAAAAAAAACATGTATTCTCCCACTCCCAGACTCCAACACCCACACATCTTTACCCGCTAGGGCCGGCCACTACCCATCCCTCCCTCCCTCTCCTCCTTGCCGCCTCTCCGCCAGCCAGCATCTCTTTCTGTGGCATATGCTTATATATACACACAAATCATCACGGTTTTGCACAGTCTTTCACCAAACGTATCGTTCTTATCTGAGATTATGGGATTTGGAAAACTCATTTGGACGAAATTCTACATAGAAATCAGGGATATCAGCCACCAAAAAATCCATTCCTTCTTATTCACCATAGGTTTTCCCTCAATCCAAATCTATATTTACCCACAAAAATTACGTCTACGTGGCCGGCGGAGAGGAGACGAGGGAAGCCACACTTCGCATGTTGACTGAAACTCAGATCCGGAACCGATCCGTCAAATCCGGAACCGAACCGATCCATCCGTATATCATCCATGGATGGTTCCGGATCTTGAAAACATAAATCCACTATTACCGGTTCGAGCCAAATCCGGAACTGAACCGTGGACACCATGGCTACATCTATGCTGCATAGGCACACACAATGTTTTGATAACTGGAGCCGGTTCATTCGGTTGGACGCCAACTGGCCATAGCTCCAGTCCGGATCACTAGTAAAACCGTTAAAATTACAAAACCGGCCTAATTAAAAAGAACCGGATGGAAATTACGATTGAACTGTCAACCTGATAGAACCGCTACTGGGTAATCTGAACCGGTTCTTTAAACTCCATAATTATGAGTGGCAGCAAGCTGTCCGCATTCAATGCAGCCTTTTACGATTCAACTCTGGAACAAAGCATGGTAAATCTTGTTGTTAAATTGAGCTTCGGTCCTTCGGAGTGCCTCTTCATTTGCATGTAACCGATGTGGAACTAGAGGATTAGCAACATTGGTCTCATAACACAAATGATTCATTTCGTGATATGATTGCAAGATTGAATAATAGGAAAAAGGGAGGTAATTTCAAGTTTTACTTCTTTTCACCTATATTTTTGTTATTTATGATTATATTATTATATAATCATTATATTTCTAAGGTAATTATGATGTCATTTTTTTAAAACATTGGGCACACCAACTATAAGTCAAGCTCTACAGGTGCCAAGGTTTTTTTATGCGTTTGGATTACACCTTATCTTTACCTCTTCTCTTTCTTCATGCGTTTCCCTTCTCCATTTTCTAGGAGGAATGAACTGACTTCTCTCTGTACGATTCCAGAGAGAGAGAGAGGGTAAACATATTTTCTCATTACTAGTAAAATGGGTCTATACACCAACATATACAAGACCAATACTATACATGACCAAACTATCCCTAGGAATAGAAAACATAACAAAGTGAACCCTAATTTAACATAACTTAACACTCCCCCTCAAGTTGGTGCAAAGATATCTATCAAGCCCAACTTGAATACAATGGGGTGAAAACTTTTACTACTAAGACCCTTAGTAAATACATCGGCCAATTGGTCTTCGGATCTCACGAAGGGCATGCATATCAAACCGTTGCTCAGCTTCTCCTTGATGAAATGCCTATCAATCTCAACATGCTTTGTTCGATCATGTTGAACAGGATTGTGAGCAATGTTTATGGTTGCTTTGTTATCACAGTAGAGCTTCATAGGACCACGATCAGGAAATCCCAAATCACGCAAGAAGGTTTGGAGCCATAAAAGCTCACAAACACCATGAGCCATGGCTCTGTACTCAGCCTCTGCACTAGATCTAGCTACCACAGACTGCTTCTTACTCCTCCATGTAATCAAATTCCCTCCAAGGAAGGTGCAATAGCCAGAAGTAGATCGCCTATCATCAATAGAACCTGCCCAGTCTGCATTAGTGAAAGCTTCCAATCTCAAGTGACCATGATTGGAGAACAAAACTCCTTTACCTGGGGCAGATTTAAGATACCTCAAGATACGATAAACTGCATCAAGGTGACTAGTACGAGGTTCATGCATGAACTGGCTCACAACCCCCACAGCATAAGAAATATCTGGTCTAGTGTGAGATAAGTATATCAGGCGACCCACAAGTCTCTGATATCTCTCCTTTTCTGTAAGCTCCCCCACATTGCTACAAAGATGATGATTGGCCTCAAGGGGAGAATCGGCTGGCTTACATCCCAACATACCAGTTTCTTCCAGGAGATCAAGGATGTACTTTCTTTGAGAGATAAAAATGCCTTTGTCAGATCTAGCCACTTCCATTCCAAGGAAGTACTTCATAGACCCCAAATCTTTAATCTCAAACTCTTGAGCAAGAAGAGCTTTAAGGCTAACAATCTCATTCACATCATCACCTGTCATGATTATGTCATCCACATAAACAATAAGAATGGCAATCTTACCATTACTCCTCTTGATGAACATAGTATGGTCAGCATGACTCTGTTTGTATCCAAATCTTAGCATGGCTTTGAGAAACCTGTCAAACCATGCTCTAGGAGATTGCTTCAATCCATAGAGTGCCTTCCTCAATCGACACACTTTTCCCTCGGTCTGAGATGAAAAAAAACCCGGTGGAATGGCCATGTACACCTCCTCCTCTAATTCGCCATGGAGGAATGCATTCTTCACATCAAACTGGTGAAGAGGCCAATTTAAATTGGCAGCACAAGAGAGTAAAACTCGCACAGAGTTCATCTTCGCTACAGGGGCAAACGTCTCCTCGTAGTCAATACCATAGGTTTGTGTAAAGCCCCTGGCAACAAGTCTTGCCTTGTATCTCTCAACTGTCCCATCAGCTTTGTGTTTCACAGTGAACACCCATTTGCATCCCACAGGTTTCTTTCCTCTTGGAAGAGATACTAACTCCCAAGTGTCATTCCTTTTTAAAGCCGTCATCTCCTCTACCATAGCTTCTTCCCACTTAGGTATCATGAATGCGTCCTGCCAATTCTGTGGAATAGATATAGAAGAAAGAGACGAAATAAAAGCATAATGCGAAGGAGATAAACGGTCATAAGAAACAAACTGGGAGATAGGATGTTGGGTGCATGATCGAACTCCCTTTCTAAGAGCAATAGGAGCATTAAGATCATCAACAGCAGTAGGGAAAGAATCATTACCAGATGAATCAGCGGGAGAGTCCGAAACTGGAGTAGGTGATGGAAATTGGCAAAGTGGCACTGCACATGTAGACTTGTCTTTATTCCTTCGAGAGAAGGTCTGCAAATTTGGCCTATCCAGCCTTTCCCGAACATCATGCTCTGCTCTTTCTGCAGGTAAAGGTGCTTTCTCCCTCTCACCATGACAAGGTAAAGGGTAAGACCACGACTCAGGAGTATGAAATGTCAACATCTCTTCCTGCCTCTCATTCTCCTCCTGAAGAGATGAAGTGGACAAAGGATAAAGGGGTTCTGTTTCCCAAAAAGTGACATCCATGGAGAAATACATTTTGCGAGAGTGTGGGTCATAGCACTTATAACCCTTCTGAGTGGGAGAATAGCCAAGGAAAACACACTTGCGGGCTTTGGGATCCAGCTTACCACCTGTATGCTTAGGAGCATGAACAAAACACACACAACCAAAGACTTTGGGTGGGAGAGATGAGACCCGAGAACAACCTAAGAGAACCTTAATCGGAGTTTGGAACTGAAGAACACTAGACGGCATGCGATTGATAAGAAAAGCCGCAGTAAGGACAGCTTCGCCCCAAAAGTGTTTAGGAACATTCATGGTGAACAATAGAGAGCGGGCTACCTCAGCAAGATGGCGATTCTTGCGTTCGGCAACTCCATTTTGTTGTGGAGTGCCAACACAAGAAGTCTGAAAAAGAATGCCATAGTCATTAAGATACGCCCGAAAAGACCCATCTATATACTCAGTCCCATTATCACTACGGAGTACTTTAACATTGGCATCAAATTGAGTACGCACCATTAGGTGAAAAGATTTAAAGCACGAAAAAACCTCATTTTTTGCCTTTAGTAAATACACCCAAGTGACACGAGAATAACAATCAATAAATGTCACAAACCAACGATAACCAGACAGAGATGTGACTGGAGAAGGACCCCAAACATCGGAATGAATGACCATAAATGGCGAATCACTTCTTTGATTGACCGGAGCATAAAAGGAGCGTTTATGTTTCGCAAGCTCACAAGCTTCACAAAGGAACTGACTCCGAGAACATTGCTTAGCCAAACTAGGGAACAATTTTTCTAAAATTCCAAAGGATGGATGACCCAATCTACGATGCCACTGATGTAGCAAGGAAAGAGCAGCAGAACCTGTATCTGCAACAAGAGCTTGACTACATGACAAAGGTGGACTAACTGGATTAGGTGTAGACTCCAAAAAATAAAGGCCCTCATGTGCTTTACCACTGCCAATCATCCTTCCCGTATCCAGTTCCTGAAAGACACAATGTGTAGGAAAAAATGTTACGGAACAATTTAAGGATTGGGTAAGACTACTAACGGATAAAAGGTTAGTAGAAAAATTGGGAACATGGAGAACTGAGGAAAGAGAAATGGTTGGAGAATAATGAATAGAACCTTTCCCGGAAATAGCAGATAAAGAACCATCGGCTACTCTAACTTTATCCTTACCAGAACAAGTAGAGTAAGAATCAAAATATGATGAACAACCCGTCATATGATCTGTAGCACCCGAATCTATAATCCAAGGACGGGAGCTACATGCACTGAAAGCACTAGCATGAATAGAAGCAAAGAAATCAGAGGCAGTGGACGAAGCGGAAGTGGAAGTAGAAGCAGTGGTAGATGGAGCGTCAAGCCTAGCCAATAGGTGCCGAAGAGTTTGTAACTCCCCCTCAGAAAAAAGGGCGCCAACTTGAGTAGTTGTGAAAGCCTCCATGTGTACCAACAATTTCCGTTACAAATCACCTTAAACGGACCCTACGAATGAATCCGGAATGTCAAAATTAGTCAGGAACAAGTCTTGGAGCTCCCAAAAGTGGTCAAAATTGGTCAAAATGGGTCCCTGAACCCTCCTAGGCCCTCTAGAACCCTCCAGATGAGCTGTTTGAACCTTTTCCAAGCCGCTGAACCTTTTTGAACCCCTGGCTGACCCTTTTGACACACGGAATGGACCTTTGACCGACGCTGACCTGCGTTGACCAGCCTCCTTCAACCTCACGCGCGCGTGTGACACACTCTCCGCGAGTGGATCTGACTCGCCGCCTTCAACCGGCGAGTGAGCACTTTTCCGGCGACCTCCGGCGACCGGCCACCCACCACGGCGATCGCCTCCTCGAGACGAACAACACCCACAGTTCAGATCTCGATTCCGAGCACTCTACGGTAGTCCGATGGCCAACCGATAGCCACCGTGGTCGTCGGAGCTCTGTACAGTTCGTACGGTGATCGCCGGAGGCTGTACGACACACGTCGGACGTCGTACAGTACAGACGATGAGGACCCAGTGAGTTGCGATCTCAACCTGTGAGTCGTCAGAAGTCTGGGTTTCTTCTTCGTTCACGTACGGAAAAAGACAGCTGATCTGCTGTTCTTGGTCGACAAAGGAGGAACAATCCTCTGAGAAATCTAAACACCACTCCTCTACGAAGCCCAATCGACAATTGATCGTGGCTCTGATACCATGTACGATTCCAGATAGAGAGAGAGGGTAAACATATTTTCTCATTATTAGTAAAATGGGTCTATACACCAACATATACAAGACCAATACTATACATGACCAAACTATCCCTAGGAATAGAAAACATAACAAAGTGAACCCTAATTTAACATAACTTAACACTCTCTCTCATTGTTCACAATATCTTTATCTTTCTGTCTATGATCGGAGGCCAAGCTGCGTGAATTACCACTCAGATGACGAGAAGTGAGAAACATCACCGTTTCAAACCACAACTGATGAACGAAGGATCAGAGGGGAGAGCTCGATTCTTGGTCTGCGGATTTTTATGTCTATTGAGATGCCCTATTTTTTAGTACTTGTGTTGATGTACTGATCTAGTTTCAATCTTCTCATTTTCTTCTCTCTTCTCCCTCTTTCCTCAAACTATGTATTGGAGTTGTGTATCTTTAGATTTCCAAGTGATTAGTTTTCCAGTTAGTTTCCATTGATCGGTTTCGTCCGATCCAACTGGTTACCTGTAGTGTTTGGCACGGTCAGTGGGTTTCTTTTGAACAGGTTCATCCGATCCAACCGGTTACCTGTAGTATAAGGCATGGTAAGTTTTGAAACATTGATTGGTCGCCAATGGGCGAGCAGATTTTAAATCTTATGTGTTCAGATCCAATGACGGGTCGAGGCCTTGAAGGTAAACCACACAGACCCCAGCCATGCACACCCTAGGAGGTTATAGATGGTGATCTCCCTCTCACATAGAGTGTCGCCATTGGTCAATACTGGCTAATCCGGCTTACTGCAAGCAACCACAGTCCAATGACCCGTGGCAACAATTCCATTGTGCACGCTTCACTATTTCCTAGGTTAGTACAATAAATGGGCTGTCTCTCACTTCACTCACGGATTCAGGGATGCACATGAATGCATGCTTTGTACATGCATGTATCTCTATGTGTGTGCATCTTTACACAAATGTATACGGACACCCAAAAATGTATGATGGGAAAGTCTAGTATTTTCTTGTAAGCTGTAGCCTCTTGATCTGTCGAGACCATTGACTTTTTTATATATGTCTGATAAAGTATCTGTCGAGACCATTGATGTCCTTCAGTCTCACTCTCATTTGATGTTTAGATTTAATATTTTCTGCCTTTCGAATGTTAATCTGGTTACATTCCTTAGGGTGAAAAACTTGACCAAACTCAGGCAACCCAAGCCTAACCAAGGTCTTAACTTGAAGTTGGGAACGGGCTTGGACAAAAGCACCCTGGGTTTGAAAATCACTCAATTAGGCCCAGGCAAACCTTGTTGCACCTCAGCCTGGGCCTAATTAGATCGTAACTTTGTCTGAATCTAGAAATTTCATCTAACCCAGGTTTTTTGTCATGTCCTACATAGACCACGAGGACAAACACGCAAAAATAATATCTAGCTACCCTATGCCTGGAAAAGAGCAACCCATCTCTAGCAGGGGTAGTTATTAAGTAAAGGTCCATTATACCAGTTAAAAACCTCATCACCTACATATGATATCCTCCTACAATAACAAACCACCACAGCAGATGACCCCGTTATTAGCTGTAAACATAAGCTCCAATACGACTGGATAAATATCTAATGAGGTTCGTGGGTGCACTAGGCTATCATCAGATGGTGAATTGGTGATATCACTGTTAAATTCATTTTCTTCCCCTTAACTACATTTTTTGAAATTGGAATTACTCTAGAAATCGCCCACTAACAATTTAAATTGTTAACTACCAAAGGCAACGTTATGGAGGTACAGCTTCATTTTACACGCATTATCTGTGTGTAATTTTAAGCTCACAACTGTAACAAAAAGGTTTATCTCACTAATTATATGCGATCTGAAGTTAAAAAAATGAAATAAGGCAATCAGTTCTAAGCACATATACGAAAAAGAGCCAAATGTTAAGCTAATATAACACAATTCTTATAATCCCAGAGTACAATCTAAATTGAACGTAAAAGTTTCTTAGGCTATGTAAGCATCAATAAAGATTAGCACAAGGCAATTTTTCAGTTGAGCTGAGGAGACCTCAACATCAAGAGAAGCAAGATACAAAAAAGTAGATAATTTAGCACAATAGAATACTGGATGGAAAGTACCAAAAAAAAAAAAAACTTACTGGATGGTGAAAACATTCACTTTGGAAACCCAAATATAGAAACAAACACCATTTCAAGAAAACAACACAAAAACTTTGTTAAAAAGCATATAATTTCTTATCATACGAAAAAACAAGAAATCATGAACCGTATCTGTTACCTTTCTTAAAATCAGTAATCTTCTTCACGATGACGGTGCTTCCTGCTCCTTTTCTCAGACCGCTTTTTGTCCCTGCCAACCCTAGAATCTTCTGCACTGCTTGCATCAGAATCAGATGGTGCAGTTGCCCTCCTGCTCTTCCGCTTGCCTCGTCTGTCAGAATCCTCAGATGCATCCGAATCATCAGAATGCCTATGACTCCTCCTCCTGCTCTTCTCCTTCCTACTTTTCCTCCTCTGATGCCTACGCTCATCCTCCTCATCCGAAGACTCGTCCCTCCTCCTCCGTTTCTCCTTCCTCCTTTTCCTCCCACCCTCATCCTCACTGTCAGAATCTGTACGCGTTGTCTTCCCACTTCTCCTCTTCTTCGACCTACCCCTTTTCTTTCTATCCCCTTCATCTGACCCATCATCGTCTGAATCCTCTCTCTTCTTTCTCGACGATTTCAACTTATCACCAAGCTTCTTTCCATACTTCTTGGCAATAACCCTCTCCATTTCAGAATCATAATCCGAATCTGAACTCAAACTTTCCTCCTCGGAACTCTCATCTGAGCTCTCAACCGCATTTTTACCCTTAACCCCTTTATTCCCCTTCAATTTATCCAACCCAGACAAAATGGCAGCCTCCAACGCATCCGGGTCCTTATCCCTAATATCCTCCTTGACACTCAAGAAATTCCTACACTGAAATGTGAGATGCCCGACTCGCCCACACTTCTTACAGGCTCCACGAGCCTCATCGGCGTTTGAACCAGTTATACGGGCTAGGGCAAGCAAACCCTGAAAGCTAGCGTAAGCATTCTCGCCCTCGGGTTCTGCGTTAGAGGCCTTTTGCTGTGAGGTTTTGTTGTCTTCTTTATTGGGGGCGTAAGGGTCGTATCCGATGGCACTTTGCCATATACCATGGGTTTGGAGGGCGGCGCTACTGTGCACCCGGTTGTTAGCGGGCATACGAACCCTACCTGCTGTGGCCGGCATCTTGGAACTTGTCGAGCAAATTCAAACCCTAACTGGAGAGAAAATTAAGGCAAAATAAGGCGTTTGAAAGAAACAGGGTAAAATTAGAAAGCAACCGATTCAAGCCCCGCATGAATGCTAAGTTAACAATGTCTTTGAGTTCAAAGAAAGAAAAAAATACAGATCTACAGAAATTAACAACGGACCTACATATATATACACAAACGTACATATATATACGCATATATACACATATATACACACATAATCAGTTTTTTTGTACCCTCAATCGCCGGCGACAAAACTTTCGGCTTCAAATTCTGCAATCTATCCAAACAATGGTGTGTGGACGGACTGCCTTCTTGATCGATCGACGGATGGTCTGCTATCTCAGACGACGAAACGGACTACGGCGAGAGGAAGACGGGGACAGATCGAGAGAGAACAGATCTGGACGACGGACGACGACTTGCGTCACTTGACGGTGAGAGGTATGGAGGAGCGAGATAGAGATAGAGGAGAGGGGAGGGGAGAGAGAGATGAGTCTGGAAACAGTTTGGGAAGTGAGGAAGTTAAAATATGGTAATTGATATTTACACCCCAAAAATATTATCTACACTCCCTTTCTGTCTTTTAGTGAATTTTTTACACATGAAAATTGCACTAAAAGACAAAAGAGGGTGTAGATAACAATTTGGGGGTGTGAAAATCACTCCCCTAAAAATATTCTCGTGGGCGGTATATATATATATATATATATATATATATATATATATATATATGATCAATTTTTGATGAGGGATCATTTTAAATAAAGTGAGGATCAAGTAATCTTTTTACTTTCCGAACTGAATTTTGACGATCCAAACTGTAGATGTTTTTAAAATGTGTTTTTAAGGTTCATCATGAAGATTCGTCCAAAAAAAAATACCCAGAAGGGTTTCATCAGATCAGTTTTTGTTAACAAAAACTGATCAGATGAAGCCCTTGCGGGTATTTTGTTTGGACGAATCCTCGCGGTGGACCTTAAAAACACATTTTAAACACATTTAACGGTTTGGATAGTCAAAATTGGGTCGGGAAAGCTTGTCCAGCCAGGATGGTAAGTGAGGCCGTTTCCACTCGTGAGGGGGGTTCAACTCTCAGCCCTTCAATTTTTCAAGTCAATGCATGGTTTGGCTAATTTGAAAAAAGTAATTTTTTGGTTTTTTTCATTTTGTCCTTATTCAAAAAAAAAATAGCATTTGTCTGTTTTCGGTAGATTTTTTTGTAGTTTTTTGGTTTATCTCGACAAGAAGAATCTAAAAAGTATAAAATTATTAGCTAAACTTAAAGTTTGTGAATAAAGACGAAAAATAATCCAAAAAATTGATCTATTATGGTTTATTTTCGGCTTTATTCAAAAAACTATTACTTTTGACCATAATTTTATACTATTTGGATTCGTCTCAACAAGATAAATCCAAAAATCACAAAATCTTGACACAAAACTAACAAATGCAATTTTTTTTTTAATAAAGACAACGAAAAAAAAAAACCAAAAAACCTAGTTTTTTAAATTTAGCCAAACCACACCTTATAACCGGTTCGGTTCGGTTCGGTTTGGTTTGAACCGGGTTAAAAATCTCAAGAACTGGGAACCGAACCGGTTTAGAAGTCTTCAAAACCGAACCGAACCGGACAAGTTTAAAAACCGAAAATAAAAACTGGTTCGATCCGGTTCTCCAGTTCGGTTCAATTCGGTTCTTTGTTTTTTTTTGTTCAGCCCTAATGCTATCATGAAAAGCCATAAATTTGGTTACTTTCATTAATCAGATCCCCAAAACATTAAAAATGTTTAAAAAAAATTACCCATAAAAACCACAAACAGAAAGAAAGAGACAACCAAAAAGTAGTTGGTGAATTGGTGATATCACTGTTAAATTCATTTTCTTGCCCTTAATTACATTTTTAGAATAGTAGTTCCTAGAAATCGCTCATAAACTATTTAAATGGTACAAATTCATTTTATACGCGTTATCCAAGTGTAATTTTGAGCTTACGACTGTAATTAAAAGGTTTATATGCGATCTGAAGTTTAAAAAATGAAATAAGGCAATTAGTTCAAAGGACATATATGAAAAAGAGCCAAATGTGATACTAATATAACACAATGTTTTCCGTTTGATTTTAGCAATCAACCCAGATTTTAGCAAATGAGTTCACCAGGTGCTAAAATTTGTTTTTCATCAGGTGCTAAAATTTGGGTTGATTTTAGGCTAAAATCAACCCAAATTTTAGCACTTGGAGAACCTAAAATCAACCCAGATTTTAGCACCTGGTAAACTCATTTTCTAAAATCTGGGTTGATTTTAGCAATTGGGTTGCTAAAATCATTTGAAAAACTCAGCCTTATGATCCCACTGTACAACTTGTACGTAAAAGTTTCTTCTAAGGCTATGTGGAGGAGGCATCAATAAAGATTAGTGGAAGCCAATTTTTCAGTTGAGCTCAGGAGGTCTCAACATCAAGAGAAGCAAGATACAAAAATAATAATTTAGCACAATAGAATTCAGGATGGTGAAAACATTGCATGACAAGTCTTCATATTTTGAAAGTGTTGAATTATAACTTCATTATCAATACTTTTAAACATGTTCTTCTCAATGAACGTGACCAAAGAATCATTCAACCAGACAAAATGGACAAGTATCGAGATGAGAGAAAAGAAGACATCTAATTCCTTTTAATTTTTTAGTGTTTCCACATTGAACTTAATGCAAGGTAACCACTATCTAAATGTGCAAAATATATTGGGCTCTCATAATCAGACTAAGCTTGTTTTGTTTCATTGGGCTATAATAATTTGGTTCAAATTTAGTTGGAAACATTTATTTCAACATTGCACGATCAAGTAACCCAGTACTGACAAGTGGCAATACTAGATAAAATTTTATTTATATCTAAATTTATGTTTTTTTCAGTACATTTTTTGAACCAACGAGGTCAAGGGCAATATGGTGGAGTCGCCCCTGGCTTCACATGAATGAATATGTATACTATCCCTTTAAAAGATAGGGCCAAATATGCAATTTAATAAAATTGTCGAAAGCCACAACTAGCTTGCAAGTTGAAGTCCCACGGGGTGTTTCGCTACTTATTGCATTTTCACATTTACATTTACAAGTTTTGATTGTTTGGTATCACCATGACAAAAATTCTCCAATTTCATGTTTTGATTGTTTTTATCGGCAATTCCTTTTTTTATTGGCAATTCATTCCATTGTTTTGTTTTAATTGCCAATTCCATAAGCTATTACGGCCTTAATTGTATAATCAATATTTCAAATGATTATTTCTTCCTAATTATCAAAAAAATTATCAATATAGTTGGAGACTTTGAGTAAGTAAGAACAAAAAATATTTCACAACATAATTTGAAGAAAATTGCTAAAAGTAATATTCATACGCATTTTAATAGTACCATAATAAAGAAACAAGGGCAAAATGGTAAACAACCAATCCATAATTCATTTTCATCACTATTTTCCCAATATTACTCCTGTTGCAAAATGCATCCTCCACATTTCTCTTAAACACTCTTACCAGATTGAAAATAACCATAATCTAAAAAACCAAAAGGCAAAAAATAAAAAATAAAAAATTGAAAATGAGGCTCACAAGCACCCCATAGTCGGCTTAGCTTTTGCTTTTCTTTCCCTCGTATAGGAGTAATATTTTTAAGGTTGAAAACTACAACTTGAAAGTTGCAACTTGCGAGAGTAACAACATTAAAGAATCTTTATATTATTTGAAGCTCTCTCAATGCTTTTATTTTTCGATGTCATCACTTTTTTTAAGATAAACAATTTGCCAATAAAGGAATAAAAAGACTTGCAAGTTGGTTACTTCTTTTTTTTTACCTTTGTAGTTGGAATCCATTAAACAGCATTTTCGCCTCTAGTGTTTTTCTTTGTTTGGTAATGAAGAGTCTCACGATTAATTGGAATAATCTTTCCAGACCTTTCCACAACCTTTTTAACTAACTTGCATGAGATAATCACTGCCGAGGGGAGTCGGCCTATATCATTATTAGGCTAGTAAACGCCTCAAATAAGCCCAATGTAAGAGAGGGCGATATAAAAAAAATTGGCAAAAATGAATTCTTTTTAAGTTCTCGTTTAGCAAATCAGACAAATTTGACAAATTGTTTTGGGACGGAGGGAATCTATACTACAACAATATTGATCTTAATGGAAAGAAATCTAAAAAACTATTTATTCAAATTTCTAGTGCTTATCTTTTTTTCTTTTTACTCTGTTTCTGGGATTGATTATTTTTGGGGGGATTACCGAAAAATGGCGTTGACTGAGATAATTACTACTGCGGTGGCCACAAGTTATGAAATTATAAAAAACATGGCATCTCTCTAACATAATGACCAATCCATGGTACCATTATAAGCCCAGACCATTTTGCCCTTTGCCCTTATTTTGAGTGCAAGTCAAACACAAACAAGGTACAAGTACATGAAATTATAAGAGCAAGTTCTCATCTAGGACAAAGGATAAGTTAAAAAATAGTGGCGTAAAGTGGGTCCATAAAATTATTACTCTCCGAGACATGTTTAGGTTCCTTTGTGGGGTGCAAGTTGATCAAAAAGAAGAAACGAGCCCATAAACTTATCGGAGCAAGTCCATACAATACTGTTTGGTTCTTTTACTTCTTTGCAATGGAAAATGATTTGCTGGAGTAAATTTATACTCATCAAACTCATAATCATCATTTTTAAAACCCTTATCCCCATCAAAACCATCAAAATTGGGTTCTAAAGGGATATTACCAGAATCTTGGTATGAACCTGCAAAGATTCTAGTTTGCTTAAATGATTTCTTAGGCTTAGGATCATAAGTCTTTGCAGGTTCATACCAAGATTCTGGTATATTATCTACATTTATAGGCTCTTTTCCAAGTCTTGACTTATACTTGCTTGTACTAGCCTCTCCCTTATCCTTTTCAGATGAGAGTAACGGCTCATTTCTAAATTTTGACTGTTCTTCCAACTTTTGGAACATAAGTCTTTGGTTCTAAGCCAACTCTTTAAATGTAGCAATCAACTCAGCAAACTGACTAGATGACACATTTCCTCCAACTGCTGGATTCTTTAGATCATCAACATGCAATGTCCTGTTATTCCTAGTGTGCATTCGAGAAGCCTGGCCAATTCCTACATTTGGATCTTGACCAATACGGGTTTCTGGTCCTGTTTGAAGGCCTTCAATCTGTTCATTCTCTCTAGGATTAACATTATTCCCATCTTCTGGCGTTCGGCCAACCTGAGAATCACCTACTTGAGCCATTCAACACTTTGGTGTCCCACCGGATGTGCCATTCTTTTACTTCTTTGCAATGGAAAATAATTGTGTGCGAGCGTGCCAGAGAGAGTTTTCAATCTCCTCCCTCAGATTAACTTTGGAAAAACCAAATCTAATTAGACGATTGTGTTTTAATGGTTCAATTACCTCAATTAAGAGGATTTTTCCTTCAAAGTGAAGAAATACAAACCAATGTACTTAGGAAATCAAAGAACAACAAAGAAACAAGATACTTTGATTGATGAATCAAAGGTAGACTTACTTCGAAATTGCCTTCAACTTCAAATACAATCTAACAAGAACTTCAAACAGATGATTGTTTCAGGAACAACCGAGATTAATTTCCTAACTACTTCCTAATCTACTTCGAACTGAGTTCGAAATCCTAAATCTACTTGCCAATGAACAAACCAAGCATCATTTGTTTGATAGCTGCTTGTGAAGATTTGTCCGGGGGCTTTTCACTCTTCAATCTCTTCTATTTATAGGAACTGCTTGTGATTTGAACTTCCCGCTAAAAGAATTTGAACTTGACTTGCTTCGAACTCCATCTTTGCACTTTGAATTGGCAGTTTCTTCCCTCCATCATGTCTGAATTTAAATTCCTCTAATCTTCCTTCAGAAGCTTTAATTTGAATTTGCACGATTGCTTAACCAATTTGAATGATTAAGTGTTAAGGAAATAACTGTCATGCACGATATACTCCACGTGTTTTAACTGTCAACTGCCTCATTTTATATGTTTACACATGGAGTTCATGCATTTAGTAGGTGAAATCAGGTCTTCGAAGTCAATTTATTATTTTAGTTTGACTTGTAACTGCCAATAACTGCTTTTCAAATTGAGAACTAATACGACATCGTATCAACCTATCCTTATTTTAGTAATCCAGTACATCATTATTGACACATATTTGCCAATGTTTGGCATCACTGACTACGTGTCAATTCATTATTGGATTTGTTAATTTTATATGTAAATAAATACAAAGGGCTAGTTCGAAAATAGGCACCCGTAGTGGGTCACAGAATGACGACTCACTCAAGGATGTGTAGCCTTCGACGTTACAAGTCGAACAAACACAAGGAACAAGTACATACAGATATAAGAGCAAGTTCATCTAGTACAAATGACAATTTAAAAAAAGGACGTTAAGTGGGCCCATAAAACAATAACTCTCTGAGTCATGTGTAGGATTTTGTGGAGTTTAAGTCGCACAAAAATAAGTCGCACAAAAAGAAGAAACAAGTCCAATTATCATAGCAAAGTTCATCCAGTACAAAAGGCAAGTTAGAAAATGAACACCAAAATTAGGCCCATGGAATAATTACTTTCTCATGAATGTGTAGCTTTCGGGGTGCAAGTCAAACAAAAGAAAAAAACAATTCCATCAATTACAAATGACAAGTCTGAAATTGAATGACAAAAAAATTTGGTGTAGAAGGGCAAAATGGCCAGGCTCACCACATAATTATAATGGCTGTGTTTGGTTAAATAGTTTAGTTTAGTTTTGATGATGTTAGCAGGTGTAATGAGTGAAGAGAGATAGAGAGAGAAATGAGGGAAATGATGATGTCATCAAAACTAAAACTAAAACTAAACTGAGAAACGAACAAGGCCAATAACTCTTACCATGCTTTTCGTGATTTCCATGACCACTTAATCGGTATAGACCGGTCAGTGGACTGGGTTCAATCTAGATCCGATTTGAATCTGATATCACCAATCGATAATCCAATGACCCGTTAATCCTTATCAAATTGGATTGGGATATTACCAGATTGGATTTGGATATAGTGAACTCCTCTGTACAAACCCTCGTCAGCGATTGCACCACATCTCTCTCTCTCTCTCTGAAATTTATTGAGCAGTGTCACTAATTATTGGAGTTACACCGCCAGAGCTCGAATTGGCTGAACCCTGAACATTGTTATTTCCATCAATTAAGGAGACAAGCTTTGCACCAGGAATTTTTTGTTAGAGGGACAAAAAGGGAGAGAAAGAGAGAGAAATTGTTTTGCCGTCATGAGAGAGAATGTACAGCGGGGATTTTGGAGGAATGTGTGGCACGAAACAGGTGAAGAAGTCAGAGAGAAGAGAAGAGAAGACGAATTGATTGATTGCCAAAAAAAAAAAAAAAAAGGGATCGAATTCAAATTTTCAGATTGAATATCGAAAATTTAGGATTTGGATTCGAATTATCGATATCAGATTTACCAAATCCGAATTCGAATTCAAATTCAGAGTTGAACTATTGAGATTTGGATCAGATTGGATTTCTGTCGGATTCTAATTAAGGCTTTGTTCTTGAATGAATTTTATCTCATAGAAGTTTTGACAAAATCTAACATTCTCAACGGATTTTATCAACACTAGATTTTATGACAAAATCATTTATAAAACACCTTTATCAACCCTACGGCCTACATTTAATCCATTGAAAAAATAATGTCATTTTATCACACCTCTAAACAAAATTAGATTTTATCTCATAAAATCCATTAAAAAAGAAGGCCTAAATATGATCCATTGACATTTGACAGACCTAAGTATTTTTAGTCGAACGCCCTTGTACCCACCCCTCGGTTGTAAGGACCCGTAGTTTTACATATTTTTCCCGGAATAATGTTGGGTAAATGTGAGGAATTGAAATTTGATTAAAAGAGGTCAATATGTAGTGGAAGAATGCACTTGGGTGTGTTTAAGATACATTAGAAAGTTTAGGGGTGTAAGTGTAATAGAGTGAGAGTATATGAGACATTTAAGTTGGCATTTTTTACAAAAAAATCAGCCCTCCTTCTCTGCCACTGCTGCCGACCCCCTCTCTCTCTCATTTCCTCCATTCTTGCAAGCTCCAAGCTCCACAAATCCACTAAACCTCAAGTCCCCTTCATAAACCCCACCTAAAATCACCTCCTCCACGCATTTTGAAGCTTGGGTTGCATTGGTTTCGCACCGGAAGCACCCATTTCGGGTTGGAGCAATTGGAAGCTAGGGTTTTTCAATTACCCATTCATTTCAAGCAAATTTCTTGAGGTAGGAAGACAAATTCTTCTCCCTCTAGTTGTATTTAGATGATGTATAGCATATACTTGCTCCTTGTTCTCAAATTCCATCTATTTCTTGAATTTCTTCCATAGTGAGTTTATTTGAACTTGATTTTGTGATCTATGAATTGAGCCCTTGATTGATGCTATTGTTGGTTGTTTAGCACTCCTTTGATGTCAATTAATCACTCTACATATTCAATTTTTGGCCTAACACTACACAATTGCATTTGGGTTGAAATTCCACACCCACAAGGGTGAAAATCTGATTGTTTCTGGACAGCAAGCTGCTGCTCCTGTTTTCCAGATTCTGTCCCCTGTTTTGGGGTGTTTTCGGGCCACCCTTCGATGCCCGTTTGGTCCCCAATCGTCCATATCTCCGTACATTGGCCCTACAACATCATTTTGGACACCGAAACCATCTTGAATTCATGAAATTAACCCTTGGACACGTAAATTAATACTTTTTATGTTTCTCGTATCGGACACGTGTCGGTTGACACATTTTTGGGGAAAATGGTGAGCTTTTGAAACAAAAATAGAAATTTTGAGAACTTTTGAAAGACAAGTGTTTTGAGGTGATTTAACTACAAAAAAAAAAATGAACTCTAGGGATCCCCGTTTGGTGTCCCTAGCCATGGGTGCACGGAGCCCGCGAAATCCGGCAGGGGTGCACGGAGCCCACGAAATCCGGCAGGGGTGTACGGAACCCATGAAATCCGGCAGGGGTGCACGGAGCCCATGAAATCCGGCAGAGGGATACTTCCCTATTAAAATGGATGAACATTTTCAGATGAAATACCGGTTTTGATGAATTTGGCTCATTGGGTGAAAATTTGGCTTTGATATGCGAAAATGAAGATTTTGGTAACTCTTTGGATACTTGTAATTGTTTTGGAACATTGTGACACGTCTTGGACACTCGGATACATTTTAGTTACTTCGTGGTCATTTGATAGCCTTCCGTTCATTGTTAACCTTGTATATTGGTCGTGTCCATGCCCATACTCATCCATTATGCATGTATCATGTTTATACACCTAGCGGTGGTAGAATAGTTTTCCTACTGGGCTAGTGAGCTCAACCTATCAATTTTCAGGTACACGGCATGGAGCATGAGGTGGATGCTTGGAGTGTGATTGCATGACATTGGAGCACATTCATGCATGAAGTTATTTTCCCATCTTTGTATTTTATTTTTGGAAAGATGGTTTTGTAACTTCCATATGGTCATCTTTTGACTCTTTGATTAATGTAATAACTCTTAACTTTCATATTCATACTTTGGGATTCGGTTATATTTGGTTGGACTTATGGGCTATTTTTGTGAGAATGTAATATTTGACTTTGACTTCTCTAATGGAAATGATGAGACTTTGACTTCTCCACGTGGATTTAATTTATATTTGGTTTGTTAAATTTGAGGGCGTGACAACTTGGTATCAGAGCTTAGGTTCGAATACTTAGGAACCGTGGGAAGACATCGTGTCTTGGGGCTCAAAACTTTGCATAAGTTTTCTCATGAAAATCATATTTTCTCATTCATTGTGTGCTTGTGTGACATTCATGATCATAACATAGGCATATTGTGACGCATGTGAGTTAATGAGCATAGTGTTGAGTTGTTGGCCGAGTTGGGTTGGCGTAGAGGCTTTGACCTCATTTGAGATAATGTTGGGCCTAATGATCTTTCTTTCTTATATTCTTATTAGAATTATGGCGCCAAGGAGAGGTACTAGGCGTGGTGCGACCGCACGGGGTGGTCGGAATGATAGACGTGGTAGGAATGAGCGGGTAAACGATGAGGCTAGTCAACGTGGGGAAGGCTCGGGGGTTCGAAATGAGAGGCGTGAGGAAGAGGTACAACAACCGGGAGTGCAAAACCCACCAAATACCCTTCTAACCGAC